>CM070584.1:13937416-15137416 GCA_036346355.1 Rhipidocladum racemiflorum
TGAGCTAAACCCCTAAGACCCCTCTCTCTCTTCTATTAGTTTCTTATTTTGGTTTTAGTCTTAGAAACTCCTGGTAACCCTAGAGGTGCATCATCGCGCTTTTGGAGTTGCTAGACTTACAGGTTGGACTCGTCAGAATTAGATTAGCGTGTTTACGATTCGACTCTAAAAACCCTAATTCCGGCTCTCTCAAGTTGGATTTATTCGCCCAAAAGTCATTTTCCCGAACTTTGGAGTTCCTTTTTGAACCCTAACTCCTAGAGCTCGAGAAATTCGAGACCTTTCTCGAGTATATCTCGGACGCTTGTCCGAAGTCTCGATTCTCTACGTAAAAGATTTTGGAGTTTGAACTCGAATTCGATACCGAATGGAATTTAGTTCCAATTGAGGGTTTTTAAGTTCTGGTGGGTTCAATCATCGTATAAGCGAAGTTTTTTGAGTCGCGAGGATTAGGCCCTGGTGGGAATCCTTCTTACGCGGCGAAAAGAATTAATCACGTGCTAACGCAAATCCTTCATTTCTCGATTCGATTTCTCAGTAAAAGTGCACTGGCTTCTGAAGCTTTTGGAGAATCTTCGAGTTTCAAGCTCCAAAAATTCCAGAGGAAGTATTCTGACTCGTATTGGTTCCTTAGTGCCCTAATGGTTCTAGTTCGAAAAAAAGACTCGAGTCAAAAATCCTCGATCTTCAGAGTTTATCGGATTTGTTAGCTAAGCTTAGTCAAATTCTCAGTTTTGGAGTTTTCCTTGAACCCTAGCTCCAAAAGTCGAGGATGTGACTCTAGAATATATCTAATGTCGTTAGAAGTCGACTCATAAAAGAATCAAGTTTGGACTTGATTTGGATCGAAAGTCGAATTCTAACGGTAATTAGGTTATTGAGTTCAAAAAGTGGAGATTAGGTTAAACTAACTCGAAACTTGGTGAGACTCGCATGAATGGGTCCCTGGCATCACTAGGAACCTAACCATGTGATCGTCGCGAGGATTCGAATCCGCTTGCGCAAAAACCCATTTTGCGAATCCTAATTTCTTTCCTCGAGGCCTAAGACTACCGACGCGTTATGGGGCTCAGATTACCGCCGAGCAAAGCACTACCATAACCACAACGCCGGTAGCTAATTTCCAAGAAGCTCTTCCTTTGCTCTTGACCGCACTACCGCCTCCTCGGCCTGCAGATCGCTGTGGCCGGGTCTACCGCCGCACTTAAGTCGATTCCTTTTTTTCCAAAGAGCGCCCTTTTGGGTCAGCGTACACTAAGCACTACCGGCCCCGTGGCCGGTATCACTGCCGGTTTGAGGGCGGCACTACCGAGGTTGTACCACCTGCATCGCCGACTTCACCGCCAAATTAGGTCTCCTTTAGTCCCTTTTCTCCATTGTTTCTCCGATTGGTTTAGTTGTTGTTTCGCTTCTTAATTGTCTTATTTGATTCTTGTTCGCCTGTTTGTTCCGAGTTTGATCGTTTTGTTGTCGCTTTGTTGTCGCTCGTTTCACGTGAGACGTTGACACGGTGATGGGCGCCGCGCGGATCTCGCTCAAGGCTGCCCTAAGTGTAATCACAAAGCAAACGAGCAAGCACCTCTTATTGACCATATTGATCCCATATTTGCAAATTTAATTTGAATTGCCAAAACTGTTATGCATGCTTAAGAATTGGTACAAATGATAAATTGTGGGCATTGGTAGTTAAACACAGATTGGATGGTTTTCCTCGATTATCAGCTACGCTTGTGATCCTTGTAAATCCCTAGGATAATGGTAGACACCGTATTAGAGTGTCAATTGGGTTATATGTCTAATAATTGCATACGCTTTAGCTCCGGTATTAGTACAATTGATTGTTGATCGGTGGACTTAGTCAATCAAATTCTTTTGGAAACTTAATTAGGATTTTGAAATGGTGGTTTTGGTGGAAAAAGCTATGTTGGTAAAAAGAGAAAAAGGAAATAGGTGAAAGGTGGTTTTATGCCGACTGCACTCAGATGAGTGGAGGTCTCGCCTCAGGCAACCCTAAGGACCGAACTTGATGTTGTTAATCGAGTCAAATCGTACAACCACATGTGTTAGTATGGGATGACCTGAACGTAGTGCAGGAGTGAGTGAAGCTGGGTCTTGGCGCTGTGGTAGGTCGGCGTAGTTGGACATCCACCGACGTACGGTGTCATTTAAGGGTCTCCCTCACCTCGCACAGTGTTGGAGTATATCGTCTCAATACTGCTACAATCGGTGAGGGCCTTGCTATGGGTTGTGAGACTGATGGACTGTGAATCGTAAACCATCGAAAAGTTATAAGTGTTTTGTGTGTGGGGCTGATCACCCGCCATAGCAAGGGGTGCACTTCACTGGGGCTGACGCAAGACTAGAAACTCGCAAGTGGAACAGTTCCATCATAGTCTAGCAAAACGGGTACGTTTTGTATCGCGTGGCATGGTTGGCATGATTGCTAGAGTGTGTCATGTGGGTAAAGTGTACAATCTCTATAGAGAATAAATATAATCGATTAGCCGTGCTCACGGTCACGAGCAGCTTGGATAATTATTGTCAAGTATAGTATTTTTTGTTTTGTTTTGGAAAATATTTTGGAACCGGAAGATCTTTTAAATGTTGGGTTGTAACATGCAAAATGTTGAGTCGTTGGACTCAGAGATTGATTGGATTGGTAATTCAATTGTGCTGGTGGTGATTCTTGATGCCATATGATGGTATGTTGGATATTCAATTGTGCTGGTGGTGATTCTTGATGCCATGTGATGGTGGTGTTGGATAAATTAGAGGAAATTGAATGTGGATACTGAATGAATTATACAATTATGTATTGAATTACATTCTTTATCAATTGCTTTTGTAAATGGAGCATCTTCTGAAATCTATTATTCTATTGCAAATAAATTTAGCTTTATGCAACTCGAACCGATTAGCAAATTTTTTCATTGATTAACCTCGCATACTTATTATACTTGCAAACACTAAAGTCTTATGAGTACATACGGTACATACGTGTACTCACCGCTTGCTTTAAAACTGATTACCAAGCTCAGAAGACGGAGTCAAGTGAGAAGAAGGCGAGCTAGGCGAGGATCGCTTCGATTCAGAGATCGTCGGGTTTTGCAGCTGTAGTTTAGGTTTTCTCTTGGTCGCAACTCAGCTACTGCCGTTGGGTTTGGGAAGGCATCTCGCCGCTTGTTCGTGCTCTAAGTCTCTCTTTAGCTCTTGTAGCCTTTTTGGCATAATTTCTTTCTTGTATTACTATCTCGATGTAATCAGACTGCACTCATCAGAACCATTTTGTTAATGTAAATGTTTTGATGCGACTTTACCGTGGAAATATGTGGGTCCTAGGCTAATGATCCAGGGAACTAGCGCTGGGCACATATCTCGGGGAAGCTCGGGTTGAAATCAATCATTTGGCATATGACCACACGACGAGTGTGTCGTGCCGATTGATTGGCCTCAATCCAGGTACGGTTTGTAATTAGTGATTGGTTTACTGACGGGTTGCGCATCTCCCATCCGATGCAACAAAGCTGAGTACCGGAATCATCATACAAAGACCGGAGCCCCCACGACAAGGAACTCACACCACCATGATAGTACCAAATCTAGACATCACAAATTAATCAACTAGGTCTCCTGGCTCATTCCAAACATGTGGCTTTATGTTAGACTCGGTTCAAATTCTTGCAACGTTAAGTCCTTAAAGTGACCAAGGCAAGACTACCCAAGAATTCACAAGTGTCAAAACCAACAAAAATCAAATACGACCTCCCATGTGCCACTCCTGGCCCACCAGTAAATCAATCTTGCCACTTGCCTCGCCTAAATCATTTTATCACCCCTGTTGATTACCATGCACCACGTGCCATCATCAACATCAATAACACATGTCACATTTTCATAAACATGTTCCATATCTCATTGAGTCAAAGTTAACATTTAATAATCCAAAACAATGATATTGGACACGCTGTTGCGCGGCTAAGCATACTACATCTACGATCTATTTAACCCATGTTGGCAAATTATTAATGTCCAACTAATATTCCATAATCTAGGTTGACAAATGATTCATGGCATACAATTATTATAGACAAGGTGGCATACAACAATGAGGTCAGATAGCTATTCCTGGAATTAATCAGAAAAGTATTTTAATTAAACTAGCATGCAATAATTTAAATCAACACAGATTCAAGGAATGGGATCAAAATGGTCAAAACACAACTTACCTTGGGAAAAGGACCTGCTCCTCGCTCTTGGACTTGTTCCCTGGTCAAGACCTTTCCTTCAAGCCTTCAGCAGCTTCAACGCTCACGCCGAAACAGATAAATAAACAATAAACAAATATAAATAGAGAGTAAATCAAGTCCAAAAATTAAATAAAAATTTAGCACTAAATAGGGCTCAATTTTACAAAAATTTAAAAACTAAAATCACCTCAATCTGAGTTAAAAGCAAAAGTTATATCGATTTGAAGTTTGAAAAACAATTAAAAAAGAATAAACCGAATTATCCGATTTATTTTTCTATTGTAATATCGGAAAATATGGCATCACCGACATCACGCCAAATTTGAATTTCTACGAATTATTTTTCTAAAGGAAAATCGATTTATTGTGTCACGCTTGCATCATCCGGTCCATAGACCTGATCTCTACGGCCGCCAATGGGTCCATACAGTGGACTTTGGTCACCCCGGACCACATGTCGCCGACATGTGGGCTCGCCGATGACATCATTGCTGATGTCGACGCGGCTGTTCTACCGCTTATCTGGACAGGTGGAGTCCACCGATGATGTCATCATGACGTCCACGATGATGTCACGCCGCGTGGCGCTGTGGGTCGACATGTGGGCCCGGCTCGGATGGACGCCATGGGTGACATCATCGCGATCGGCGTGGTTCGGCGATGCCTAGATTTCCGCACATACGTGGTGTGCCCGTTGGTTTCATCTACTGCTCGATCTCGATCGCCGATTCAAATCCGGCCGCCACGATCGAATCTAAGTTTCCACAAGTGGATCTCGGCGTCTCGATCCGGTCCGCTCGATTTAGATCGGATGGCTAGGAATGGATGAAGCTTTCACAAGTGAGGGACTATGTGGATAGTCCCGTGGGCACGCGCACGCATCTCAACCATACACCCACGATCGTACTTCAAACAGATCTAAGCAATGCTAAACGAGGCAATCTAAAACTGCTCAAATTCAATCCAATCTGGCCAAGAATAGATTTAATCTCGTGCAACAATAGAACCACGTGGCCAAATATATACCTTAGGATTTAGATCTAACGGCTTAAGGATCGATCAACATGATACTTCACTTAACTAATCTCGACCGCAAAATTTTGATCTAACTACCGAGAATAGATCTACCCTATGACACCGGTTTGGTTACGCGACAAGATCTCAAGCATTCACGTGAGATCGACGGTGGAGATTGATCGTGGCACGCCGCTGATGGTGCGGCGAGGTTGGATGGCCGAGACGAAGACGATGACCAAGGCAACGGTGTTGGGCGTGCTCCGCCGGCGAAGTGTATTCCAGTGCGCCTCATCACGGTTCCGAATCGTTCCACGCGCGTAAAGGTCTCTCGATGACGGTGGGACTCGCGGAGAACTGAAGTGGTGGCGCACGGCTACGGCGAGCAATTGACAGCAGGCGGTGGCTGTGTAGGCTACGAGACCTAGGGCAAAACGCTCAGCGTGCAAAGGCGATCCTCGTGGTCCGGTCCATGCAATAAATAGGCGAGGTCTCCGTGTCCAAGACGTCGAAGGAGAGGAACAGTCACGGCGGCTCGCGGTGGAAAAATCAGAACAGAGACGATGCACGCGAACCGTACACGTGGCACGATCAACGGCCCAGATTCGATCCGACGCAGCTCGATCCAAACCGGTCATGACGGGGTGATGTGGCGCTATCGTGGCCCTCCAACGCGATGCAATCCAACGGCCCTCACAAAGCTCCCACGTGGGCCAAAACCGGCCGTTGGATATCGATCTAATGGTCAGTGTGCTAGGGTTAGGGTTTGGATCGGGTTGAGTTAGCGGTTTCTGAATTCGAAGTGAGTGGGTTAACTGTTAGACCAGTTATGGTTTTTACCCATTATGGTTTTCAAGTAATGCTTTTCATTTTTATTATTCAAACTAAATTCCAAAAAATCATTTAATTCGAGAAAAATAGCAAAAAACTAAGAAAAATTCCAAAAAAATTTGGAAAATACTTTGAGATATTTTGGACTCAAATAAAATATTTCCAATAAAACTTTATATTAAACTTTTAAATATTTAATTAATTCAATAAGGAACTTAATTCAAATTAAATCCAAATAATTCCAGAAAATTCCAAAAATTCAAATAACTCGATAAATTGACTAAAAGCAAAAATTTGGGGTGTTACAGGTGTTCGCAAACATGCTACAATGTAAAGCACCCCAATAGTACTCCGAAATCCACTAAAAAAATTACGGTAGCACCTTCCCTATATAGTGGACATCCACTCAGCAGGCAAAGAAGATAACACGTATAACATCACAAGCATAAACTACTAGTCATCCAAAAGAAACATTCTAGCAATTTAATTTAACAATGACCATACAACAACATTTAACCATACTAATCGCCGTACCAACGAAGATCACAAAACCATAACATGAATAGATTAATCATGAGCCGACATGAAGATTAACCACAACCACAAGCACACTACCACAATGATCCATCACTAGTTATCAATATGGATCATTCTTTCAACCTATTATTTGTACATGTCATGAAGTGAGTGAAGTGAAGCTATTTCCCATCCCGGCGAGCTGTCCTCAAAGTACCTAAAAAAACATTAAACAAACAAGCGTGAGTTCAAAGACTCAGCAAAGTGTATCACAAAACCATTTAACGCAATTAAATCAACAGCATGAGCATATTTCTTATCCAAATCAACAAATACATAAAACAATAATATCAACACCATTTACCTCATTCACTTCATTGCTTATTTCCTACACATACCTCATTAAATCTCTTTGGATGAGTCCACGACTCTATCCCAACTCTACGCATTTCCATTTAATTCAAAATCATCATTAGGATGCAATGCGACATGCATGCTCATGAATGCTCTTTTCTTTGCACATACCGGTATTGCCGAGTGCACACCCGTCGGTGAGCACCCTCATTCCCTTCCATCCAAATTGGAGGGGCCTACTTCTTGTCTCTCGCTCCCATTCACCTCGATGAATAGGACTACGAGGTAGGAATTTCATGTTCACCACGTGTGAACACAGAGGCCCGTGATCGAATGAGTCGCCTCTTCCATTATGAATGCACAAATGCAATTAACACAATTAAATTGCAACTACATTCATTTCTAACATTTCGCATAGACATAACTTAATGTATGCTTAACAATCAATTCTTATATTTATGAATAACCATTCATATGTGTCTCATCACATTCAAGAACGAGACATAGTAACAATCATGGCATTTTTATCGGCGCAGTAAGTTATAACGAACATCCACATCGCAATACACTTGCCTTCAACCGCGAGGAGTGGAGTGGCGGGAAGATGAAGCCACCCCCGAAGCTACTCCACCTAGAAATAACATTTGCATACTCATTTTCACCGGTTATAAAGTTAACAACAACAAAATAACACTTCTACTCACTACCCCAAAACAGCCCCAAATCTCTGAATTTCTGATAACAACTAGTTTGTATAGCTCACTTCGGCATCCCATAACTATTGCTATACAACTTCAAATTAAGCAAATGAAGACATTTTCAACATCTACATAAAATTTCCCATCTATCTCTAGGCGATTAGAAATTCCAATTCGGCCTCCAACTTGCCCTAAATCATAGAACAAAACTGATATTGCTACTAGTTCAAAACTGGAACAACAGATAGTAAATTGAGCATAACTTTCAAATGGTTGAACCAAACTTTGAGTTCTTGTGCTCTAAATGTCTACAAGAGGATGGTCTATAATTACCCCACATCCATTCATATAGGGGATGCTGCAAAGTTCCCGAAATCACAGTCTAAACCTCAGCCTCAATCTCTGAAGTTTCAGAAAAAAAACTCATTTTAGGGCAGCAACTTCAACAAAGCATAACTTTTGATTCTAGAACCCAAATCATGCCAACAAATACATTTTATTAATCTACAGGAAATTTTCTAGCTTTCTCTAGGCAAATGGAAAGTCTAATCCGGGCTGCATCTAGCCCTAAATAGCAGTTGAACATTTCAGGTACAAACAAAAACATAATCTGGACAACCTGCATTAAAAAGGTCATAAATTTCAATTGGCTAAATGGATTTTAGTGTTCTTCTGCTTCAATCAAAGGGGAAAAGATAATCTACAACTTATTCCACAACCAAAGAGTCAAGATTGACTTTATCTGCCTCAAATCGCTGCTACAAAAACAGGCTGAGCATAGGTTGAAAAGAACAGATTTTTCCTCTAACCTAGAGCTAGTTTCCCTCCAAAATTTCGAAACTTATGAACCCTACATCACCCAAAAAACCAAGAAACTCTCTCTAAAATAGCAAGAAACCTAGAAATCCATCCCTCCCACTTACGTTCCATGGAGGGACAAGGGGAATGAGAGGAGCTCGGTCGGGGGAGCAGCAGCCACCATGGGGGAGCTCCAAGGAGGGAGGAGAGGAGGCGCCATGGGGAATAGCCTTGGGAGGAGGGGAGCTCCATGGGGGAGAGGCTAGGAGGGAGGAGAAGGCTTGGAGCTGCTACCTTGAGGGGGAGCTGAATGGGGGAGGGGTGGCTCATGGGTGGAGGAGAAAAAGATGAGGGGTGGGGGAAAAAGAAATGGGTGGAGAGGATTAGGTGAGGGAAAATATATAAAGTTTCTCTCCCACACCACTAATCCCGTCCCGGAACTCTCAGACAGATCTACCATGCCACAACCAAAACACAAAAAATTAAACTAACAATTTTACTGCTACAAGCTATCTCAGATAAATAAATCGTCAATCCTTGAGTCATAATACTCCTTATAATTAAGATTTGACCTTTTGACCAAAATTGCCAAAATAAAGTACTTCGGTCATCGCTGTAATATTACACTCTCTAGATTGACGTATCGCGAGCGCTAGCTTCCCATGAACTTGGAATCGTCGAGTGCCACGCAACGGCGAGACTTTGAGATGGCGAAATTGTCTACATTGAAACTCAACTCGCGGTGACGATTATCGCCGTAGCTCTTCCGCTCGATCGAGCTTCTATCAACAGATCTCGAATTAACTTGACATGATATTTGGCTTCTTGGATCACGTATGACCAAAGAACTACCTTTCGCCAAATTTATACTGTAACGTAAGAGTTCGACACTTTCTTCCATAAAGCGCTTGAACTGGCGACATCCGGAGACTTGTTTGATGGTTGTTGTTGTACGAGAATTTAGCAAAAGCTAGACATTTCTCCCACCTCATGTTGTAGGACAATACACAAAGCTCTCAAAGATGTCCTCCAGGACCTGATTTGCCCTCTCGGTTTGACCATCGCCTCCGAGGGTGGTAAGCTATACTAAGGAACATCTTGGTTCCGAGAAGCTCGTGCAGATTTTTCCGCACTGTGAAGTTAATAGGATCCACTGGCCAGACACGATGACCTTAGGAACACCATGGAGTCGAACGACGTGGTTCAGGTAAAGCTCTACAAGATTGGCTCCATTATAAGAGGTGTGTACCGAAACGAAATGAGCCACTTTCGATAAGCGGTCCACAATTACCCAAATGGAGTCATGGCCATTTGCTGACTTTGGCAGACCAGTGATGAAATCCATGCCAACTTAATCCCATTTCCACTCTAGAATTTTTAAAGGTTGGAGCAATCCAACAGGGCGTTGATGCTCCGCCTTCACTCGCTGGCAAACGTCACAAATGGCGACGTACGCAGTGATATCCTTCATACCAGGCCACCAGAAACTTTCACGGAGATCCTGGTACATTTTGGTGCTTTCGGGGTGGATCAAAAGAGGAGTCTTGTGAGCTTCTTTCTAGATCAATTTCTTGATTTCCTGGTTGTCTGGAACATAGATTTGCTATCCATGCATAACCACTCCATCAGCTCTCTCCGAAAAACCCGACGACGTGCTTTCTTTTAGATTGCGCTTAATCTCAGCCACTTTCTCATCATTAAGTTGTGTGGCTTTGATTTGAGACTCAAGAGTCGGTTGTAGAATTAGAGTTGCGACAAACCCTTCTTCGACCACTTCCAAATTCAGTCTCTGAACTTCATCCAACAATTGAGGTTGACTGACAAGAGTCAAAGCATTAACGGTGCGTAGCTTGCAACTGAGGGCAACAGCTACCACATTAGCTTTGCCTGGATGATAATGGATTCCCAAATTGTAATCCTTGATTAACTCCGGCCATCTGTGCTGTCTCAGGTTTAGATCTGGTTGAGTGAAAAAGTACTTCAGGCTCTTGTAGTCAGTATATATCTCACATCGGTTCCTGATGAGATAGTGATACCACAATTTCAGAGCGTGAACTACTGCCGCCAATTCCAAGTCATGAGTTGGATAGTTGGCCTCATGAGGCTTCAGTTGACACGAAGCATAAGCTACAACCTTGCCTTCTTGCATAAGTACACATCCGAGACCTTGACGAGAAGCATCGTAGAATACATCAAAGCTTCGATGTATATGTAGGATCGAAGTATACGAATATAGCAATCAGAGGGGGGGTGAATGATTGTGCGGAAGCTAAAACCAAATCTTTGATCTATTAAAAGTTCACCCCAAATCTGAACCAAAAAGTTACTTCGTATTCGACAAAAATAGATTGATAGATGTTCGGTAAAATGCGAATTAACGGAGATCCAACTGTCGGATCGATATGAAATTTGAACATAAGAAACTATATTCCAATACGAATCGAACCCAAAAGAATCAGCTCGATCGGACTAACGGATCAAAAGTTATGAACCTCGCAAGCTGGCTGTGATAGAATATGACGAGAATTGATCTAACCAAAACTTCAAGATTAAATAAGATCTTAAAAAGATTAATCAACTAGACTTTGAGGAACTCTAAATTAATACCCTAGAAAGGTTTTTGATGGATCAAATCAAAATGAAACTCAAAGAACAAAAACCAATCTAGAATTAGAACAAGCATGCAAACAAGAACCAAAACAGGAAACACTATAGCAACATGGTTACTGTAGCATGCAAGGATCTAGAAGAATTGATCTTTATTTCTTTTTGTCTAAAGTACTCCCATCAAAAGAGTACAAACCCTAAAGCTCTAACAGATGCCCTTCAACAGAGACAACCCTCCTATTTAAAGGAGTAAAACACAAGGAGTCCTGAATACAATTCCTACTCCTAATCCTAGAAGGAGTCTCACTCTGTAGGATCAAAGTATACGAATATAGCAATCAGAGGGGGGTGAATGATTGTGCGGAAGCTAAAACCAAATTCTTGATCTATTAAAAGTTCACCCCAAAACAGAACCAAATAATTACCTCGTTTTCGACAAAAATAGAATGACAGAGGTTTGGTAAAACAAGAATTCCCGAAGATCCAACTGTTAGATTGATTTGAAATTCGGACACGAGAAACTAGATTCCAATACGAATCGAACCCAAAAAGAATCAGCTCGATCGGACTTAAGGATCAAAAGTTATGAACCTCGTAAGCTTGCTGTGATGTAAGATGACGAGAATTAATCTAACCAAAACTTCAAGATTAAATAAGAATGACAAAAGTTTAATCAACTAAACTTAGAGAAACTCCTAAACCAATTCTTTAGAAAGGTTTTGATGGATCAAATCAAGATGAACCTCAAAGAACAAACACCAATCTAGAACCAGAACAAACATGCAACCAAAAACCAAAACAGAGACATCAGAGCAACGCTTGCCATCAGAGCACGCGAGGATTTGGAAGAATTGATCTTTATTTCTTTTGTCTAAAGTACTCTCATCAAAAGAGTACAAACTCCTAAAACTGAGCTTGAACTCTCAATGCGCCACCGCTTGATCGCCCTTCAACAGAGACACCCCTCCTATTTAAAAGAGCAAAACACAAGGAGTTCTCAATACAATTCCTAATCTAGAAAGAGTATGTATACAACTCCTCTTGGCCCAACCCTGGCCGAGTACAACTCTTGCACGCCGCATGGCAACCCTACCATACTCACGTGACTAACACTTTGCACGCTGTATGGCCACCTCGCCATACTCACGTGACTAACACTTTGCACGCGAATGACCTCCTCGCCATTCTCACGTGACTAACCATTCTTCATGTGCACCATTCTCTTAGCCCGAACGCCCCACATGACATCCTTGACCACCAAGACCTCGCCTCCTCGAACCTAGTCCCGAACCTCGCCTCCATGAACCTAGTTCCGGTCCCGTCATCGACCACGTTCGTCTTCGAGCAATACTTGCACATGAACAAACCACAAAACAAATCCGAGCACAAGTCCGCGACTTGACTCAACATTAGTTCATGCAAATACTCTGCAAATACTCACACGAGCATTGCATAAAGTCCACTTCAAAACAAGCATCATGAAATTCTCACCAAATTCATTATCTCAAGGTCAAACCAAAAACTCAATTCCAAGTTTGCTCAAAACCCTAATCGAGCAAAAACGCATTCACGACGGACCAAAAAATTTGGTCCTACAGACATGTAAAACTTATCGCTTTTAAGAACTTGGTCCCGCGCAAAACCTTCGGAGACATTTACTTACATACCACAAAATTTGGTCTGTCGTACATGGAAAAACGAGGTTGCCAAACACTGCGGTATGACAGACCAAAAATTTGGTTTGTCATACATGGGAAAAACGAGGTCGCTAGCATGTGTATGATGTATCAAAAATTGGTTTGTCATACATGAGAAAAACGAGGTTGCCAAAAGCATGTGTATGACAGACCAAAAAATTTGGTTTGTCATACATGGGAAAAACAAGGTTGCCAAAAGCATGTGTATGACAGACCAAAAAATTTGGTTTGTCATACATGGGAAAAACGCGATTTCTTGAACAAGCGTAAAAACATCAAAATCACGTTTATGACAGACCAAAAAGTTTGGTCCGTCATACATGCGAAACTCACTGTTTTTGGATGTTTGGTCTGTTTTTGGATGTTTGAATGTTTGGTCCTTCATGCAAGCAATTTTGCAAGATTAATCC
Organism: Rhipidocladum racemiflorum; assembly: GCA_036346355.1. Classification (NCBI taxonomy): domain Eukaryota; kingdom Viridiplantae; phylum Streptophyta; class Magnoliopsida; order Poales; family Poaceae; genus Rhipidocladum; species Rhipidocladum racemiflorum. The sequence goes on from CM070584.1 coordinate 13,950,589, forward strand.
TAACCAATTTTTCAGCACAAAATCAAGCCAATTTTTCATCACATGATTCACAATCTCCCCCTTGATGAAAACATTGGCAACACCAAATAGAATTGAACATTTGGCATTCACTTTACAAAAGATTTTGAAATCCAAAGGATCAAGAACCAAAAAGAGAAAACACAGACTACCCCTTTGACCAAAAATGCAAAACAAAACTCCCTGAGAAGGAAAATGTGTGTGAATGTGCAATGTGCCCAAAAATTCCAAAATTCTCCAAACTTCTCCCAAAATTCTCAAATTTCCAAAAACAACTCCCCCCTTCTTCTTCTCCCCCTTTTTCCTTAAACTTTTCAACGATTCCCAAATTTCTCCCCCTTTGACAATGGATTCATCAAGAGTACAAAAGAGAGAATTTGTTCAAAATTTTTCCTGCAGCAATGATTTCACAATGAGAAACAAGGGAGTGCCAAGATAGGAAAAGATGAGCTCATTCGATCATATAACCTTATATATCACATAACATGCAAAATACATGATCTTGATGTGATTTTAACAAGTTAGGGAATAACATGCATCTCAACCTCAATTCAGTCAATTATAGCCAAGTACTAAGCAAAACCTTTAGTAGAAAAACAAAGGCTCAAAGTTGAAGCAAATAACAAATCAGGACGAGCAAGTAGTTTCAACTCCAATCTAGTGAACCAATTTAATCTTTAAACAAGAATCGCATGTGGCATGCTTGAAGCATACTTCTTTTATTTCCTTGGAGTGGCATGCTTGAAGCATACATCTTGTCTTTTGAGGGAATGGCATGCTTGAAGCATACATCTTATCTTTTAGGGAAAGCATCCTGAAGCACATAACTTGAGGGTTTTTTTAAACAATCCCTTTTTAAATCGATTCCCTTTTCCTTTACTTTTTCTTTGATTGTAAACATGCAAAAGTGATTAAAAGGTCTTTTGAAAGAGTAAAGCTGAAAACACACTTGCTTCATAGCCCAAATTTGTCAAGAAGATTCAATATCAAGCCTAGAAGAGTGAGATATCACAAAGTATTTAACTATAGGCAATCAAACCAAGGAATTTCGCAAAGTCATTTTTAGTTCAAGTGGAACAATTTAGATTATCATATATTAGCACAATTACAAAATATATAAAGAAATATGATAAAGTGAGATCATTAAGTGAAAGAACTTGGCAAGGAAACTCCCCCTCAAAACAAACCCATTGGATGAACAATCCCAAGTTCTCCCCGAATAAAAGCAAAACGAGAAGAAGACAAAGGTTTTGTGAAAATGTCTGCCAATTGATGTTCAGTATCCACATGATGAAGCACAATGTTGCCTTTTTCAACATGATCTCTAAGAAAGTGAAATCGATGTTAATGTGATTTGTTCTAGAGTGTTGCACGGGGTTCTTAGCAATGCAAATTGCACTAGTGTTATCACACAAAAGAGGAACACTATCCAAATTAACCCCATAATCTTTAAGTGTAGCTACTATCCAAAGAATTTGAGAACAACAACTAGCAGTAGCCACATATTCAGATTCAGCAGTTGATTGTGCAACAGAAGATTGTCTTCTAGATGACCATGTAATAGGGGAATTACCCAAGAAATGACATGTACTAGATGTACTTTTTCTATCAATTCTACATCCTCCAAAATCAGCATCGTAAAAGGCTCTTAAACTAATGCATGAGGAAGCAGTAAAGCCAAATGCCAAAATCTTGAGTTCCATGAAGATACTCTGAAAATTCGCTTGATGTTTTGTTGATGTGAAGCACGTGGGGAAGCTTGAAAACGAGCACACAAGCACACAACAAATTGTATATCCGGCCTTGATGCGTTGAGGTACAAAAGTGAACCTATCATGCTTCTATATTCCTTTTGATCAACCAGCTCATCATCTTCATCCGGATCAAGTGTGCAAGCGCTCTCCATGGGTGTCATGATCGGCTTGTCGCTTTCCATCCCAAATCTATGCAACAAGTCTTTTGTGTATTTGCTTTGATGCACAAAAGTACCATCCTTTGTTTGCTTGATTTGAAATCCCAAAAAGTATGTCAACTCACCCATCATACTCATCTCAAACTCCTTCCTCATTGTTTCTGAAAACTCGCATACTCAAAACATGAGAGGAACCACCAAAGATAATATCATCAACATAAATCTGAACGAATAGTTGATCATTGCCTTGCTTGAGTAAAAAGAGAGTTTTGTCAACCTTTCCCATTGAAAACCCCCTTTCAAGTAAAAAGGTTTTTAGCCTATCATACCATGCTCTAGGGGCTTGTTTCAAACCATACAAAGCTTTTGATAGTTTGAACACATGATTTGGAAACTTTGGATTTTCAAAACCAGGTGGTTGCTTGACATAAACCTCCTCATTTATGTAGCCATTAAGAAAAGCACTTTTCACATCCATTTGATACAATTTGAAACCTTTGGATGTAGCAAAAGCTAAAAGGATTCTAAGGGCTTCAATTCTAGCAACAGGAGCAAAGGTTTCATCAAAATCTAAGCCTTCAATTTGAGTGTAACCTTGAGCAACCAATCTAGCCTTGTTTCTAACAATAACACCATCCTCACTTTGTTTATTTTTGAAAACCCATCTAGTTCCAATAACATTAAAATCTGGAGGTGGTGAGACAAGTTTCCAAACTTTATTTCTGCTCAAAATTCTCTAATTCTTCATGCATGGCATTGATCCAAGATTCGCCGATAATGCATGAGATATATCTTTGGGTTCAAAAGAAGCAACTAAAGCAGAATGAGCATGAGTGTCGTAATGAATAAACCTGGATCGAGTGACTCTCTCATTTAGGTCTCCAATCATTTGTTTAGATGGATGCATTTTTTGAATGTGCAAGGGAGCATTGGCTTTTGAGACTTCTCCTTCTCCTTCTTCATTTTCAGCATGTACAGATGATGTTGTAGCTTGAGGATGGTTAGCTGTAGGTGATGTAGTAGTAGGTGCCAAAGGTGCTACAACTTGTTGTGCATTAGGAAGAGTCAAGACCTCATCTTCAACATCATCATTATCTTCAAAGATTTTCTCCCCCTGAACATATGCGCCTGTACCTGCATCACTTAGACTAGTACCTGGACTAGACTCATCAAAAGTAACTTCACAAGTTTCCACAATTTTGTTAGTCTCCAAAACAAGCACACGATAGCCACGAGTATGAGCAGGATATCCAAGAAAAATGCCATCAATTGATCTAGCTTCAAATTTATCAAGATTTCCAGATTTCAAGACAAAACATTTGCATCAAAAAACTCGAAAGTGAGAAACAGAAGGTCTATGTCCAAACCGAAGCTCATATGGAGTCTTACCCAATTTTGATCTCAAAAACACACGGTTTGAAACATAACAAGCAGTTGAAATAGCTTCAGCCCAAAAATTTCTAGGAGAGTGATGTTCATCTAACATGGTTCTAGCCATCTCAACCAACGTTCTATTTTTCCTTTCAACTACACCATTTTGTTGAGGCACTCTAGGTGATGAAAATTGATGATTAATTCCTTTTTCAGCACAAAAGTGATCAAAAGAAGAATTTTTAAACTCAGTTCCATTATCACTTCTAATCGCTCTAAGAGCTCCTGGATGATTAACAGAAAGCCTAAGAACAAGACTTCTAAAATGACTAAAAACCTCATCCTTAGATGCCATAAAGTACACCCAAGAGTATCTAGAAAAATCATCAACAATCACAAGCACATACCATTTGCCTCCAAAGGATTGAACTCGAGATGGTCCAACAAAGGTCAAGATGTAGTAGCTGTCCCGAGCGCTTGTCATCACCATGGTAAGAGGTGGATGTGAACCTGCAATCATCTTACCATGTCTACAAGAAGAACATACTAGATTGCTATCACCCTTAAGCTTAGGCAAGCCACGTATGAGATCTAAACCACTTACACGAGTAAGATGATCAAAACCAACATGACCAAGTCTACGATGCCAAAAGAATAAATCTTTAGAAACATTGGCAATTAGACACCTATCCTTAGAAGAAGGTGATGCATCAAAATCAGCTTTAAATACTCTTCCAAAACGAGAAATTTTGAACACAAGATCACCTGAAGCATCTAGCACTTTGCATTCATTTTTCTTAAAGCTTATCTCAAGATCTTCATCAAGCATTTGTGAGACAGAAAGCAAGTTATATTTCAAATTTTCAACAAGAGCCACATCTTTGAACATAAACTTGTCACTTACCTTTATTGTACCTTTTGCCACAACAGAAAAGGAAGAAGCATCTCCAAAAGTAACACTTTCAGCACGAGATGCACGAGTGAGGGAGGAGAACCAATTCTTATCACCGGACATGTGGCGTGAGCATCCGGAATCCACTAGCCATATGTTCTCCTTCCTTGCGCGAGAAGCCTACATAGCAAAACATGTCGAGGTCTCAGTACTGGGGTTAGGAATGAGATTTTTGGGAATCCAGTACTAAGACACACGACGCACAACAGTAGGTACAACACGATAATTTTATGCACAAAATCATATTTGTCTTTTCCCATGTTTCTAGGAACAGAAGGTGTTTTCATCACTCTAGCCGCATAAAAACGTGCTTTGCTGAAATTTGACCTAGCCTTAGTTCTTTCCTTCTTTTGTTGTTTGGCTAGTCTAAAGCAAAAATCTACTAAGTGTCCATCTCTACCACAATGAGTGCAAGTGTACTTGACATAATGTTTGGCTTTAACAGTAAAAGCACATTTTGCATTCATCATAGTAGAAGATAAAAAACCAGCAGATTGAAAAGCAATTTTCTTAGGCTCATTAGATAACTCAATTTTGCAAGGAGCCTGAACAACAAAGGCGAGGTTTAGTTTCATATGTGGCATAAGGATCAAAACCTAAACCTCTCTTGTTTGTGCTAACCTTAGATTGATCCAAAATCATGTTCAACTTTTTCTTGCCATTAGTGAAACGTTCCAAAGAATTTTGCAAGTAATCAACTTTTTTAGCAAGAGTTAAACAATTATTGCAAGGAATATTGACCTTCCCTTTCTGTTTACGACAAGTAGAGCATGAAAGAACCTCATGAGTAAGCAGATTATCAGTTAATTGAGAAACCCTAGCATTTGCATCTTTCAATTTTAATTCAAGAGTTGAGCATTTAGAACAAGAAGTTGAACCATGCAAATCATCAGTGGAACAGCTAGCATGTTTAACATGTTTCTCATTTTTCTCATTTAGATGCAACAGAAGAGCGTGTTCTTTCGTAAGCAAGGTGAGCTCATTGTAAATTAAGTCACATGATTTTCAAGTATCATCATCAGGAATCAATGTCTTAAGTCTAGCAATTTCAGCATTCAATGACTCCACAAGAATATCATGTTTCTTAATTTTTCTATCACGTTTGTCAAGTAATTTTCCAAGACGGGCAACAAAGATTGGCTAATTCATCATAAGAAGGATCTACCTCATTGAAGTCGCTGTCATTGCCGTCCTCGGTGAAGCTATCCTTGCTGCTTGCCATGAGACACAATCCCATCAAATCATGCTTGCTTGGAGTTGCATCATCTTCGCCGCTTCTCCGAGTCCACATCGCTCAAATTGACTTGTTCAAGAGCGGAAAGAACTCGTGAACCACCTTGTGGTTGATGAAGCTCTTCTTCTTCCTATCATTTGACAAGAACCTTTTCTTCTCATTCCTTCACGTTGTCCTTCTCCTCCTTTGATGTTTTTCCTGCAAGCTTAGGACAATTTGTGCGAATATGGTTGAGGTCACCACACTCATAGCATCTTGGAGGACCACCTCTCTTTCTCATTCTCACATTCTGCAAAGCTTTGTTAAAGCGAGAAGAGAGTAGTGCCAGATCTTCTTCAGAAACTCTTCAAGTTGCTCATCCTGTTAAAGAAGACATGGAAGACAAGGCAAAGCTAGAAGAAGAATTTGCATTTGACATGTTAGGTTAGAGATCAAAGCAATTGATTTAATATTACCTTTCCTTGCAAGAACATCCAACTCATGAGTTTTCAATTTAGAATACAGTAACATCTAATGTAAGTGTACTCATGATAGTAGATTCTCTAATGGATGTAACTTTCATCTCCCAAATAGACATGTCTAAAGCACCAAGCAATTGTCTAGCATTAGCAAAGCATCATCAAAGCTAACTCCAACAAAGACGAAGATTACTAAGAATTTTATTGAAATGTGCAAAGAAGTCATCTAGCGACTCACCGGTTTCATCTCAAATCGCATGTATTCTTTTTTGTAAAGATCTTGACGAACCTCTTTAATAGTGTTAGAACCCTCATGGTAATCACAAAGAGATTTCCATACCTCATATGCGGACTTGAGATGGATCACACGGTCAAAGTCGCTACGTCCCAAACCTTGGATGATCAAGTTGCGCGCTTTCTTTGTTTGCTTCAACATGTGTGCGATTGGTGTCGTTGACGTTGTCGTTTGCAGGGACTTCATATGGCTTGTAGACCTTCTCCCAAATTGTGAAGCCTTGTGCTTGGATGAACGCCTCCATCTTGGCCTTCCAAAACTGAAAATCAACACCATCGAACACACATGGTTTTGTCTAAAAATCCATCCATTAATCTAATCACCTGCTAAGATAGATTAGAAAAACCTCGCTCTGATACCACTTGTAGGATCGAAGTATACGAATATAGCAATCAGAGGGGGGGTGAATGATTGTGCGGAAGCTAAAACCAAATTCTTGATCTATTAAAAGTTCACCCCAAAACAGAACTAGATAATTACCTCGTTTTCGACAAAAACAGAATGATAGAGGTTCGGTAAAACAAGAATTTCCGAAGATCCAACTGTTAGATTGATCTGAAATTTGGACACGAGAAACTAGATTCCAATACGAATCGAACCCAAAAAGAATCAGCTCGATCGGACTTACGGATCAAAAGTTATGAACCTCGTAAGCTTGCTGTGACAGAAGATGACGAGAATTAATCTAACCAAAACTTCAAGATTAAACAAGAACGACAAAAGTTTAATCAACTAAACTTAGAGAAACCCTAAACCAATTCTCTAGAAAGGTTTTGATGGATCAAATCAAGATGAACATTAAAGAACAAAAACCAATCTAGAACCAGAACAAGCATGCAACTAAAAACCAAAACAGAGACATCAGAGCAACGCTAAGCATCAGAGCACGCGAGGATCTGGAAGAATTGATCTTTATTTCTTTTGTCTAAAGTACTCTCATCAAAAGAGTACAAACCCTAAAACTGAGCTTGAACTCTCAATGCGCTCAGCTCTGCTTGATTGCCCTTCAACAGGAGACACCCCTCCTATTTAAAAGAGCAAAACACAAGGAGTTCTGAATACAATTCCTAATCTAGAAAGAGTATGTATACAACTCCTCTTGGCCCAACCTGGCCGAGTACAACTCTTGCACGCGTATGGCAACCCTACCATACTCACGTGAGTAACACTTTGCACGCGTATGGCCACCTGCCGTACTCACGTGATTAACACTTTGCATGCGAATGACCTCCTGCCATTCTCATGTGACTAACCATTCTTCATGTGCACCATTCTCTTAGCCCGAACGTCCCGCATGACATCCTTAACCACCAAGACCTCAGTTCCTCCCTGAACCTAGTCCCGAACCTCAGCTCCTCCATGAACCTAGTTCCGGTCCCACATCGACCACGCTTCGCCTTCGAGCAATACCTGCACATGAACAAACCACAAAACAAATCCGAGCACAAGTACGCGACTTGACTCAACATTAGTTCATGCAAATACTCACACGAGCATTGCATAAAGTCCACTTCAAAACAAGCATCATGAAATTCTCACCAAATTCATTATCTCAAGGTCAAACCAAAAACTCAATTCCAAGTTTGCTCAAAACCCTAATCGAGCAAAAACGCATTCACAACGGACCAAAAAATTTGGTCCGGCGTACATGTAAAACTTACTGTTTTTAAGAACTTGGTCCCATGCAAAAACCTTCAGAAGCACATTTACGACATACCAAAAAATTTGGTCTGTCGTACATGGAAAAAACGAGTTTGCCAAAAACATGTGTATGACAGACCAAAAAATTTGGCTTGTCATACATGGGAAAAACAAGGTCGCTAGCATGTGTATGATGTATCAAAAATTTGGTTTGTCATACATGGGAAAAACGAGGTTGCCAAAGCATGTGTATGATGTACCAAAAAATTTGGTTTGTCATACATGGGAAAAACAAGGTTCCCAAAAGCATGTGTGAAAGGACCAACGATGTCGCCTAGAGGGGGGGTGAATAGGCGGATTAAAATTTACGCAGCGGAATAAAAACAGCCGAAGCCGTCAACCCGGAGTCTCCGGGATTTGGTCCGGATACTCCGGCTTGTCCGGAGTGTCCGGTATTGAGTCCGAACTCTCCGGGTTGGCTGGCTCGGGAGCGCAATAAAAACTACTCTAGCAAGCACAAAAAGCTACTAGAAATTGAAAGCAAGAACAACCTAGAACAATTGCTAGATAGGATTTGAATTCAAGCTAAGCAAAGAGCTAGATCTAACTTTACAAATTCAAATCCAAATAAGCAAGACTAGGAAGTAAAAGAGAGAGCGAGAGACGCGATTTTTCACCGAAGTTCGGATTCTTGAAGGGAATCCTACGCCTCCGCTTGAGGTGGCTCGGTCACACTTGAGCCGGGTCTCTTTCAACCCGCTTTCCTCCCGGTGTTGCACAAATGCACTCGCCGGCTTCACTTCTTGTCTCTTCCTTTCTGAGGCGAGACTCGCCTTCACAAACGCATCGGGCTCACCACACGCGTCGGTAGCTCCCGGTGACTCCTAGCCGTCTAGGATACCTTCAACCTCCAAGAGAAATAGCACCACGAAGAATCGCTTGGAGGATGAACTAGTGCTCAACAAGATGAAATGAATGCACTTAGCACTTTTGCTTCTTCCTCTCCTCACCAAAAGGATCAACAACCAAATTAATTGGTGGGAGGAAGATGGGGCTCTATTGAATGCTTAGAGATGGTTAGGAATGGCTTGAATGCTGCTATGAATGAGCTCAATAGAGATCCTGGCCGTTGGAGTGGAGTGGAGGCTTTAAATATCCTTTTTGAAAACTAGCCGTTACTCCCGTTTTTGAACAGGCCGGAGTGTCCGGACAAACAACCCGGAGACTCCGGGTTATCCGGAGACTCCGGACCAAATGTCCGGATACTCCGGACTAGCTGGAACCAAAACCAACCGAGAGGTCCAACCCGGAGACTCCGGACAAAATGTCCGGATACTCCGGATTGAATCCGGAGACTCCGGACCAAATGTCCGGATACTCCGGGTTACCCAGTTCGGTTTCAATTTGAAACTTTTCAAAACCAAATGTAGGAGTGCTAATTTGAGATGCAATCTTTGATGTTGAGCACATGCACATCCTAAAGTCGATTTCTCGTCATACCCTCTTAATAGTACGGCTATCCTTAAGACACAAATAAATAAAAGATTACAACTTTGGTCTTGATGCCGTCCTTTTGATTTTAAGTAGTCATAGGGGCGTCCAATGTCATTCCAATCACGATATGATCTCGATCTCTGCAGTATTCTTGGATAAAACATTAGATCTCTTTAATTGTGTCATCATTAATCACCAAAACAAATTGAGGGGCCTAGATGCACTTTCAATCTCCCCCTTTTTGGTGTATTGATGACAACACAATTAATCAGCAAATAAAATAACGAGAATTAGACTTAGCTATAGGATGAAAAAGAAGAGCTCCCCCTAAATGTGTGCATTAGAAGAATTGAGTGGAATCAAATGCACATATTTAACGAGAAATAACCGAGAGCTCCCCCTCAAATGCACAAGCATCTCAACACAAATAACTGAAAGTAAACCATGCATAAAGTAAGCATTAAAGTCATTACATGGAATAACAGAGTTCACGACACGAAATAAGCCAAAGATATAAAGCAACACAAGTCCACAAGCGAATAAATAAGCACAAGAACTCAAACGCCTCCAACGCGACTAAAGAGGGCTAAAGACAACGCGGCTAAAGAAATCACTCCCCCTTTGGCATCAAGACACCAAAAGAGGAAGGAACACGAAAGATCACTGCCGTCGCTTTCGCTGTCGGACGCGAGTACTTCGCCGCCGGTGTCAACTCCAAAGAAGAAAGCGGAGTGGAGGAGGTGATGCCGAAAGCTGATCTGCTGAGGTGGCATCACTACTCTCCTCGGAAGACCCGGAAGAGTCGCTGGGACTGACTGCTTCGCCATTGTGGCGGCGGATGCTGCGAATGTCTTGACCATTCTTCTTGATCTGCCGACTCATCACCTTCTGCCTGGTGGAGATGTCGCGGCAAAGAAGAAAGACATGCTTGAGCATCCTCTGAAGAGTGCTGCTCGGGACCTCGGTTGCTGTAGGAGTGACTGGAGGCACACCGAGCAGGAGCAGAGGTAGAGCTCGGCACGACCTCGGCGAGGTCTAGTAGCAGGACCAGGAGCAGCTGGAGGGGCTGGAGTAGACTGAGGATGGACCTTGTAAGCAAGATGCTCCTCATCTCTGACAAACTTAAGCCCACTCACTGAAGATATCAAAGTCATCACGAAGGGTGCATAGCTGCAACTGGCCATGTTGCTCTGAGCATTCTGTCTCATCGACTCCCACATGAAATCGACAACATCAAACGGGTGGGTTCGCTCGACGAGATGAAACAGCAAGTTCCTCCCATAGGAACTGATGGTAGAAGCATCTCCCTCCTTGGGCGAAAGAGTGACTCTCAACATCCTGTTGAGTACAGCGGGAACAGCCTTCAATCCCTTGATGGTACCCACTGTGAAACTCCTAGAAGTGTCATACAAAGACTCAATCTGCTCAGGAGTCATCACTTTCTTTGCATGAAGCTTTGGACTGTCATTATATCTGAGATTGAGGACTCTGGCAAACCTCTTCTTGCTAGCCACATACCAAATCTTATCAGTCATCCACCATATGGCCTCATCATTCTTGTCAAAGTACAAGGTGGCATAGAACTGCATGATAACCTCATTGTTCCAGTCATACTTGTATGCCATGATGTTCTTGATCTGATGCAGCTCGCAAATCTGAATGATCTCTGTGAAGACTGGATTGCCTGCAGCAGCCATGTATTCCCAGTCAATGGTCTTCATGCGAACCACTGGGTGCTCAAGTGGGTATAGGACCGTCTCATAGAAATCAGACTGAAACCGGTTCCAAAACCGGCGGTCCACATACTCATCCTGATGGAGCTCTAGAGGATCTTTCTTCCTGTGCTCGACAATGGCTTTCCCCTTTCCAGATCCTGTCCGGTAATCGATTATTCTCATTGGGTTCACGGACATTGGATAGTTCCACACAGGCTTGGCCTTGATCAGAGGACCAATGAAGTGCCCAGAAGCCCGAAACTGGCTTCTCTTCTGATCACGAAGCCTGGCATGAGTATCTGCTGGATGCTCATCTGGATCAGGAGCTTGCTGAGGAGGAGGAGACAGGACAGGTGCTGACCCTGAAGCTGGCTGGCCTCGAGGTCTGGAAACGAGTCTTTTGACCACTCCAATTCTCTGCCTTTTCTGCGGAGGCTGCTGAGGCTGCGGAGGAGAATCGGTGGGAGACACGCCCTGAGCGGGAGCACTGCCACTAGCTGCCTGCTGTGGGAGAACGCTGCCACTAGCTGCCTGCTGAGGAGGATCGCTGCCACCAGCTGCCTGAGGAGGAGGATCGCTGCCTCCGGAAGTTCCCTGGGAAGGGTCCATCTGACCAGACAAAGCGAACGAGGAATTAGCCGAGAGGCGACGCGAAAAACAGCGAAGAACTGAAACTGACCGAGGCACCCAACCCGGAGAGTCCGGACAAATTGTCCGGATACTCCGGATTAACCCGGAGACTCCGGACTAAAAGTCCGGACACTCCGGACCAACCCGGAGACTCCGGACCACAAGTCCGGATACTCCGGATGCGCCAGAAACTGCGCATGGGCGCAAGAGATTTTGGGAAAACAACCCCCAAAATTGGCATGAAAGAAACTAGATTGCCTTAAGGAAGTGCAATAGACGACTAGGGCACAATCTAGCAAGGAAATTTTGCGGAATTAGGGCACAAACGAGAGTACTCACCTCAAACGGATTGAAACGAGAAGAACGGGTGAGTTAGGGGCAAGAATCTCCGATCTTGAGGGCCACGACGAAGCAATCGGCACCCTAGAGGAGATGAAGCACGGGGAGAAGCCCTAAGAACCGCGAATAAGGATCCAAACCCGGAGGGAACGAGGTTAGGGCACGAAGAAACTTACCACAATCTTCAATCCAAGGAAGAGGAGGAGTTCAAGATCCTTGGAGATGAGGAAGAGGAAGGGAGCACACCCAACCCACGAGAGGATCACGGGAGAGGGAGAGGCACACGAAGGAATAGGGAAAAGAAACCGCGCGGGATATGGGGGGTTTAACCGACTGCCCCAACCCGGAGACTCCGGGTTTTCAGACCGGAGACTCCGGCCCAACCCGGACACTCCGGACAAACTGTCCGGAGACTCCGGGCTAACCCGGAGAGTCCGGATAGAAATCCGGATACTCCGGGTTCCCCAGCTCGGATAGGAGAAAGGGAAAACGCACGAAGACCCTAGGAAATTTGCGGAACGAGAGAGGGAACGAGACCCTAAGGTGTCAACTTGATATATGACCAGCGAACAATCAATCAGTCAAACTATGGTCACATAGCAAATGACTAGATCAAAAGATCAAGAACACAGAGTAAATTCAGAGAAAAAGATGAATAAAGTTTTGAAATTCATTTTTCATTCACCAAACAATATGTGAGCACATGTCAAGCCACGTTACGAGAGTCTAAGATATTTAGTCCACTTCTCAATTCACAGAACCTTTTCTCGTCAAGGGGCTTGGTAAAGATATCGGCTAATTGATCATTTGTACTTACATGTTGGATATCAATTTCGCCTTTGGTTGCGTGGTCTCTTAGGAAATGATGGCGAATGTCAATGTGTTTTGTTCGGGAGTGTTGGACAGGATTGTTGGCAATTTTTATGGCACTCTCATTGTCACACAGTAGTGGAACACTTTTGTAGTTTAGGCCATAATCACTCAAGGTTTGTCTCATCCAAAGTAGTTGGGCACAACAGCTCCCGGCGGCTATATATTCGGCTTCGGCAGTGGATAGGGCCACGGAATTTTGTTTCTTGGAAGACCACGAGACTAGGGACCTACCCAAGAATTGGCAGGTTCCCGAGGTACTCTTCCTATCCACTTTGCAACCGGCATAATCCGTGATCGAATAGCCCATGAGTTCAAAGGAGGATCCTTTCGGATACCAAAGTCCGAAATGAGGAGTGTGCACTAAGTATCTCAAGATTCTCTTAACGGCCACCATGTGGCACTCTTTTGGAGCGGCTTGAAAACGAGCACACATACAAACGCTAAGCATGATATCGGGCCTAGATGCACAAAGATAAAGGAGAGAACCGATCATCGAACGATATACCTTTTGGATGACCGGTTTACCTTCTTTGTCGAGGTCTAGATGCCCGTTGGCCTGCATAGGCGTTCTTATAGGCTTGGCGTCCTCCATTCCGAACTTCTTGAGCATATCCTTGATGTACTTGGTTTGACAAATGAAAGTTCCTTCCTTGAGTTGTTTGACTTGGAATCCGAGGAAGAACTTCAACTCACCCATCATGGACATCTCAAATCTTTTGGTCATTATCTTGCTAAACTCTTTACACAAATGTTCATTAGTAGATCCAAATATAATGTCATCGACATATATTTGGCACACAAATAAATCATTATCAATATGCTTAGTAAAGAGAGTAGGGTCGGCCTTTCCGACTACAAAACCTTGTTCAAGAAGAAAGTCTCGTAGACATTCGAACCATGCCCTTGGAGCTTGCTTAAGTCCATATAGTGCCTTGTGAAGGTAGTAGACGTGGTCCGGATGTCTTGGATCTTCAAATCCGGGTGGTTGCTCAACGTAGACCATCTCGGAGAGTGGTCCATTTAAGAAGGCGCTCTTCACGTCCATTTGATACAGCTTGAAATCATGGTGAGTAGCAAAGGCAAGTAATATTCTAATAGATTCAAGCCTAGCTACTGGAGCATATGTTTCATCGAAATCCAAACCTTCGATTTGAGTGTACCCTTGAGCAACCAAACGTGCTTTGTTCCTTGTCACGATTCCGTTCTCGTCTTGCTTGTTCCGGAAGACCCACTTTGTGCCTATCACGTTTTGATTTGGTCTTTGAACAAGCTCCCAAACTTGATTTCTCTTGAAATTGTTGAGCTCCTCTTGCATGGCCATCACCCAATCCGGATCATTAAGCGCTTCTTCTACCTTAAGAGGCTCAAGAGACGACACAAACGAGTAAAATTCACAAAAATTTGCAATTCGAGATCTAGTAGATACTCCCTTGTGAATGTCTCCAAGTATATTGTCGACCGGATAATCTCGTTGAATACTTTGATGAACTCTTGGGTGAGGAACGGTTGAATTTGGAGCTTGGATAGGTTCTTGGTCTTGGGATGCGTTCGAACCATCTTGGGCTTGCTTGGATGAGGAGGGAACGTCACCTGAGCCATTTCCATCCGGAGACTCCGGTAATGGACCCGGAGACTCCGGACCAGTCCGGACACTCCGGGTTTCAGTCCGGAGACTCCGGGTTGGGGAGCTCGGGTGAGTTTCCAAATTTTGAGGTCTTACCTCCCCGATTGCCATTTTCTTGATAGCTTCACAAGGAGGTTCTTCCCTGTCAATCACAACACGATCAACTTGTTCTACTTGAGAACCATTAGTTTCATCAAAAGTCACGTCACGCGAGATTTCAACGACACCGGTGGTATTGTTGAAAACTCGGTACGCGTAAGCATTAGTTCCATAACCAAGTAAGAAACCTTCATCTACTTTAGGAGCGAATTTAGAAGACTTAGCCTTTTTGTTAAGGATATAGCATTTGCTCCCAAAGACTCGAAAGTAGGAGACATTTGGTTTCTTCCCGGTGAGCAACTCGTACGCCGTCTTCTTCAAGATCTTGTGGAGGTAGAGGCGGTTGGTGCTGTGGCATGCGGTATTGATGGCTTCCGCCCAAAAACTATCGGAAACCTTGTACTCGTCAAGCATCGTCCGCGCCATCTCGATGAGGGTTCGATTCTTCCTCTCGGCTACCCCATTTTGTTGAGGAGAATAGGGAGCCGAGAATTCATGCTTGATTCCTTCCTCATCAAGAAACTCCTCCACGCCAATATTCTTGAACTCGGTGCCGTTGTCGCTCCGAATTCTCTTGATTTTTACTTCAAACTCGTTTTGAGCTCTTCTCATGAATTTCTTCAATGTCACTTGGACTTCACCTTTGTCATGCAAAAAGAACACCCAAGTGAATCGAGAAAAATCATCAACAATAACCAAACCATACTTACTTCCCCCAATGCTTATATAAGCTACGGGACCAAATAGATCCATGTGGAGCATTTCCAACGGTCTTGAGGTCGTCATTACATTCTTGGCGGGATGGGAGGCACCAACTTGCTTGCCGGCTTGACAAGCGCTACAAATCCTATCTTTCTCAAAGACAATGTTGGTTAGTCCGAGAATGTGGTTGCCTTTAACGAGTTTGTGAAGATTCCTCATACCAACATGGGCTAACCGGCGATGCCAAAGCCAACCCATGCTAGATTTAGCCATTAAGCACGTTTCAAGATTAAGTCTATCCATATTGAAGTCTACGAGATAGAGCTTACCTTTCAAACGCCCTTTAAAAGCTATTGAACCATCAAGCCTCTTAATGACATCCACACCCTTTTCATTAAACAAACAATTATAGCCCGCTTCACACAATTGTGCAACGGACAACAAATTGTAGCTTAATGATTCAACAAGTAAGACATTACTTAAATGGAAATCATTTGAGATAGAGATTTTACCCAAACCAATTACCTCTCCTTTTCCATTATCTCCAAATATGATACTTTCGCTATTTGATCCATTTACATCCAAGTGTGCGAACATTGCCTTTTCTCCGGTCATGTGGTGCGTGCATCCGCTATCCAAAATCCAACTTGTTCCACCGGAGATATAGGCCTACAAAAACATATTTAGTTTTTGCTCTTTGGTACCCAAACTTGGTTAGGTCCACGCACGTTAGTAACAAGCGATTTAGGGACCCAAATAGAACGAACACAAGGAGCATTCTTCGGCTTACGCCCAACATGATAAGCAACTACACGACCGAGGTTAGTCCTTTTAAGCACATAAGAAGCAAAGAACTCAGAGTGAGCTTTGTGCTTGGATGTTCCTTCGCCTTTTACAAAGTGAATGGGCTTGCTTAAAGGAGCAACAACAATGTTGCTCTTTTTGCCCTTTGGCGGAACATACCCAAGCCCTTGCCTCTTAGGATTACCTTGGCGCTTACCGAGATACTCCTCTAAACCCTTGCTTGCCTTGTAGGACTTTTTAAGTCCATCTTCAAGCATCACCTTAAGCTTTTCATTTTCATGAGCTAAGACTTTCAAAGTCTCACGGTTAGTAGCACAAGTAGCAACATCAACATTAAAGCATCTAGCGCAACCGTTGCTTGTTGAAGGTAATGAAATATTGGAGTTGTTGATTGAGGTAGAAGCTTTATTCGAGAGATCAACAAGCTTCACTTCAAGAGCCTTGCAAGCATCCTTTGCTTTTACAAGTTGCTCTAAGAGTGAAGCATTGGTGATCTCAAGACTAATTGCTTCATTTTTGGTCAAATTTGAACTTTTGACCAAATCCTCATTTCTCTTTCTTTCAAAAGCTAGGCTCTTCTCTAGCTCAATGTTCTTCTCCTTTTCAAAAATAAGGAGATCCTCTTGAGCCTCAAGAATAGCCTCCTTTTGTTCAACTACTTCCTCCAATTTTTCAATATCTTTAAGTAGCAAGTCTAATTTTTCAATATCAAAATCATTCATAGACTTAAATGCTACTTCCTCATCATCACTAGCATCATCACAATCATCTATGCCATAATCAACAATAGAGAGAGTGGAGCTTTTAGATGATACCTTGTGCCCCTTTGCCATAAGGCACATTGGAGCATCTTCATCTCCGTCGCTCAAGTTGTCGAAGAGGCTCTTCGACTTTGTCGGTGGAGTAGCGATGGCGACGGTGGCAAGTCCTCCCTCATTGTCGGAGTTGGACTCGGACTCGGACTCGGAGTCGGAGTCGGAGTTCCACTCCTTGCCAATGTATGCATGACCCTTGCCTTTGTACTTCTTGCTCTTGTCCTTGTCCTTCTTCTTGAACTTGTCTTTCTTGTAGGGCTTTTCTTCCTTCTTCTCTTTGTGTGGGCACTCGGCAATGAAATGACCGGGTTCCCCACACTCATAGCACTTTCTTGAGGAGTGACGCCCTCTTGACTTGTTGCCAAAGCTCTTGGAATGGCTTCCCGGTTTGTATCCTTTTCTCTTCAAGAACTTGTTGAATCTTCTAACAAGAAGGGCCATGTCTTCATTTGTGAGTGGCCCACTTGATTCTTCTTCATCGCTTGAGCTATCTTCGGCTTCTTGCACCACCTTGACGCTTTCAAGGCGATGCCCTTCTTCTTGCCGGACTTGAGCTCCTCCACCACTTCCGCTTCTTCACCATCATCTCATCCGTCATCAACCGGCCAATCACATCATGAGGAGTGAGAGTGTCGAAGTTTGGCCGATCAGCGGATGAGTTGCACAAGGTTGCGGTTGGTGGGGTGATCACTCGAAGGATGATCTTCACCACGGCCTTGTCGGTGAGCTCGGTGCTTCCAAGTCCCTTTGCTTGATTCACTAGCACCATCAAGCGATCAAACATATTTGTGTACGATTCACCTTCTTCCAAGGTGAATCGGCTTAGCTCCCCAATGATGAGTTCGATCTTGGACTCACGGACACTTGATACACCTTCATGAGACACCATCAATCTTTCCCAAATGTCCTTGGCATTGTCAAGGCCATCGACCCGGTTGAACTCGGAGTCGCTCAAAGCATTGAACAAGGCATTGACGGCCAAGTCGTTGAAGTGTTGAGCTTTGTCTTCTTCAGAGGTGAGATTGTTGGGGTTTGCGGGCTTGAAACCTGTTTCAACAATCTTCCAAATACACGGATGAAGTGATCTCAAATGCATCTTCATCTTATGTTTCCATGCCGCATATCGAGTGCCATCGAAGTGAGGCGCTCGACCGAACGAGACGGAAAACACACATGGTTTTGTCGAAAAACGATCCATTAATCTAATCACCGGTTAAGATAGATTAGAAAAACCTCGCTCTGATACCACTTGTAGGATCGAAGTATACGAATATAGCAATCAGAGGGGGGGTGAATGATTGTGCGGAAGCTAAAACCAAATTCTTGATCTATTAAAAGTTCACCCCAAAACAGAACTAGATAATTACCTCGTTTTCGACAAAAACAGAATGATAGAGGTTCGGTAAAACAAGAATTTCCGAAGATCCAACTGTTAGATTGATCTGAAATTTGGACAGGAGAAACTAGATTCCAATACGAATCGAACCCAAAAAGAATCAGCTCGATCGGACTTACGGATCAAAAGTTATGAACCTCGTAAGCTTGCTGTGACAGAAGATGACGAGAATTAATCTAACCAAAACTTCAAGATTAAACAAGAACGACAAAAGTTTAATCAACTAAACTTAGAGAAACCCTAAACCAATTCTCTAGAAAGGTTTTGATGGATCAAATCAAGATGAACATTAAAGAACAAAAACCAATCTAGAACCAGAACAAGCATGCAACTAAAAACCAAAACAGAGACATCAGAGCAACGCTTGCCATCGTAGCACGCGAGGATCTGGAAGAATTGATCTTTATTTCTTTTGTCTAAAGTACTCTCATCAAAAGAGTACAAACCCTAAAACTGAGCTTGAACTCTCAATGCGCTCAGCTCTGCTTGATTGCCCTTCAACAGGAGACACCCCTCCTATTTAAAAGAGCAAAACACAAGGAGTTCTGAATACAATTCCTAATCTAGAAAGAGTATGTATACAACTCCTCTTGGCCCAACCTGGCCGAGTACAACTCTTGCACGCGTATGGCAACCCTACCATACTCACGTGAGTAACACTTTGCACGCGTATGGCCACCTGCCGTACTCACGTGATTAACACTTTGCATGCGAATGACCTCCTGCCATTCTCATGTGACTAACCATTCTTCATGTGCACCATTCTCTTAGCCCGAACGTCCCGCATGACATCCTTAACCACCAAGACCTCAGTTCCTCCCTGAACCTAGTCCCGAACCTCAGCTCCTCCATGAACCTAGTTCCGGTCCCGTCATCGACCACGTTCGTCTTCGAGCAATACCTGCACATGAACAAACCACAAAAAAATCCGAGCACAAGTACGCGACTTGACTCAACATTAGTTCATGCAAATACTCACACGAGCATTGCATAAAGTCCACTTCAAAACAAGCATCATGAAATTCTCACCAAATTCATTATCTCAAGGTCAAACCAAAAACTCAATTCCAAGTTTGCTCAAAACCCTAATCGAGCAAAAACGCATTCACAACGGACCAAAAAATTTGGTCCGGCGTACATGTAAAACTTACTGTTTTTAAGAACTTGGTCCCGTGCAAAAACCTTCAGAAGCACATTTACGACATACCAAAAAATTTGGTCTGTCGTACATGGAAAAAACGAGTTTGCCAAAAACATGTGTATGACAGACCAAAAAATTTGGCTTGTCATACATGGGAAAAACAAGGTCGCCAAAAGCATGTGTATGACAGACCAAAAAATTTGGTTTGTCATACATGGGAAAAACGAGGTTGCCAAAAGCATGTGTATGACAGACCAAAAAATTTGGTTTGTCATACATGGGAAAAACAAGGTTCCCAAAAGCATGTGTGAAAGGACCAACGATGTCGCCTAGAGGGGGGGTGAATAGGCGGATTAAAATTTACGCAGCGGAATAAAACAGGCCGAGCTGGTCAACCCGGAGTCTCCGGGATTTGGTCCGGATACTCCGGCTTGTCCGGAGTGTCCGGTATTGAGTCCGGACTCTCCGGGTTGGCTGGCTCGGGAGCGCAATAAAAACTACTCTAGCAAGCACAAAAAGCTACTAGAAATTGAAAGCAAGAACAACCTAGAACAATTGCTAGATAGGATTTGAATTCAAGCTAAGCAAAGAGCTAGATCTAACTTTACAAATTCAAATCCAAATAAGCAAGACTAGGAAGTAAAAGAGAGAGCGAGAGACGCGATTTTTCACCGAAGTTCGGATTCTTGAAGGGAATCCTACGTCTCCGTTGAGGTGGCTCGGTCACACTTGAGCCGGGGTCTCTTTCAACCCGCTTTCCTCCCGGTGTTGCACAAATGCACTCGCCGGCTTCACTTCTTGTCTCTTCCCTTTCGGAGGCGAGACTCGCCTTCACAAACGACCGGGGCTCACCACACGCGTCGGTAGCTCCCGGTGACTCCTAGCCGTCTAGGATACCTTCAACCTCCAAGAGAAATAGCACCACGAAGAATCGCTTGGAGGATGAACTAGTGCTCAACAAGATGAAATGAATGCACTTAGCACTTTTGCTTCTTCCTCTCCTCACCAAAAGGATCAACAACCAAATTAATTGGTGGGAGGAAGATGGGGCTCTATTGAATGCTTAGAGATGGTTAGGAATGGCTTGAATGCTGCTATGAATGAGCTCAATAGAGATCCTGGCCGTTGGAGTGGAGTGGAGGCTTTAAATATCCTTTTTGAAAACTAGCCACATTCTCCGTTTTTGAACAGGCCGGAGTGTCCGGACAAACAACCCGGAGACTCCGGGTTATCCGGAGACTCCGGACCAAATGTCCGGATACTCCGGACTAGCTGGAACCAAAACCAACCGAGAGGTCCAACCCGGAGACTCCGGACAAAATGTCCGGATACTCCGGATTGAATCCGGAGACTCCGGACAAAATGTCCGGATACTCCGGGTTACCCAGTTCGGTTTCAATTTGAAACTTTTCAAAACCAAATGTAGGAGTGCTAATTTGAGATGCAATCTTTGATGTTGAGCACATGCACATCCTAAAGTCGATTTCTCGTCATACCCTCTTAATAGTACTTCCGCTTATCCTTAAGACACAAATAAATAAAAGATTACAACTTTGGTCTTGATGCCGTCCTTTTGATTTTAAGTAGTCATAGGGGCGTCCAATGTCATTCCAATCACGATATGATCTCGATCTCTGCAGTATTCTTGGATAAAACATTAGATCTCTTTAATTGTGTCATCATTAATCACCAAAACAAATTGAGGGGCCTAGATGCACTTTCAATGTGTATGACAGACCAAAAAATTTGGTTTGTCATACATGGGAAAAACGAGGTCGCCAAAAGCATGTGTATGACAGACCAAAAAATTTGGTTTGTCATACATGGGAAAAACGCGATTTCTTGAACAAGCGTAAAAGCATCAAAATCACGTTTATGACAGACCAAAAAGTTTGGTCCGTCATACATGCGAAACTCACTGTTTTTGGATGTTTGGTCTGTTTTTGGATGTTTGAATGTTTGGTCCTTCATGCAAGCAATTTTGCAAGATTAATCCTAACCAATTTTTTAGCACAAAATCAAGCCAATTTTTCATCACATGATTCACACACTCCTAACCCTAGAAGGAGTTTGTATTCAACACAACTTCACTTGGCCTAACCTGACCGAGTACAATTCTTGCACGCGTATGGCAACCCAGGCATACTCACGTGACTAACAACCCTTGCACGCGTATGGCCACCATGCCAGACTCACGTGACTAACCATTCTTCATGTGCACCATTCTCTTAGCCCGAACGCCCTGCATGACATCCTTGACCACTGTAACACCCCAATTTTTGCTTTTCATGAATTTAAATGAAACTTTGCACTTTGGTGAATTTTTGGAATTTTCTGGAATTTATTTGAATTTATTTGGATTTAATTTGAATTTATTCCCTTTTGAAATAATTAAAGAATTAAAATTTATAAATAAAATTTTGTTGGAAATATTTTATTTGAGTCCAAAATGTCTCAAAGTATTTTTCAGAATTTTTCTGATTATTTTGCTATTTTTCTCGAATTATTTGAATTTCTAGAAATTATTTTGAATATTAAATCGCTGGAAAATGCCGAGTGGGTTTGTACTGTTCCACCGACCGAACCCGAGTCAGACTCGATTTCGAGTCCGACCCGAGCCCAACGAAACCCTAACCCGTACGACCGTTGGATCGAGATCCAACGGCCGCGATTGCGCCACGTCACCCACGTGGGAGCCGGACCCGACCTGTTCGCGCCCGCGCGATCCGAGCCGTTGTTCATGCCACGTGGACGGCCCGCGTGTGTCCACATCACCCAGTCTAAGTCCCCACCGGACTCCGACTCCGCCGCCGCCCGCATGTGGACCTCGGTTTCCGCGAATTTCACGGAAGCCGAGGCCCCTATTTAATGTGCCGACCGCGAAGCTTCTCAGCCGTTGGATCATCATCGCACGGCCAGGATTCGTCCATGTCACCGCGGGTAAGCCTCACGTGTTACCCTTTTAGATGTAATCTCAACCGTTAGATCTAGATCATACGGTTAGGGTGGAATCACGTTGTAGCGTTAGATGTAATCTCGGCCGTTCGATCGAAATTGAACGGCGTAGATTGAGCCACATGTCGCCACCCGGGTCATGCCACGCCACCCCACGGTGAGACGAAACCTGATCGAATCTGGACCGTTCGATCCAGATCAAACGGGCCAGATTAACCGCGTTGCACCGCAACGTGCGGAAGTAGATCCAATCTAGAGCCGAACCGACGCGGTCAGCCGCGGTAGCCGCTGACGTCATGCATGGGGCCCGCGTGTCAGCGGCTAGCCAACGGCTCCATGAAGTCATCTGTGATGTCATGCTAACGTCACCGTGGGGCCCGCATGTCAGTGAGACATGTGCCCGTGGGCCGGGTCCACGGTGAGCCGAACCCGAGCCGTGGACCTAGTCCATGGACCCGCTGACGTCATGCTGACGCAATAATTCAATTTTTCAATAGAAAAATAATTCGGTGGAAAATCAAATCCCGTGCTGACATCAGCTGACGTCATAAATCCGGATTTTTTAATAGAAAAATAAATGAATTAATTTGGTTTATTCTTTTATTTGAAATTTTAAACTTCAAACGCTTATAACTTTTGTGTTTTAACTCCAATTTGAACGATTCCAATTTCTAAATTTTTATAAAATTGAGATCTACTTAAATATGAATTTTAATTAATTTTTGAATATGAACTTTTCTCTGTTTATATTTAATTAGTAGATTTTTTAAACTTTAAACGATTATAACTTTTGCATTTTAACTCCGATTTGGGCGATTCAACTTTCTAAAAATTTGTAAAATTATGCTATTTCTGTTTATGGACTTTACTTGAATTTTTGAGCAATGTAAATGTACTGTTTTATTTATTTATTGCTATTTGCACGCGTTACGAGTAGACGTTGAAGTACCCGAGGGCTTCGAAGGTGAAGTGTTGACCAAGGAGCCAGCTCAAAATCAAGAACAAGTACTTTTTGAAGGCAATTTATGCTTTGACCATTTTGATCCCACTTTTGAAATTAATTTAATTTAAATTATTGCGTGCTAATTTAATTAGAAATTGTTTAAATTATTTCTGGGAATTAGATAAATGCCGAATTGCAGTATAACACCTTGACTATTTAATTATGTGCCATGAACCCTTGTCACCCTAGTTGTGGTTATATAGTTGGACATTATTAAAATTGCCAACATTGGGTATTTAGATCGTTGTAGTATATTGCTTAGACCTACTACGTGCACATGACATGATTTCGGACAATCAAATGTTAATATTGACTTAATGAGATATTGAACCTGTTTTGGAGAAGTAACATGTGTTGTGATGATGATGATGGCACGTGGTGCATGGTAATGAACTGGGTTTGATAAATAGATTTAGACCGGGGCAAGTGGCAAGAATGTTATGGTGGGCCATGAGTGGCACCGGGGATGTCGTTTTTGTTCTTCGGGTAGTCTTGCCCTGGTCATCCTAAGGACTGAACCTTGCAAGCCTTTGATCTGAGTCAAGCGTGCAACCACATGTCTGCAATGGGACGGACCTAGTTGAGTAAGTTACTAAAAACTTGCCTGTGATACCTCGGGGTGTCAACTACACCTTTTGTGTAGCTTGAAAGGGGAGCGTACCAGTGCTATGGCATGGTACCCGTCCATCGGTATGTCGGTCCCATACTTCGCCTCTATTAAGGGAAGGGATGGTGTATGACAGAAGCCGGAGAGGTTCACTTGTTTTGTTTGCAGTCTCTGAAATGCTTCATTACGATCACTCGCCTTTGTGGTGTTTGACTGTATCTTGTGGGTAAAGTGCATAACCTCTGCAGAGTGTAAAATCTATTCGAATAGCCGTATCCGCGGCACTGGACATTGCGCGAGGATTACAGTCAAGGGTTAGATTTTCATGAAAACAACTTGGACTTGGAAAGTTTGGTTGGGTTAAATGATGATGTTGATGGAAATGTGGATTGGGAAAGGAAAAGTGTTTACTTAACTCCTGGAAAAGTTATTGATATAATCTTTACCTTTACTGCTTTTGAATCTACTTACGCTACTTGTTAATCATTGTTTTATCGCAAATGTACCTGTTAGCCTATCCTTTGTAATAAGCCATGCCTATAGAATATTAGTTTGCATTCTGTGTATGACTTGCTTAGTACCTAGTACTCACCCTTGCCACAATACAACATCAGTTGAAGGAGAAGCGACGCCAGCTTTGGATGAAGAACTTCAGGAGGAGTCGTCTACTTAGGGAGCGAGCCCAGTCAGTTGTCTGTGGTATACTAGATGGCGCCACGTTGATGCTATTATTCCGCTGCAATTTATTTTCTTAATAAGTTTTCACCCTGTGTGGTGTACTCTTGTAACTTGACCATAAGGTCGAGCAACCAGTTTGGTTAACTTAATTAAAGTACTTTATTACTATCGATGTGTATAATTGTGATATTTACCGATGTTGAGACTGTGTGCACTAGCGTGATTCTGGACTAGTGCTGAATACACAGAGGGTCTGGATTTGTAAATTCAGGTCCCGACAGAGGTGGTATCAGAGCCAGGCTGACTGTAGGCTCACCCATAGTTAGAATGGCCGTAGTGAGGATAAAACCTATTTTCTAAAGTTAAAATTTGACAAGACAATGAATGAAATCTCGACTTATCCCCTTCTCTCCTTTCACACCCCTTTTGCTGGATTTCTCTTGCTACCCCTTGGTTTTAAAAACTTTTTGAGTTCTTACGTGTCTTTTGGCAGATGTTGATGAAGAACAACTACGCCGAGCGTGAGGGAGGCTATGCTGCCGAGTTGTGGCATATGCTACAGTTGCTTGGAGGATTTGAGAGACCGCTCTACCGAGGGACCACCCTCGTGCAGGAAGGACTGGTCATAGGATGGGACGTTAAGATCACGGTGTATGCTCAAGAGAAGACGAAGTTCAGTCGTCCATTTCACTTCACCGCTTGGAGGTCAACATTTGAGATGGGAATCCAGGAGGTGTCTCGTTGAGCGATGCAGCAGATTGCTCGCACTTACTCCAGTGAGCTGGAAGGCACAGTGTTCTGTTACCACCCACGCCGAGACAACAGAGCTCAGCGGAAGCCGATAGAAGATGAGGATGCTACTGTCACACACTTGGCCAGATTCGTCGTCGCCCAGGAGGAGCTTATCGACGACACAGTCCAGGAGTTTATGAAGGCTCGCGAACAGGTTGAGGAAGGGAAAAAACACCTAGAGAATGCTCGTGAGTACGTCGCCTATGCTGCGGAGAGGATCGCAGAGCTGAAGACCGCACTGTATGGGCAGGGCCCGGAGCCAGTGTTAGAGTTGGACGCCTGCACCGAAGGACCAAAGACTGAGCAGGAGCACCAACCAGCACCACAGCAGGAGCCTGAACCTGAGGATGATGCCGCTTCTTCGACTACTGCCGTTGTGGGGCATGGCCATCGCTTCGCGCCTAATCTGCCGCACCCGCCGCAAGGGGGCAGTGGAGGTTTTCTTGATGAGTGAGCGTAGGTTTCGCAGTTGAGACTCCTTCGTCGAGTCACGTTATAGAATAAAAAGTCACCCTTAGAGGCGTTAGACTCCAGTGTGTTAGTCGATTTGGATTTTCATTGCTTGCTGAGTGTGCAGTATGTGTTGCAAGACCCTTAGGCATTGTAAGCAACCATACCAAGTTATTATTAAATAATAAAGTTGGATTTTGAGTTACACCTTTCCCTGCATAAGTGTAACATCCTCATTTTCGCCTTCTGGAGAAAAACATAATTTAAATGAAGCCGAGCGTCGAACCCGCAACCGAGTGATCAAGTTCTGCAAGGTTCAGTGGAGCAACCACTCTGAGAAGGAAGCTACCTGGGAGCGTGAAGAAGATCTTCGATCAGAGTTTCCTAACCTTTTTCTTTCTCCGTCTGAATCTCGGGGACGAGATTCTCTCTAAGGGGGGTAGGTTTGTAACATCCTCATTTTCGCCTTCTGGAGAAAAACATAATTTAAATAAAGTAAATTCAAAATTTGGAGTTTTATTGGTGTTTATAATAACCTGGCATCCATTTCCCTCCGAAATCGAAAATTAATTCTCCTCCGATCGAAAAATCGGATTTTCTAGTCCCGCCGGTACCCGAAAATTCACCTGAGTCCAAAAATGCTCCAAAAATCCCCAAACCACTTCTAAAATGTTCCAAATATTCCGAAATGATTTTAGGAATCATTCCCCGGATTTTTGGACCTCCGTTCCTATTTTATCGCTACGTTTTGTTTAATGCCTGCGATCCGCGCCCGAATATCCAATTCCACAAATTTCATCCAAATTCAACCAAACCAATTCCACTGAGTTCCAAATATTCTAAAATGGCTCTAGGAATTTTTCCGGAATTTTTAGGCCATTTTTCCTAATTTTTCCCTAGGGTGGAACATATGCGTAAAAGAGGGCCAATAGGGTGGTGACACGTGGCAAGTGAATAGTGTCATCTTCTTCCTCTAGCCATGCATGAACAATGGAGCTCCAAGCATGCATCAATGGAGGGAGACCTTCTTTAAATGCTTGTAACTCCCTCCACACAACTCCAATCGACGAACGGCCGGTTGCGTTGGATTCGGAGCGTCGTCCTCTTCGCATCCCCCACCACCTCTCGCCGGAGAACTCGCCGGAATTCGTACGGGCGCCCAAAAACCGAAAACCGTCCATTCGCATTCAAATCGCAATAACTCGGCCGTTCTCTTCCAAACGCCGCACCACCACCTCCATTCTCTCCGTATAAAAGCCCTCTTTCCGGTGGTATGATCCTCCTTTGGCAGCACCCCTCCATTCAATCTCTAGCTCAAGAAAACCGAGCACGGGTCACTTTTTTTTGGTGTTCTTCGTGTTCGTGCTTGTCCCGACCTCTCCGGTGAGCCATTCTTCTTGTTTCTTAGTTCCTTATGACCGTGAGGAAGTTTAGGAGCTCATCCAACAATTGGTTGTAGGTTGCATCAATCATTGGCGACGAATTTCGCGTTTTTCCATTTTCGGCCGAATCTCCGTTCGTCGTCGATTTCTTCAAATCCGGTGAGCTTTGATCCAATTCCTTCATCCTATGTATACCTTAGGTTGTTATCTATTGATTCCATGCTTTTGTTCGGATCAATTTCATGCAAAAATGGGCTCAAAATCCGGATTTTGGAAGCTTTGCGCGTGCTTTGTTTTATTTTTTTTTTCCATTCACTGTGTGCGTGCGTGCTTGTGTGCACCGGCCGGCCGGCCGTCGCCCGCCGCCGCCGTCGCCCGATGCCGGCGCCCGCTTCCACCGCCGGCTGCTGCCGCCGCCGGCCGGTGTCCGACGCCCGCCGCCCGGCCACCGCCTCCATGAGGCCGCTCGCTCCGCGTCGTCGCCGGCGCGCCGCCGCGCCCGCCTCGCCTGGCGCCGCCGTCGCCGCGACCACGCCGCGCCGTCGGTCCCCTCACGGCGAGCCCCCCTCCCTCTCCTTCCCCTCCAAGCTCTCTCTCTCTTCCAATGGTGGCCATTGCCATGGCCATGGCAAGCTTCTAGGAGAAGCAACCCCATGTCTATGACATGTGGGGCCTTCTGTCATTGACTCAATCCAAGTCAAAGCAAGTCAAAGCCAGTCAAAGTCCCTGTTGACCAGTCAAACCCGAAGGGAATATTCCCGGTTTTCCGATTTATTCAAAATTCAAACTTCGGAAGCCCATAACTTTCTCGTCCGAACTCCGTTTGATCCCATTCAAATTTCTAAATTCATCTAAAATCAAGATCTACCTGCCAGTACTAATTTTGTAATTTTTAGATTTTATTTATTTTTCGTTATTTATTTATTGCTTCGTTTTGCGCGTAGACGCGACCGCCGACGCCGCCGCCGGACTTCACGCGGTCGACGACCTTTCCGCGAATGAAGGCAAGTCTCTTTGATGCATCTTGATCCCAAGATTTTGAACTTGTTTTAAATGTCTTATACAATTGCATGCTACCTTTTATCATATTTCAAGTATAAATATTTAGTTACTCCCACTTGCAATATTCCTCCTTTGTGATTGATATCCATGTTACTTGTAACCCTAGGACATTTTTTATACCGTGCTTATGCTTATACGGTATCCTTTGCGATCTAGTTCGGTAGATTTGCTTAGGATCGTTTCCGATGAAAACAACCCATGGGTGGGATTATTCAAAAAGAATGTTATCAAATGTGATTTGAAGGTTATTACTATGATTTTAGTACTGTTTTCTTAAAAGAAAAGAAAAGGAAAAATGATTTCGACTTGGGCGGCATGGAATGTCGGGTGGGAGCGGATCGAGTCTTGATCCTATTGTGCAAGTACCGCCCCAAGTCATATAAGGACCGACGCTTATGATTGCCATTTTAAGCAATACCGTACTACCACATGTCTATAATGGTACGACCTGGCCCACTAATTTGTAGAAGCCTAGTTTAGACTCACCACTCGGTTGTTGTGTGAGAGCCGGAAGGAGGCATTGTTGTGGTTGTTGTTTTGCTCACACGGCGCAAGAGGGGGCTTTTGTACTGGGCGGTTGGAACCCTAACAGCGGTGAAACCTCAGCGGGTGGGTCTAGCTAGGTAGAAACATTGTAACGGCCTTGTCACGATCTCTCTGCCGGCACACCAAAGGAAGTGTGCTAATAGCTTGGCAATAGGAGATGATCGTGTCGTGTGGGTAAAGTTGTACACCTCTGCAGAGTAAAACTATTCGAATAGCCATGCCTACGGTCAAAGGCAAAAGCAAGGAATGCTTTCATATTGGTAGATTTTGATTTTGGTTCCGAAAACTGAAAAGTGTTTTGTTTTGGGGTTCGGGAGTGGTTAGAACTCTCGGATGTTATTTGGCGGATAGAGCCAACCAGGTGGAAAGAACCTGTGTTTGTATTTGACAGATGGAGTCACATGATTAACCCTGATCCTTTAAAATCTGGCGGATAGAGCCTTTTATATCGGTGATGGTGGATAGAACCTCACTACAATATTACATAATTCAATGATTAAAAAGAATTGTGAAAAGTTGCTTTGTGAAATGCTATTACCTAAGTATGATTTAATAAAATTTGGCTTTATGCAAATGAACCCTACTAAGCTTCCTTTGGAAAGCCCACATAAGCATACTTTCCCGACTTGCGAGCACGCGTTTGTACTCACGTGCTACACCAACATGTCATCATCGAGATTTATCAAGACGCCGACCGAGGAGGGCGAGTTCTACGCAGAGGAGTTCGAGGAAGGCTGCCGGGAGGACTAGTCGCGTTCCTAGTAAATCGCCTTGTGGCGTTTTGGCGTCTGCCCGTTTCGCTTTTGTTTCCGCTGCTTTGTTTCCGGTCTTTAGACCGAGTATTGTAATAAGTGGCCATGTGGGCCCATACTTGAATATTTATAATACAAGTTTCGTTATGTTCGGCAATGAAGTATCACTGTGACTGTGTGTACTAGCTACTGATCTGGGACTAGTACGGAAATGCACAGAGATTTTGGATAAGCCGATCCGGTCTCACAAATGGTGGTATCAGAGCCTGGACGACCGTAGGACGTGACCTAGCTAGAATGGCAAAGCCTTAAGGACTTATATTTTTATAAAAATGTATTTACAAAAAGTTAAGTTCCTTGGCTTCTATCTCTCCTGTCTTAGTGTCTTACTCTTGTCTTGTCCTTTGTTAAAATTTGTTACTAATCCCACCTTGTTTTCAAAATTGGTAGATGCCGGTTACCACCACCTTTGCCGCCAGATCGAGGCTTCGCGAGGAGCCGTCGATGCTGCAGGAGTTGGGGTTTCCCCATCGTCCTGAGTATCGGTACCAGTTTATTACTGGTCTTAGCCAGGATTTGTGGCAGGTCCGCCTGCTGGTCTTCGCGAGGAGTAGGGTTCGCGAGGAGGACCGACCCTTCTACTTTACGGCCGAGCGGTCGATTCTGGCGTACGCTTTGCAGGACGCGGCCAGAAAGGCTATCCTCATGTTGGGGCATAGCTACCGCGATCGCTTGGAGGACACCCCATACCGCTTGTTTCCCCGTTTCCAGTTCGGGAGGATGTACAACCTGTTTCGGAGTTTGGATCAGGAGGCTGACCCGACCGTGGCGCACCAGGGGTCACTCATCCAGGCTTTGGACGACGCCTACGTGCGGTTGACCGACGAGATGCAGAGGCAGCGTGTAACACCCCAAAATTTTGCTTCTCTTAAATTCATGTGTGATTTGGCACTTTGGTGAATTTTTGGAATTTTCTGGAATTTATTTGGATTTATTTGGAATTTATTTGAATTTATTCCATTTTGAAATAATTAAAGAATTTAATTTTGCAAATAAAATTTTGTTGGAAATATTTTATTTGAGTCCAAAATGATCCAAAATATTTTCCAGAATTTTTCTGGAATTTTTCTGAGTCATTTGCTATTTTTAATGAATTAAATGAATTACTGGGAATTATTTTAAATATTAAATCGCTGGAAAATCAAACCGAAGTCGATTCATTGTTCATCCGATCGAGCCCGAAGTCGACTCGAGTTCGAGTCCGACTTGAGCCATTGACTCGACCGAACCCACTCCTAACCCCGATCGATCCCGACCGTCGGATCAAGATCCAACGGTCCAGATTGGACCGCACTGCCGGCGAAATCGGATCGGGTCCGATCGCGCCGCTTAGCGATCGTGACTGGCCGATCGCGCCACGTGGGCGGTTCTCCGTCTTTCGCCCTCGCCGAGTCCGGAGCCGACCTCCGCGCCGTGTTCGCCGGCCGTGAAGAACTAGGTCTCCGTTTTCCGACGGACGCCGAGGTTATTTAATGACCGGCTCACACCGAGATCGCCTTGACCTAGCGCACCCGTAACCCTAGACAACGTCGCCTGAGCCGCCGCCGTTGAGCCGCAATCGCTCGCCGGAGTTGTCTCTTCCCTCCGCCGCGGGTCCCTGCCGATGCGGCCATCTCGTCGTCCTCACCGCCCGTTGTGTCGAGCCCCGGACTCCTCGCGTCGGCGCGCCGAGCTACCTCTCACGCCGGCGGGAAGGGTCCCGCAGCGCCCGTTGCCGTGGTCATCGTCTCCGGCTCCGTCAAGCCGGCGCCGCCGTAGGCCATCGCCGGACTTCAAGCTTCCGCGGTAGTCGGATCTTCATCCAAGGGCTCAGATACGCCACGTCATCTCACGGTGAGATCCCGTTCCAAATCCTAGATCCAATCTCCACCGTCGGATCTAGATCCAACGGTCCGAAATCAATGCGTTAACCCAAACGCGTCAACACTAGATCTAATCCGCGCCGTTGATTTTCAAACCAACGGTCGAGATTGCGCCACGTGTCGGGAAGTTGGACCGACGCGGTCAGCGCCGTCCACGCGTGCAGGTGGACGCCGACACGCGGCCGCGTGTCGAGGGCCCGCATGTCGATGGTGGACCCGGCCAGCGCCGACGTCACCCCATGACGTCATCGGTGGGTCCCACCTATCGGCCAGTGGCCGAGTCCCGCTGACGTCAGCGATGACGTCACCCGAGTGGTCCCACATGTCAGTCTCACGTAGAGTCGTGGACCGAGTCCACGGTGGACCCAAGCCGAGCGTGGACCAAGTCCATGGACCGGCTGACGTCAGCCGCCCAATCAGAGGCTGCCACGTGTTCATCTTTGGCGCCAATAATTAATTTCCGAAAAAGAAAATGATTTATTAATTCGAATAATGATTTCAGATTTTGTTCCAAATTTCAAACGCTTATAACTTTTGCGTTTCAACTCCGATTTGAGTGATTCAAATTTCTAAATTTGTATAAAATTCAGATCTACTCAAATATGAATTTTATTTAATTTTTGGACTAAAGTTTTTCTCTGTAATATTACTTAATTGATTATTTAAACTTTAATAAATCATAACTTTTGCGTTTTAACTCCAAATTTGATTTATTCCAGTTCCTAAAAATCCAGAAAATTATGTTCTCTCTGTTTATGGATTTTATTTGGAGTTTTGGGATGTTTTGCCTATTGTTTATTTGCGTATTTGCTATTTGCACGCTTTACGAGTAGACGTTGAAGTGCCTGGGAAGGATTCGAAGGAGAAGTATTGACTCAGATCCAACTCAAGACCAAGAGCAAGTACTTTTTGAAGGCAAGTTGTGCTTTGACCATGTTGATCCTATTTCGAAATCTATTTTGATTTAAACTATTGCATGCTAGTTCAATTAGAAAGATACTTTGTTTAAACATGGGGGTTAGATAAATACCAATTTGCTGTATGACACCTTGATTATTTAAGTATGTGCCATGACCCTTGTCACCCTAGTTGTGGTTTACTAGTTGGACATGATTAAATTGCCAACATGGGTTTAGACCGTTGTAGTATCTTTGCTTAGACACACTTTCGTGCTCATAACATGATTTTGGACAATCAAATGTTAATATTGACTTAATGATATATTGAACCTGTTTTGGGAAAAGTATCATGTGATGTTGATGGCACGTGGTGCATGGTAATCAACTGGGGTTTGATAAACAGTTTTCGACCGGGGCATGTGGCAAGAGTAATCAGGTGGGCCAGTGTGGCATTGGGAGTGTTGATTTGGTTCTTCGGGTAGTCTTGCCCTGGTCACTCTAAGGACTTAACCTTGCAAGCCTTTGAACTGGGTCATACTTGCAACCACATGGCTGGAATGGGACGGCCCTAGTTGACTAAGTCGCTAAGGACTCACTTGTGGAGCCTCCGGGTGTCAATTACACCGTTTGTGTGATTGTGCGGGGAGCGTATCGTGGTCGTGGGCCGATACCCATCTAACGGTGTGTTGGTCCCATACTTCGCCTTGGCTAAGGGAAGGGATGGTGTAGAGCACGAACCTGAGAGGACCACCTGTGTTGTTTGAGGCTTCCAAAGGCTTTGTTACGGGATGTGAGGACCCCTCTTCCTATACCGCATCAGACGCCGTCATCAGTAGCGTATAGCACCGTATAGCAACAGGAAGCCTCGACATCAAGATCTGAACCTAAAAATTGATCGGCGGGATCGAACCCTTAACCGGACCGGTGCTCAGACGCATCTCGATCTTTGGATCCCTGGATCGAGAGCCCAAGATCGCGTACTCCACAACCCGAGTATCAATGCACGAAAAGATAAACTAAGGTAATTACATAACCGGGTGTAAACCTTGAACAAGAGTATTACGAAACCAAAAGAAGTAAAGCGGCAGTGAAACAAAAGAAAGACAACCAGCGAATGCCCGACCACCCCACGTGCTCTTGGCCGGAGGGAGGGACTACGGCCGCAACACTCACGAAAGGGGCTCGCCATCATCCAGGACATCATCATTACCTTCCTCTGTGGAAAAGGGTTAGCGACAGAACGGTGAGTACACGTATGTACTCGCAAGACTTTAGTGTATGGAAATATAAATAAATGCAGGCTGATTCAACAGATAAAGCTTCTACAACGGGTTAATTGCGTAAAGCTGGATTTAAAAGCAGTTCATCGAAAAGTAATACATAATTTGAAAGACAGCGGTTTGAATAAAACATATTTACGATATCGTAACAATCGAAGCTCCACAATTTGCCACCATCCATGGTCGCAATCGGGATACGAATCGACATCCATACATAATCCCATCGAGAATCATATACACATATCCACAATTCCATCAAGTACCATTCCACCACATACTTTATACCGACTCAAAATAGATTTTCATTTTCAAAACCAAACCAAATCTCTATACTTGATATGATTAGAGAAGATTGCTCATAACCGTGAGCACGGCTAATCGATTAGAATTATTTGATACTCTCTGAGTTTGCGCACTTTACCCAAACACAACTCGGACTTGCATCCCTGTCATCCAGGGTACACGCGATACCACGAGGTATCCGATATACAAGAATGATCTATTCTTTCCCATCGTTGAGGTTATAGCCACACCCCAAAGACCGGTGACGACAAATCCACTACTATGGCGATAAGAGGCCAACCACCACTCGGCGACCACGGAATACTCATCGTGACGACGGCGAATTGTTGGCCGCTGCATTACCCCATAGCAAGGCGTACACCGTTGTATCAACAAACATGAAGCTGGAGCGATTCCACTGCTGCCAAAAGTACAAGCGCACACACGAAGGCGCATACGGCGGGTCGTGAGGACACACACACCGCGCTTGGATCGCTCAACACAGGAAAAGGTCCACTCTTCTACCTACCAACAGGCATGGCTATCCCCTCACACTTCAAGTACTAGAATAGGCTGCCCCATCCCAAAGATTGCGGTTGCACGGTGTTCAATTCAAAAACCGTCACAAGTTCGGTCCTTATATTTTTGCCTAGTGACTCAAGCGGGGAACTCCACTTAACTCGCCAACCAATCACCACCATGTTTAACTAGCACATATTATACCTCCCGCCAAGTCTAATTACCAACTAGACACTTCACATTTTTACCAATATACCTTTACGATTCACATTTCCAAAACTTTTCCAAAACCAATTACATTTATCATAATTTTGAGCATTTGGTAAGGACTGACTTTGCTCACCTCTATTGCAGTGTCTAGCGTATGCAATTACTAAATCGTTTATACCCAAGTGACATTTTATTAAATTGTCTAACCCTACTAAGGTTATCAATGATCTCAGGGAATTAAATTGAGGAAACCACCGGATCGAGTATATCTACCATTCCCACAAACTAGCAATTTCACTGAATATAAACAATGCATATAGTTTGAGAAATCAAAGTAGACATCGTGAACTATAGGTTTCAAGATGGTCAAAGGGGTGCTTGCCTTGTTGTTGCACTTCGGTGATGTCCGGATGATGCTCGGGTTGTTCGAGGCGGCCCGACTCGCTAGCCTCTAATCGGTCAAAGCAACAAAACGATGTAAAGAAATACAACTTAGCAAAGAAAGTTTTAAATGCACCATGAAGTGCATGCAATACACAAGAATGAAGTACAACCAAGAAACCCTGAAGAAACGACGGCCTTTTCGGACAACACAACACGGCCGGACGAAACAGCCTAACCGGACGATCAGGGTTTTGCATCCAGACAGTCCGGATAGGCCGGACACTCCGGACCGTTTGTCCGGATACTCCGGACAATCCGGACACTCCGGACCATATGCCCGATACTCGGTCCTAGGGCATTTGGTCCAACTCGACGAGGAGACGGAGACCTTACCACTCCCTACAACTTCACCGCGACCCGATCTACGACTTTCGTACACCTAGCGAACCGGAAGGAGCTCCGAGCTAGCCGATTCTACGGGAAAACGTCGCTAACCCGCCAAATCTCTAACTCACACTAACAACTCCTTAAATCGACATTACTACTACCCGATCTACCACTCTAGCATACCACATTCACTAATCCCAATCCCATTTTCAACCCCAGAACCACTACACCCAAAACCCTAGAATCCAAGTTCAACCCTAGCCTCCCAAATCCAAACCTAAGTCCTAATCCCACCATGAACGACTCTAGAACCCAAGAATCCCGCGAATCAAACCCTAAGAGAAAAGCTTACCTCCAAGGAAGATGGAGGAGGAGCAACGCCGGGTGTAGGATGGGGAATGACGGCTTGGGGAGGAGCACACCGAGATGGAGGAGTCAGGGAGGGTCACCACCGGTGGCTCATTTGGAGAGGAGCTCGGGGTGGTGGAGAGAACACCAAGGAAGTGGGAAACCAAAGTAGAAGAAGAAAGAATGGAAGGGAGCCACGAAATGGGACTTTTATACAAAACCCCACGCCAATACCGGACTCTCGGACTCAACCCGGAGCCTCCGGGTTGGGGTCTTGATAACACTAACCGGACACTCCGGACATTGGTCCGGACACTCCGGTTGGAAGCGCTCAGCCAGCCCAATCCGGACACTCGGACTTTGTCCGGACATTCCGGTTGGATCCGGATACTCCGGACATCCCGAACTTTTGAACTTGGGCCTTGACGGCTAACGCTTCGGGGTTGATTACTAATTGTCCCAAAGTATTTTGGAAGTTAATAGGGTCACAGGCACTTGCCCAACCTAATTCGAATTTACTTATGAGCGAAATTACTTAAGTTGAAGGGTTCTTTACGATCCCAAGCAAGTATGTTCACTCAAGATACGGAAATACACAAGCCTGATGTATTATTGAACAGCGTTTGAGTACAAATGTCTGATGGCTTGAGTATAGAAATACTCGGGATATTACAGTCTACCCCCTTACAAAAATCTCGTCCTCGAGATTGCTAATCCTCTCGAAGAAAGTCGGGTATTCTGCTGAATATGGTCTTCACGCTCCCACGTGGCTTCATCTTACGAATGGTTGCTCCACTTTGGACCTTGAGCATCTTGATAACTTTGATCGCGAGTGTGACGCTCATTTGTCTCGAGAATACGGTGGATACTCTCGATACGAAAGATCAGCCGCAAATCAAGATGGTCCAATTGGGTAACTTCGATGGAACCGAAGACTCTTCTTCAATTGGGACACGTGGAACACATCGTGAATGTCCGAAAGATGTGGCGGTAGCTCAAGCCGATAAGCCACAACACCAACCTTCTCAAAAATCCGGAACGGACCGATGTATCGCGGGGCTAGCTTCCCGCGGACTTGAAATCTGCGAGTACCGCGGAGTGGTGAGACCTTGAGGTAGACAAAGTCACCCACCTCAAAGCTCAACTCGCGGCGACGGCGATCAGCATAGCTCTTCTGACGAGACTGAGCTTCTCTCAGCCGGTCTCGAATCAAGCTAACTTGCCTTTCAGCCTCTTCAATCATGGCTGGCCGAAGAATTGCCTCTCACCAACCTCGGACCAAAAGCAGGTGGTGTTACGCACTTCTTGCCATAAAGAGCCTCGAAGGCGACATCTCAAGACCGACTTGATGATCGTTGTTGTAGGAGAACTCAGCAAATGGCAAGCATTTCTCCCACGACTTGTCAGAGCACACACAAGCCCTTAGCATGTCTTCAAGGATTTGGTTTGCCCTTTCCGTCTCGTCCGTCGGTTTGGGGATGGTAAGCGATCTTGAAGGATAGCTTAGTGCCAAGAATGGACTGCAAACTCTCCCAAAATCTGGAGGTGAAGCTGAACCACGGTCGAGAGACTATGACTTTTGGAACTCCATGGAGCCGAACAATGTTACGCAAATAGAGTTCCGCTAGTTTGGCTCGAATAGGTGGTATGAACTGGGATGAAATGAGCTACCTTGGTCGACGGTCAATGATCACCCAAATAGAGTCGTGACCGGTGGAGGACCTCGGTAGACCGGTAATAAAATCCATCCCAATCTCTTCCCACTTCCACTCGAGGGATCTGCAATGGCTGAAGTAATCCGGTGGCCTTTGATGTTCGGCCTTGACACGCCAGCACACATCACAATGTCGCCACATGAGCTGCAATCTCCTTCTTCATACCTGGCCACGTAATTGCTCTGCGAAGGTCTGGTACATCTTGGTGCTGCCAGGATGGACAGAGAGAGGAGTATCATGAGCTTCCGACAGGATCAACCCCTTGATCTCAACATTATCGAGGACATACACTGCTGCCCATGCAAGATCAGCCCATTGGACTTCACGTAAAAACCTCGAGATGCGCCATTTTGAGTCAAGCGGCGTCTAATCTCAATCACAAGATCATCTTGTAGTTGAGCTGCTGAATCTGAGACTCTAGAGTGGGTTGTACGGCTAAAGCGGCGTAACCATACTCAACCACTTCTAGATTGAGCTTACGAAACTCTTCAACCACCGAGGCGGCCAATGACACCCAAGGCATTCAGCGTGTGCAGCTTGCGTGAGGGCATCTGCAACCACATTTGCCTTGCCAGGATGGTAATGAATACCCAGATCATAGTCTTTGATCAGCTCTAGCCATCGACGCTGTCTCAAATTTAGATCTGGCTGCGAAAAAGAAGTACTTTAAGCTTTTGTGGTCGGTGTAGATCTCACATCTGTTTCCTATGAGATAATGTCGCCCACGGCTTGAGAGCATGAACAACATTTGCAAGCTCCAAATCATCTTTGTCCCGGGTAATTGGCTTCATGAGGCTTTAGCGTCGAGAAGCATAAGCAACCACTTTGCCCTCCTGCATCAACACACATCCAAGTCCAAGACGGGATGCATCACAATAGACATCAAAGTTCTTGTGAATGTCGGGAAGGACCAAAACTGGTGCAGTGGTGAGTCTATCCTTCAGCTCTTGGAAACTGGACTCACAATCAGGCGACCACTCATATCTCTTCTCCTTCTTGAGTAAGCGCTGTCATTGGTTTAGCAATTTTGGAGAAATTCTCGATAAACCGGCGATAGTATCCCAAGCAAGACCGAAAACTCCGAATCTCAGGGACATTGCGGGGCTGCTCCCAATTGAGTACGTCTTGGATCTTACGTGGATCAACGGCTACCCCACCTTCTGACAGGACATGCCCCAGAAACTCCACTTGCTTGAGCCAGAACTCACACTTACTTGAATTTGGCATACAAGCGATGCTCATGAAGCTTGCTAAGCACCATATGTAAGTGAAGTGCGTGCTCACCATCATCCTTAGAGTATATGAGGATGTCATCAATGAACACCACCACAAATCTATCAAGGAACTCCATGAAGACTTTGTTCATCAGTTCATGAAGGTGGGTGGTGCATTGGTGAGGCCAAGCCAGAAACAAGCGTGTACTGCAAATGCCAGGCCAGTAGCGAGTGGTGAATGCGGTCTTCACGATATCCTCGGACGGATCTTGAGCTGAAAATAGCCGGATCTCAAGTCTATTTTGGAGAAAACTCGAGCTCGCCTAATTGGTCAAACAAATCATCGATCCGAGGGAGAGGATACTTGTTCTTGACAGTGACCTCATTCAACGGCCGGTAATCAACGCACATGCGAAGAGTGCCGTCTTTCTTCTTCACAAAGCAGGCCCAGGCTGCCCGGAGAAGAAGCTGGGACGAATGAACCCCTTCTCTAATCGCTCCTTGAGCTGAATCTTCAACTCAATCAGCTCATCGGCGAGGCATCACTGTCTGGACGCTTAGAAATTGGAGAAGTGCCAGGTAAGAGATCGATGATGAACTCCAAATCACGATCGGTGGCAAACTGGCAGCTCATCGGGGAACACATCGAGGTACTCACACACCACCGGTACTGGCGGTCCCCGGAGCGAAGAGCAGCGAGCAAAGGCTGCTGCCTTCTTTGGAGCGAGAAGAAAAGGTAACAACAATGCCATCGGGGTTGACTAATGAAAGCGGATCTCCTGGCACAATCAATATGCCCACGATGCTTGGACAGCCAGTCCATACCGAGAATCACATCAAGACCTGGCGTCTCAATGTTGATAAGATCACCCAGAAATTTTACCCCATTGATCTCAATTCTAACCCCTGGACTCACAAGCTCGGCGATCAAAGCGGATCGAGGCGACGGATCAACAAGTACTTCTCGAGGTACAAAGAACAGACCTCATCTTTGAACAACAAAGCTGTGAAGAAATAAAGGAATGCGACGCTCGAGTCAAATAATACTAAAGCGGTGCGGAATGAGCAGATAACGTACCCAACACCACATCTGGAGCTGCTTCTTTGCCTCCTCTGCGGTGGCTACATTCAGCGGCCATGGCCGGAGCTGGCTGCCGCGGAAGGCAAGGCGTCTGGCTGCCCACTCCCACGCCCACAGGCCCGACCACAGGGGCGGGCTGGTGCACCACCTATTGTCATTGCTTTGCTGCACCTTTCGGGCGAGCCTTGGAAGTAGCCCTTCGGCGCAGAGAAGCAAGTGATATGGCCAAATGGATTACGGGACCCCAAGCTTTGTCTTTGGCGGCTAGGTGGCGCACGAACTCAGGCGAGGCGAGAGGTAAGCCACGAGACCTCTGAATCGGGCGGCTGAAGGCTGGAAGCCAGGCCCGAGTGAAGGTGCGGAGTCTGGAAGGTCCACATTGGCCCGGCGAGCTGCCCACTTGCGCTTGTGGCTCTCCATAGCGCCTTGGCGCCATCCTCAATGCTAATGGCCTTGCCCACCAAGACACTGCAGGCTAGGAATGTCATGACCGGCGAGCTGAAGCGGATCTCCTCGGTGAGGTGCTCCTTGAACAATGTCACTCTCCTAGCCTCGGTGGTCACCTCATCGACAACATAGCGTGACAAATGGTTGAAGCGGTGGAGGTAGTCCATCAACGCCATAGACCCCTGGCGAAGGTCGTAGAACTCCCGCTTCTTGATCTCGATCAAGCCGGCATTTGGAACATGGAAGGAGCCGAAAGGCGCCTTGAACTCTGCCCATGTGGTGACTGATCTGCCGGGCGAACAGCCACTGCCGCTCCACCACGAAGGCTGCCGGTCCCTGGAGGTAGTAGGCGGTGTCTTGAACCTTCTCCGCATCGGTGCAACCGACTAACTCCAACTTCC
The DNA here is from genome assembly GCA_036346355.1 of Rhipidocladum racemiflorum. Lineage (NCBI taxonomy): Eukaryota > Viridiplantae > Streptophyta > Magnoliopsida > Poales > Poaceae > Rhipidocladum > Rhipidocladum racemiflorum. Next base: position 13,991,418 of record CM070584.1, read on the forward strand.
CCTCCATGTCGCTAAGCCAATCCTCTGCCTCCATCGGATCGTAGCTGAAGAAAAGCTCGGCGGTCGAGTTATTTGGAACTCCGACAGCAAGGCTAACTGGCTTTCAACTGCCATTTTATTGCCCACTGGACAGCTGGACCATCGGCTCCATGAGTGATCTGCCGCAACATGAGTGCAGCCATATCGGGAGCAGGAGGAGGTGGAGGGAGCTCCTCACTCTGGGCATGTAGCCGAGGCCCGAACCCCGGTGACCCACCGGTAGGGACCCATGTTGGGCCCCCAGCTCCCATCAGATCGCCACGCTCCCGACATCATCATTTCTTTGGAAAGCGCCTGGCTATTCTCTTTCGGGGAGGCATCCTGAAATGCACAGTTGAGTCAACTAACTGTGCAAATCAAGTGCAGAATGATTGATCCCAAAGGATGCACTCATAAACACAAACACACTACAAGCATTCATTCAAAGAAGCATAAGAACCAATTCAAAAACCAACTCAGGGAAACGACAAATAACCCTAATTACAACCACAAACATCTATCCTTAACCCATTCTTAGCTAAAACCGCATTCCTCTTAATCCTTTTGAACAAGATAGAAGAAGGAAACAAATTTTTGAAATTTGGATTAAGATCAATTCATTTTGAAGAGTAGATAAGCGAAAAGCTATAGAATGGACAAGAATAGCATTCTACACTTTGAAAATAGAGTTTTGTACTTCAAAATAAATTTTGGGAAGAAAAATCATCCCTAAGTCTAACGTCCGGGCTAACTAAGTCCTCCTGCGGTCAATGGCTCGATACCAGCGCTGTGAGGACCCCTCTTCCTATCTATACCGTCTTGTCGCCGTCTCTTGTGGCGTATAGCACCGTATAACAACAGGAAGCCTCGACACCGAAGATCTGAACCTAAAAATTGATCGGCGGGATCGAACCCTTAACCGGACCGGTGCATGCGCATCGATCTTGGATCCCTGGATCGATGGCCCGATATCGCTGTACCCACAACCCGAGTATCAATGCACGAAAAGATAAACTAAGGTAATTACATAGCCGGGTGTAAACCTTGAACAAGAGTATTACGAAACCAAAAGAAGTAAAGCGGCAGCGGAAACAAAAGAAAGACAACCCGGTATGGCTTTGACCACCCCACAGAGCTCTTGGCGGAGGGAGGGACTACGGGCCGCAACACTCACGAGAAAGGGGCTCGCCATCATCAGGACATCATCATTACCTTCCTCTGTGGAAAAGGGTTAGCGACAGCGGTGAGTACACGTATGTACTCGCAAGACTTTAGTGTATGGAAATATAAATAAATGCAGGCTGATTCAACAGGATAAAGCTTCTACATGGGTTAATTGCGAAAATTTGGATTTAAAACAGTTCATCGAAAAGTAATACATAATTTGAAAGACAATGAGTTTGAATAAAACATATTCTACGATTATCACGTAACAATCAGCCCAGCTCCACAATTGCCACCATCCATGGTACTTAGGCGGGATACGAATCGACATCCATACATAATCCCATCGAGAATCATATACACATATCCACAATTCCATCAAGTACCATTCCACCACATACTTTATACCGACTCGAAATAGATTTTCATTTTCAAAACCAAACCAAATCTCTATACTTGATATGATTAGAGAAGATTGCTCATAACCGTGAGCACGGCTAATCGATTAGAATTATTTGATACTCTGCAGAGTTTGCGCACTTTACCCAAACACAACTCGGACTTGCATCCCTGTCATCCAGGGTACACGCAGCGATACGAGGTATCCGATATACAAGAATGATCTATTCTTTCCCATCGTTGAGGTTATAGCCACACCCCGGCACCGGTGGCGACAAATCCACTACTATGGCGATAAGAGGCCAACCACCACTCGGTGACCACGGAATACTCATCGTGACGACGGCGAATTGTTGGCCGCGGCATTACCCCATAGCAAGGCGTACACCGTTGTATCAACAAACATGAATCGAGCGATTCCTGCTGCAAAAGTACAAGCGCACACACACGAAGGCGCATACGGCGTCGTGAGGACACACACACCGCGCTTATTTGCTCAACACAGGAAAAGGTCCACTCTTCGACCTACCAACGAGGCATGGCTATCCCCTCACACTTCAAGTACTAGAATAGGCTGCCCCATCCCAGCATTCTTGTGATTTGCACGCAGTGTTCAATTCAAAAACCGTCACAAGTTCGGTCCTTATATTTTTGCCTAGTGACTCAAGCGGGAACTCCACTTAACTCGCCAACCAATCACCACCATGTTTAACTAGCACATATTATACCTCCCGCCAAGTCTAATTACCAACTAGACACTTCACATTTTTACCAATATACCTTTACGATTCACATTTCCAAAACTTTTCCAAAACCAATTACATTTATCATAATTTTGAGCATTTGGTAAGGACTGACTTTGCTCACCTCTATTGCAGTGTCTAAGCGTATGCAATTACTAAATCGTTTATACCCAAGTGACATTTTATTAAATTGTCTAACCCTACTAAGGTTATCAATGATCTCGAGGAATTAAATTGAGGGAAACCACCGGATCGAGTATATCTACCATTCCCACAAACTAGCAATTTCTTGAATATAAACAATGCATATAGTTTGAGAAATCAAAGTAGACATCGTGAACTATAGGTTTCAAGATGGTCAAAGGGGTGCTTGCCTTGTTGTTGCACTTCGGTGATGTCGGGATGATGCTCGGGTTGTTCGAGGCGAAGCCCGACTCGCTAGCCTCTAATCGGTCAAAGCAACAAAAGCGACAAAAGAAATACAACTTAGCAAAAGAAAGTTTTAAATGCACCATGAAGTGCATGCAATACACAAGAATGAAGTACAACCAAGAAACCCTGAAGAAAGCGGCGACTTTCGGACAACACAACACGGCCGGACAGAAACGGCCTAACCCGGACAAATCGGGTTTGCATCCGGACGATCCGGATAGGCGGACACTCCGGACCGTTTCGTCCGGATACTCGGACAATCCGGACACTCGGACCATATGCCGGATACTCGGTCCTAGGGCATTTGGTCCAACTCGGCGAGGAGACGGAGACCTTACCACTCCCTACAACTTCACCGCGACCCGATCTACGACTTTCGTACACCTAGCGAACCGGAAGGAGCTCCGAGCTAGCCGATTCTACTGAAAACGTCGCTAACCCGCCAAATCTCTAACTCACACTAACAACTCCTTAAATCGACATTACTACTACCCGATCTACCACTCTAGCATACCACATTCACTAATCCCAATCCCATTTTCAACCCCCGAACCACTACACCCAAAACCCTAGAATCCAAGTTCAACCCTAGCCTCCCAAATCCAAACCTAAGTCCTAATCCCACCATGAGCGACTCTAGAACCCAAGAATCCCGCGAATCAAACCCTAAGAGAAAAGCTTACCTCCAAGGAAGATGGAGGAGGAGCAGCGCCGGTGTAGGATGGGGAATGACGGCTTGGGGAGGAGCACACCGAGATGGAGGAGTCACCGGGAGGGTCACCGGCCGGTGGCTCATTGGAGAGGAGCTCGGGGTGGTGGAGAGAACACCAAGGAAGTGGGGAAACCAAAGTAGAAGAAGAAAGAATGGAAGGGAGCCACGAAATGGGACTTTTATACAAAACCCCACGCCAATACGGACTCTCGGACTCAACCGGAGACTCGGGTTGGGGTCTTGGTGAACACTAACCGGACACTCGGACATTGGTCCGGACACTCGGGTTGGAGCCTTCGGCCAGCCCAATCCGGACACTCGGACTTTGTCGGACATTCAGATTGGATCCAGGATACTCGGACATCCCGAACTTTTGAACTTGGGCCTTGACGGCTAACGCTTCCAGGGTTGATTACTAATTGTCCCAAAGTATTTTGGAAGTTAATAGGGTCACAGGCACTTGCCCAACCTAATTCGAATTTACTTATGAGCGAAATTACTTAAGTTGAAGGGTTCTTTCTGATCCCAAGCAAGTATGTTCACTCAAGATACGGAAATACACAAGCACAGTGTATTATTGAACAGCGTTTGAGTACAAATGTACAGTGGCTTGAGTATAGAAATACTCGGGATATTACACGGGAACTCGCCTTTGTGGTGTTTGACTGTATCTTGTGGGTAAAGTGCATAACCTCTGCAGAGTTTAGAATCTATTTAAATAGCCGAGTCCACGGTACTGGACAATGCTCGGGAATTACAGTCAAGGGTTAGATTTTCTCAAAAATAACTTTGGTTTGAAAAGTTGGGTTGGTTTAATAATGAAGATGATGGAAAGGTGGTATAGGATGGGGAAAATGTTTATTAAACTTCTTGAAAAGTTATTTATGCTTTACTTGTTTCTACTGCTTTCGAATCTATTTATGATACTTGTCAAATGTTGTTTACTGCAAATATACCTTAAGCTATTCCTTTGTACCAAGCCATGCATATAGTATATTAGCTTGCATTCTGTGCATGACTTGCTGAGTACCAAGTACTCACCCTTGCCTCAACACAATATCGATTGAAGAAGAGATCGCACCTGACTTTGGAGGAGGAACTCCAAGAGGATCCGTCTACTTAGGGAAGCGAGCCGATCAGTTGCACTGTGGTATCTTGGATGGCGCCACGAGTTATTTGATTTTCATTGCTATTCTTTTTCTCTGAATAAGTTTCGCCTTGCGAGGCATACATTTGTAACTTGACCCTAAGGTCGAGTAACCAGTTTGGTTATTTAAATAAAGTACTTTGATAATATCGAATGGTATGATTGTGATATTTACCGATGTTAAGGCTGTGTGCACTAAGCTGCGTTCTGGACTAGTGCTGAATACACTGAGAGGTCCGGATTTGCAAATTCGGGGTCCCGACAGAGGTGGTATCGAGCCATACTTGACTGTAGGCTCAACCCTAGCTAGAATGGTCGTAGTGAGGATAAAACCTATTTTCTAAAGCTAAAAATTTGTGAAGACAAGAAATGACATCTCGACTTATCCCCTTCTCTCTTTTCTTGTCTCTTGCTGAAATTTTCCCTTACCTTGTCACAATTTAAAAATTCCGAGTTCTTACGTAAAGCACTCTTGTGACAGATGGAGGAAGAGTTCAACTACGTTGATCTGGGAGTTGGTCACGCTGCAGAACTTTGGCATATGCTACAGACTCTCGGAGATTTTGAGAAGCCCCAATACCAAGTGGAAGTGATCAGACAAGCAGGATTGATCAAGGCTTGTGACGTGAGGATTGAGGTACCTGCTAGGAAAAAGGGCCCAGGCAATCGCCCGATACACCGCTTTGCCGGGAGATCTACGATGCGAGATGGGTATCCAAGAAGTATCACGACGAGCAATGCGGCACATTACGTATCTCGCCCGGAGAATTGGAGAGTGCGGTGTTCCGTTACCATCCGGGCAGCGATAACCTTCTTGACCGGCGATTCGGGATGAGGATGCCCGCGGTTACACAGCTTGGCACGATTTGTCGTCGCCAGGAGGATGTACTAGATAATACAAGCAAGGAGCTACGAAGGCCCGCAAGGAGATCACGGCGAGAGAAGAACAGATGGCGGGAAGCTCAAGAGTATGTGGCACACCTTCTACGAAGGATTGACGAGTTGGAGATGACCTTATGCGGACCCGGACCGAGCGATGCACGAGCTACGAGCCGAGATCCAGAGGAGTCGAGATCGATGAGGACACCGCTTCTTCGACTACCACAGAGGACACGATTCTTTGGACATGGCAATCGTTTGGCGCCTATGCCACAGACCCGTACCCAGGCCGTGGAGGTTTTCTCGATGAGTGAGCATAGGTTCTATAGTGAGACTCCTTCGCCGAGTCGCGTCATAGAATAAAGAAGTCACCCTTTAGGCGTTAGACTCCGAGTTAGTTCGATTTGGATTTGCTTTGTTTCTTTGAGTGTGCGTGTGTTGCAAGGCCCTTAGGCATTGTAAGCAGCCATACCAAGTTATTAAATAATAAAGTTGGAACTTAAAGTTACCCCTTTCGCCCCGCATAAGTTCCATACTACTTGTCTATTCTTGTTTCCCTCTCATCTCTAAACCTAGAGCAAATCAACAGATGGTGAATACCCGTGGAAACTTTGGAAGCAATGGGAGTGGTTCTCGCCTTGAGAAAACCCCAATGATGGAGCACCAGCACCGCCATGGATATGCAGAATTTGGAGCTTTTCTTGCTGCCCGGACTCGATTGATGCATGCCATGATGCAACAAATGCAACACGTCACCGCTCAGGCCACTTTGCTAATCAAGTTAATCGGGGACCACGCGAGAATCTGAGACTATCGAGTTCATGAGAACTCACCCACCCACTTTCTCTGGGAATGCCAATCCATTGGAGGCGATGATTGGTTAAGATCAATCGAGAGGAAGCTACACATAGCTCAATGCATAGGAAATGAGAAGGTACTCTCGCTTCTCATCGGTTGGAAGGGACACGCCGAATGGTGGGAGAACCTGTGCCACGCAAGAGAACCCTCAAGATATCACTTGGGAAGAGTTCACAGTGCATTCCGACAGTATCACGTGCTGAAGGGATCATGGACCTTAAGAAGGAGGAGTTGAGCACTCAAACAAGGTAATCAGCCGGTGGCCGACTACGAACAAGTTCACACAGCTAGCACGCTACGCACTTTGAGGATGTAGCGACAGATAAATCAGGCAGTCGTTTTATGAAGGGACTTAACTCGGGATTGCAAGTAGGATTGATCACCCACACCTTTCCAGATTTCCAAGAGTTGGTGAATAAGGCGCTTATTCTTGAGGACAAGTGCAAGGAGGCTGGATGAGAACAGAAGCGCGAGGATGCAACAAAGAAGGATCACGCCGAGAACGCATAGCAGCGCTGAGAGTTGCACCAAATCAATTCTTCGATTCCAACCACGAGAATCGACAAGGACACCATCCCAGCACAAGACACCGCCAATCGTAACTACCGGACCCCAGCCCCACTAGAAACACTACTCGAGGCGGTCGGCGAGGAGCAATGAGACGTGCTACAAGCTACAACGAGCCGAGACACTTTGCCAACAGTTGTCCAAAGAAGACAGCAGGAGTGACCCCGATTCGCTTCAACCTAGGAACCACCCCAGCTAGGGCGCCAAAGACTGTGAGCCACACCCCCACCGTGGTGAGAGGCCGAGTCAACCATGTCACCGCGGATGCACTGCGAGAATGCTACGGGCGTCGTCTTTGGGTAAGTCACTTGTTAACTCGGTACTGCAACAGCTTTGTTTGACTCTGGAGCTTCGCGTTCGTTTGTTTCGCAAGGCTTTGCTACTAGAAATGATTTGAGGATTGCAAAACTTAAGTGCATGCTTTTAGTTCAAACCCTGGTTCCGAACTCCGAGCGAAAGTAGGATGTTCGGGGTGAGAATACTAATAGATGGAATAGAGTTCCTAGCAAACCTTATAATTTTGGAGACCAGGACCTTAGGCGTCATATTGGGAATGGATTGGTTATCCAAGCACAAGGCCGTATTGGATTGTGGACGGAGGACTATCTCGATTGAGAGCCCGTGTGGGAAGAAAGTAGAATTTCAAGCCACTTCGATTAGAGATGGACAGTTGATGGTTAACAGTACCAAGGCAATCAGCATAGAGGATGTCCCGATGGTGAATGAGTACCCGATGTTTTTCAGAAGATCTACGGTATGCCGCCAAACAGGACATAGAGTTTGTGATAAAGCTTGTACCGATGCAAAGACCGATAGCAAAGAGACCCTATCGGATGTCCACCGAGGAGTTGGTAGAGATGAAGAAACAAGCTAGAAGAGTTAATGGAGAAAGGATTTATCGAGACCAAGTTAGTCGCCGTGGGGAGCACCGGTTCGTTTGTCAAGAAGAAGGATGGGAGTTTCGGGATGTGCATTGACTACCGTGCACTCAACGAAGTCACGGTGAAGAATAAGTATCCGCTACCCAGGATTGATGATTTGTTCGATCGGTGAGAGGAGCCGGAGTTTTCTCCAAGATCGATCTGAGATCGGGATACCATCGATTGAAGATCCGATCGGAAGATATTCAAGAGGCGCATTCGTCAAGATATGGACATTACGAGTTCTGATTATGTCCTTTGAAATTTGACGAATCGCCGACTTATTTCATGAATATGATGAATAAGGTGTTCATGGAATATTTGGACAAGTTTGTCGTCGTGTTCATAGACGATATCCTAATCTACTCCAAGGCAGAGGATGAACATGCCGAACACTTAAGGCGAGTTTTGGAAAAGGCGAGGAACAAGAACTTTTAGCCAAGTTCGGCAAGTGTGATTTTTGGAGGAACAAGGTGGAGTTTCTTGGACATGTAATGACCCGCAGAGGAAGCCGCCCGTAGATCCAAGTAAAGTAGAAGGCGTGTTACATTGGGAGCGGTAGAAGGCGTGACCCATTCGGAGTTTCCTTGGAATGGCGAGGATACTACCGCCCGTTTCATCGAAGGCTTCTCGACAATTGCGAAACCTCTTACGCATATCTTTGAAGAAGGAAAAGAAGTTTGCATGGGCGCGGAATGTGAGAAAGGATTTCAGGAGCTGAAGAAGCGATTGGCGTCGGCCGGTGTTAGTTCTACAGGATGTTGCTCAAAGCTTCGATATTTATTGTGACGCATCGCGCCAAGGACTTGGATGTGTCTTGTCGAGAATGGAAAGGTAAGTAAACATGCATCAAGGCGATTGAGGCCGCATGAGGAAAATTATCCGACACATGACCTAGAGTTAGGCTGTAGTAGTGCATGCCTTGAAGATATGGCGTCACTATCTCGATTGGAAAGCAGATGTGAAGTATATGCGGATCATAAGAGCCTTAAGTACATATTCACCCAGTCGGATCTGAATATGAGGCAGAGGAGATGGTTAGAGTTGATCAAGGACTATAATGTTGGGATCCATTACCATCCCGGGAAGGCCAACGTAGTAGCCGATGCCCTGAGCCGGAAAAGCCATCACCGTGAGTACGTTGCTAGCCACAAGTCGGGATGAGTTATGTGAGGATTTTGAAAATGAAGATTGAGGTAGTACCTAGCGGATTCTTGGCCACATTAGAAGTAAAGCCTACCCTAGAGGATCGAGATCCGAGAAGGATGAAGGATGATGACAAGATCCGCAGGATTAAGTCCATCAAGGAGGAAGGCAAGGCGAGAGGACTTCAAGTTGGATGAGCAAGGCACGTTGTGGATGAAGGATCGCATTTGTGTGCCTAACAAAAGGAGTTAAAGCAACTGATTCTGGAAGAAGCCCATGACTCTAAGTACTCAATTCATCCTGGAAGCGCCAAGATGTATCAGGATCTGAAGGAGAGATTCACGGTGGCCGAGTATGAAGCGTGAAGTTGCCGAGCATGTTGCATTGTGCGACGTATGCCAGAGAGTCAAGGCAATGCATCGAGACCAGCGAGGATTGCTCTGACCCAGAAAATACACGAGTGGAAGTGGGAGGAAATCGGAATGGATTTCATTACCGGTTTGCCGAAGACTCAAGGAGGTTATGACTCCATATGGGTTATAAGTGGATCGCTTGACTAAAGTAGCCCATTTTATCCCGTGAAGACCACTTACTCGGGAGATAAATTAGCGAAATTATACATGACCAGGATTGTCTGTTTGCACGGAGTGCCAAAGAGGATTGTATCAGACGAGGTACCCAATTTACCTCAAGGTTACGGAATAAGTTGCATGAAGCCATGGGAACCCGTTTGAACTTGATGTACCTTATCATCCACGCAGGCGGATGGAGACAGGCCGAAAGAGTCAACGGTCTGGAAGATATGTTGAGAGCTTGTGCATTGGCTTATGCTACCTCTTGGGATAAGAGTTTACCGTATGCCGAGTTCGATTACAACAATAGCTATCGAGGCTAGTTCTGAGATGTCACCTTTTGAGGCACTATATGAGTCGACCACAGCCGGACGCCATTGAATTGGAATGAGACCGGCGAGCGCCGTGTCTTTGGGCCTGATATTCTTCAAGAGGCTGAAGAACAGATCGCCATGATTAGGGAAAGGTTGAAGATAGCCCAATCACGACAAAAGAGTTATGCTGACAATCGTCGCCGAGACTTGAGTTTTGAACCAGAAGACTTTGTATACCTCAGAGTTACGCCTCTTAGGGGAGTTAAGAGGTTCCATGCCAAAGGGAAACTCGCACCCCGTTACATTGGACCATTTAAGGTTTTGAGCCGCAGAGGCAAGGTTGCTTATCAGCTGGAGTTGCCGCAGTCGTTGGCAGGAGTGCATGACGTGTTCCATGTGTCCCAGTTGAAGAAGTGTCTCCGAGTTCCTGAGGAACAGACACCGCTAGAGTCAATTGAGTTGCAAGAGGATTTGACTTATAAGGAGCATCCTGTGAGGATTCTAGACACAATGGATCGAGAAACTAGAAACAAGTCAACCCGTTTCTGTAGAGTTCAGTGGAGCAACCATGAAGAAAGCGAAGCGACTTGGGGCTTGCGAAGATGATTTGAAGAAAGAGTTTCCAAACCTATTCCTTTAGTAAGCCCTGAATCTCGGGGACGAGATTCTATTAAGGGGGGGAGGTTTGTAACACCCCAAAATTTTGCTTCTCTTAAATTCATGTGTGATTTGGCACTTTGGTGAATTTTGGAATTTTCTGGAATTTATTTGGATTTATTTGGAATTTATTTGAATTTATTCCATTTTGAAATAATTAAAGAATTTAATTTTGCAAATAAAATTTTGTTGGAAATATTTTATTTGAGTCCAAAATGATCCAAAATATTTTCGAATTTTTACGGAATTTTTCGAGTCATTTGCTATTTTTAATGAATTAAATGAATTCTTGGGAATTATTTTAAATATTAAATCGCTGGAAAATCAACCGAAAGTGGAGTTCTTGTTCATCAGAAGCCAGCCCGAGTCGACTCGAGTTCGAGTCCGACCGAGCCGATTGACTCGGCGAACCCACTCCTAACCCCTGATCGATCCGACCGTCGGATCAAGATCCAACGGTCGATTGACCGTCTGCGGTTCGAGCGAAAGCCGGATCGGGTCCGATCAGCGCCAGCCAGCGATCGTGACCGTCGATCGCGCCACGTGGGCCGGTTCTCCGTCTTTCCCCTCCGAGTCGGCCGGACTCCGCCGCCCGTGCCGCCGTAGTGAAGAACTAGGTCTCCGTTTTCGCCACGGACGCCGAGGTTATTTAATGACCGGCTCACACCGAGATCGCCTTGACCTAAGCGCGCAGTAACCCTAGACAACGTCGCCTGAGCCGCCGCCGTTGAGCCGCAATCGCTCGCCGGAGTTGTCTCTTCCCTCCGCCGCGGTTCCTTGCCGATTGCGGCCATCTCCGTCGTCCTCCGCCGCCGTTGTGTCCAGAACCGGACTCCTCGCGTCGAGGCGCACCCGGAGCTACCTCTCACTTCGCCGGAAGGGTCCCGCAACGCCGTTGCCGTGGTCATCGTCTCCAGCTCCGTCAAGCCAGCGCCGCCGTGGGCCATCGCCGGACTTCAAGCTTCCGCAGCCGTCGGATCTTCATCCAAGGGCCCAGATTACGCCACGTCATCTCACGGTGAGATCCCGTTCCAAATCCTAGATCCAATCTCCACCGTCGGATCTAGATCCAACGGTCCGAAATCAATGCGTTAACCCAAACGCGTCAACACTAGATCTAATCCGCGCCGTTGATTTTCAAACCAACGGCCGAGATTGCGCCACGTGTCGGGAAGTTGGGCCAACGGCGGTCGGCCGATCAGCAGCGTGCGTGTAGGCCCGGCCCGACAGCGAGGCCAGCGTGTCGAGAGGCCCGCATGTCGATGGTGACCCAGCCAGCGCGGCGTCACCCATGACGTCATCGGTGGAGTCCCACATCGCCACCGTGGTGAGTCCCGGCCCGACGTCGGCGATGACGTCACGAGTGGTCCCACATGTCGGTCTCACGTGAAGTCGTGGGCCGAGTCCACGGTGGACCCAAGCCGGCGTGGACCAAGTCCATGGACCGGTGGCGTCAACCGCCCAATCGAGAGGCTGCCACGTGTTCATCTTTGGCGCCAATAATTAATTTCCGAAAAAGAAAATGATTTATTAATTCGAATAATGATTTCAGATTTTGTTCCAAATTTCAAACGCTTATAACTTTTGCGTTTCAACTCCGATTTGAGTGATTCAAATTTCTAAATTTGTATAAAATTCAGATCTACTCAAATATGAATTTTATTTAATTTTTGGACTAAAGTTTTTCTCTGTAATATTATTTAATTGATTATTTAAACTTTAATAAATCATAACTTTTGCGTTTTAACTCCAAATTTGACGATTCCAGTTCCTAAAAATCCAGAAAATTATGTTCTCTCTGTTTATGGATTTTATTTGGAGTTTTGGGATGTTTTTGCCTATTGTTTATTTGCGTATTTGCTATTTGCACGCTTTACGAGTAGACGTTGAAGTGCCGGAAGGATTCGAATGAGAAGTATTGACTCAGGATCCAACTCAAGACCAAGAGCAAGTACTTTTTGAAGGCAAGTTGTGCTTTGACCATGTTGATCCTATTTCGAAATCTATTTTGATTTAAACTATCGCATGCTAGTTCAATTAGAAAGATACTTTGTTTAAACATGGGGGTTAGATAAATACCAATTTCTTTGTATGACACCTTGATTATTTAAGTATGTGCCATGACCCTTGTCACCCTAGTTGTGGTTTACTAGTTGGACATGATTAAATTGCCAACATGGGTTTAGACCGTTGTAGTATACTGCTTAGACCTGCTACGTGCTCATAACATGATTTTGGACAATCAAATGTTAATATTGACTTAATGATATATTGAACCTGTTTTGGGAAAAGTATCATGTGATGTTGATGGCACGTGGTGCATGGTAATCAAGCGGGGTTTGATAAACATTTTTCGGCCAGGGCATGTGGCAAGAGTAATCGTGTGGACCGGTTGTGGCATTGGGAGTGTTGATTTGGTTCTTGGGTAGTCTTGCCCTGGTCACTCTAAGGACTTAACCTTGCAAGCCTTTGAACTGGGTCATACTTGCAACCACATGGGTGGAATGGGACGGCCCTAGTTGACTAAGTCGCTAAGGACTCACTTGTGGAGCCTCGGGGTGTCAATTACACCGTTTGTGTGATTGTGCGGGGAGCGTATCGTGGCTGTGGCCGGATACCCATCTAGCAGTGTGTTGGTCCCATACTTCGCCTTGGCTAAGGGAAGGGATGGTGTAGAGCACTGACAGGAGAGGACCACTGTGTTGTTTGAGGCTTAGAAGGCTTTATTCTGAGGAACTCGCCTTTGTGGTGTTTGACTTGTATCTTGTGGGTAAAGGCATAACCTCTGCAGAGTTTAGAATCTATTTAAATAGCCAGGAGTCCACTGATCTTGTACAATGCTCTGAATTACAATCAAGGGTTAGATTTTCTCAAAAATAACTTTGGTTTGAAAAGTTGGGTTGGTTTAATAATGAAGATGATGGAAAGGTGGTATAGGATGGGGAAAATGTTTATTAAACTTCTTGAAAAGTTATTTATGCTTTACTTGTTTCTCTTGCTTCGAATCTATTTATGATACTTGTCAAATCAAGTTTCTTTGCAAATATACCTTAAGCTATTCCTTTGTACCAAGCCATGCATATAGTATATTAGCTTGCATTACATTGCATGACTTGCTGAGTACCAAGTACTCACCCTTGCCTCAACACAATATCGGTTGAAGAAGAGATCGCACCACTTTGGAGGAGGAACTCCAAGAGGATCCGTCTACTTAGGGAAGCGAGCCCAGTCAGTTGCCTGTGGTATACTGGATGGCGCCACGAAGTTATTTGATTTTCCGCTGCTATTATTTTTCTCTGAATAAGTTTCGCCTTGCGAGGCATACATTTGTAACTTGACCCTAAGGTCGAGTAACCAGTTTGGTTATTTAAATAAAGTACTTTGATAATATCGAATGGTATGATTGTGATATTTACCGATGTTAAGACTGTGTGCACTAGCGCGTTCCTGGACTAGTGCTGAATACACAGAGGGTCCGGATTTGCAAATTTGGGGTCCCGACACAGCGTCGGGACCTGACGGCCGCGAGGGAGAGGATCCGTCAGCTCGAGGAGGAGAGGCAGGACGTCCCGCCACCGCCACCAGCCCCGGTTCCAGAGTACCCGCCGATCCGCGACATACCGATTGATGCTCCGCCCGCCAAGCGTCATCAGGGTCTGAGGCTTCGTTGCCAGGCGCGCAAGTCAGTCCGTCCCCAGTCGCCGTTGGGGTTCTTGATCGCTTCCGGAGGAGCAGGACCTTCGGCAGCTGCTACGCCTTCCCGCAGTAGGAGCGAGGAGGAGGAGGAGGATCCGTCCCCGCGTGGCGCTACGAGTGGCGAGAGTGATTAGTCAGCTAGACTGGAGGACCTTTATCTTGTTTTGTGTCGCTTAGAACGATGAATAAGTGATTGTGGGATTGTATCGTGCCCTTAGGCATTTGTGATACAGCCACCTCCAAACTATTTTGTTTTAATTGGAGTTCAGTTGGTTTTCCCTCTTGTGTGTGCTTTTGTGGTTGTTCCTTTTGTTGAGGAAGTGGGTTAGTTCCCCTGTTTCTTACCTGTGCTGTTCCCTCTTTCCTTTTTCTTGACCGCCTTGTTGCAGATGGAGAACCCGGGTCGTGGTCGTGGCTGTGGAAGGCCAGCAGGCCGTGGCAGAGGCCGTGGACGTGCCCGAGGACAGGTGCACTTTCAGGAAGAAGCGTTTGTGGAGCCACCTCAGCAGCTGGGAGCAGAACACGTTCAACAACCGGTAGCTCAGTTTGATCCGCCGCCCCACCCCCAGCTCAGCCGCCTAATCTGGAGCAGATGATGGCGATGCAGATTCAACTTCTTCAGGCGTTAGCTCAGAACGTCCTGAACCAACCTAAGCCGCGGCTGACCGCTCAAGTTCAACCGCCTCCTTCAAGTTTGGGGAGTTCATGAGGACGCGACCCCGGACTTTCTTTGAGTGCAGAGACCCGCTAGAGGCGACGACCGCTCCAGGAGATTGAGCGCAAGCTTCACTTGGCTCAGTGCGACGACATCGAGAGCGTGCATTTTGCTTCCTATCAGCTTAAGGGTACGGCAGCCAACTGGTGGGAGAACTATTGTGTTGCACATGCTGACCCGCAGAACATTCCATGGAATGAGTTCGTGGAAAACTTCAGAGCCACCCATATCCCAAGGGGAGTCATGGAAATGAAGCGTCGTGAGTTTCATAGGCTTCAACAAGGGAATTTGTCCGTCTCAGAGTACCTTAACCGGTTTACTCAGCTATCCCGCTATGTAGCCGCCGACGTCACGACGGATGAGGCCAAGATCTGGCGCTTTATGGAGGGCATGGACCCAAATTTGAAAGTGCAGCTAGTGTCGGGCGACTTCCCGTCGTTCCAACACATGGTCAACAAGGCGCTGATCCAAGAGGATGCGCAGCGTCAGTTGTTTGAGACGCGCAAGAGGAAGATGTCGCTCAGACCAGCATGCCAAGCAGCCTCCAGGCCCGCGACGTTCCAAAGAATAAAGCAGCCTCAAAGAAAGCCAACACCCTCCAATGCAACCAGGACCCCAATGACCACCCCGCGCCCCATGGGACAAGCCCCTACCGGCAATGTAGGAGCTCAAGATCAGAAGGGCAGTACAGCGACGGCAGGAGTGCAGTGCTTCAACTGCAGGGAGATGGGGCACTACGCCAACAACTGCCCTCACAAGCGTCAGCCCGTCACCCCAGTGAGGTTCAACTTGGGGTCGACACCAGCCCGTGCTGCAGCGCCGGCTCAGGGGAGAGGGACCCCTCAGACCCCGCGCACGCCGAGGACAGCTGGAAGAGGTCGCGTGAACCATATCACGGCAGAAGAGGCTCAGGATGCGCCTGACGTAGTCTACGGTACGTTCGTGGTCAACTCAGTCCCTGCTTCAGTTCTGTTTGATTCTGGTGCAACTCATTCATTTATTTCGGAGTACTTGGTTAGAAAGCATAACTGGAATACAATACAGTTACGAAACCCTTTGTTAGTGCAATCCCCTGGAAAAGAACTAAGAACAACTGCTGTTTGTCCAAAAATGGATATAGTAATAAAAGGGGTGAAGTTCCTAGCGAACTTAATATTATTGGATACTAAGGGTATAGAAGTAATCCTTGGAATGGATTGGTTAACCAAGTACAAGGGTCAGATAGACTGTGCCAGTAAAACTATCTCTCTTACCAGCCCTGAGGGGATTAGAGTGGAGTTCTTATCTAATCTCGCCTCTAAGGGGGGTAGCACCCTGAACCGTCTAAAAGGTACTTCATTGGAGAAAGTGCCGATAGTCAATGAGTACCCCGATGTGTTTCCAGAAGAGTTGCCACCGGATCGAGATGTAGAGTTCGTGATTGAGTTGGTACCTGGTACGGCTCCAATTTCAAAGAGACCTTACCGGTTACCTTCCAATGAGTTGGTCGAGATGAAGAAGCAGATTGAAGAACTGCAAGTGAAGGGATTCATCAGGCCTAGTTTGTACTCACGTGCTACACCAACATGTCATCATCAGAGATTTATCAAGACGCGACCGAGGAGGGCGAGTTCTACGCAGAGGAGTTCGAGGAAGGCTGCCAGGAGGACTAGTCGCGTTCCTAGTCGTCGCTTGTGGCGTTTTGGCGTCTGCCCGTTTCGCTTTTGTTTCCGCTGCTTTGTTTCCGGTCTTTAGACCGAGTATTGTAATAAGTGGCCATGTGGGCCCATACTTGAATATTTATAATACAAGTTTCGTTATGTTCGGCAATGAAGTATCACTGTGACTGTGTGTACTAGCTACTGATCTGGGACTAGTACGGAAATGCACAGGAGATTTCGGATAGCCGATCCGGGGTCTCACAATAAGTTACTCTACTACTTGTCTATTCTTGTTCCCTCTCGTCTCTAAAACTTGGAGCAATCGACAGATGCTGAACACCCGCGGAAACCTTGGAGGCAACGGAAGTGGTTCTCGCCTAGCTAGGAACTCTAATGATGGAGCACCTGCACCCCAGCCAGCACCGCCAGTTGACATGCATAACTTCGGAGCTTTCCTTGCTGCATAGACCCAGTTGATGCATGCTATGATGCAGCAGATGCAGCACGTCACCGCTTAGGCCGCCGCTAATCAAGTCAATCAAGGATAGCATCAGGGCTCAAGGTTGTCAGAGTTCATAAGGACTCATCCACCCACCTTCTCTGGGAACTCCAATCCACTTGAGGCGGATGATTGGCTTAGGTCAATTGAGAGGAAGCTGCATATTACCCAATGTGTAGGAAATGAGAGGGTACTCTACGCCTCTCATCAGTTGGAAGGTACCTCAACAGAGTGGTGAGAGAATTTCTGCGCCACGCGGGAGAACCCACAGGATATCACCTGGGAGGAATTTACTGCTGCATTTCGCCAGTACCACGTACCAGAAGGAATATCAATTGGAACTTCCACCTTCCCTCTCCGAGGTACATGATGTCTTTCACATCTCTCAATTAAAGAAATGTCTTCGTGTTCCGACGGAAGTCACGGAGCTAGACAATCTCGAATTGCAACCCCATCTTTCATACAAGGAGTATCCAATTTGCATTCTTGACGAACGCGCGCGCGTCACTCGGAATCACACCATCAAATTCTTAAAGGTTCAGTGGAGCAACCATACTACCGATGAAGCCACATGGGAGCGTGAAGATCACCTTCGAGCTGAGTACCCTCATCTCTTCACCAACGCGAATTAATCTCGAGGTCGAGATTCTCTTTAAGGGGGTAGGTTTGTAACAGCCCCGAATTTAATCACGAGTCACATTGTGCATGGCATGCTCATCTCATTCGTATTAGAGGCATGATTAACATTTAATCAAGACTTTAGAAATGCTAGTATCATTTTAGCTAGATGAGTATTAATTTGTAATGTTCATGACACCTAAAAATTGCTACTTGTACCATGCTTCATTTCACCTATAGTTTATGACAAGTGGGCCCAATTGTAAGTGAGAGAAGAAAATTCTGCACACCTCATCTACTTTTTCCCACCCTACCTACTCCTTCCCACTTCCTTACCTCTCTATGACATGTGGGACCAAGCCCCACATGTAAGTGGTGGAAGGGGCAGCCTATAAAAGCTTTTTCCCACCTTGGAGTCCCCTTCAAGCCTCATTTGCTTAGCCCCATTTCCGAAAATAGCAAGGAGGAGAGCAAGAACACCTCCACACTCCCTATTTCACCTCCTCAAATCCATCCACATCTTGAGTTTGAGCTTGTGCATGTTATGCCATTGGATTCTCCTCATCAAGAGCTTCAATTCCATCCAAATGGATTGTTGATGCACCAAGTATTGGGTGAGTTCCAATCTACTCTTTACTCATCCATTTTCTGAAATTTTGGTGGCATTGAGCTCATTCCATTCCTCTTCTTTGAAATCATCTCCAAGTTGAGAATCGGGGTGTGCATGTCAAGTTTGAAGCTTGAAAGGGAGGAGTAGAAGCCGCTACGAGCACTAGGAGTGAAGGCATTGCTTCATCAAGCACGGAGAAGGAGTCGATACCGAGAGAACCAACGAAGATCACAACCTCGACGCCATTCCTCATCCCGTCGACGAACCGGACCTCCACCAAGTACAAAAGCACCCTACAAGTGGTAAGGTACCACCCCAAGTCACCTTTGTGGAGTGTAGAAGCCTCTAATACAATAGTTATTTTCGGACAGACCGATTAACCCGGATACTCCGGACGATTTATCCGGATACTCCGGGGTTTCATCCGGATAATCCGGACATTCATTCGGACATTCCGGATGTGTCAGGCGAAATCGAAAAATGTAAAAGAGACCCAACCCGGATACTCCGAGGTTTCAACCCGGATAGTCCGGATAGCCCGGATACTCAGGATGTATAACCCGGATACTCCGGGTTAGTCTGCAATAGGGTACCGAGAGGATCAACCCGGATACTCCGGGTTAGAACCTGGATACTCCGGACATCAATGGATAAAATGCTTCTCATATGCATGCTAGGATTAGGAATGTAATCATGATGCATTTCATGCATGATTGTGCATATTCTCGTTGTGTTTATTGTTGGTTTCTTGATTGGTGTTCCTTTGAAATTGGATTTCTCGTTAGGTGTCGAAGCTTCGGAGGACAACCCGGAGTACGACTACACCTACGACGTCAAGAGCGAGCAGCAAGGCACTACTTTACTCCTTGAACATGATTGCTCCTACTAATTGCAACTACACTTTCAAGTTATTTTTCAGAATGCATGCCTACTTTCAATTATATCTATGTTGGGGTAGAATGCTTAGTAATTACCTTGTTGACATGTTATCCTCTTACCATGTTCCTTTCGTATACCATTGTCGCCCTAGGTGATTGGTTTATTATTATGTATGGGTTCGTACGATTTGCTTAGCCATGCTTAGAACCTCGTTAGAAACCGTGATAGATGGACTTAGTGCATCGGTCGCGAAGATCAAATGATTATGATGATGATGGTTCAATTGTAGTTATTGTGTAGCAATGTTGGTTAAGAACCTTAAGGATTGAATCCCGGTGACGTCTCTTTAAGTAACTATCATGCGAACCACACGCCGTTTATGGGACCGGCTTAACCAAGAACTTATATATGGCTAGGGGTGTTTAAACCACGTGCACTCAGAATTCCTTGAGCTTTGTAGAGCGTCACGGAATGTCTGCAGGAATTCCTCGAACTTTGTGGAGTGTCGGGAATATCCTTCGAAACCCCTTGAACTTTGTGGAGTTAGGGATGTTCAATAACGGGTTGTAACACCCTACAAATCTAAACTGTCGTACAAGAAAATTTCGACAGCATCTCTCCTAAAATTAGGACAAAACGGAAGCGACAACAAGATTCATAATAACCATTATAAACAGGAATAACATAAAAGCATCAATACTAGAGATAACAAGTCTAAATCAACCAGAAAACAAACATAAACGTAAAACAGCTCCAAAGAGGACATCAACAGGTCTATGATTAATAAAATTTCAGCAAGCTAATGAACTATTAAATGCACTAGTCCATGTGATTTGTGATGACCCCGGAGGGTTGATTGTGCTACTAAGCCCACCCTTCAAGCTTACGACTCGCGAGAACTACCTGAAAACAACAAAATAACAAGGGGTGAGATTGGGTAATCTCAGCAAGCGGAACAACTTCTAACGAATAACACAGCCACAGTAAAACTAGCATACCAAATTCCTCATGCCCAATACCACATTATAGAGTCCACACAACCTCAGTAAAATGCATATGATTGTGCACATGCTTATGCCATGATCCTCCTCACCGTGCCCTTTCTCAGGAACACACGGTGTTGTATGACGGCCACGCACAAGCGTCGACAAACTTCCAATGCATGATTATGCAGTTAATGCTTCATGCATAAATACATTCATAACTTCCCACTCTGAATTCACATGCTTGCATACCATCAAATAACATGGATAAAATGCGAACATCATTGAGATAGAATATCTCAACAATTCATCTTGCAAACAACATCTTTCTTCATTCTTGCTCATGATTCAAAAGCCAAACAACCACATCACAATGCAGGATAGGATATTGCAATCTCATAAACAAGTAGTTAAACCATGTAGGTGTGCTGCAATTAAGATTTATATTGAAGGCGAAACAAATAGCGAGTTATAGTTTAGCAAGACCGCTACTTCCACTTGCCTTTACCAACGTGGATGACGAACCTAGTTGCGTCCAGAAGGGGCACCACCTGTACAAGTATTATTTCAGTACATAGCGACATCACAAATGATCACACAACTCGAACACACGCTTCCTAATCCCCGTTCCCTTCTTAAGCGCCAAAAACCCCAATCTGTCCGGGTCAAACAGCAGCACCCTCTCTTCACAATTTCGTATCTTTTTTTATACAGATCATAAAAATACAAAAAAATTACAGTATCTAGATATTGACGAGATCTACAACTTTCATGAAGATCACAAATTTCAATTCCACTGTTAAATATGCCTAAACAAACGTCCAACACAGTGGACAAAATCTGTTTCCAGATTCTGTCCGTCATCTTGAAACAGAGATAACTCTCATACCGACGCCCCAAAAATTCTGAAAACATTACAGAAGCTAGATCTCGACGTTATCTACAACTTTCTAGTTATAGGTTTTTGCAGAAAAAATCGTCTATGCCACGTAAAACGCGAAACAATCCGCGCTGCACAATCTCCCCTTCCAAAAACAGCACCGCGTGAACATCTACCCTTCTCCCCCATCAAGATCCATATAAATCACTCACCACCAGATCTAATACACTCCTAATCCCTAGGTAGAACAGGGGTAAAAGATTGGGAATTTTACCTTGAGTTCTCCCTTGAGAACCCACGGAAAACGCGCGACGATTCCCGAAACGGAAATCTGCTCGTCCTCCACGCCTCCACAGATCCTCTTCTCGCTTGCTCCTTCGCGTTTCGCGGTGGATCTTGAGCCACCACGCAAGGGGAGGAAGAGGAGGGGTGGTGTGGCTGCTAGGGGAGGAAGGGGGGCGCCCTAGGGCTTTTGGGGGGGTGACACCCCTTTTATATGGTGGGCCGGCCCACTAGGGGAAAAGAGACAGAGGTGGGGAGGGGATTCGCAGCCCAGGCCCAGGTTTTCCTCGGCCCACTGTTTCTAGCCCGACAACTCCAAATTTAATATTAATATGCTGGATAAACTTCAATTATTTCATCCCCCGACAAATCCTTCATTCCTCTCCCGAAGCAAAACCAGGAAAAGGAACCTTAGAATCGCTCTGACGCTCTAAGGCATCACATTCTCCCCTCCTTAAAAGGATTCGTCCCCGAATCTACTCCTCTTTGCTACGGAACCTTAAAAAAAAGAAGGCAAAATGGTAATCAACACTTTACCTTCAGCATCCTCAAAGAGTGTAGGATACTTCTTCCGCATCTGGTCCTCAAGTTCCCAAGTTGCATCCCGCTCAGACTAATTGGTCCACAAATCTTTCATTGGACACTAACACGAACTATTCCCCTATTAAATAAAGGACACCTATTAGGTGAATCTGGTATCGATCTGGAATCTCAACTCCCACTTCTCTCTTCAACCCGATCGCGAAACTCAGATTCCAATCTCAACTCCTCTACCACGGTTAAATTCGTGCAGACGGCGAACCATGTGAGACACAACGCTCTAGGTAAGTCTCTAAATCAACCCAAACACAAACTCCTATCTCCTACAAGTGATTGATCTTTTACAAAAGAACCAATATCCACCCTTACCAACGACAGAGATAGCCTACTTTACAACCAGGTCCGTAAATCCATGAAACAATAACAACCGAACACAATCACTACGGTTGACACAAACTCGCTCGAACCCAATGACAAAAGTTCAAAAATTAATGTAATTACCTGCAACTTCCAAGTTGTCCACTACTAAATTAAGCAACCCCACCGAGGAACACATCAATGAAAACAATTCTCCAAAAAAGGTTTGAATTGAGTCATACACAACCTTCCTTTACTCTTCACTTTTAAACTACTTACGATCAGCGACTCCACACTAGTTTTCCCTTGTAAGAAGGTTTCGCCTTCACATTCTTCCACCCAAGGACCAGGGCAAGGAGTACAATCCTTGAATATACTCAACCATAACATAAACATTCATTTTCTTACCCCAAGCTTGAACGTAAAAGAAATCTTAATTCTCACTAACACAACGAACGACAATCACCACCTTTAAACCAAAGGGCTGAAATTCACATACACGGGAACTCAACTTGGAAGAGGAACTCCATAGAACCAAAACCACCAAAAAAAAAATTTTCTTCGGGGAGAAGCTCTATTCAAAAGAGAAACACCGCGAAAGTCTTCTGCAAATGCATTTCACTTTTACCAAAACAAATCATCTCACTTTTATCCAAGGCCAAGCCATTCAGAAAAAAAAGAAACCGATCAAGGAATTAAATGCTTCCACACAACCACCATCTCTTTTTCCTTAAAAAGGAACCAAACTCACTTCCCAACAGAAAAATTGTTTCAACCACGAATATCATTCATGTCACAACCAGAAGAATCGTC
This sequence comes from Rhipidocladum racemiflorum, assembly GCA_036346355.1. Lineage (NCBI taxonomy): Eukaryota > Viridiplantae > Streptophyta > Magnoliopsida > Poales > Poaceae > Rhipidocladum > Rhipidocladum racemiflorum. The sequence continues at coordinate 14,014,458 of CM070584.1, forward strand.
TCTTAAACAAAAACTGTCAAACACCTCACACCACAACACAACTCTAGCCCAAAATAGAAATACAAATATTTCCAATCATGAAGTTCCAAATCTTACATTGGATTAGCTACTTCTTTTGATCAACAATGCAACCGATAACTCGACCTTGAAAACTACGGACACAGTCAAAGCATACATCCTTGAGCATAAATGTCGCATTCATAACTTAAGCTAGTTTTCTTATCAAAGATGAATGAATGACGATATTTAATAGAATAACATTCCAAAATCTCCACAAATTACTTCAAGGTTAATCATTCTTTTATCCTTGTTTTAAGCCTCAAATTAACCCACATTTGGCGAGAATCATTCTAAGTTTAGGGAAACTCAAACACGAGACAAAGAATACTTTGACCGAAAGTATTCAACCCAAATATCAAACAAACAAACCAATCCATATGAATTTTTAAACATAAGTTCAGCATAACTCCCGCCATCTATAGCATTCCACTACCCTTACCATTTAGATTTCAATATTCCCTATTTACTCATTGAGAAGGCCCATCAGGATTTAACAACAACTACACAACAAATTCTTACTCTTATTACCTTTTCCACAATTATAAATAAAGTTCACAGTGCTTATCAAAAACACATCCAACCAACACTACCTCATCAAGATCCCCACGGAGCAGCCTAGCCTATATCATCATATTCTAAATTTGAAAGGCAGTGCTTCAACAAGTCTTTCAGCATGATGAACCTATAAATTCCATACCACATACGCGTCAACATCTCGACAATGGAAATTTATTCACCTAAAAGATGACTCAACAAGTAAATATTATCTCAACAAGGCACCAATCGTAAATAGAAGTTTAAAACATACATTTATTAAGGACAAAATCACGCGTCATGCTAACTATCCCTGGTTCACTCCATCACAACATGTTACAATTTCCACCATTTTAACAAAGGTTTTCAACAATTAATCTAATCGATTACCACCACTACTAAGTCATCAATATCAATAATTGGCATAATTGTAAAACAACAACATTGCTTTTAGTTACCCTATCCATAGGCTATGACAAAGCTGTCACTACACAACATACTCCAACTATGTAAAATAGATTGAATAATTTAAGCCATCCAAAGCTCTTATAACAACAACGCTAAATTAAATTTAAATTTTTTTAATTTTTTTAGCTACCCTATACACGGGTTATAGCAAAATTGCCACTCCAAGACATACTCCATCCTTTTTTAAAGTGAACTGAATAGGTGAAATCATCACAAAGCTCTTACGGCAATGGCAAAACTTATGTCTTCCCAATTGATATCGATACTAGCATTATTGGAACGCATATCGCATACTTCCGAATCTACTAATAGTTTGCAACGTCATAAATATCAACTCTAATCAATTTCCAAGTTAAAGTCACTAGCCAACACGATTAAATTAGAACATCTTTAAACAACCAAAGATGGTTTCTTTAACAATATCGGTAGTCCACCATTACAATTAAATTGTTCTACCGACCTTATATTAAAATGTCTCTAAATAACCCACTAATTTTCTATTACCTTCACAGTAGTTTACATCATCGTAATGTTCTAACTACACATCAAGATTTAAAGCTTTAAACATTGTCCATGGTCAAGGGCACATTAAAATAATGCAATAAATCCTAAGCATGCACATTAACACATTTAATCATTATCGCTATAGAGCAATCTACAATACTAGAAGTTTATTTAATCTCAAGCTAAAGATAACAATTACATTTTAATTGATTCAACTCACAAATTAACTTAGAAGTACATCATTCCATAAACCACATTGTTACATACTACGTAACACAGACATAAAATTTCTAAACACCGTCATGGGTCATCTACCCTTGACAAACAGGAGGCAATCCCAAACATTAAAAAAAAACAAACACAGTTCTAGATCAAGAACAAACACCGATAAAAATTTCTTCTTTTCAGGCAAGGGAGAAAAGCAAAAATCCAAACATAAATGCAAGAGAGTTCGACCCTCAAATGTCCAATCATAGTAGCCAAAACTCTTCAAGAAATCCAAAACCTACACTTTCCACAAAGGAAGACGGATGCAAAAGGGAAGACCAAATGTCCAACTAAAATTTTTCGATAAAGATTCAAACTTAGCTCCATCCAGCTTGATCTGCAACAGGAGAAACTCCAACCCCCTTCTTTTTAAAAAAAAAATCGGAAACAACAACCACGTAAATTTCCTCCCAACGACAGTCCATCACAATAAATTAGGTGCCAAAGCAAAATTGTGACCAAAAGACGCCATAACGTAGAACTCTTCTTCTGTGTCTTCACTCAAAGGAGACAAAACCACAAACCGCCAAAAGGACAAATCAGCGAGTGCTCAAAACTAAGCATTTTCCTCGGTTTGAACCAACCACATACCCGGAAAACCAACCAAAATCGACCGTCGGCCGCGGTAAAGAACATCCGAAGGAATCCATCACCAACCTCTTCTATTTGACTCCAGTCACTACCCGATCTACGATAGACACGGATAAGTATTCTTTCCCTCTGAGGGTTTAATAGTTCTTCGGTGGTGACTCTACCCGCCACACCGTCAAACCACAGCCTCACTACAAACAAAGGTGACCGAAACCCTTCGGCACCACAACCACACTTTATCACAAATGAAGCAACTCAATCAAATCTATCATAAATATAGCATTATACATCATCAAAAGTAGCATTCAACAACAAAGCTTAAATTCAACCTTTAAGCATAAGGCAACGATACCCATACCCTTTCCTCTGTGCATCCATGTGTGTCAAATTTTAAATTAGTGATTCCACTTACACAAGTTTTAATGTTGCTATCCTATAACAAAATTTTAGTTAAAACCTAGGCCATGTTTCTAAGTTATTCCACATCACATTTTAGTTGTATCCTATAGTATGACACTAAAAAAGACATTCCAAGGACCTACAAACCGCTCTAATACCAATCAGTAACACCCTACAAATCTAAAGCATTGCGTACAAGAAAATTTAATGACATCTCTCCTAAAATTAGGACAAAAGCAGGCGACAACAAGATTCATAATAACCATTATAAACAGGAATAACATAAAAGCATCAATACTAGAGATAACAAGTCTAAATCAACCAGAAAACAAACATAAACGTAAAACAGCTCCAAAGAGGACATCAACAGGTCTATGATTAATAAAATTTCAGCAAGCTAATGAACTATTAAATGCACTAGTCCATGTGATTCGTGATGACCCCGGAGGGTTGATTGTGCTACTAAGCCCACCCTTCAAGCTTACGACTCGCGAGAACTACCTGAAAACAACAAAATAACAAGGGGTGAGATTGGGTAATCTTAGCAAGCGGAACAACTTCTAACGAATAACACAGCCACAGTAAAACTAGCATACCAAATTCCTCATGCCCAATACCACATTATAGAGTCCACACAACCTCAGTAAAATGCATATGATTGTGCACATGCTTATGCCATGATCCTCCTCACCGTGCCCTTTCTCAGGAACACACGGTGTTGTACTGTCTTGATCGCGCCAAGGCGTCGACAAACTTCCAATGCATGATTATGCAGTTAATGCTTCATGCATAAATACATTCATAACTTCCCACTCTGAATTCACATGCTTGCATACCATCAAATAACATGGATAAAATGCGAACATCATTGAGATAGAATATCTCAACAATTCATCTTGCAAACAACATCTTTCTTCATTCTTACTCATGATTCAAAAGCCAAACAACCACATCACAATGCAGGATAGGATATTGCAATCTCATAAATAAGTAGTTAAACCATGTAGGTGTGCTGCAATTAAGATTTATATTGAAGGCGAAACAAATAGCGAGTTATAGTTTAGCAAGACCGCTACTTCCACTTGCCTTTACCAACGTGGATGACGAACCTAGTTGCGTCCAGAAGGGGCACAACCTGTACAAGTATTATTTCAGTACATAGCGACATCACAAATGATCACACAACTCGAACACACGCTTCCTAATCCCCGTTCCCTTCTTAAGCGCCAAAAACCCCAATCTGTCCGGGTCAAACAGCAGCACCCTCTCTTCACAATTTCGTATCTTTTTTTATACAGATCATAAAAATACGAAAAAATTACAGTAGCTAGATATTGACGAGATCTACAACTTTCATGAAGATCACAAATTTCAATTCCACTGTTAAATATGCCTAAACAAACGTCCAACACAGTGGACAAAATCTGTTTCCAGATTCTGTCCGTCATCTTGAAACAGAGATAACTCTCATACCAACGCCCCAAAAATTCTGAAAACATTACAGAAGCTAGATCTCGACGTTATCTACAACTTTCTAGTTATAGGTTTTTGCAGGAAAAATCGTCTATGCCACGTAAAACGCGAAACAATCCGCACTGCACAATCTCCCCTTCCAAAAACAGCACCGCGTGAACATCTACCCTTCTCCCCCATCAAGATCCATATAAATCACTCACCACCAGATCTAATACACTCCTAATCCCTAGGTAGAACAGGGGTAAAAGATTGGGAATTTTACCTTGAGTTCTCCCTTGAGAACCCACGAAAAACGCGCGACGATTCCCGAAACGGAAATCTGCTCGTCCTCCACGCCTCCACAGATCCTCTTCTCGCTTGCTCCTTCGCGTTTCGCGGTGGATCTTGAGCCACCACGCAAGGGGAGGAAGAGGAGGGGTGGTGTGGCTGCTAGGGGAGGAAGGGGCGCCTAGGGCTTTTGGGGTGACACCCCTTTTATATGGTGGGCTGGCCCACTAGGGGAAAAGAGAGAGAGGTGGGGAGGGGATTCGCAGCCCAGGCCCAGGTTTTCCTCGGCCCACTGTTTCTAGCCCGACAACTCCAAATTTAATATTAATATGCCGGATAAACTTCAATTATTTCATCCCCCGACAAATCCTTCATTCCTCTCCCGAAGCAAAACCAGGAAAAGGAACCTTAGAATCGCTCTGACGCTCTAAGGCATCACACGGGTGTACTCCTTGGTCCACACACGGAGAACCGAGCAAGCGGGATCAAGGGTCACATCACCCGGGTGGTTTAAATACACTACCATGCATACTGGAAAATGGATCTGTCACGTTCACCTTGGCCGGCACATCAAAGGAATTGTGCTTATAGCTTGGCTTACGAGTGTGGCGTGTCGTGTGGGTACAGTCGTACCTCTGCAGAGTTTAAACTATTCGAATAGCCGCGTCCATGGTTAAGGATGATCACTTAAGTTGTCAGCCACTGGGCGAGTGTTAAGGACCGGGTAAGAATGGATGGTTTGGGAAACCAAGTCTCATGAGTATTGGAGTACTCATGAGGAGAACTTCGCGAGTATTGGAGTACTCGTGGAAGGAACTTCACGGATATTGGAGTATCCGTGGGTGTAAGCGAACATGAGCGTTGGACTCAAGGTTCGGAGATTGCTTGGAGGCATGAGATTAAGATGTTTATGACAATGTTATACTATGTATTAGACTTTGCAAATGTTTATCAATTGGCAGTTTCAATCTATACGTGTCTATCTTTTTACCCCAAATATCGCTTTATGCTGAAATTAACCTTGTGCCTTTCTTGTGATGTAGCAACCACATGTAGCTAGAACTCAGCATACAACTTATATTATTGTTCGAGTACACTCTTTGTACTCAAACGGATTGTCCACTTGCTGCAGGTGAGGATAAGGCACTGCCTGAAGACTTTCACCGGGCAAATTTCGATGATGCTAACGCTTAGGGGCACGTTCTTACTTCCAGTCGGTTGCCTGCGGGCTATGGCACACTACGCTGGACTCTTTTGTTGTCTATGTTATGTTTCCGCTGCTAGTTTATGTAATAACTTTAAATATGTCGCTTTCGACAGCAGTCCTACTTTTGTCTGTAAATATGCTTATGCTTCCGTTAATTATGTATGTGTTGTGATACGAACTGTTATGCATTGTCGCGCGTGTTGGTGAACTTTCCTGGGACCAACACGGGCATATATGCGGGCTGCTCGAGACTCTCTTGATTTACTTGGGCTGTGCGATGCTACCGAGTGAATCAATGGAATCCTAGGGACGGGTCCCCACAACTACCTAGACCCGCTAACCTATCAACTAGACCGTGATCCAATGTGCCTCATCTATCCTCGCGGAATCTAGCTAGTATCATCGCCTTTCCTTGTCTTCTTGACTTGCCCGGACTCCATTTTTTATCATCTTTTGGTGATCTTCGACCGTCTGGACCTCCGACGCACCTCACATAGTCCCGGTCATCCTTCGCCTCACCATGACCTAGCACCGTTGTCCTGCAATCATCAAAAATAAGGAAACCCATCACATAGCATTGTCCAACAATCATCACAAATGCTCACAATAAACCATATCTCATTCATCATGTCGGTTCTACCGCCAGCCACAGGCCAGTAGTACCACAAGAAGGTAACATAACTCAAATTGCTTCCTTTTGAATTCCAATTCAAATCAAACTCAAACATGAGCACACCTTTCTCAAATAAAGTCAAATACTCATCACAAAAGATGGATGGACCTCCACATGGTCCTTCACGGCGACGAGCTAGCAGCAACTCATCACGAATACGTAGCAGGTACCGGTCGAGGGATCTCACAATCCCAACCTACCAAGCCTGCGCAAGGTCCATCGATGGGTTTGCCGCCACATTAACGTTCTCCTGGCTGTTTGTCTCGCGTGAGGGGTAGCTTGGGAACTGCTGGGCCATCTCCGGGAGGTCAAAGTAGAGTCGAAGGATTGTGACATATGCCCCATTGAGCATAGCCGCGAAAGGGCTTGGGGCCATCCCATGATAATGGCGAGTTGGCTCTCCACCGTGGCGACAATGAATGGTCACCTCCGCAATGTACAGGGAGGAGGCTGGGCTGGTACCGATGCGCAAGATTAAATACTCTGGCTGCTCAGTGAAGCCAGCGCGGTGTATCATATCCCATAGGGCCGCATGCACGGTGTCGTCCAAGATCGCACTGGTATAGTAGCACGGCTCCCAACGACCAGACATCTAAGATTAAGAAAAGGCATAGGTTAGCAAGGCCTTATATGGACAGGAACAAATAGGTAGGCTAAAACACAGCAACCAAACCAAACAATGGACCACAACCTATCTGCCTTAACCTTGCTATTACCCGGTACCTATCTAACTTTTTGAATTAGGTAAGTCCTCCAAAATACTAATCCTGACTTTTGAAAGGTGAAAGAAATAGAGTAAATCATGTTTTCCCCTCTCACCTTCACCAAAAGAAATCAACAGTTGAAGTCTGAGGTGAGATGGAATTCATTTTGAAGTTTCAAAATCAGGGAAGATACTATAGAAGGAAAGGAAAAGCATTCTACTATTTCATAATTAGAGATTTATGATAAAAATAAGTTTTTGGGAAAAGGATTCATCCTTAATCTCTTCGACCATGCTAACTAGGGCCTTCCTGCAGTCATCTGTAGCTCTGATACCACCTCTTGTGGGGGCTCCGGTATTAGGTTAGCGACCCAGGTCCTTACTGTTGCGTCGGACTGGTAATTAATGCAACCTGTAAGAATTCTGAATGTCTAACCAACATCGTACCTGGATTGAGGCCAACTAATCGGCAAGCACTCGACTCAAGTGCCCGTGCCAACCGATTGAATCCAATCCGAGCTTACCGCAACCGTGTGTCTAGTGCTAGTTCCCTAGATCAGTAGCCTAGCACCCACACGCATACAATTGAGATGCATCACAACCATACTTAAGTAAATAATTTACATTTGAAAGGTAGAGCTATTACAGCTATTTAATTTACAGTTTACGGCCGACCGGCCAAATACAACCCAAAAGAAGAATTCATAAGCAACGAAAATCCAACAAAAGCTACGGTAAGACTTCGCGGTGTGCTGTCACCACCCATAGGCAACCGACTGGGGAAGGACCCAGTTAATTGTTGGGGAATGCGGTATGCTACACTAGCACAAATTAAAATTTCTACCGCAAACCAGAAAAGCTACTCGCAAGAAGGGGATCATAGATCTATTACCACTAGACGCGCAGTTGCGGAATCCTTCGCACGTCGTTGTAGTGGATCGTTCTCGGCTTGGATCGTCCTCGCCGCGGATCGTCCTTGCCGCGGATCGTCCTCGCCACGGATCATCCTCGCTGCGGATCATCCTCTCCACGCTGCAGTAGCAGCAGCGTCACCACAGCAGTCCGCATGTCCAAGGATGGAACGCCGTGCGTCGGTGTGCAAGCACCGGGTCGCTCAACAGAGGCAACGAGAGGAGGTGGCTAGGGTTTCTGGTGAAACACCTCTAAACCGCACGAAAGTCTCTTCTGCGTCTAGCCTCCTCCCCTCCTTATATAGCCACGAGATGAAACCCTAGGCAGTTAGGGCCCATCTATGCGCTAAGCACACGAGGTCCATTAATTACGGATCCAATCCAAATTAATGCGTCCCAGCCCGTTAAGTGTGTGACCCTGTTGGTTCATGCGCATTTGGACATGGATTCGGAAAACCCTTTTTCTAATCCAATAGTCGGTAGCGGCTCCTTACAGAGCATGCCAACTCCCAAACGCATATGATTAAAGTACTGATGTACTAATCCCTTTGCCAAACTATATGAAGATCGAACTCAAGGCGAGAAGCATGTCATCCTTTGACAGTTCAATCCATCTCTTGTATCCGTGATATATTAATAAGTTGTGATTGACTTCTCAATCACGGCATGGCCATGCACTTCCTTAATCATATCACACGAGTGGCCTAGACATATATCTCCGTTACATTGGAGTGGCAAATTCCATCTTGACTGCTCACTTCCCTCTGCATGTTTCATAGTAAACATGAAAGCTACCTTTATAACTATCCGGTTAGGAAATAATGTTTGGTAACCCCAAGGTAAACTATTACACATGTAGGGAATATGACAATCTCAGGTCTAAGGATCATACATCTACTATGTATGAGATACACTGATGACACATAAGAATGTAACATTCTCGCAGTGTCCCATTGTGGGTCTATCTAACACATGTTCTTCAACATGCGTCCACAATGTATTGATGATATCTCCATATCCCATGATCTATGAAACATGATCATCGAACAATACATGTGCTGATCTATTCATCGTTGTCCTATACGATGATATCCGATCAGAGATATTTATCGAATTATATCAATAAGTAAAGAGCTTCATAAACAAGTCACACACTTGTTGATCAAAACAATGATATACATTCTTTGGACCAATAATCATATTATTATTCATAAACATAGCCATGTTACAATCATCCATATGATTGCCTCAAGGGCATAACACTAACAATCTCCCACTTGCACTTGAGTCAATCAATTAAGTATCTAATACCAATAGACCTCGTGTGCGCCTCATGCTTAGGCTGTGGTAGTGGCTTTATCAACGGATCAGCCACATTGGCTTTCGTATGTACTTTGCATATCTTCACGTCATCTCTATCCACAATTTCGCGAATAAGGTGAAAGCGTCGGAGTATATGTTTCGACTTCTGATGTGATCTAGGCTCTTTTGCTTGTGTAATGGCACCACTATTATCGCAATAGATGTCCAATTGACTAGAGGCACTAGCGACCACACCAAGCTCTGAGATAAACTTCTTTATCCATACAGCTTCTTTTGCGGCATCCGAAGCCGCAATGTACTCCGCTTCTGTCGTAGAGTCAGCCACCGTGCTTTGCTTGGAACTCTTCCAACATCGCTCCTCCATTTAGTGTAAACACAAAACCGGATTGTGATCGAAAATCATCTTTGTCAGTTTGGAAGCTTGCATCGGTGTAACCTTTTACAACCAGTTCTTCCTCACCTCCAAAGACTAGGAACATACCCTTAGTTCTTCTCAAGTACTTTAGGATGTTTTTCACGGCTATCCAATGACCATCACCGGGATCCGCTTGGTATCTACTTGTGACACTTAGAGCATATGAGACATCTGGGCGCGAACAGATAAAGGCAAACATGATAGATCCAATAGTCGAAGCATATGGAATCTTGCTCATCCTGTCTCGCTCATCAGTTGTCGAAGGACACTGATTCTTGCTTAGACTGATGCCATGTGACATTGGCATGAAACCTCTCTTAGATTCATGCATATTGAACATTTTCAATACTTTGTCAATGTACGTTTCCTGGCTTAATCCAATCAACCTTTTTGATCTATCTCTATAGATCTTTATGCCCAAGATATAACATGCTTCTCCCAAGTCCTTCATTGAGAAACTCCTTTTCAACGAAGTCTTAACGTCTTCAAGCATAGGAATATCATTCCCGATCAATAATATGTCATCCACATACAAGATCAGAAACACAAGTGCGCTCCCACTAGCCTTCTTGTAAACACAAGGCTCTTCTTCGTTTTTGATAAAGCCAACTCCTTTGACCACTTCATCAAAACGAATGTTCCAACTCCGAGATGCTTGCTTTAACCCATAAATGGATCTCTGAAGCTTGCATATTTTTTTAGCATTTTTAGGATCAATAAAACCCTCAGGTTGTATCATGTATACATCCTCAGATAGATTCCCATTAAGGAAAGCTGTCTTGACGTCCATCTGCCATATTTCATAATCGAAATATGCAGCAATTGCTAAAATGATCCGGACAGACTTGAGCATGGCTACCGGTGAAAAAGTTTCATCATAGTCAATTCCTTGAACTTGTTTGAAACCCTTTACCACCAACCGTGCCTTATAGATCTGAACATTTCCATCTACGTCTGTCTTCTTCTTGAAAATCCATTTGCATTCTATGGTTTTTACACCATCAGGAGGATCGACCAAGTTCCAAACTTGATTGTCATGCATGGATTGAATTTCGGATCTCATGGCTCCAAGCCATTTTTCGGAGTTTGGGTCCATCATGGCTTCTTCATAAGTCGTGGGCTCATCATTGTCTAACAATAATATGTCATGTCCATATCTTATAGGTTCATGACGCGGCCTCCCAGACCTATGTGGGGCTGGTGTCTCTTCCACAGGTTGTACAACATTTTGTACATCATGTGATAGTTCAGTGGCAGTTTGAACATGCTCATGCGATTCTCGAACTTCATCGAGATGCACATCACTCCCACTGATTTCTTTTAAAAGAAACTCTTTCTCCAAAAATACACCATTTCGAGCAACAAAAACTTTATTCTCGTTTCTTTTGTAAAAGTAATATCCTTTTGTTTCTTTAGGATACCCCACAAAGAAGCATTTTTCTGATTTAGGTGCGAGTTTATCTGATTGCAAAAATTTTACATAAGCCTCACATCCCCATATCTTGAGAAATGACAACATGGGACTTCTCCCAGTCCATATCTCATATGGTGTCTTCTCAACGGAATTTGATGGGACCCTATTTAATGTGAACGCAGCTGTCTCTAGAGCGAACCCCCAGAAGGATAATGGCAGATCTGTTTGGCTCATCATTGACCGAACCATATCCAATAAAGTTCGATTCCGTCGTTCGGATACGCCATTCCATTGAGGCGTTCCTGGCGGAGTAAGTTGTGGAACGATTCCACATTGCTTTAGATGATCACCAAACTCTTGGCTCAAGTATTCACCACCACGATCTGATCGTAAGCGTTTTATTGATTTGCCAAGTTGATTTTGTACTTCGTTCTGAAACTCTTTGAACCTTTCAAAGGTTTTAGACTCATGCCTCATCAAATAGATATATCCATATCTACTAAAGTCATCAGTAAAAGTTACAAAGTACTGAAACCCACCTCTAGCAATCGAGCTCATTGGTCCACATACATATGTATGTACTTGTGACACCACGGAGTGTCGTAACCTTATATAATGTGATGTTGAGGTCAAAAACATTATAAAATGTGGAATTATGGTTAGAACCATAGGGTATGGAGGTTAATAGCGTTTCCAGGCTGTTTCCGGGAGTTTGGGCCTTTCCGGGGGAGTTTGGGCCTAGGGGAAAGGGTCGTGGGCCTTGGTAGGGGAGAGTTTGAGTCCTTTTAGGACTAGGAGACCAATTTGGGCTGGTAAATAGAGCCCCCCTGCCCTTGCATGCGCCCCCCACCCCTTTGTTGCGCCCCTCCCTCCTCCTCCATGCCCTAGCCGCCACCCCCCACCTCCCCCTCTCCCTTGCATGTGCCCCCATTGCCCCCATTGCTCCCCACCTCTCCACCACCTCTCCTCCACCCCTTGCTTCCCTAGGGTAGCCTCTCCACCCCTGCGCCTCGGAGATCCGTCCATTGGAGCGAGGAGCGAGGAGCGATCCGGGAGGAGATCTATTAGGTTTTCGTGCGTCGGGCGAAGGTATGGCCATGTGACTCCTTGGGGTTGGGCTAGGTACTATTCTAAGGATCATTATCATGTTTTTATATCAATTAGTGGTATTGGAATTGAGTGGATTAGATTAGATCTAGAAGTTGCCACGTTCTCTGTTTCGGGCAGCATGAGCAGTCGACCTAGGGTTTGGTTTTTCGTCAATTTAGAGTCGGAATTTGGTCGTACGGCTGTTGAAGAAGTTGTAGGTAATTTCAATACCTTTCAGTAGGTATAAAGAACTTTAAATTCCGCCCAGCCATTTGAAAGTTATGCTTGTTTTACCGAGCGTATTAAAATCTGTGACGTGATTGGAACAGATTACGGTATTTTGTAGATTAAACAACTTTAGAGTCCGAATTAGTCTTTCTGTATACTTAGAAAAAGTTAGGAAATTTCCTAAGCTACGCGAGGATGTACTCGTTTAATTGATTCGGAGTCCCAGAACCCAAGTTATACCTTTTGGAAGGCTGCTGTCCCGACGGGACAGAACCTCTATTTTTGGGTTTTTGCGAGTAGTTGGCAATGTCGGGGTAGATGAGGGTTTGCGTACTGTTTTGTGGACATGATTGTGAGTGTGTGGTACCTATGTGCAGGTGGTGCGACCCCGGGAGTGCCTTCTACTTCCCGCCAATCCGTTGCCCGTGGTTGAGGCAAATGTATTGTAATGGATAGCGGTTTGTAGGTTGCTAGTTGAGACTAGATGAACTTGATTATATGATATGATCACTTGCCATGCTTTAATGATTGCCTATGATATGATGAGTATGCTATGATGCCATGTGTTAATGTACAAGTTAATTATGATGTTGGCATATTTGCATACATGGCATGTTACATGGCCCGGGCGGTGAGAAAGTCATAACTAATCCGTGGAAGGTCGGTGAGAAAGTTATGACTATTCCGGAGAGCCAATGAGTAAGTCCTACATCGTGATTCCATCCACCGCGGTGTTTGGAAGCGAGGAGTAGGCACCCTCCATCTTCGGGATGGAAGGGGGGAGAGGGTGCACACCGACGGGTGTGTACTCAACCATACCGGTATGAGTTTCCAAGGAGATATGAGCATCGCATCGCATCGCATTGCATACATAATGATGACGATAATGATATGTTATCGTGAATGAGATGGTTTACACGATGTGAGATATTATTGCCATGTAACTGTTCTTGTTGTACCATTGCAATATGCTTGCTGAGTTTTGAACTCACGCTTGTGTTTTCTTGTTGTTTTAGGTACCATGAGACCGGCATGTGGGGAAGGGAAATAGTCACACTTCCGCACGTAGCTTCACTCATTTGATTCCACAAGTCATTCAATTAGTTTTTGAGAATAAACTGCGTGTGATGATTATTGCTCTAAGGTTTAGCTTTGCTTTATGAGAGTCTTGTTGTCCGTTTGACCCTTGGAGACATTAAATGCTTGAAAGTAGACTTATATTGTCGTTAAGTCTTTAATTATTGCTGTTTTAGCTATCTCTCATATTGCCTTAAATTGCTTTACTGTGTTGCTCCTTCAAATCATGTTAAAACAAAGGAGATGCTGCCAAATTCTCGGTTTTTAGCATGTGCGCATTTGCTAGAATTTATGTTTAATTATGGTATTTACATGTTGTTTAGCTTATGTTTGGTAGCATTCAGGCATATTAAATGCCAGGGTGTTAAAGTACTAGTGCCAACAATTCACTCGCCCTCTCACTAAAACCTGTGAAAGGGGTTTTTGTCATCTTGCCAAGTAAACAAGACTCACATGTTTCGAATGATTCAAAATCAAATGAGGTGAGAAGTCCATCACCATGGAGCTTCTTCATGCGCTTCTCATTCATGTGGCCCAAGCGACAATGCCATAAAAAGGTAGGGTTCAAATCATTTGGTCGAGGTCTTTTGACATTAATGTTATAGACATGTTTTTCTTTGAGTTCAAGGACGTATAACCCATCCACCATGGGACAACGACCATAATACATATCATTCAAAAATATTGAACAAACAAAGTTCTTTATTCTGAATTCATAACCTTCATGTTCCAAACAGGAAGATGAAATAATGTTTCTACTGAAAGCCGGAACAAAATAACAATTATTAAGTTCTAAAACTAATCCTGAAGGCAAATGCAATGGGTAGGTGCCAACGGCAAGACCAGCAACTCTTGCTTTATTCCCCACGCGAAGATCCACTTCTCCTTTCGCCAAGACTCTACTCTTTATCAGCCCCTGCATCGAATTGCAAATGTGAGCAACCGATCCAGTATCATATACCCAAGAGCTGGAAGAAGTAGTAGCAAGATTAATTTCTATAACATTAATACCTGAAGTGGAAGTCACACTCCCATTCTTCTTATCTGCCAGGTACTTCTCGCAGTTCCGTTTCCAATGTCCTGACTTCTTGCAATAGAGGCACTGGGTTTCGGGTTGAGGGCCGACTTTGAGGTTCTGAAGCTTAGTTTTGAGGCTCGTGATCTCATCTTGAGCCTTGCCCTTACCCTTGCCCTTTCCCCAAGCCTTAGCTTTCCTCTTTTTGAATGCAGTTGTTTTCTGAACCATCATCACATGATTGGGTTTCTTCTTAATGCTTTCCTCGGCAGCCTTGAGCATCCCATGTAGCTCGGTCAGGCTCTTCTCCATGCTATTCATATGAAAATTCATAATGAATGACTCAAAGCTCTGAGGCGTAGATCGAGAATTACGTCAGAGCTGCACCAATGCTAAGGGGAAACTCAAGCTTTTCCAATCTCCCAATGTAGCCAATCATCTTGATTACATGTGGACTGACTGGACTGCCTTCAGCCAGCTTACAAGCAAATAGAAGCTTTGAGATACCATACCTCTTAGCCCTTGCTTATTTCCCAAACATGCCCTTCAAGCCCACAATCATATTGTAAGCATCCTGGTCCTCATATTGCTTTTGCAGCTCAGAGTCCGTGGTGACAAGCATGAGACAACTGACCTCTACAGAGGCATTAACATGTTTTTCATAATCAGCCTTCAAATTGCGAGGAGCATTTTCAGCTGGTTCATCAGGGATTGGATTCTCTAGAACATACTCCTTTTTTTCATGCTTGAGAACAATTCTCAAGTTGCGATACCAATCAACAAAATTTGTTCCATTTAGTTTTTCTCTTTCCAAAACTGATCTCAAAGCAAAACCAGGTGCAGCAGTAGGAGGTGCCATTGAACTACAACAAAAACATGCAAAGTTTCTAAGCACTATGTTTATGTAACTTTTATTAAACATTTTAACAAAAGAAACTCCTATCATGTGCCCCCTTTATGGACACATGGTGAGTATTCAAGATCCATATTCATAAGACCCTAGTGAGCTTTGGCATCACTGCTAGAAATCTAATGACATAGGTAAGCAACATCTTTGCTAATTACATCTTATGTAACTCTTGTTGGTTGAGCATGAAAACAAGTAATGAATGCCTCCGTCAACTTGAGTCATGTCCAGGTCAACCCGCCCCTAGGGCTCACATGAGGGAGGGAGCACTTCCCGTTTCTGGGTGCCAATTAAGAAACCTACCCCCATGTGTGTTTTTCTAGACACCAATCGTCTTGTATCCGTTCCTTCATTACTAGAATCATATTCCAACCACTTATGTCCTTAAGCCCAAAACCATTTTGATAGCTTAGTTAAATCAACCATTGTTATGCGCGATGTGTCCAACACATCCCTATCATCTATTAAGATAGTCATTGATATACTACTTTGGCAGTCATATTGATAACGATCTAAATTCTTGATAGGTGCAACAATTGGGTGGACAAGTTTGATTTAAAATTTTAACTATGGCGATGAACAATATCTACTATGAACATGGCATCACATGCAATGAGCATAAAGAAAATAGCAAGGATTAAACACACATCCACATATAATCAAATTAAGATGTGAAATAGCATGGCCCTTAGCATTAGGATCTCCATCATCATGCTTGTTTGTTCACCCTGCCATCATGCTTGATTGTTCACCTTGGCATCATGCTTGAAGCCACCATCTTCATCATTGTAGATGCAACTCCTTACAACTTTGATAATGAATATTACATGACGGTTTGAAACATCACAAGTCGACACGCATGTCGTTATACATTTTAGATTGAAATAGCCTTATGGCTTGACACGGCATGCAGGCCATGTAAATATTACATGCATCACATACACATAGGCCATACTATTTCACACAACATCCTGCAAAAACGAGTTAAACAAAATAGATTCTCTGACGGAGGTTCCAGGGCAACGCCCCTGGGGTTCAAGGGCGCCCTTGCCGGGTGCGAGGCAGCGCCCAGGCGGGTCCACAGCGCCCAGGCGAGGTCCAAGGCGTGCCTGGCGGGGTCCAAGGGGCAGCGCCCTTGGAAAAAATTTTCAGAGGCATGTTTCCTATCAAAGGAAAATGCACTGAAAATTGCCACGGATCAATCATATTGACCCAATCCGATTCAATCTGATTGGCTTGGTCCCATATGGTGACGATTCGTGAACCCTGATGGCAGTAACCCGACCGGTAAGGGCAACGTCGTACCATGAACGGACTCACCCAAATCAAGATTGATTCGGTTTGCACTTTCTTCAAACCCTAAACCGATCGATCTCATCGACGGCTGCCTCCACCAATTCATCTTATGAATCGGTTGAACATGTAATAGATCCATATGTGCAACATCCAGATCACAAATCTACACGAGATGGCTCTGATACCACTGTTGGGGAATGTAGTATGCTACACTAGCACAAATTAAAATTTCTACCGCAAACCAGAAAAGCTACTCGCAAGAAAGGGATCATAGATCTATTACCACTAGACGCGCAGTTGCAGAATCCTTCGCACGTCGTTGTAGTGGATCGTTCTTGGCGTGGATCGTCCTCGCCGCGGATCGTCCTCGCCGCGGATCGTGCTCGCCGCGGATCGTCCTCGCCACGGATCGTCCTCTCCACGCCGCAGCAGCAGCAGCGTCACCACAGTAGTCCACAGGTCCGAGGATGGAACGCCGTGCGTCGGTGTGCAAGCACCGGGTCGCTCGGCAGGGGCAACAAGAGGAGGTGGCTAGGGTTTCTGATGAAACACCTCTAAACCGCACGAAAGTCTCTTCTGCGTCTAGCCACCTCCCCTCCTTATATAGCCACGAGGTGAAACCCTAGGCAGTCAGGGCCCATCTACGCGCTAAGCCCACGAGGTCTATTAATTACGGATCCAATCCAAATTAATGCGTCCTAGCCCGTTAAGTGTGTTACCCTGTAGGTTCATGCGCATTTCGACATGGATTCCGAAAACCCTTTTTCCAATCCAATAGTCGGTAGCGGCTCCTTGCAGAGCATGCCAACTCCCAAACGCATATGATTAAAGTACTGATGTACTAATTCCTTTGCCAAACTATATGAAGATCGAACTCAAGGCGAGAAGCATGTCATCCTTTGACAGTTCAATCCATCTCTCGTATCCGTGATATATTAATAAGTTGTGATTGACTTCTCAATCACGGCATGGCCATGCACTTCCTTAATCATATCACACGAGTGGCCTAGACATATATCTCCGTTACATTGGAGTGGAAAATTCCATCTTGACTGCTCACTTCCCTCTGCATGTTTCATAGTAAACATGAAAGCTACCTTTATAACTATCCGGTTAGGAAATAGTGTTTGGTAACCCCAAGGTAAACTATTACACATGTTGGGAATATGACAATCTCAGGTCTAAGGATCATACATCTACTATGTATGAGATACACTGATGACACATAAGAATGTAACATTCTCGCAGTGTCCTATTGTGGGTCTATCTAACACATGTTCTTCAACATGCGTCCACAATGTATAGATGATATCTCCATATCCCATGATCTATGAAACATGATCATCGAACAATACATGTGCTGATCTATTCATCGTTGTCCTATACGATGATATCCGATCAGAGATATTTATCGAATTATATCAATAAGTAAAGAGCTTCATAAACAAGTCACACACTTGTTGATCAAAATAATGATATACATTCTTTGGACCAATAATCATATTATTATTCATAAACATAGCCATGTTACAATCATCCATATGATTGCCTCAAGGGCATAACACTGACATTAACCCCTAGCAAAATCGTTGAACTCTGAAGCGTACAACGACTCATCGATCTGGTCCTCATTACCTTCTACTAGCCAAAAATTGTGAGAGCAAACAGTGAGTACACGTATGTACTCGCAAGACTTTAGTGTATGGAAATAGTAGTACAAATGCAGGTTACAACAATGGGTGCAAGTTTCTACACTAAGTCTATTTTGAGAACAAAGCTAAATTTATTTACAATAACATAATAGATTCGAAACCATTCGCAGTTGGCAATATCAAGTTGAAAAGAGAACAATTCAATGTAATCAATAAGCATATAACATTTTGAACCATAACCCAATTAACCCACCATTCCGATCCATACTCCATTTGACCACAACCATAACCAGACCAATTTCCATCCCATTCCATATTCCTTATTTCAGACCCTTTCCCAAAACAAGAACCAAACCCCAAAATCTACACTTGACAGTGTTTCCCAACCTGCTCATGACTGCGAGCTCGGCTAATCGATTAGGTTATTTCTTTGCAAAGATTGTACACTTTACCCACATGACGTATTCTAGCAATCATGTCATCCATGCCATGCGATACTCATCATATCCATTTTGCAAGAATGTGACGAAACCTTTCAAAAGGATGGGATTTAACCCTTGCACCAGCCCGGTAATGTGCGTCCCTTGCTATGGCCACAGAGGGGTCTTAGGCCACACAATGGTCTACGACGCATCGCCCTCGCCCTCCCTGTAGTAAGGCATTTACCGTTGTATTGGTAAACTCCCACCTCGACGCCTCGACGAGGGAGTCCCTAGAACACACCGAGACCACAAGCGTGTCCATACTCTTCTACCTACCAAAGTGCAAGACCGAATCCTTCCCAATCTACTAAGTCAAGGCCATCCCATACTAGCACTTGTGATTGCACGTTTTGACTCAGTAATAGCATCAAGTTCAGTCCTTAGGGTGACTTAGGCGAGATCTTCTACAACCACTTACTACAGCCACAGAGGATGGTCACTAGTGGCCTCACGGAGCTCCCACTAGCCCAAACCTCCCCGTAGCAAGGAAAATCCAAACAACAAGCCCTTGCTTGTGTGCTAGAACCAACCATATTCCGAATCTCCAAACACCACACATCTCGCCCGTGTCAAAATACTCCATTATTTTCCATTTTTACTCACAGAACCATTTTCTTTTACAATAAGAAACCACATTCACCATTTTAACTTTGCCAAACCACAGTCCAATCCTAGACCGTAAACCATACCCAAACCATTATTATCCTCCAGGAGGAATCACATTTGTCTGGACCTCGATCTCCTGAAGCATTTACTACCGCAGGACTAAGCATATGCAATTACTGATCAATATTACCCATCCGACACTTATTAGTGTGTCTAGGTTTAACCTAAGGTTTGACAAGGTTCTCAATTCAAATATAATTAGATGAAATCCACCAATGTCAGGTTTATCTACCACTTCCCACAAATTTGCATCTTTACTGAACATACACGCATGCATAGTAGTTTTTTTGACAATTGAAAATAGAATTTGGCAATTATGGGATCAAGATGGTCAAAGGAGGTGCTTGCCTGTTTGCTCTTCGACGAATTCGGACTCCAGGTTGAAAACGAGGTCATCGGCGGAATCCGATACATCAACGTCTATGCGAAAAATAATAAAAACCCATAACATTAAGTCAAATAGGGTAAAGAGAGTTCAAACACCAAAAAGAATCATAATCAGAAAGCGAGAGCTCAAAGGGCAAAAGAAAATCAGGGTTTTACCCCAAACTCGACAGTATTGGCGTCTAATGTGCGGTAGTACTGCCTTAGGCCGGCAGTACCGCCCCACTAGACCAGTAGTGCTGCTGGTTGAGGACCAAACGTGGTACTCTCTGGAAATTGACTATTGGAGTGCTACTCTCGGTACTACTGCTCAGGCGGCAGTACCGACCTCACTAACCAGTAGTGCTGGAATTTAATTACCGGTGGTGTAGTAGCGGTACTGCCGCTGGGGCGGTAGTGCCAGCCTTACAGCGTCAGTAGTGCCGGTCTTACAGGGAATTTAGCGTTTTGAAAATGGGGTTTTCGCGCAATTGAGTTTGGAACTTTAATGCAATTGAACAACTAGGTTCCTAGCGATGCTAGGGACCCATTCATGCTAGTTTCTCTGAGTTTCAAGCTCGATTGATCGAATTTGCTCTTTTTCGAAAGTTCGAGCTCCGAAATGACTCAAAATCGACTTTTGGTTCAAAACAAACTTCGATTTCTCCGCGTGAATAGAACCTCTACAGCACCGAGGACCTATCCATGCTATCTAGTCGAGGTTTTGAGCTCAGCAAAACTAGTTTCCACTATTGACCTCGAAAATCCCAATTATTTCCAAACTTCGATTTTCAACTCGAATCAGGTTCAAACTCGATTCTTTTCATGAGAATCAAACTTCATCGGCATCGGATATACCCGTGAGTCATTTTCTCAACTTTTCGAGCTAGGGTTTCAATGGAGACTCCAAAGTTTCTGTAAATCGACTTTTGGAAGAATAAATCCAACGAAAAGCCGATTAGGGTTTTCGGATCAAATCGATCACGCTAACTAATTCCTATGAGCTCAAGCTAGGTCTAATAACTTAGTTAAATGATGATCTACCACTAGAACTACGGTTTTGAAGGCTAATCTCAAAAAGAATGAAAAAGAGGAAATGAAGGGAAGCTAGGGTTTCAATCAAAACCTTTGGATTGAGCTCCAAAACCAAATCCACTGGTCTTGAGGCTCCTTAGGGACTTGATGAAGCTACTCCACACCTTGAACTTGGATATCCTTGCTCCACACGGGCTCCAACTGGCCGGAAGCGGAGGGGAGAGGGAGGAGATTGGGAGTGGAGAGGAAAAGAGGGAGGAGAACAAAAGGGAGAGGAAGGGGAAGCAAATGGGGAGAGAGGGGGAGTTGGGGGAGGCTCTCCCTTGGCCTTAAAGCTAGGGCAGGGCGACGTGGGAGTAGTGGACAAGGAATGGGCGGTGACGTGCGTGCACAGGCTACGCTGCTCGCGCTGGAAAAGCAGGGTCCGGTAGTACCGCCCAACTGGACCGGTACTGCCACTCTCCTTGCAATACATTTATTCTGGCCGTGTAGTCGAACCCTGGTGGAAAACTCCGGTTTCTCATGGCTTAAGCCGCTTAACAACTCAACTAGGGAACTCCAGGAAAAGGTTTAGGGGATCCTAATGAAGGCTTTGGAGCTTAGATTTTAGATCTAACTTATTATCGGGACCCGAATGTGCAAATCCAGACCCTCTGTGTATTCGGCACTAGTCCATGATCACGCTAGTGCACACAATCTCAACATCTGTAAATACCACAATCATACTCCACGAAATAGTAAAGTACTTTATTTAAAGGAAAATATAATTGGTTGCTCGATCTTATGGTCAAGTTACAAAAGTACGCCTCGTAGGGTAAAGTCTTAAAAAAATAAACTTGCAGCGGAATTAAGTAAACTCATGGCGCCAACCAATATGCCACAGGCAAGTGACTAGGCTCGCCCCCTAGTTCGCTGGTTCCTCCTGGAACTCCTCCTCCAATGCTGGCGTTGATTCCTCCTCAGCTGATGGTTGTGTTGTGGCAAGGGTGAGTACTTAAAGCACTCAGCAAGTCATGCATAGAATGTAAGTCTAATAGCTATATGCATGGCTTATTCCAAATGATAGGCTAAAGTGGTTCTTTTGCAATAAGCAACATTCATAAATAACAGTAATAGATTGGAAAGCAGTAAAACAATAATAACAATAATAATAACTTTCACAATTACTTTCTTAAGTAAAGCATTTATCATCCTTAAACAGATTCCTCATTCCCATACCAAGTATCCATAAACCCAAGTTCATTTTTATGAAAGTCTAACCCTTGACTGTAATCCCTGAGCAATGTCCAATACCGTGGACTCGGCTATTCGAATAGGTTGTACACTCTGCAGAGGTTATACACTTTACCCACAAGATACAATCAAACACCACCAAGGTGAGTGATCGTAACAAAGCCTTTACAATGACCCTAATAGACCCAGTACTACCTGCTAAGGTTTCAACACTGAAGGGACTGGTTACCACACTCAGGGCCCCCTCTTGCGCCACATGAGTCCAACCGTACACCCAGGGCTCACACCGCCATGACAGTACCGAAATCTAGACTTCACAAATTAATCAACTAGGTCTGTCCCATTCCAGACTTGTGGTTGTATGTTAGACTTGTCGGCGTACTTTACACTAGGGTACCATCTCCGCCATGGACAAGTAAGATGGCCTGGCGAGCAGGCGGGCGTTCAGGCCCCACTCGCCGGGCGGTTGGGCCACACGGTGGTGGCCTGGCGAGCAGGCGGCCGTTCAGGCCCCCCTCGCCAGGCCGCGCGGGTGGCCAAAAGGATGAGAAGGAGGCTTCGACCCGAAGTCTCCTCCCCCTGACACGCTGTGTCAGAGCCATTAATTGTGAAGAGTTCTACTGTCGATGCGATGACAGCCCATCCCTCTGACGCCTCACACCTCACCCGACGCAGGAAAGACACATCCCGCGAAAGCATCCTCTACCGAACATATTCTCCATCCCGGGAGAAACCCTGCCGGTGGAAAACGCTAATAAGACTCAGTTCAAATTCTTCCAAGGTTAAGTCCTTAATGTGACCAAGGCAAGACTACCCAAAGAATTCACAAGTGTCCAAATCAACAAAACCAAATACGACCTCCCATGTGCCACTCTTGGCCCATAAGAAATAATCTTGCCACTTGCCTCAGTCTAAATCATTTTATCACCCTGTTGATTTACCATGCACCACGTGCCATCAACCTCATCAATAACATATGTCACATCTTTCATAAACATGCTCCATACCTCATTAAGTCAAATTTCACATTTAATAGTCCAAAACGGTGTTATCGACACATTGCAGGGCTAAGCATACTATTTACGATCTATTTAACCCACGTTGGCAATTTATTGATCTCCAACTAATATTCCATCATCTAGGGTGACAAATGATTCACGGCATACAATTACTATAGGCAAGGTGGCATACATCAAAAAGGTCATATAACTTTTTTCTGAATTATTTAAAAGCATTTTTAAATAAACTAGCATGCTATAATTCAAATCAACATAATTTCAAAAGTGGGATCAATATGGTCAAAGCATAACTTGCCTTGGAAAAGGTCTTGTTTCGGGTATTTAATTTGTTCCTGGGTCAAAACCTCTCCTTCGAAGCCTTTGAGCAATTGAACGTCTACGCGAAACGGATAACTAAATAATAAATAAATAAAAACAACGAGCAACTCATGTCCAAAAATTAAATAAAATTCACCATTAAATAGATTCCAATTTGACAAAAATTTAGAAACTAGAATCGCCTCAATCGGAGTTAAAACGCAAAAGTTATAGCCGTTTAAAGTTTGAAAATCAATTAAAAAGAATAAACCAAATTATTCGATTTATTTTTCTATTGAAAAATCGGGAATATGACGTCAGCACCGAATTTGAATTTTAGCCGAATTATTTTTTCTAAAGGAAAATCGATTTATGACGACAGCATTGCGTCATACAGTCTATAGACCTGGTCCACGGTCCGGCTCGGTCCACCGTGGACTCGGTCCACGAGTCCACGTGTCACTGACATGTGGGTCCAGCTTGGATGATGCCACGCTGACGTCATCGCGTGGCGCCTGAGCCGCTAACAGGTGGGTCCCACCGTGACGTCAGCATGACATCACGGCTGACGTCATCGCGTGGCGCCGAGTCGCTGACATGCGTGCCAGCTCGGATGACGTCATGGGTGATGCCATCACGACCAGCGTGGCTTAGCGACGCATCGGTTTCCCGCGTGACCCGTACATTCAAAATCCGACGGCTGCGATTCAATCCTAACTCACGTGTAAGGATCTACGTGGTCCAATTCGGTCTGTTCAACTCAGATTGGACGACTGAGATTGGATCTGATCCGAGAGGCTTTGGCGCCGATGTGGATAGTCCCGGTGCTTGCCATGTGGAAGCATCTGGACCGCATGTTACGGATCGAATGGCTACGATTAAATCTAATGCTAACACGCGAATCCAATCGAACCGTACAATCTAGATTTGATGGCTGAGATCTACTCTGGTACGCAACAGTTCAAATATACGTGGATCAATCTAAACCGCACGATCACGATCCAACAGTTGGAAACAGATCTACATGGTAGTACCCGATGTAATTCGAACCATACGATCCGCATCTAACGGTCATGATCTAATCAAATGAAACCAACGGGTCGGCTGCATGGACGTACCTCGAGCGTTGGCTTTGGATCGGACGGTCCACAAAGCTTACAACTCCGGCAATGGCACGGCGGTGACTCTCGATCGCAGAGGAGAATGAAGACCACCCCAATGGCATAGCAGGGCTCCCCCGGCAAGGTGAAAGCTCCCCTCGGACGCGCCTCGTTGTGAGGGCTCCAAAATCAGATTAGCGAATCGGGTCATAACTGTTGCATCGGACTGGTAAATAATGCAAACCCATAACAACTTCCGACCACTAAGCTGAATCCGTACTCGGATTGAGGTCAATTAATCGGCGACACTCGACACGAGTGCACATGCCAACCGATTGAACACGACCCGAGCTTCCCGCAACCGTGTGTCTAGTACTGGTTCCCTGGATCAGTAGCCGAGTACCCACACATTGTCATACAAGACAGGTCACAACTATGCAAGAGTAAATATATTACATCCGAAAGGTAAAGTTGTTACAACTAATTAATATTACAGGTTAAGGCATCATGGACTGCACAAGTCCAAAAGATAGAATAAAACACATTGGAAATCCAAAAGAAAGGCGCAGTGTGCCATTCCCCTCAGGCAACTGACTGGAAAGAAATCCAGTTAACCCTCAGCGAAATCGTCGGACTCCACTGCGAACTGCGACTCATCGAGGTTGTCTTCATTACCTTCTTCTTCCTCCGACCAAAATCCGTTAGAGCAAACGGTGAGTACATGTATGTACTCGCAAGACTTTAGTGTATGAAACATTTATATATACATGCAGGTTGTAACAAAGGAAACAGGCTTCTACACTAAGTCTATTTCAGCACAGAGTAGGATTTATTTGCAATACGGTAATAGATTCCAATATGCGCAATTTACAAAGAGGTTTCCAAAAGACATTTCAAAGTACCAGCAATAATAAGCAATATTTGAACCATAACCAAATACGACCATTCCAATTCCAACCCTAGTCAAACCTTTCCATTTCCTTAAACCACACCCACTTACCGAACCAACCTTTTTCCAACTAATCAAACTCTTTCCCAACCATCCCAACCAGAAGCCAACAGTTTTCCGAAACCCAAAACCGAATCCAACAAGTATACTTGACAGTACTTCCCAAGCTGCTCATGACCATGAGCACGGCTAATCGATTAGTTTATTTATCTCTGCAGAGATTGTACACTTTACCCACATGACACATTCTAGCAATCATGTCAACCATGCCACACGATATTGAACGTACCCGTTTTGCTAGACTGTGACAAGACCTTTCGATAGGTTAGGATTTAAACCATGCACCAGCCCGGTAATGTGCATCCCTTGCTACGGCCATAGAGGATGGCGCTAATGGTCCCTACGGGCTCCCACTAGCCCATAACCTCCCCACAGAAGGCATTACCATTGTATTGGGCAAACTCCCCCTCGATGCCTCGACGAGGGAGTCACTAGAACGCACCAACACGGTAGGTGTGTCTAACTCTCCCGCCTCCTAATGATGCAAGATCCAAATCCTTTCCAGTTTACTAAGTCAATGCTGTCCCATAACCAGCACATGTGGTTGCACTGTTTGACCCAGTAATAGCACCAAGTTCAATCCTTAGGGTGACTCAGGAGAGATCTTCCTAACCACTTGCTATGGCCATAAAGGATCGACCCTAGCGGCCTCACAAAGCACCCACTAGTCCGCAACCTCCCCGTAGCAAGGAACCAAACCAAATCAACCCCTAGCTTGAAATCCAATCCAGCAACCATTCCAACCAACCGATCTAGACCAACCAGACCAAACCAAACCAATTCCAAACCACCAACTCCACACATCTCGCCCGGGTCTAAACTCTCCGTATTTTCCATTTTACTCACGCAACCATTCCTTTTTCAACAAAACCAAAGCACCATTTGAATTCCCAACCCAGAATCCAAATCCCAACCATAACCCAAACCAACCACCATTTTAGTTCCAGGAGAATTGTAATTGAGTATGTCACGATTTTCTGTAGCAATTACCACGGCAGGGCTAAGCGTATGCAATTACTACATTTTATTACCCTCTTGACATTTATTGCTATGTCTAACACTAGTCTATAGTTTAACAAGGTTCTCAGTTCAATTCTGATTAAGGAAATCTGTCAATTTGGGATTTAACTACCAATTCCCACAAAGTAGCATTATAGTGAACATACACGCATGCATAATAGTTTTGACAATCAGAAATAAGATTTGCAAATATGGGTTCAAGATGATCAAAGGAGGTGCTTGCCTGTTTGCTCTTCGGCGAAATCGGACTCCGGAATGTAGTCGGGGTCGTCTGCGGCATTCAACACATTAACGTCTACGCGAGAACAATAAAACCAACAACAATCAAAACGGGGAAAGAAGGGATCAAACACCAATAAGAACCAAAAACGGAAAACAAGAACTCTATCGAAAAAGGAAATCAGGGTTTTTCCTTGAGCACGGTAGTACCGGCCGCGTAAGCGTGGTAGTACCGCTAGGGTGGTAGTATCGACCTTCACCAGCGGTAGTGCCGACCTCTGGAAACTTGCAAAGGGTACTCTCTGGGAATTTACTACCGGAGTGTTGCACACGGTACTGCCGCTAGGGCGATAGTACCGGACCCAGGCACCAGTAGTGCCGACCTCCAAAGGCCACAAATAGCCCTCTCTGGAAGTGACCTATTGGGGTACAAGTCGCGGTACTGCCGCTCGGGCGGTAGTACCAGCTCAACCACAGCGGTAGTGCCGCATTCACCGAGGCCAAAAGCAGCACCCTATGGAATTTAACTACCAGCGTTGTATTCCCGGTACTACCGCTACAGCGGTACTACCGGATACAACGGCAGTAGTGCCAGATTTCCAGGTTTAGCTTTTGCAAAAAGTGGAATTTCACGCAAATGATTTCGGAACTTCGACGCGAGGGCATGAATAAATTCCTAGGGACACTAGGGACCCATTCATGTAGGTTTCGTCAAGTTTCGAGCTCGTTTGCTCAAAATTTTGCTATTTGACCTTACGGATCCCGAAAATGATACGAAAACGTATTTTGACTCGACACGTGTTGAAACTCGGTTTCCTTCATGGCATTGGGACCTTTACGGCACTAAGGACTCATATACACTATCTACTCGAGGTTTCGAGCTCGGCAAAGCCAAATTCACTTTTCGGCTATCAATAACCAGAATTAATTTCAAACTTCGGTTTTCGACCTGAATCAAGTTCAAACTCGATTCTTTTTGCGAAAACCGAACCTTGGCGGCATCGGATATAATCGAATGCCATTTAATTGGTTCAAGGAAATTTGGGTTTCAAGGGAAAACTCCAAGAACACAAGAAAATGACTTTTGGGCGATTAAATCTAACAAATGACCAATTAGGGTACTTGGACCGAACCGATTGTGCTAACAAACTTCTACAGGCTTAACCTAGGTCTAACAACCTATGGAAATGGTAATCTACCCCTAGAACTAGGAGCTTAACCTAGGAGGTCCGATCAGGGAAAATGATCGAACGAAACGACAAAAAGGAAAATGAAAGCGAATAACTCCAAATTAAGATTCGAAAACAAATCAGAGCACTAATTAACACTTAATTAGCTTAATTAAGCTTAATTACAAAACCCGGGTGTTACAATCCTACCCCATTTAGAATAATCTCGTCCTCGAGATTAGCTAGACTCGGCGAAGAAGGAGGGGAACTCTGCTCTAAGACGATCTTCATGCTCCCAGGTGGCCTCGTCCTGGGTGTGGTTGCTCCACTGGACCTTGAGCATCTTGATGACTTGGTTGCGAGTATGATGCTCGGCTTCTTCAAGTACTTGAATTGGATGCTCGCGGTACGACAGATCAGGCTGAAGATCGATCGTTTCCAGCTGGGTAAGTTCTGTGGGGACTCGAAGACATTTCTTCAGTTGTGACACGTGGAATACGTCGTGTACCTCGAAAAGCTGAGTGGAAGTTCTATCTGATAAGCAACATCCCCCTTTTTCGCAAGGACGCGGTACGGACCAACGTATCGCAGCACTAACTTCCCACGAACTTGGAATCGTCATGTGCCACGAATCGGTGAGACTTTGAGGTAGACGAAATCGTCCACATCAAAACTCAATTCGCGACGACGATTGTCGGCATAACTCTTCTGCCTCGACTGGGCTTCCTTCAGCCGATCCCGGATTAGTTTGACATGATCCTCGGCTTCTTGAATCACAGCAGGGCCGAAGAATTGTCTTTCGCTGACTTCGAACCAGAACAGAGGTGTTCGGCACTTTCTTCCATAAAGTGCTTCGAATGGCGACATCTGGAGACTTGTTTGATAGCTATTATTGTAGGAGAATTCAGTGAAAACTAAACATTTCTCCCACTTCGAGCTGTAGGACAACACGCAAGCTCTCAGCGTGTCCTCTAGGACTTGATTTGTCCTCTCGGTTTGACCATCGGTCTGGGGATGGTATGTTGTACTGAAGAACAGCTTTGTTCCGAGAAGTTCATGCAGATTCTTCCAGAACCGTGACATGAATTGGCTTCCACGATCAGACACAATGACCTTGGGAACACCTTGTAGTTGAACAATGTGGTTCAGGTAAAGTTCTGCAAGCTTGGCCCCATTGTAAGTGGTATGGACCTGTAACACCCCGGCATCTAGTATGCCTGAATGTTACCAAACATAGACTAGACAACATCTAAATACCACAAATAAAGATAAATTACAACAAAGGTGCAAATGCTAAAATTGAAAATTTCGGCAGCATCTCCTTTGTTTTTCCATGATTGAAGCAACAACAATACTATGACAAGATATAGCAAGATATGAGACATCTAAAGCAGCATTAACAATGCATATAGCAACATCTTAAATCAATAATACCAAGTCCAACCACTCCTCAAACTAAAACGAAGCAATTGAGAAAAACAAGCACATAATTTAACCATACACCAAGATTCATGGCACTATTCTTATTATCATGACTTCAAATGATTAAATTGTCTATAAGTGTGGAGCTACGTGTGAAAGTGTAGCTAATTCCCTCTCCCGCATGCCAGTTTCATGGTACCTAAAAATAACATAAAACACAAGCATGAGTTCATCACTCAGCAAACATATTGCAATGGATCATAAGAACAAATCAATGCCAACATCGATACATACCATACTTAACATCATGATCAAGTCATAATTTCATATACAACATCATAACCATGTCCCAACCTCATTGTACACATTTCATTATCATCATCATGTATGCAATGCAATGCACATGTCTCCTCGAAGCACATACCGGTATTGCCGAGTGCACACCCGTCGGCGTGCACCCTCTTTCCCCTTCCATCCCGTAGATGGAGGGTGCCTACTCCTCGCTTCCACTCACCACGTGGATGGAATCACGAGGTAGGTCTTACTCAATGGGGCTCCAGATTAGTCATAACTTTCTCACCGACCTTACCGGACTAGTTATGACGTTCTCACCGACCGGGCCAGATTTCATGCCATGTATGCAACATATGCCATAAACATAAACAATTAATCATTGCATAGCATCATGACATACCATTTTCATCATATCATGGGCAAACACTAGTCATGGAAAGATAGCATATCATGAAAACAATCTGCATCTAATCAAGACAAGCAACCTACAACACACTACCCATTCCAATACACTTGCCTTAATCGCGGGCGACGGATTGGCGAGAGGATGAGGGCACTCCCGGGGTCACACCACCTGCACATAGATACCACACACTCAAAACGTTCCCACAAAACAGTATACCATCGCTCATCTACCCCGACTTTGCAAACTACTCCCAAAGCCAAAAAATAGAGAATCTTTCCCCCGGGATAGCTGGCTTCAAACTAGCATAACTTGAGTTCTAGGACTCCAAATCAAGTAAACGAGTACATCATCGCGCAGCTTAGGAAATTTCCTAGCTTTTTCTAAGTATTGGGAAAAGCTGATTCGGCTTCTAAAATTGTCTAATCTACAAAACATTATGTTCTATCCCAATTACGTCACAGATTTGAACACGCTCGGTAAAACGATCATAACTTTCAAACGGATAGGCAGAATTGGACAAGGTATTGAAGTTATCTACAACTTCCTCAACAGGAGGCCGACCAAAATCCAACTCTAAAATTGAGAAAACTCAAACCCTAGGTCGTGTGCCCAATCTGCCCGAAGCAGAACGTGGGATAGGAAATGCAATCTCCCTAATCTCATCTAGGAACAGCACCTAAACACCAAATTTAACCATCAAATTACCCATCTAACAGCACCTAGGCCACCTCGAACAAGACCACAAATCCATACCTCTTCTTGACGGATCACCCGGTCGACGAACGCCTCTTCCTCGCGACCCGATCTCTCCTCCAATCGCTGGGAACGTCGGAATCGCCCGGAACGTCGGATCCTCTTGGACGGAGAGTTCCCACACAGTGAGATCGCACGGAGGGAGAGGCTCTAGGGCCGTCTAGGGGAGGTGGGGAGGTGGATGGGCAAGGTGGCGGCTAGGGGAGGCAATTGGGGAGGCGCATGGGGGGAGAGGGGTGGGTGGCAGCTAGGGTTGAGGGAGAGGGGAGTGGGGGGCGCACCAAGGGGTGGGGGCTAGGTTTGGCTGTGTAACACCCCTTAAAACTAAACTATAGAACAAGAAAATTTCGACAGCATCTCCCCTAAAAACAGGACATTACGGAAGCATTTCATGATAAACAATTCAAACAGGAATATAAGCAATTCAACAATACTAGCGACAACAAGTCTAAACCAACCATAAGCAAGAATAAGTTTAGTCATAACAACAAATAGTCTAAGTGTAAATAAAATTCAGCAAGCTAATGTATTAAATAAACACT
Source organism: Rhipidocladum racemiflorum (assembly GCA_036346355.1). Classification (NCBI taxonomy): domain Eukaryota; kingdom Viridiplantae; phylum Streptophyta; class Magnoliopsida; order Poales; family Poaceae; genus Rhipidocladum; species Rhipidocladum racemiflorum. The sequence continues at coordinate 14,045,963 of CM070584.1, forward strand.
AGTGCATGGGAGTTGTGAAGACATTCGAAGGTTTATTGTGTTGCTAGCCCACCCCTCATGCTTATGTCTCTTGCACGCTACCTGAAAACAACAAAACACAAGCAGTGAGATTGGGTAATCTCAGCAAGCGGAACAATTAACACATAATCACATCCATCAAGAATTTAACACACCACATGCTTTACATTCAACACCACAACATCGACTACCACAACCTCAAGAAATGCTCATGCTTGTGCATATGCTTATGCCATGATCCTCTTCACCGTGCCCTTTCTCAGAACACACGGTGTTGTACTTGATCGGTCACAAGACGCCTGGCGTCGACAAACTTCCAATGCATGATTATGCAGTTAATGCTTCATGCATGAATTCATTCATAATTTTCCACATTGAGTCCACATATTTGCATGCCATCATATAACATGGATAGAAAAACAAATAACATTGAGATGAACTATTTAGACAGTTCAACCAATAGGCAACATCATTCTTCTCTTTACTCATGGTTCAAAGCCAAAGCACATCATCACATTGCTAATCTAATTATTGCAATCTTCCTAGCAAATGATCAAACCATGTATGATTAATGTCATCGGAAATATAACGAAGGCAATGCAAACAACGATGTATAGCTCAACCATAACACTACTTCCACTTGCCTTTACCGACGTAGACGACGGATCTAGTTGCGTCCAGAAGGGGCACCACCTGTACAAGCATATTTTCAGTATTTAATAACACCACAATTGATCACACAACTCATACACGCAATTCCTACAACCCGTTCCCCTTTTCCAACACCGAAACCCCGATCTGTCCGGATCGAACAGCAGCAACCCCCATTCTCTTTTTCGTATCTTTTTTTCTACAGAACATAAAAATATGAAAAAATTACTGGAGCTAGATATTGACGAGATCTACAACTTTCCAGAAGATCATAAATTCTAATTCCTCTGTTAAATATGCCTAAACAGTCGTCCAACACAGTGGATGAAATCTGTTCCCAGATTCTGTTCGTCGGTTTGCAACAGAGATAACTCTCAGAAAACTTCCCCAAAAATTCTGAAAAAATTACAGAAGCTAGGTCTCGACGTTATATACAACTTGCTAGTTATAGGTTTTGGCAGGAAAAATCATCTATGCCACGTAAAACGCGAAACAATCCGTGCTGCACAATCCCCCCTTCCAGAAACAGCACCACGTGAACATCTACCCTTCTCCCCCAACAAGTTCCATCCAAAACCCTCACCACCAGATCTAATACACTCCTAATCCCTAGGTAAAACAGAGGTAAAAGTTTGGGAATTTTACCTAGTGTTCTCCCTTGCGAACCCACGAAGAACACGCGATGAACCCCGAATCGGCGATCTGCTCGTCCTCCACGCCTCCACGGAGTCGCTCCTCGCCTTCTCCTTCGCGATTCGTGGCGGATCTTGAGCCACCACGTAGGGGAAGGAAGGGGAGGGAGAGGTGGCTGCTAGGGGAGGGAGAGGGAGGAGGCGCCTAGGGTTAGGGGGGAAAAGGGGTGGCGCCCCCCTTGGCTAGTGGGCCGGCCCACTTAGGGGAAGGGGGAGGGAGAGGTGGGGAGGGAAATCCCGGCCTCGGCCCAGGTTGTCCTCGGCCCACTGATTCTAGCCCGATGCTCCAAAAAAAATATTAAAACGTCGCATGAACTTTAGTTAATCAATTCCCGACCAAACTTCTCTCTTTTCGAAACAACCACGACGGAAAAGAACTAGGATCGCTCTTAGACCTAGGGCATCACATTCTCCCCTCCTTAAAAGGATTCGTCCCCGAATCTACTCCTTTTAGCTACGGCGCTAAAAGAAAAAAAAAGGCAAAAAAAAGTAAACAACATTTTACCTTCAGTATTCTCAAAAAGCGCAGGATACTTCTTCCGTATCTGGTCCTCCAGTTCCCAAGTTGCCTCCCTCTCGGACTGATTTGTCCACATAACTTTCACATACCTGATGGTTCTCCTCCTCATGACCCGCTCCGAGGAGTCTAGTATACGAAGTGGACGACACTCCAACGTTAGGTCTTGCTCAACTGTAATCGGCTCCAGGTCAATCTTGTGCTCTGGGTCATGAAGATACTTCCGCAACATAGAGACATGGAAGACATCATGTACTCCCCTCAAAGAGTCCGAACTCCGCACGGTAGGCCAAACTGCCCACCCGTGCCACCACCGGGAACGGACCAATGTACCTCGGGCTAAGCTTGCCGGTGGTACCAAAACGGACGACACCCTTTGTTGGAGATACCTTGAGAAGGACTTGATCACCCATTGAAAATTCCAAATCCCGCCTCCGTTATCGGCATAACTCTTCCGACGGCTCACGGCCAGAGATTCTGCCGTATCTCCTGCACTTTCTCAAAGGTCCCTGAACCCAATCCGGACTCCTGCAAAGAATTTCCACCAATCGCATCCCAGCAAAGTGGGGAGACACACTTTCGCCCATAAAGCGCCTCGAATGGGGCCATTCGAATGCTAGCCTGGTAGCTGTTATTATAAGCAAACTCTACCAAGGCCAAGTGATCCTCCCAACTTCCTTTCCAAGAAAGAACACACGCTTTCGAAGCATGTCCTCTAGAGTCTGGATGGTCCGCTCAGGTGGCCATCTGTCTGGGATGAAAAGATGTGCTTTGAGAGAGAGTTTTGTTCCCAGAGCACTATGCAAACTCTGCCAAAACAGGGACACAAATCTAGTGTCACGATCGGAGACAATCGATTTAGGCACGCCATGGAGCCTAAGCACTTCATTCATGTAAAAGGGAACTAGATCTCGTGCCGAATTGGTCGTCTTCATTGGAATGAAATGTGCGGACTTAGTGAGTCTATCCACCACCACCCAAATGGCATCTCTACCTCGCGGCGAGCGAGGTAACCCAATCACAAAGTCCATAGTGATGTGCTCCCACTTCCATTCGGAATTTCCAATGGTCTGTAGACCAGCGAGGCCTCTTATGCTCGGCTTTTACCTGTTGGCACACTCCACAAGAAGCCACATACTTGGCGATATCCACCTTCATCCTCTTCCACCGTAAACTCTGTTTCAGATCCCGATACATCTTGGTCTCGCCAGGAGTGAGCGAATCTGAGTCCTATGGGCTTCCCTTAGAATGTCCATCTTCACATCCGATTTCTGAGGCACACAAAGACGGCCTCTAAACCGGATGGAACCATGCTCATCTATGCTGAAATCCCGATGTTTCCCCTGAAATCCTCCGCCGAACCTCCTGAAGCAAGCGATCCTGCAGTGAGCCTCATACAACCGCGGGTATGCAAGACGAATGATCATCCGAGTCTCCTCTTGCGCAACCCCAAAGAAACAAAGAAGTGACCTGTCCTCTTTCCAACTCCGCAACCAAGGGCATAGCGGTCTTGGGGACACCCGTTCTACTCAAGGCATCCGCCACGACATTAGCCTTGCCGGGATGATCTTTGGATCGACACATCAAAGTCCTTTATCAATTCCAACCATCTCTACTGCCGCGAGTTCAGCTCTCATTTGGGTGAATATATATTTGAGGCTCTTATGATCGGTGAAAATATCACAAGATTCCCCATAAAGATAGTGCCTCCACAATTTCAAGGCAAAAACCACAATGGCTAACTCGAGATCATGGGTGGGATAATTCTGTTCATGAGTCTTCAGCTGTCATGAAGCATAAGCAATGACACAACCTTCTTGCATGAGCACACAACCCAAACCAATCCTGGAGGCATCTGCATACACTGTATATCGCTTGCCGATCCACAGGTAAAGATAGAATAGGTGCATTGACCAGTTTGTTCTTTAGCGTCTGGAAACTAGTCTCACACTCCTCTGTCGGATGAAAGGAACCCCTTTACGAGTGAGCCTTGTCATCGGCTTAGCTATGATAGAGAAATTATGCACGGCGCCGGTAATAACACCTGCAAACCCAAGAAAACTCCTAATTTCCGTCACACTAGACGGTCTTCGCCATCCAACCATAGCAGCAACATTCTTTGGGTCAACTGTGATACCACTTTGGTTGATGACATGCCCAAGGAAACTCACCTCCGACAACCGAGGCGCACTTCTTGAGTTTGGCATAGAATTGATTTCTCTGAAGAGCCTCCAAAACTAGACCGAGATGCACGGCGTGCTCCTCCTCGGACTTCGAGTAGACAAGAATGTCGTCAATGAAGACGACAATAAAGACATCAAGATATTCATGGAGCATCCTGTTCATGGCTTCCATAAAGATGGCAGGAGCATTCGTTAGTCCAAAAGACATGACTACAAACTCAAAATGCCCATACCTCGTGTTGAAAGCCGTCTTTTCAATATCCTCCTCCTTAATCCAAGAATCGATGATACCCAGATTGCAAATCGATCTTGGAGAATACTTTGGCACCCCTCAATTGATCAAAGGTCATCAATGCGAGGCAATGGATACTTGTTCTTAATGGTAACTTGATTAAGCGCCATTAGTCCACACATAGCCGCTTGGTGCCATCTTTCTTCCCCACAAACAAGACCGGAGCCGCCCAAGGAGATGAGCTCACTCTAATAAACCCCTTAGCTAGGAGTTCGTCCAATTGCCTCTTCAACTCAACTTGCTCTATCGGAGCCATCCGTCTGAGGTTTTATAAATCGGCCTCGTGCAGAACAAGATCAATGCGGAAGATAGTCTCCCGCTCGGAGGCAATCCCGGAAGCTCACTGGGAAACACATCTGGATATCGGCAAACTACAGCAATGCCCTCCAAACTCTTCTCCTCCTCTCGACCCTCAACCATGGACCAGGACCCCTGATTTCAACATCAGGGAGTTTGGGAACAGCATACACAAAAGGAGAGGAGTACCGCATAGCACTCCCTGGAAAGTTATTTCTTGCCCAGACGGAGCATGCAAGGTGACTGTCCTCCAAGCGCGATCAATCACCGCTTTGGTCTTTGGGATAGCTTGACCCATGCCAAGGATAACATCAAATGGCTCCAAGGAAATCACCACCAGATTCGCCATGAACTCCTCATCGGCTAACAGAAAGTGACAGCCACAGCGGACTCTCGAACTAGAAATCAAGCCTTGTGGTGCACTAACCACCACGGCATCACCCAAACTCTGCAGATAGACCAGCCCGAACAACAAAATCCACGAGAGACAAGCGAGTAGCTAGCGCCGAGTCGAACAACACACAGCAACCACAGAATTAATGAAATAGTACTGTCACCACATTGCCACGATCTGCATCCCGAAGAGGGCAAAGCGTGGACTCCGAGGTAGGCGAGATGGTGCAGCCCTCGCATCTGGATATGTCAGCGCCAGGGACCCACGGCGAAGTCCGGAGGAAGGTGGCGGTGGAAGTTGGGGCATCCAAGAAGTCCCTAAGAGTGGCGCCGGGTAGAACGAGGGAGTCGGAGTAGGCGGCAGGAGGTGCTGCAGAGTAGGAGCTGATGGCAACATATGCATCACGCCCCCTGTCATTTGTCCACCTGGAGAGGATGTCACCGGCTCCCAACGCGACTTGCCGTTGGGGTTCTTCTGACACACCACATCCTTGTGATCCTCCCGACCATAGATGGTGCACCTTCCTTCCACGAGCACTCATTTGCGGCGATGGGAATCGCCACAAGCGGAAACATACCATCCCCATGCCAGAGTGACTATGGCACGGTGATCGGGCGCACCTCCCTCGAGGTGTCTTTGTGAGTAGGACGGCCACCATAGGGTGGTGAAGAAAATTCTTCCCCTTCTTATTCCAAGTACCGGAGGATTGGCCCTTCTTCTCTGGAGGGCCCTTAACCTGCTCTCCGTGGCAGGTTTGCGATGCTCTTCGGTGTAGTTCAGTGCAGCTCTACACCCAGAGCTTGCTCCACCATTGTCCGGAAATCGACAATGGGGAAAGCGCCCAGCATATGGCGAATGGCAGGACGGAGTCCCTGCCGGAACCGCCATGCCTTCTCCACCTCGTCACGTGCCACATGGGGCACAAAACATACGATCTGGTTGAAGCCAACCTCGTACTCCATACGATCTTCTTGTCTTGGGCATACTGTCCCAAGTCAATTTGCATCTTGTCGAGGAAGGTGGCGGGGTAGAACCTCCTCTCAAATTGCCGGACAAACTCCTCCCAAGAGGGGTCACCCGGCGCGCCACTCGAGGTCAGCGCACCCCTCCACCAGATCTGGGCTTCCCCCTTCAAGAGCTGCGCCACGAAGCGGACACGCTCCTGCGCCGCCACCTCAAAAGCGTCCAGCTGCATCTCCACATAGGACAACCAATCCATTTGCTGGATCGGATTGCCCACCCCATCAAAGCTATCCACCGCCAACCCACTCCTCGGCTTGATGCCACCGCTGCCGCGCCGCGGCCACAGCGCTTCAGCCGCCCAGCGGGGCGGCTCAGGCGCCCTCCTCGGCACCATAACTCCTCTGCATCACCCTCATGGCGGCCACTATCTCTGCGAAACCCGCCCTCGGCTGGGTAGGTTCAGCTGCCTCGACGGCTCGGGGCGAGGCCCCGAGCGACCTACCGCCGCGTGTCTTTGGTGGCATATCGCACCCAACAAGCCGCAAGCAAACAATCACAACAACAACAAAAGCATAACAAAATCACCCACAATCAAACAATAAATATAGTCGAACATACGCATGCCATGCAATGCAGCCCATCCCATCCTAATAGTGCAAGTGTGTCAATTTTAAAGTTGATTAACAATCCTATTCAGTATTAAAAGTTTATTATCCTATGGCAATTTTAAGAGTTATACCTAAGCAATGTTACTAATTTCACACAACAAAGTTTTAGTTCATGTTAGAATATCTCTCCTAAATTCATACACCAAGGACCTAAAACCTGGCTCTGATACCAACTGTAACACCCTTTAAAACTAAACTATAGAACAAGAAAATTTCGACAGCATCTCCCCTAAAAACAGGACATTACGGAAGCATTTCATGATAAGCAATTCAAACAGGAATATAAGCAATTCAACAATACTAGCGACAACAAGTCTAAACCAACCATAAGCAAGAATAAGTTTAGTCATAACAACAAATAGTCTAAGTGTAAATAAAATTCAGCAAGCTAATGTATTAAATAAACACTAGTGCATGGGAGTTGTGAAGACATTCGAAGGTGTATTGTGTTGCTAGCCCACCCCTCATGCTTATGTCTCTTGCACGCTACCTGAAAACAACAAAACACAAGCAGTGAGATTGGGTAATCTCAGCAAGCGGAACAATTAACACATAATCACATCCATCAAGAATTTAACACACCACATGCTTTACATTCAACACCACAACATCGACTACCACAACCTCAGTAAAATGCTCATGCTTGTGCATATGCTTATGCCATGATCCTCTTCACCGTGCCCTTTCTCAGGAACACACGGTGTTGTACCGGTACGGTCGCGCACGCTGGCGTCGACAAACTTCCAATGCATGATTATGCAGTTAATGCTTCATGCATGAATTCATTCATAATTTTCCACATTGAGTCCACATATTTGCATGCCATCATATAACATGGATAGAAAAACAAATAACAGTGAGATGAACTATTTAGGACAGTTCAACCAATAGGCAACAACATTCTTCTCAATACTCATGGATCAAATAAAAAGCACATCATCACATTGCTAATCTAATTATTGCAATCTTCCTAGCAAATGATCAAACCATGTATGATTAATGTCATCAGGAAATATAACGAAGGCAATGCAAACAACGATGTATAGCTCAACCATAACACTACTTCCACTTGCCTTTACCGACGTAGACGACGGATCTAGTTGCGTCCAGAAGGGGCACCACCTGTACAAGCATATTTTCAGTATGTAATAACACCACAATTGATCACACAACTCATACACGCAATTCCTACAACCCGTTCCCCTTTTCCAACACCGAAACCCCGATCTGTCCGGATCGAACAGCAGCAACCCCCATTCTCTTTTTCGTATCTTTTTTTCTACAGAACATAAAAATATGAAAAATTACAGGAGCTAGATATTGACGAGATCTACAACTTTCCAGAAGATCATAAATTCTAATTCCTCTGTTAAATATGCCTAAACAGTCGTCCAACACAGTGGATGAAATCTGTTCCCAGATTCTGTTCGTCGGTTTGCAACAGAGATAACTCTCATAACACTTCCCCAAAAATTCTGAAAAAATTACAGAAGCTAGGTCTCGACGTTATCTACAACTTGCTAGTTATAGGTTTTGACAGGAAAAATCATCTATGCCACGTAAAACGCGAAACAATCCGTGCTACACAATCCCCCCCTTCCAGAAACAGCACCACGTGAACATCTACCCTTCTCCCCCAACAAGTTCCATCCAAAACCCTCACCACCAGATCTAATACACTCCTAATCCCTAGGTAAAACAGAGGTAAAAGTTTGGGAATTTTACCTAGTGTTCTCCCTTGCGAACCCACGAAGAACACGCGATGAACCCCGAATCGGCGATCTGCTCGTCCTCCACGCCTCCACGGAGTCGCTCCTCGCCTTCTCCTTTGCGATTCGCGGTGGATCTTGAGCCACCACGTAGGGGTAGGAAGGGGAGGGAGAGGTGGCTGCTAGGGGAGGGAGAGGGAGGAGGCGCCTAGGGTTAGGGGGGAAAAGGGGTGGCGCCCCCCTTGGCTAGTGGGCCGGCCCACTTAGGGGAAGGGGGAGGGAGAGGTGGGGAGGGAAATCCCGGCCTCGGCCCAGGTTGTCCTCGGCCCACTGATTCTAGCCCGACGCTCCAAAAAAAATATTAAAACGTCGCATGAACTTTAGTTAATCAATTCCCGACCAAACTTCTCTCTTTTCGAAACAACCACGACGGAAAAGAACTAGGATCGCTCTCAGACCTAGGGCATCACAGGCTGCCCAAAAGTCCCCCCTTGGGCCCAAACCCTTCCACCGGAGGCCCAACTCAACCCCCAAGGCCCAAAGTCCTCCAGAAAGGCTCAAACACCCGAAAACGGCCCAAAAACACGCCATAAAGTCGTACCGAAATGCCGAATTCTATAATGTCACATTCTGGGGTGTCACAGGATCGGAATGAAGTGAGCCACTTTTGACAAACGATCCACGATCACCCGAATGGAGTCATGGCTGTTCGATGATCTCGGCAAACCTGTGATGAAATCCATGCCGACTTCATCCCATTTCCACTCCAAAATCTTTAAAGGCTGGAGCAATCCCGCAGGACGCTGATGCTCATCTTTAACTTGCTGACATACGTCGCATGTGACGACGAATGCGGCAATATCCTTTTTCACGGAGATACTGGTACATCTTAGTGCTTCTGGGGTGGATCGATAGAAGAGTTTCGTGAGCTTCCCTCAGAATCAATTGCTTGATTTCCTGGTCGTCCGGGATGTAAACTTGCCGTCCACGTATGACCATTCCATCGGCTCTTTCTGAAAACTCCGAGGATGCGCTTTCTGGCAACTCGCGCTTAATCTCAGCCACTTTCTCATCCTTGAGCTGTGTGGCTTTGATTTGGGACTCAGGAGTGGGTTGTAGGGTTAAAGCTGCGACAAACCCTTCATCAACCACTTCCAAATTGAGTCGTTGGAATTCATCCAGCAACAGAGATTGACTGACGAGAGTCAAGGCATTAACAATGTGCAGCTTGCAACTGAGGGCATCTGCTACCACGTTAGCTTTGCCTAGATGATAATGAATTCCCAGATCATAATCCATGATCATCTCTAGCCATCTGCGCTGCCTTAGGTTCAGATCTAGTTGAGTGAAGAAGTACTTCAGGCTCTTGTGGTTAGTGTATATCTCACATTGGTTTCCGATGAGATAGTGATGCCACAGTTTTAGAGCGTGAACTACCGCCACCAATTCCAAATCATCGGTCGGATAATTGGCTTCGTGAGGCTTCAGTTGACACGAAGCATAAGCTACAACCTTGCCCTCAATACACAGCTGAGACCATGACGCGAAGCGTCACAAAACATGTCAAAGCTCGTGTATATCCAGCAAGAAAAGAACTGGGGAAGACGTGAGTCTTCGCTTCAACTCTTGAAAGCTTGCCTCACAGGCTACTGACCACTCAAATTTCTTTTCCTTCTTGAGCTGTTCAGTCAGCGGCCTGGCGACTTTGGAGAAATTCTCAATGAATCGCCGACAGTAACCGGCAAGACCGAGAAAACTCCAAATCTCAGGAACAGTATGAGGCTGCTCCCAAGTGAGCACATCTTGCACCTTGCTCGGATCAACAGCAACTCCACCTCCAGAAAGAACATGTCCTAGGAATGCAACTTCCTTGAGCCAAAACTCGCGAAGCTTGTCGAGCACGTTACACAAATGGAACTCATGTTCTTGCTCACTTCTGGAGTAGATGAGAATGTCATCAATGAACACAACCACGAATTTGTCCAGGTATTCCATAAATACCTTGTTCATGAGGTTCATGAACGTGGTAGGGGCATTGGTAAGACCAAACGAAACCACGGTATACTCGTACAATCCGTATCAAGTAGTGAACGCAGTTTTCTAAATATCCTCCAGGCGGATCTTGAGTTGGAAATAACCAAGTCTTAGGACAATCTTGGAGAAGACTTGGGCTCCGCTCAATTGATCAAATAGATTGTCAATCCGCGGAAGAGGATACTTGTTCTTGATAGTGACTTCATTCAACTAATTGTAGTCGATGCACATGCAAAGACCGCCATCCTTTTTCTTAACGAAGAGCACTGGACTTCCCCAAGGTGAAGAGCTAGGATGGATAAAACCCTTCAAGAGTTGTTCCTTGAGTTGCTTCTTGAGTTCGAGCAACTCGCCTGAGGGCATGCGAGAAGGTCTCTTAGAAATTGGTGTGGTTCCAGGCAGCAAATCAATAATGAACTCCAGGTCTCTGTCTGGAGGTAATCCCGGCAATTCTTCGGGGAAGACATCGGGGTACTCACAGACTACCGGCACTTGACCCATCTCTGCAACAGAAAGAGAATGAAGGGAAGGTTTTCGCACGGTTGACGGACTGGAGTTAAATCGACGCATCCTTGGTTCTTGGATAGCCAATCCATTCCCAGGATTACATCGAGTCCAGGTGTGTCAATCTGAATTAAATCTCCACTGAACTTTACTCCTTCAATTTCGATTGGGACTCCCATGCAAATACACTGAGCTCGAAGGACTGAGCCAGGAGAATGAACTAGCATATAATTGCATAGCAAACTAGTCTCAATACTTTGATCCTTAACAAATCTTGAAGACACGAAGGAATGCGAAGCTCCAGAATCGAACAGAACCATAGTAGGAGCTGAATGCACAAGGAACGTACCAAGAACCACATCTGGTGCATTGCTTGCTTCATCTGCAGTCACCAGGTTGAGTCGGCCTTGTCCGGACTCTACGGTGAGCGGGGTGTGAAATCATGTGCTGAAAAATTGGCTTAAGAATTGAATTTGCAAAATGTGCATGTGCATGTGTTTCTCTTCTGTGCCAGACCAAATTTCCAAACCAGTGAGTTGCGCATTGGCGCCGAACCATTTTTATGTTTGCGCAGGATCAAACTTTTTGGTCCCCGTGAACATGCATTTGGGGTCATTTGCACCGGACCAAAGTTTTCGAAAAATAGTAAGTTTGTACATTGACACCGGACCAAATTTCCTTCTGCGCCGGACCAAAATTTTGGTCCGTGGTGAACAAGATTTTCTGTTGTGAAATTCGCATGTACGCTGGACCGATTTTTCTTTGGTCCGCCGTGAACATGGTTTAAATGATTGTGCCGGACCAAATTCTTCAAAAATAGTAAGTTTTGCATGTACGCCGGACCAATTTCTTTGGTCCGTCGTGAACGGCATTTTGAGGTTTGATTTCGCGTGTACGTCGAACAGATTTCCTTTGGATCATGAACATGTTTTTCGCTGGATCAACTTCTATATTCAACCGAGAGTTTGAAGTGTACGCCGGACCGAGTTTTTGGTCCGTCGTGAGTTGCGCCGGACCAAATGTTTGGTCCGGCGTGAATGGTTTTTTGCTCGAGGTTGATTTTTGTGATTTTGAAAATTGTTTGGTGATTGATCTGCGGTTATGAAATTTGTTTGAATTTCATACAGCATGTTTTGAACTTATGAAATGCTCGTGTGAGTATTTGCATGGACTAATGTTGAGTCAAGTCGCGGACTTGCGCTCGGAATTGTTTTGTGGTTTGTTCATGTGCAGCTGTTGCTCGAGGGTGAACGTGGTCGATGACGGGACCGGAACTAGGTTCATGGAGGAACTGAGTTCCAAACTAGATTCAGGGAGGAATCGAGGTCTTGGTGGTCAAGGATGACATGCGGGACGTTCGGGCTAGAGGACGGTGCACATGAAGAATGGTTAGTCACGTGAGTACGGCATGGTGGCCATACGCGTGCAAGTGTTGTTAGTCACGTGAGTATGGCTGGGTTGCCATACGCGTGCAAGAGCTATATTTGGCCAGGTTAGGCCAAGTGGAGTTGTGTTGAATACAGACTCCTTCTAGGATTAGGAGTGGGACTCCTTCCAGGATTAGGAGTGGGAATTGTATTCAGGACTCTATGTGTTTGCTCTGTATAAATAGGGGTAGGCGCCTCCTGTTTATGCATCAAGTCTTGGGCAGGTTTTAGAGTTGTACTCTTTTGTTTGTAGTACTTTAGACAAAAAGAATAAAGATCAATTCTTCGAGATCCTTGCGTGCTACAGTAACCACGTTGCTATAATGTTTTCTGTTTTGGTTCTTGTTTACATGCTTGTTCTGGTTCTAGATTGGTTTTTATTTCTTGAGTTTCATCTTGAATTGATCCATCAAAAACCTTTCTAGGGTATTGATTTACAGTTCCTCAAAGTTTAGTTGATTAATCTTTTGTCATTCTTGTTTATTCTTGATGTTTTGGTTAGATTAATTCTCGTCATCTTTTGTCACAGCAAGCTTGCGAGGTTCATAACTTTTGGTCCATAAGTACAATCGAGCTAATTCTTTTTGGGTTTGATTCATATTGGAATCTAGTTTCTTGTGTCCAAATTTCAGATTGATCTGACAGGTGGATCTCTAGGAGTTCGCATTTTACCGAACGTCTATCAATCTATTTTTATCGAATACGAGGCTATTATTTGGTTCCGTTTTGGGGTGAATTTTTAATAGATCAAAAATTTGGTTTTAGCTTCTGCACAATCATTCACCCCCCCTGTGATTGCTATATTCGTATACTTCGATCCTACAAGTGATATCAGAGTAAGGTTTTTCTAATCTATCTTAACCGGTGATTAGATCAATGGATTGTTATTCGACAAAACCGTGTGTGTTCGATGGTGTTGATTTTCAGTTTTGGAAGGCCAAGATGGAGGCATTCATCCAAGCATAGGGCTTCGCAATTTGGAAAAAGGTCTACAAGCCATACGAAGTCCCTGCAAACGACAACGTCAATGACGCCAATCGCGCACATGTTGAAGCAAACAGCAAGGCGCGCAACTTGATCATCCAAGGCTTGGGACGCAACGACTTTGACCATGTGATCCACCTCAAATCCACATATGAGGTATGGAAATCTCTTTGTGATTACCATTAGGGTTCTAACACTATCAAAGAAGTTCGTCAAGATCTTTACAAAAAGAAATACATGCGATTTGAGATGAAGCCTGGTGAGTCGCTAGATGATTTCTTTGCACGCTTTAATAAAATTCTTAGTAATTTGCGTGCTGTTAGAGTTAGCTTTGATGATGCTGCTAATGCTAGACAATTGCTTGGTGCATTAGACATGTCTATTTGGGAGATGAAAGTTACATCCATTAGGGAATCAACTATCATGAGTACACTCACGTTAGATGTTTTCTATTCTAAGCTGAAAACTCATGAATTGGATGTTCTTGCTAGGAAAAATGATCACAAGTCAATTGTTTTGACCTCACAATCTAGCATGTCTCATAATAATGCTTCTTCAAGTTTTACCTTGCCTTTCTTGTCTTTGCTAACCAATGAACAGATTGAGGAATTTTCGGAAGAAGACTTGGCATCACTCTCTTCTCGCTGTAACAAAGCTTTGCAGAATGTGAGAATGAGGAAGAGAATTAGTGATGGTCCTCCAAGATGCTATGAATGTGGTGATCTCGACCATATTCGTCCAAATTGTCCTAAACGTGCAGGTAAAGCATCAAGGGCGGAAAAGGACAATGACAAAAGAAAAAAAAAAGAAGAACTTCATCAACCGCAAAGTTGTCCACCGAGTTCTTTCCACTCTTGAACAAGTCAATTTGAGCGATGTGGATTCGGAGAGCAGCGAGGATGATGCCACTCCAAGCAAGCATGAGTTGACGGGGTTGTGCCTCATGGCCAAAAGCAGCGATAGCTTCACCGATGACGATAATGACAACGACTTCAATGAGGTAGATCCTTCATATGATGAATTAGCTATTGCTGTTGCTCGTCTTGGTAAATTGCTTGATAAACATGACAAGAAAATTAAGAAACATGATATTATTGTGGAATCATTAAATGCTGAAATTGTTAGACTTAGATCTTTGATTCTAGATGACGATGCTTACAAATCATGTGACTTAATTTGGAGTGAGCTTACTTCACTTAGGAAAGAACATGCTTCCTTGTTAGAGCAAATAAATGCAGAAAATGAGAAACTTGTTAAACATGCTAGCTGTTCTACCATTGATTTGCATGATACAACTTCTTGTTCTAAATTCTCAACTTTTGAATTGAAATTGAAAGATGCAAATGCTAGGGTTTCTCAATTGACTAATGATCTGCTTACACATGAGGTTCTTTCATGCTCAACTTGTTGTAAGCAAAAAGGGAAGGTTGACATTCCATGCAATAGTTGTCTAACTCTTGCTAAAAAAGTTTCTTACTTGCAAAATTCTTTAGAGCGCTTCACTAATGGCAAGAAAAACCTAAACATGATTTTGGATCAATCAAAAGTCAGCACTCAAAACAAAGGTTTAGGTTTTGATTCTTATGCTCATGAAAAATCATATGCTGAAAAATTGGCTTAAGAATTGAATTTGCAAAATGTGCATGTGCATGTGTTTCTCTTCTATGCCAGACAAAATTTCCAAACCAGTAAGTTGCGCAATGGCGTCAGACCGTTTTTATGTTTGTGCAGGACCAAACTTTTTGATCCGCTGTGAACATGCATTTTGGGTCATTTGCACCAAACCAAAGTTTCCAAAAATAGTAAGTTTGTACATTGACGCCGGACCAAATTTCCTTCTGCACCGGACCAAAATTTTGGTCCGTGGTGAACAAGATTTTGCGTTGTGAAATTCGCATGTACGCTGGATCGATTTTTCTTTGGTTCGCCGTGAACGTGGTTTAAATGATTTTGTACTGGACCAAATTCTTCAAAAACAGTAAGTTTTGCATGTACGCCGGACCAATTTCTTTGGTCCGTCGTGAACAGTATTTTGAGGTTTGATTTCGCGTGTACGCCGAACTGATTTCCTTTAGTCCATCGTGAACGTGTTTTTCACTAGATTAACTTCTATATTCAACCGAGAGTTTGAAGTGTACACCGGACCGAGTTTTTGGTCCGTCGTGAGTTGCGCCGGACCGGTGTTTGGTCCGGCGTGAACTGATTTTTCTAGGGTTTTGAGACATGTATGCGCCGGACCAAATGTTTGGTCCGACGTCAATGGTTTTTTGCTCGAGGTTGATTTTTGTGATTTTGAAAATTGTTTGGTGATTGATCTGTGGTTATGAAATTTGTTTGAATTTCATAATGCATGTTTTGAACTTATGAAATGCTCGTGTGAGTATTTGCATCGACTAATGTTGAGTCAAGTCGCAGACTTGTGCTCAGAATTGTTTTGTGGTTTGTTCATGTGCAGGTGTTGCTCGAGGGCGAACGTGGTCGATGACGGGACCGGAACTAGGTTCATGGAGGAACTGAGGTTCCAAACTAGATTCACGAAGGAATCGAGGTCTTGGCGGTCAAGGATGTCATGCGGGACGTTCGGGCTAGAGGGAAGTGAGCAGTCAAAATGGAATTTGCCACTCCAATGTAACGGAGATATATGTCTAGGCCACTCGTGTGATATGATTAAGGAAGTGCATGGCCATGCCGTGATTGAGAAGTCAATCACAACTTATTAATATATCGCGGATACGAGAGATGGATTGAACTATCAAAGGATAACATACTTCTCGCCTTGAGTTCGATCTTCATATAGTTTGGCTAAGGCATTATTACATCAGTACTTTCATCATATGCGTTTGGGATTTGGCATGCTCTGCGAGGAGCCGCTACTGACTATTGGATTAGAAAAGGGTTTTCCGAAGCCATGTCCAAATGCGCATGAACCTATAGGGTCGCACACTTAACGGGCTGGGACGCATTAATTCGGATCGGATCCGTAATTAATGGACCTCATGGGCTTAGTGCGTAGATGGGCCTGACTGCCTAGGGTTTCACCTCGTGGCTATATAAGGTGGGGAGGAGGCTGGACGCAAAACACACTTTCGTGCAGTTTAGAGGTGTTTCGCCAGAAACCCTAGCCACCTCCTCTCATTGCCCCTGCTGAGCGACCCGGTGCTTGCACACCGACGCACGGCATTCCATCCCCGGACATGTGGACTGCTGCTACTACGGCGTGGAGAGGATGATTCGCGGCGAGGACGATCCACGGCGAAAACGATCCACTACAACGACGTGCGAAGGATTTCGCAATTGCGCGTGTAGTGGTAATAGATCTATGATCCCCTTCTTGCGAGTAGCTTTTCTAGTTTGCGGTAGAAATTGTAATTTGTGCTAGAGTAGCATACTGCGTTTCCCAACATTGGTGGTCAAGGATGTCATGCGGGATGTTCGGGCTAGAGGATGGTGCACATGAAGAATGGTTAGTCACGTGAGTATTGCAAGGTGGCCGTACGAGTGCAAGAGTTGTTAGTCACGTGAGTATGGCTGGGTTGCCATACGCGTGCAAGAACTGTATTTGGCCAGGTTGGGCCAAGTGGAGTTGTGTTGAATACAGACTCCTTCTAGGATTAGGAGTGGGACTCCTTCTAGGATTAGGAATGGGAATTGTATTCAAGACTCTATGTGTTTGCTCTGTATAAAATAGGGGGAGGAGCCTCCTGTTTATGCATCAAGTCTTGGGCAGGTTTTAGGGTTGTACTCTTTTGTTTGGCGTACTTTAGACAAAAAGAATAAAGATCAATTCTTCGAGATCCTTGCGTGCTACAGTAACCACATTGCTATAGTGTTTTCTATTTTTGTTCTTGTTTGCATGCTTGTTCTGGTTCTAGATTGGTTTTTGTTCCTTGAGTTTCATATTGAATTGATCTATCAAAAACCTTTCTAGGGTATTGATTTACGGTTCCTCAAAGTTTAGTTGATTAATCTTTTGTCGTTCTTGTTTAATCTTGATGTTTTGGTTAGATTAATTCTCGTCATCTTCTGTCATAGCAAGCTTGCGAGGTTGATAACTTTTGATCCATAAGTCCGATCGAGCTGATTCTTTTTGGGTTCGATGCGTATTGGAATCTAGTTTCTTGCGTCCAAATTTCATATCGATCCGATAGGTGGATATCTAGTAATTCACATTTTACCGAATGTCTTTCAATCTATTTTTGTCGAATACGAGGCAATTATTTGGTTCCTTTTTGGGGTGAATTTTTAATAGATAAAAAATTTGGTTTTAGCTTCTGGACAATCATTCACCCCCCTCTGATTGCTATATTTGTATACTTCGATCCTGCACTGGGATCGGATCAGCCTGCCTAGTGGCCACCATGTCCACTTGCCGGAGCTTGGGGACGAACTGGAGCACTTTGCGCTGGTGGACGAGTCGGAAGGGGTCATCGATGCGGGCAAACATTGGCGAAATGCCCCACTTGACCGCACGTGAAACATGTAAGCGGCGTCATCCTATTCTGTCCTCCTTGAACTTGCCCACCGCAGTTATAGGATTGAACCGCAGACTGAGGGGCATGAGGAACTGGTCGCTGAGGCCTTGGTGGTGGTGAAGCAACTGACTGGGCACTGACTGCCTTCCCAGAGCGCGACCTTGATGGGCCAGCGCTAACTGCCTTCTGGGCCAACCACTTACGCTTCCGGCTATCTGCTATTGCTTTAGCGCTATCCTCCACTCAGATCGACTTGTCAACCAACACTTGGTGGTTAGGAAAGTTGAGAGCTACGAGTGAGTGCTTAATCTCCTCATTGAGATGATCCCGGAACAAAGCAGTCCGCCGAGTCTCACTCGGAACTTCATTGGCAACATAGCGAGCCAAGTAGTTGAATTTGTGAAGGTAATCCATGACCGACATGGATCCCTTCTTGAGGTTATAGAATTCCCTCTTCTTGATTTCCATCAAACTCGAGGGGATGTGGACCGCACGGAAATCTTCCTTGAATCCTTCCCAGGTTGTGACTTGATCAGGGGGACGAATTGCCTTGTAGCTGTCCCACCATGCTGCAGCTGCTCCTTGGAGATAATAGGCAGCGTACTGCACTTTCTCCTCATCGGTGCACCTCGCGAGATCGAGTTTACACTCAATGTCACGAATCTAGTCGTCAGCATCTAGGGGATCCATCGCTGACGACAAGTTGGGTGGGCGAGTCCGCTGGAACTCGGCCAATCGGGACTAGGGCCGCATGGCTGCCATACCACCGTAGGCAGTGGCACCAAGATTCTCTGAATTCTGCACCAGCCGCTCAAGTAGGTGGGTCTGCATCACCAGTACTTGGGCCATCGATGAAGGAGGAGGCAACTCCTCACTCTAAGCATCATGGTGACTGTGCGATGCTTCCAATCCACCCACTGGCACATTGGAGTGCTGGGACCCATGGCAGTGAGATCCCGGTAATGGTGGGTTAGGGAGTACTGGATTAGGCTCTGCGTCGGCTGGATTCTGCTCATCCTAAGCTGCACCACCAGCCGTGAGTGCACGAACAGTCCGTCTCCTTAGCATCCTGTTTGACATCGAAGCTCAGCAACATGCGCAACAGGTGCGAATCGAGTAGCGAGACGAACTAGAAAGGACATTGCGGAAACTCATGCATTCCTCAAACTGCGGCATCACAACATGATTAAGCATGCATCACAGCAAAGGATTGCAATTGTGATAGATTCAATGATGAAGACTTAGCACGTCTTTTTGCACTACAACGGGGTTATATTACATCATCATCGTGTCTATCGCATGTTCCCACACAGCTTCTGTACAACAAAAGTACATCACTAGCTAGCTCAGATTCACGACAAAAGCAAGCTTCAGTACTAGCTATTACACAGAAGATCTGGATTTAGGCATCTCCACCATTCTCTACAGGAGTGCCAAAAGTGCCTGGTGCTGCAGGAGTTGTAGACGGCTCCACCGGTTACATCAGCTCGTACTCGCGGCCGCCAAAGATAAGATTCTGCTCGGCACTGCACTCGAGGAAGCACTAGGGCGCACAACTGAGACACGGTGACGGCTGCCTCGAACTGACATCCTGGCGCAGCTGGATACTCGGCGATAGGATCCGTACAAACGAGGAAGCTCCTCAGCCGGCTCAAGCTCATCGTGGTCCCCATACACTATCTTAGTGGTGAAGAAGCCATGATTGACGAACGGTGCCATGTGGCTCTCTAGCTCTGAAATGCAGTGACGAGCAAGCAGCAACTCATCCCGAAGATGTAGAAGATAGCGATCGAGGGATTGCACAAGCCTAAGGTGCCAGGTCAGTGCAGGACCCATTGACTCATCTGCTGCCATGTAGGTGTTCACTTGACTGTCCGGCTCACGTGAGGGACAGGTGGGGAACAGCTGGGCCATATCCGAAAGGTCGAAATGAAGTTGAAGTATCGCTATATACGCCCCATCCAGCAAGGATGCGAGTGGACTCGGGCCTGTGCCATGGTAGAGGCGAGTCTGCTCTCCATCGTGGCAACCGCGGATAGAGACCTCCGCCATGTAGAGAGAGGAAGACCGGCACGTGAGATCAGATACCCCGGCGGCTCAGTGAAGCCAGCACGGCGCATCATGTCCCAAAGGGCCGCCTGGACTGTGCCCTCCAGGATAGCACGTGTGAAGTAGCAAGGCTCCCAGCGTCCCGACATCTAAGATCAAGGAGAGTAACTGGTTGTCGGGACCCGGATCTGCAAATCCGGACCCTCTGTGTATTCTGTACTAGTCCAGGATCACGCTAGTACACACAGTCATACAGGGTTGAATATCACATCCATACACAGGGGAAATATAAATAAAGTACTTCAGCATTAATATAAACTGATTACAAGACCTAGGTCACCTTACCAAAAGTTTGCCTCGCAGGGCTTACAATAACAAAAGTGAATAATCAGTAGCGGAATGAAGAACATCGGTGACCCCCATCAGTATGCCACAGGCAACTGACAAGGTTTAACTCCTAGATAATCGCCTCCTCATGGAACTTCCCCTTCTTTGAAGTTGTAGTCTTCTCCTCAACTGATGATTGTGTTAAAGCAAGGGTGAGTATACAACATACTCAGCAAGTCATGCACAGAGGTGCAATCCTATTACTGTATGCATGGCTTCTTCCAAAGGAATGGCTTAAGTGGTTAATTTGCATCAAGCATCATTTTGCTTTGATTAAATACTCTTAATAGATTCAAAAGCAGTAAAACCATATTATATAATAAGCTATCAATCTCTTTTTAAACAATTCGGCTCAAAGCCCTAATTTACTTTAGCAATTGTCTCTGGCACTCGGCCACCCATTCCCACATTTCATTTTAGAAAAATCTAACCCTTGATTGTAATCCCCGAGCGTTGTCCAGTACCGTGGACTCGGCTATTCGAATAGTTTGTACACTCTGCAGAGGTTATACACTTTACCCACAAGATATAGTTAAACACCAAACAGGCGAGTAACCATAAGAAAGTCTTTCCGAAACTTCCATCCTCGCATGCGTACCTCCCGGTATAGTTCCCACTGTCCTTTCCCTTTTGCGGAGCGAAAGTACAGGGCCAACGTATACCGTTGAAGAGATGTAAGACCAATCGGTAAACACTACACCCTTCTTTCCACATTTATAGCTACAAAAACCACCTGAGATTTCACATGCTAAGACTTCGGAATCATACTCAACTAGGTCCGTCCCACTCCAGACATGTGGTTGTATGTTAGGCCCAGTTCAAAGGCTTGCAACGTTAAGTCCTTAGGTTGACCGTGGCAAGACTACCCAAAGTTCACAAAACAAAATTCAACAACATCTCTCCCGTGTGCCACATCGGGCCCTCCCATTAATCACTTGCCACAGTCTAAATATTTTCCCACCCCACTTTGATTATTGTGCAATACATGCCAACAATAATGCCAGTTACCATGTAGAACCAAAAAGGTACCTACACTTCACATCATCACGTGGCAAGATTACACTAACTCCAAGACTCATTCCATATAACATTAGTCAATATTATTTTGCCATTTGAAGCACATTTCACGTAAGCATAGCTAAGCAACTAATCACGGTCTAGCCTCCCGTGTTGGCACAATATAACATCCAACTATTTAAACCCAACTTATGGTGACAATGGATACATGGCATACAAATATTAATCATCAAAGGTGGAATTAACAAATAGGTTGATTAGCTATTTTACCCAAATTAAATTATTCACTTTACTCAATATAGCATGCATAATTTAAATCAGAATACATTTCAAAAACTAGGAGAAATATGGTTAAAGCACAACTTGCCTTCAAAAAGCTGATGATCTTGATCTAAGGCTTGAGCTTTGGTCTTCAGCTTCCGCACTCTCGCACAGTTCAACGTCTACGCGTAACAGATACACAAATAAACACACAAAAACAACGAATAAACACACATTCGGGAAAATACCGTGAATCAAACTAATGCGTAATTTGATGAAAACTTCCAAATAATTAGTTTAGCATTTTCTAAGATTTATAAAATTTATTTCGATATTTTTGGACGTATAGTTTAAGAGAAACAAAATTCACAAGTTTGGACTTTCCGTAAATAATTTAACAGTATAAATTTAATTATAAAATTTCATAAAAATTACTGTAGAAAGGTATTAATTTATACTAATTAAAAAAATTTGTTGCAAACGATTCGGACTTATAACGAATTTGTAGCGAAAAAGACAAAATGCGCAATTTGGAGAAAAATGAATTACGTAACTCTTTTTGCATGGCACTATTCAATGCGTATATGTGTATACTCCTTGGTTGCATATGGGTTTGGTTTGGGCATTTGCTACATGAGAAAAAATAACAGAGACCGGCCAGACGACCGGAGCGGGGCCAGCCTTGATCGGCCAGAGGCGATGGCGGCGGCAGCGATCGGCCGAGAATCGATCGGCCGGCGGCAGCGACTACGGCCTTATGACGACTACTGCGATGGCACGCTTGTGCATGCAGACTAGCGAGGAGTCGCGATCGGCGATGCCAATTACAGTAGGGTACCGAGATCACAGTATATGTGTATGTATGCATAAGGAAAATTGTACTAGCGAATCGGTCGAATATAACCGCAGGTATACATATATATATACACATGTACGACTACGCTAACAAATATACGTGCAACGCATACATCTATTATACATATGTATTTATACACGCACAACTACATAGACGAGATAAACCGATCGGTAAAGGTAGCGCATACACGAAGGAAAAGAAAAACAGGTATACCGTCCGGCGCAGGGGATGAGAGATCGGAGAGTGCGTCGACGGCGAGGTAAACGGCGGCGTCAACTGCGATGGCGATGAAGGCGACGGCAGCGGCAGCATCAACGACGATGGCGACGACGTGAATGGCGGTGCACGGTGGCGGCAGTACACGATGGCAACGACGTAGACGACGGCGGCGGTGGTGACGACGACGCAGATGGAGGCGGCGACGAACGGCGATGGAGGTGACGGTGACGTCGTCAACGACGGCGACGACAACGACAATGATGGCGGCGGCAACGGCGACCGGGACGGTGAGTGCAGCCAAACCAGGAAAAAGGGAGATGGAGCAACGTGAAAAGGTGAGGAGAGAATGGAAAATAGATGAAGGTGTTGACGTGAAGACTAAATGGAAACAACTGGGAATGGAGAAGCGTACAGGAAGCAGAGAAATGGTACCGGCTGGAAAGTTTGGAAACGGCTGGCGTTACTGGTTTAAGCATTGAAATTGGAACGGCTGGGAGAATTAATGGAATGACTACGACGCTTCAGTGGAAAAGAAACCGGCCTCCACGTTTCATGCATGGGACTCGTAATGCTTCATGCATGGAGGGAGGGAAAAAAATTATGGAACCGGCCAGGACGTTTCATTGAAATTAATGCCTCCACGCAATATACAAGTATACATGCTAAAACAATATCGTGAATGACCCCACGTGATAAACATATATATGCATGCTAACACGTTTTAGAAAAATAGCGAAAAGGTTCCAGGGATCCTGAAAATTTCTTCTAAAATACTAGGAACTGAGTAGAGCTTAACAAAGCTGGTTTCGCGATTTTTCGACGTGTAAATTTTTCGCAGAAATTCTTTTAGCGAAACAGACACATGTACAGGTTTTCGTAAAATCAATGACTCAAGTTATAAAACATGTTTTTCGAAAATATTTGAAGCGAACACTCTCGTCTGCCAACTATCTTAATTATCAACAAAATTTTAATTTTTATGCTTATTCAAAAATGCCTGATCATTATTTAACGTGATTAGTTCAATATACTCGAACCTGAATTACTCGCGAGGGTTTCAATTTAATTCGAAAAATTCCAAATATTCCAAAAACACACTAAATATATTAAAAGCAAATTTTGGGATGTTACACTGGTTAGCAAAGACCTTAAATGGACAGGGACCAAATTAGGTGAGGAAAATGCAACCAACAACTAAACCAAGCAAAGGACCACAACTTAGAGCCTTATCCTACCATTACTCAGTACACAACTAGCCCTTTTGAATTAGGTAAGGCTTCCCAGAATTCTAACTCTAGCTTTCGAATGGGCTAAGGAAGATAGAATAACCCTATTTTCTCGCTTCACTCTTACCCGGAAAATCCAATGTTGAAGACTGGGGTAAGATAAAGTTCATTTTGAAAGTTTGCAATAAGAGAAGGGGGTATAGAAGGGAAAGGGTAGCATTCTATATTTTCGCAAATAGGGACGTACATCTGAAATAAGTTTTTTGGAAAAAGACTCTTCCTAGTCCTGTCGATTAACTAACTAGGATTTCCTTTCAGTCATGCATAGCTCTGATACCACCTTTTGTGGGGGCTCCGGAATCAGATTAGCGAACTGGGTCATTACTGTTGCATCGGACTGGTAAAAAATGCAACCCGTAACAACTTCCAACCGCTAAGCTAAATCCGTACTCGGATTGAGGTCAATTGATCAACGACACTCGACACGAGTGCACGTGCCAACCGATTGAACACGACCCGAGCTTCCCGCAACCGTGTGTCTAGTACTGGTTCCCTGGATCAGTAGCCCATTACCCACACGTTGTCGTACAAGACAGGTCACAACTATGCAAGAGTAAATATATTACATCCGAAAGGTAAAGTTGTTAC
Organism: Rhipidocladum racemiflorum; assembly: GCA_036346355.1. Classification (NCBI taxonomy): domain Eukaryota; kingdom Viridiplantae; phylum Streptophyta; class Magnoliopsida; order Poales; family Poaceae; genus Rhipidocladum; species Rhipidocladum racemiflorum. The sequence continues at coordinate 14,070,431 of CM070584.1, forward strand.
AACTAATTAATATTACAGGTTAAGGCATCATGGCCTGCACAAGTCCAAAAGACAGAATAAAACACAGCGAAAATCGAAAAGAAAGGCACAGTGTGCCATTCCCATCAGGCTACTGACTGGAAAGAAATCCAGTTTACCCTCAGCGAAATCGTTGGACTCCATAGCGAACTACGACTCGTCGAGGTTGTCTTCATTGCCTTTTTCTTCCTCTGACCAAAATTCGTTAGAGCAAACGGTGAGTACACGTATGTACTCAAAGACTTTAGTGTATGAAACATTTATATATACATGTAGGTTGTAACAAAGGACACAGTCTTCTACACTAAGTCTATTTGAGCACAGAGCAGGATTTATTTGCAATACGATAATAGATTCCAATATGCGCAATTTACAAAGAGGTTTCCAAAAGACATTTCAAAGCAACAACAATAATAAGCAATATTTGAACCATAACCAAATCTGACCATTCCAATTCCAACCCTTAGTCAAACCTTTCCATTTCCTGAAACCACACCCACACACCAAACTAACCTTTTTCCAACTAATCAAACTCTTTCCCAACCATCCCAACCAGAAGCCAACAGTTTTCCGAAACCCATAACCGAATCCAACAAGTATACTTGAAAGTACTTCCAAAGCTACTCATGACCATGAGCACGGCTAATGGATTAGTTTATTTATCTCTGCAGAGATTGCACACTTTACCCACATGACACATTCTAGCAATCATGTCAACCATGCCACACGATGCTCAACGTACCTGTTTTGCTAGACTGTGACGAGACCTTTCGATAGGTTAGGATTTAAACCATGCACTAGCCCAGTAATATGCATCCCTTGCTACGGCCATAGAGGATGGCACTAGTGGTCCCTACGGGCTACCACTAGCCCATAACCTCCCCACAGAAGGCATTACCGTTGTATTGGGCAAACTCCCCCTCAATGCCACGATGAGGGAGTCACTAGAACACACCGACACGGCAGGTGTGTCAAACTCTCCCGCCTCCTAATGATGCAAGATCCAAATCCTTTCCAGTTTACTAAGTCAAGGCTGTCCCATAACCAGCACATGTGGTTGCACTGTTTGACCCAGTAATAGCATCAAGTTCAGTCCTTAGGGTGACTCAGGAGAGATCTTCCAAACCACTTGCTATGGCCATAGAGGATCGAACCTAGCGGCCCCACGGAGCACCCACTAGTCCGCAACCTTCCCATAGCAAGGAACCAAACCAAATCAAGCCCCTGGCTTGAAATCCAATCCAGCAACCATTCTAACCAACCGATCCAGACCAACCAGACCAAACCAAACCAATGCCAAACCACCAACTCCACACATCTCACCCGGGTCTAAACTCTCCGTATTTTCCATTTTACTCACGCAACCATCCCTTTTTCAACCAAACCAAAGCACCATTTGAATTTCCAACCCAGAATCCAAATCCCAACCATAACCCAAACCAACCACCATTTTAGTTCCAAGAGAATTGTAATTGAGTATGTCACGATCTTCTGTAGCAATTACCACGGCAGGGCTAAGCGTTTGCAATTACTACATTTTATTACCCTCTTGTCATTTATTGCTATGTCTAACACTAGTCTATAGTTTAACAAGGTTCTCAGTTCAATTCTGATTAAGGAAATCTGTCCATTTGGGGTTTAACTACCAATTCCCACAAAGTAGCATTATAGTGAACATACACGCATGCATAATAGTTTTGACAATCAGAAATAAGATTTGCAAATATGGGTTCAAGATGATCAAAGGGGGTGCTTGCCTATTTGCTCTTCGGCGAAATCGAACCCCGGAACGTAGTCGGGGTCGTCTACGGCGTTCGACACGTCAACGTCTATGCAGAGAACAATAAAACCAATAACAACGATCAAAACGGGCAAAGAAGGGATGAAACACCAATAAGAACCAAAAACGAAAAATGAAAACTCGATCAAAAAAGGAAATCAGGGTTTTCCCCTGAGCCCGACAGTACCGGCCGCTTAAGCGCGATAGTACCGATAGGGCGGTAGTACCGACCTTAACCAACGATAGTGCCGACCTTTGGAAACTCGCAAAAGGGTACTCTCTGGAAATTAACTTCTGGAGTGTTGCACAAGGTACTGCCACTCGGGCGATAGTACCGGCCCCAGGCACCGGTAGTGCCGGACTCCAAAGGCCACAAATAGCCCTATCTAGAAATGACCTACTAGGGTACAAGTCGCGGTACTGCCGCTCGGGCGGTAGTACCAGCTCTACCACAGCGGTACTGCTGCATTCCCAGAGGCCAAAAGAAGCACCCTCTAGAATTTAACTACCGGCGTTGTATTCCTGGTACTACCGCTAGGGCGGTCCTACTGGATACAACGGCGGTAGTGCCGGATTTCCAAGTTTAGCTTTTGCAAAAAGTGGAATTTAGCGCAAATGATTTCGGAACTTCGACGCGAGGGCATGACTATGTTCCTAGGGACACTAGGGACCCATTCACGCAGGTTCCGTCACGTTCTGAGCTCGTTTGCTCAAAATTTTGCTTTTTGACCTTACGGAACCCGAAAATGATACGAAAACGGATTTCGACTAAAAACTTGTCGAAACTCGGTTTTCTTCATGGCATTGGGACCTCTACGATGCTAAGGACTCATCTACGCTATCTACTCAAGGTTTCAAGCTCAGCAAAGCCAAATTCACTTTTCGGCTCTCAATAAGTCGATTTAATTCCAAACTTTGATTTTTGACCCGAATCGAGTTCAAACTCGATTCTTTTTGCGAGAATCGAACCTTGGTAGCATCAGATACAATCGAATGCCATTTAATTGGTTCAAGGAAATTTGGGTTTCAAGGGAAAACTCCAAGAACATAAGAAAATGACTTTTGGGCGATTAAATCTGACAAATGAGCAGTTGGGGTTCTTGGACCGAACCGATTGCGCTAACAAACTTCTACAAGCTTAACCTAGGTCTAACAACCTATGGAAATGGTAATCTACCACTAGAACTAGGGTTTCTTGGGTTTAACCAATGGGAAAAGAAAATAGAAAAGAAACAAGAGGCAAGGGTTTGAGATTAAACTTAGGGATTGAGCTCCAACCTTGAATCCACCAAGCAAGAAGTTTTTTGGGGGCTTGAGGTTGCTTGCTAGCACCTTGAACTTGGGTCTCCTTGCTCCTCTTGGACTCCAACCGGTCGGCAATGGCGAGGAGAATGGGGAACTCAGTTTGGGAGGAAGGAATGAGAAAGGGAGAGCAAGAGAGAGAGAGAGGGAGATGAAGGAAATGGGGAGAGGAGGAGAGAGGGAGGGCTCTCCCCTGGGGTGTAATAGCGACATGGGAGGCACGGGAATCGAGAAAGGAGGGAGTGGCCGGCGACATGCGGGAACAGGGGCTTGTCCCCCGTTTCTCGACGCTTTGGCCGGCAGTACCACCCTGGTGAGGCCAGTACTGCCGCTAGGCTGGTAGTACCACGTTTACACCAGCGGTACTGCCGCTCCAGCAGCTAAAAGTTTGGGGTTTTGCGGCTTCGCAACGGCACTTGACCAATTGCGTTTGGGACATTTGGGATAGGTTCGGGCGATCCTATTGAGGGTTTAGGAACTTAGTTTTAAGTTCTAACCTATATGAATGTGATGCCTTAGAGCATCAGAGCGATTCTAGGGTTCCTTTTCCTGGTTTTGTTTCGGGAGAGGAATGAAGGATTTGTCGGGGGATGAAATAATTGAAGTTTATCCGGCATATTAATATTAAATTTGGAGTTGTCGGGCTAGAAACAGTGGGCCGAGGAAAACCTGGGCCTGGGCTACGAATCCCCTCCCCACCTCTCTCTCTTTTCCCCTAGTGGGCCGGCCCACCATATAAAAGGGGTGTCACCCCCCCAAAAGCCCTAGGGCGCCCCCCTTCCTCCCCTAGCAGCCACACCACCCCTCCTCTTCCTCCCCTTGCGTGGTGGCTCAAGATCCACCGCGAAACGCGAAGGAGCAAGCGAGAAGAGGATCCGTGGAGGCATGGAGGACGAGCAGATTTCCGTTTCGGGAATCGTCGCGTGTTTTTCGTGGGTTCTCAAGGGAGAAATCAAGGTGGTGCCCCTTCTGGACGCAACTAGGTTCGTCATCCACGTTGGTAAAGGCAAGTGGAAGTAGCGGTCTTGCTAAACTATAACTCGCTATTTGTTTCGTTTTCAATATAAACCTTAATTGCAGCACACCTACATGGTTTAACTACTTGTTTATGAGATTACAATATCCTATCCTGCATTGTGATGTGGTTGTTTGGCTTTTGAATCATGAGTAAGAATGAAGAAAGATGTTGTTTGCAAGATGAATTGTGGAGATATTCTATCTCAATGATGTTCGCATTCTATCCATGTTATTTGATGGTATGCAAGCATGTGAATTCAGAGTGGGAAGTTATGAATGTATTTATGCATGAAGCATTAATCGCATAATCATGCATTGGAAGTTTGTCGACGCCAACAGGCGCGATCAAGAGCAGTACAACACCGTGTGTTCTGAGAAAGGGCACGGTGAGGAGGATCATGGCATAAGCATGTGCACAATCATATGCATTTCTTGAGGTTGTGTGGACTCTATAATGTGGTATTGGACATGAGGAATTTGGTATGCTAGTTTTCTTGTGGTCGTGTTATTCGTTAGAAGTTGTTAAAACTTCTTTGAGATTACCCAAACTCACCCCTTGTTATTTTGTAGTTTTCCGGTAGTTCTCGCGAGTCGTAAGCTTGAAGGGTGGGCTTAGTAGCACAATCAACCCTCCTGGTTCATCACGAATCACATGTACTAGTGCATTTAATAATTCATTAGCTTGCTGAAATTTTATTAATCATAGACCTGTTGATGTCCTCTTTGGAGCTGTTTTACGTTTATGTTTGTTTTCTGGTTGATTTAGACTTGTTATCTCTAGTATTGATGCTTTTATGTTATTCCTGTTTATAATGGTTATTATGAATCTTGTTGTCGCTTCCGTTTTGTCCTAATTTTAGGAGAGATGCTGTCGAAATTTTCTTGTACGACAGTTTAGATTTGTAGGGTGTTACAATGAATCGAGACTTCACCCGAAATCGAATCCTAGGAATGTCTATTTTTAGTGTCATACTATAGGATACAACTAAAAAGTGATGTGGAATAACTCCAAATTAAGATTCAAAAAAAAATTAGAGCACTAATTAACACTTAATTAGCTTCATTAAGCTTAATTACAAAACCCGGGTGTTACACTTGTCGCGGGGACTTCGGACATGGGCTCCGGCGTGGCGGACGGATCGTCGAGGAAAGCGAAGGAAAATCGATGCGCACAACACTCTATTACGGCGAGAATCGGCGACTAAGCGGTGGCTTGACCTACAAAACCTAGAGCAACGTCGCAGAATGGCTTGGGGCGCCTGAGAACCGAGTGACGACGCTTTAAATCCGGCCCCAACGCCGAGGTACAAGCGGATTCGCGCGCAACTCCGTGTCGGCCGGAATCCGACTAGAGCACGGAGAGGCGGCGTGGCGTCATCGCAGCATCCAAATGCGATCGATCCGGCGGTTCCACGAGACTTCAAACATGCGCGATTAAACATCGCCAACGGACCAGAATCGCGATCCACGCGCGCGTGGCGTGGACAAGCAATGCCGTTGGATCCGATCCAACGGTGGATGCGATTCGGTTAGGGTTTGGCGCGGCACGATAACGGGTTTTGGGTCTGGTCCAAGCGGCTCGACCCATTAGGGTTTTCGATTTAATTTATTTTATATTTATTATTTAAAATAATTGTAGAAACTCAAATAAATCAAGAAAAAAAGCAAAAGCTTAGAAAAATTCCAGGAAAATTCTGGAAAATACTTTGAGACATTTTGGATTCAAATACAAATATTTCCAACAAAACTTTATTTTAACTTTTAAATATTTAAATAATTCAATAAAGGACTTAATTCAAATTAAATCCAAATAAATTCCAAAAAATCCAAAAATTCAAATAACTCAATAAATTCAATACAAGTAAAATTCTGGGATGTTACACTTATCCGATCTAGAGTCCTGACCAAAATCGAAACTTGGGGCTTCGAACGAAGAAAACGATCTGTCGATGATTGGGGAACGGGCCCCCGCCGAGCTTACTTGGTTGATCGAGGGGCCAACCTTGTCCCCTTCTTACGTGAAGGGTTGCTTCTGAAGGGTGCCTTGATATCCCGGGACCAGGAATGCCCAAGGGACGACACAGGGATTTATCCTGGTTCGGACCTCTCACTTGGGAGATAATAACCCTACTCCAGTGCAATGTATTACGTGTATGGGTATCGTTGCCTTATGCTTAAAGGTTGAATTTAAGCTTTGTTGTTGAATGCTACTTTTGATGATGTATAATGCTATATTTATGATAGATTTGATTGAGTTGCTTCATTTGTGATAAAGTGTGGTTGTGGTCTTAGAAGGGTTTCGGTCACCTTTTGTTTGTAGTGAGGTGTGGTTTGACGGTGTGGTCGGGTAGAGTCACCACCGAAGAACTATTAAACCCTGTAGGGAAAGAGTACTTATCCGTGTCATCGTAGATCGGGTAGTGACCGGAGTCGAATAGAAGAGGTTGGTGATGGATTCCTTCGGATGTTCTTTACCGTCTTTGACGGTCGGTTTTGGTTGGTTTTTACGGGTATGTGGTTGGTTCAAACCGAGGAAAATGCTTAGTTTTGAGCACTCGCTGATTTGTCCTTTTGGCGGTTTGTGGTTTTGTCTCCTTTGAGTGAAGACAAAGAAGAAGAGTTCTACGTTGCGCATCTTTTGGTCACAATTTTGCTTTGGCACCTGATTTATTGTGATGGACTGTCGTTGGGAGGAAATTTCTGTGGTTGTTGTTTCCCCGATTTTTTTTTTTTAAAAAAAGAAGGGGGTTGGGGTTTCTCCTGTTGCAGATCAAGCTGGATGGAGCTAAGTTTGAATCTTTATCGGAAAATTTTAGTTGGACATTTGGTCTTCCCTTTTGCATCCGTCTTCCTTTGTGGAAAGTGTAGGTTTTGGATTTCTTGAAGAGTTTTGGCTACTATGATTGGACATTTGAGGGTCGAGCTCTCTTGCATTTATGTTTGGATTTTGCTTTTCTTCCTTGCCTGAAAAGAAGAAATTTTTATCGGTGTTTGTTCTTGATCTAGAACTGTGTTTGTTTTTTTTAATGTTTGGGATTGCCTCCTGTTTGTCAAGGGTAGGTGACCCATGACGGTGTTTAGAAATTTTATGTCTGTGTTACGTAGTATGTAACAATGTGGTTTATGGAATGATGTACTTCTAAGTTAATTTGTGAGTTGAATCAATTAAAATGTAATTGTTATCTTTAGCTTGAGATTAAATAAACTTCTAGTATTGTAGATTGCTCTATAAGCGATAATGATTGAATGTGTTAATGTGCATGCTTAGGATTTATTGCATTATTTTAATGTGCCCATGACCATGGACAATGTTTAAAGCTTTAAATCTTGATGCGTAGTTAGAACATTACGATGATGTAAACTACTGTGAAGGTAATAGAAAATTAGTGGGTTATTTAGAGACATTTTAATATAAGGTCGGTAGAACAATTTAATTGTAATGGTGGACTACCGATATTGTTAAAGAAACCATGCTGGTTGTTTAAAGATGTTCTAATTTAATCGTGTTGGCTAGTGACTTTAACTTGGAAATTGATTAGAGTTGATATTTATGACGTTGCAAACTATTAGTAGATTCGGAAGTATGCAGTTGCGTTCCAATAATGCTAGTATCGATATCAATTGGGAAGACATAAGTTTTTGCCATTGCCGTAAGAGCTTTGTGATGATTTCACCTATTCAATTCACTTTAAAAAAAAGGGCTGGAGTATGTCTTGGAGTGGCAATTTTGCTATAACCCGTGTATAGGGTAGCTGAAAAAAAAATTAAAAAAAAAATTTAAATTTAAATTAGCGTTGTTGTTATAAGAGCTTTGGATGGCTTAAATTATTCAATCTATTTTATATAGTTGGAGTATGTTGTGTAGTGACAGTTTGTCATAGCCTATGGATAGGGTAACTAAAAGCAATGTTGTTGTTTTACAATTATGCCAATTATTGATATTGATGACTTAGTAGTGGTGGTAACTGATTAGATTAATTGTTGAAAACCTTTGTTAAAATGGTGGAAATTGTAACATGTTGTGATGGAGTGAACCAGGGATAGTTAGCATGACGCGTGATTTTGTCCTTAATAAATGTATGTTTTAAACTTCTATTTACGATTGGTGCCTTGTTGAGATAATATTTACTTGTTGAGTCATCTTTTAGGTGAATAAATTTCCATTGTCGAGATGTTGACGCGTATGTGGTATGGAATTTATAGGTTCATCATCTTTGAAAGACTTGTTGAAGCACCGCCTTTCAAATTTAGAATATGATGATATAGGTTAGGTCGCTCCGGGGAGATCTTGATGAGGTAGTGTTGGTTGGATGTGTTTTTGATAAGCACTGTGAACTTTATTTATAATTGTGGAAAAGGTAATAAGAGTAAGAATTTGTTGTGTAGTTGTTGTTAAATCCTGATGGGCCTTCTCAATGAGTAAATAGGGAATATTGAAATCTAAATGGTAAGGGTAGTGGAATGCTATAGATGGCGGGAGTTATGCTGAACTTATGTTTAAAAATTCATATGGATTGGTTTGTTTGTTTGATATTTGGGTTGAATACTTTCGGTCAAAGCATTCTTTGTGCTGTGTTTCAGAGTTTCCCTAAACTTAGAATGATTCTGCCAAATGTGGGTTAATTTCGAGGCTTAAAACAAGGATAAAAGAATGATTAACCTTGAAGTAATTTGTGGAGATTTTGGAATGTTATTCTATTAAATATCGTCATTCATTCATATTTGATAAGAAAACTAGCTTAAGTTATGAATGCGACATTTATGCTCAAGGATGTATGCTTTGACTGTGTCCGTAGTTTTCAAGGTCGAGTTATCGGTTGTATTGTTGATCAAAAGAAGTAGCTAATCCAATGTAAGATTTGGAACTTCATGATCTGGAAATATTTGTATTTCTATTTTGGGCTAGAGTTGTGTTGTGGTGTGAGGTGTTTGACAGTTTTTGTTTAAGAGACGATTCTTACAGTTTGTGACATGAATGATATTCGTGGTTGAAACAATTTTTTCATGGGAAGTGAGTTTGGTTCCTTTTAAGGAAAAAGAGATGGTGGTTGTGTGGAAGCATTTAATTCCTTGATCGGTTTCTTTTTTCGAATGGCTTGGCCTTGGATAAAAGTGAGATGATTTGTTTTGGTAAAAGTGAAATGCATTTATAAGACTTTCGCGGTGTTTCTCTTTTGAATAGAGCTTCTCCCGAAGAAAATTTTTTGGTGGTTTTGGTTCTATGGAGTTCCTCTTCCAAGTTGAGTTCCGTGTATGTGAATTTCAGCCCTTTGGTTTAAAGGTGGTGATTGTCGTCGTTGTGTTAGTGAGAATTAAGATTTCTTTTACGTTCAAGCTTGGGGGTAAGAAAATGAATGTTTATGTTATGGTTGAGTTTATTCAAGGATTGTACTCCTTGCCCTGGTCCTTGGGTGGAAGAATGTGAAAGCGAAACCTTCTTACAAGGGAAAACTAGTGTGGGTCGCTGATCGTAAGTAGTTTAAAAGTGAAGAGTAAAGGAAGGTTGTGTATGACTCAATTCAAACTTTTTTGGAGAATTGTTTTCATTGATGTGTTCCTCGATGGGGTTGCTTAATTTAGTAGTGGACAACTTGGAAGTTGCAGGTAATTACATTAATTTTTGGAACTTTTGTCATTGAGTTCGGCGAGTTTGTGTCAACCGTAGTGATTGTGTTCGGTTGTTATTGTTTCTGCAGTTCTACACCACTGGTTGTAAAGTAGGCTATCTCTGTCGTTGGTAAGGGTGGATATTGGTTCTTTTTGTAAAAGATCAATCACTTGTAGGAGATAGGAGTTTGTGTTTGGGTTGATTTAGAGACTTACCTAGAGCGTTGTGTCTCACATGGTTCGCGTCGCCCAGAATGCGACGAACTGTGGTAGAGGAGTTGAGATTGGAATGCGGAGTTTCGCGATCGGGTTGAAGAGAGAAGTGGGAGTTGAGATTCCAGATCGATACAGATTCACCTAATAGGTGTCCTTTATTTAATAGGGAATAGTTCGTGTTAGTGTCCAATGAAAGATTTGTGGACCAATTAGTCTGAGCGGGATGCAACTTGGGAACTTGAGGACCGGATGCGGAAGAAGTATCCTACACTCTTTGAGGATGTGAAGGTAAAGTGTTGATTACCATTTTGCCATCCTTTTTTAAGGTTCCGTAGCAAAGAGGAGTAGATTCGGGACTAATCCTTTTAAGGAGGGGAGAATGTGATGCCTTAGAGCATCGTGAGCGATTCTAGGGTTCCTTTTCCTGGTTTTGTTTCGGAGAGGAATGAAGGATTAGTCGGGGGATTAAATAATTGAAGTTTATCCGGCATATTAATATTAAATTTGGAGTTGTCGGGCTAGAAACAGTGGGCCGAGGAAAACCTGGGCCTGGGCTACGAATCCCCTCCCCACCTCTCTCTCTTTTCCCCTAGTGGGCCGGCCCACCATATAAAAGGGGTGTCACCCCCCCCCAAGCCCGAGGGCGCCCCCTTCCTCCCCTAGCAGCCACACCACCCCTCCTCTTCCTCCCCTTGCGTGGTGGCTCAAGATCCACCGCGAAACGCGAAGGAGCAAGCGAGAAGAGGATCCGTGGAGGCATGGAGGACGAGCAGATTTCCGTTTCGGGAATCGTCGCGTGTTTTTCGTGGGTTCTCAAGGGAGAAATCAAGGTGGTGCCCCTTCTGGACGCAACTAGGTTCGTCATCCACGTTGGTAAAGGCAAGTGGAAGTAGCGGTCTTGCTAAACTATAACTCGCTATTTGTTTCGTTTTCAATATAAACCTTAATTGCAGCACACCTACATGGTTTAACTACTTGTTTATGAGATTACAATATCCTATCCTGCATTGTGATGTGGTTGTTTGGCTTTTGAATCATGAGTAAGAATGAAGAAAGATGTTGTTTGCAAGATGAATTGTGGAGATATTCTATCTCAATGATGTTCGCATTCTATCCATGTTATTTGATGGTATGCAAGCATGTGAATTCAGAGTGGGAAGTTATGAATGTATTTATGCATGAAGCATTAACTGCATAATCATGCATTGGAAGTTTGTCGACGCCTTGGCGTCTTGGCGATCGTCATTACAACACCGTGTGTTCTGAGAAAGGGCACGGTGAGGAGGATCATGGCATAAGCATGTGCACAATCATATGCATTTTACTGAGGTTGTGTGGACTCTATAATGTGGTATTGGACATGAGGAATTTGGTATGCTAGTTTTACTGTGGTCGTGTTATTCGTTAGAAGTTGTTCCGCTTCTTTGAGATTACCCAATCTCACCCCTTGTTATTTTTGTTGTTTTCGTGTAGTTCTCGCGAGTCGTAAGCTTGAAGGGTGGGCTTAGTAGCACAATCAACCCTCCGGGGTCATCACGAATCACATGGACTAGTGCATTTAATAATTCATTAGCTTGCTGAAATTTTATTAATCATAGACCTGTTGATGTCCTCTTTGGAGCTGTTTTACGTTTATGTTTGTTTTCTGGTTGATTTAGACTTGTTATCTCTAGTATTGATGCTTTTATGTTATTCCTGTTTATAATGGTTATTATGAATCTTGTTGTCGCTTCCGTTTTGTCCTAATTTTAGGAGAGATGCTGTCGAAATTTTCTTGTACGACAGTTTAGATTTGTAGGGTGTTACAATGAATCGAGACTTCACCCGAAATCGAATCCAGGAGCTCCGATCAGGGAAAACGATCGAACGAAACGACAAAAAGGAAAATGAAAGCGAATAACTCCAAATTAAGATTCAAAAAAAAATTAGAGCACTAATTAACACTTAATTAGCTTCATTAAGCTTAATTACAAAACCCGGGTGTTACACTTGTCGCGGGGACTTCGGACATGGGCTCCGGCGTGGCGGACGGTGACTGTCGGCGGAGGAAACGAAGGAAAATCGATGCGGCACAACACTCTATTACGGCGAGGAATCAGCAGCGACTAGCGGTGGCTTGACCTACAAAACCTAGGGCAACGTGCGCAGAATGGCTTGGGGCGCACGAACCGAGTGACGACGCTTTAAATACCGGCCCCAACGTCGAGGTACAAGCGGATTTCGCGGCGCAACTCCGTATCGACGGCGGAATCCGACTAGGGCACGGAGAGGGCGACGTGGCGTCATCGCAAGCATCCAAATGCGATCGATCCGACGGTTCACAGACTTCAAACACGCAGTTAAACATCGGCCAACGGACCAGAATCAGACAGTCCACACGCGCACGTGACGTGGACAAGCAACGGCCGTTGGATCCCGATCCAACGGTGGATGCGATTCGGTTAGGGTTTGGGCGCGGCACGATAACGGGTTTGCGGGTCTGGTCCAAGCGGCTCGACCCATTAGGGTTTTCGATTTAATTTATTTTTATATTTATTATTTAAAATAATTGTAGAAACTCAAATAAATCAAGAAAAAAAGCAAAAAGCTTAGAAAAATTCCAGGAAAATTCTGGAAAATACTTTGAGACATTTTGGATTCAAATACAAATATTTCCAACAAAACTTTATTTTAACTTTTAAATATTTAAATAATTCAATAAAGGACTTAATTCAAATTAAATCCAAATAAATTCCAAAAAATCCAAAAATTCAAATAACTCAATAAATTCAATACAAGTAAAATTCTGGGATGTTACACTTATCCGATCTAGAGTCCTGACCAAAATCGAAACTTGGGGCTTCGAACGAAGAAAACGATCTGTCGATGATTGGGGAACGGGCCCCCGCCGAGCTTACTTGGTTGATCGAGGGGCCAACCTTGTCCCCTTCTTACGTGAAGGGTTGCTTCTGAAGGGTGCCTTGATATCCCGGGACCAGGAATGCCCAAGGGACGACACAGGGATTTATCCTGGTTCGGACCTCTCACTTGGGAGATAATAACCCTACTCCAGTGCAATGTATTACGTGTATTTGAAAGGGGTGTGTCTGAGTGTCGAGATGGATGTCTGTGTGTGTATCAATCACCCCTCTTCTCTCAACATCTAGGAGGTATTTATAGGTTACAAGTGTATTCCCTCGATTCCAGCTCAAGCCACGAACGTTTGATCGCGACTATCTCGGCTGCAACCGAGTCCTAGATCTATGCCACGTCCCCGTTACGTGCGCAATGGCCCTGCGTAGTGGTGCGATCCTCGCTACTCCGGCGCAACTGTCGATCACGACCGTCTGACCATGCATCCCATCCAAGCGGCTCGACCCATTAGGGTTTTCGATTTAATTTCTTTTTATATTTATTATTTAAAATAATTGTAGAAACTCAAATAAATCAAGAAAAAAAGCAAAAAGCTTAGAAAAATTCCAGGAAAATTCTGGAAAATACTTTGAGACATTTTGGATTCAAATACAAATATTTCCAACAAAACTTTATTTGAACTTTTAAATATTTAAATAATTCAATAAAGGACTTAATTCAAATTAAATCCAAATAAATTCCAAAAAAAATCCAAAAATTCAAATAACTCAATAAATTCAATACAAGTAAAATTCTGGGATGTTACACTTATCCGATCTAGAGTCCTGACCAAAATCGAAACTTGGGGCTTCGAACGAAGAAAACGATCTGTCGATGATTGGGGAACGGGCCCCCACCGAGCTTACTTGGTTGATCGAGGGGCCAACCTTGTCCCCTTCTTACGTGAAGGGTTGCTTCTGAAGGGTGCCTTGATATCTCGGGACCATCTCGGCTGACCATGCATCCCAGCTCAAGCCACGAACGTTTGATCGCGACTATCTCGGCTGCAACCGAGTCCTAGATCTATGCCACGTCCCCGTTACGTGTGCAATGGCCCTGCGTAGTGGTGCGATCCTCGCTACTCCGGCGCAACTGTCGATCACGACCGTCTGACCATGCATCCCATCCCGAGCTAGGGCCGAGATAACTCGACCCTGACCCGAGCAAGTATGCTCGGGCCCCGCACCCGGGCACTAGCCGGGCAAGGAACTCGTGACGGCCGGGCTGGACCGAGCAACGATGCTCGGTCTTCTTAAGTAATCCTCGGGAACGACCTCCGAGGGCGCACATGGTCGGGACGGGCCTAGTCCGCCAGGGCATTATGGTAATTATGGGAGTTATCCAATCCCCAACAGCTAGCCCCCGAGGCTCAAGTAGGGAATCGCTCGAAGGGGCCTTCCCCTTGAGCCTACTGACTCAATGGTGGGATTGGAACCTCGCAGCGAATCACTACTGCAGCATCCGAGCACAACTTCCCCTGAGGTAGAGCAAAACAATTCGGTCCCACGACCAAGGGGCGCCCGAGCAGGGGTATGCGAGCGGTTGTCGCGGTTCCTTCTTGGAGAAGCCTAGCGGTAATTGTGCTAGCCGTTTTTTGGGAACTGACCCACAACAGGACAGTTTCAAAAACATTGCGGCCACGCGCCAGCCTGGGAATGGTGGTCTCTCCACCTGCTCCCATGCCCTTAGGGCTTCCCAAGCGCAACGGCAGGAAACCTCTTTGCTTTCCCCAAAGTCAGCTATTTAAGCAGCTGCCAGGATTCTTTTCGTTCGTCTTCTCCATCCAAAACTCGCTAACTTGATCTTCTCCATTTGTATTCTCCAGTTCCTTGTTCTTGCATTTGCCTCTCCCCTGATCTTTTCCCCATTTGCTCCAATGGCCAAGTTCGGCACAAGCAAACTCAGTCAACAGAAACTCGAACTGCTCCAGAAGCTCAAGTTTGTTGACGCGGGGTCTTGGAGGGTCGCGGGCAACAAGTAGGAGTCGCAGCTGCTGGAGAGGGAGATCGTATCCTGCGAGCTTTATTCCATCAACGGGCTTCGAAAGCCAGAGAGCGAGTTCGTCGAGTCAGTGCTCGCTCACTGCAAATGCGAGGTCTCCAACCTTAACCGTAACTCCATTCTCGTCCTCTCCATCTTCACGCATCTCTGCGAGGGGTACGTGGGCGTCTTGCCAATGGCCAGCCTCTTCTTCCATTTCTACTCCTTGTTCCGCACCGGTCAGGCTTCTCCGGCGGTTGCGTCTACTTCCGCCTCCGGACCAACCGACCATACGAGTACCCGAGCCTCATGCTCAAGGACTTGTTGGCAGGGTGGGTTGATTCTTGTTTCTACCTAAGGAAGGGAGAGGGGAGCTCCCTCTGTTACATTGGAGCAATCGCTCTGCGCACCGAGACACCTCGACACCCGATCCAGCCCGAGGAGGAACGGGTGGTCATGACGATTAGCGAGCTCACCTTCTCGGGGCTCACTGGTCAGGACGTCACCCAGGATTTTGTCTGGAACCGGGTGTCACCCCTCAGGAGGAGGGAACACCCCTTCTTCGAGATCACTGGGTGGCAGGACCTCACTCGGGAGTCACGCTCAGGTATGTTGCACTTACCGAGTTCCCTCTTTGCCTATGGCTGGGGCTACTCATGCTTACTGCTTTTCTTGGTTGAAGCACAGCCCCGCCTGAGTACTGGGTGGACTTGAGGGTGGTCCAGATGTTTGGCACCCCCAGGGGCAAAGATCTTGAGGCCAGTCGCCAGATCCCGAGCAACGTGTTCGATCGAGGCGAAGCGGTGAGGATTTGTCAGGTTCGGGCATCCCGCTTCGGGCAAGATATGCACAGGGTATTCCGTCCCGGGAAAGTCGTGCTTGGGAATTCAGACCGGGGATCTCCTGGGCGCCAGGGTATTCTGAACGATCTCTTGACTCATTTGTTTCTCCATTTTGCAGGAGAAGGTCGCCTTCGAGATCGCGGTGGCAAAGTTGAAACCACTGTCGGAGGAGCTCGGGGCCCCCGCGCTTGGTCCTAAGACCAAGAGGCTTGCGAGCCACAGGCAACGGGGAAGGTTGCCATCATCAACGTCGTCTCCGCCCCGGCGCCCAAAGAGGCACGCCAGCCTAGGCACGACTCCCCCTAGGCAACACTTGGAGTACGTCGATCGGTTGGAGGTAAGCAAGCTGAAGTTATGGATGGCTGAATATACTAGATAGAATCCAGAGCTGATGACCCTTTTGCGCCAGCTCATCGAGCAGGCAAAGAAGGAGGCGGCGGCAGCTGCGGCAAGGGGACCCATGCTGAAGGAGGAGTTAGAGAGCAAGATCGCCGCTCTCCAAGCCGAGCTCGCGCAGGTGGCCTCGAGCTCGACGCCTGAGCTCGAGGAGGAGGAGCAGGACCTGGCGCCACTGACCATGAGGCACCGAAGGTCGTTGGGCACACCGCAAGTGTGCCCCCACCCCGACCCTGGAGGAGGTCGACCTGGACGGGGTTGACCCCACGGTGGTGAGGGCCAGCAAGGCGGCCAAAGACATGGCCAATCTCCTGGCCCGAGCCCGAGCTTCCGTGGTAGAGTCCGAGCAAGGTAAATGTCTATCCCTTCCTCCTGGGTCTTTTCTCTTTCGGATGCCATGCTAACCCCACATTGCTATTGTGGGCGCTATAGCTAGTAGGGAAGTATGGGATTTCGAAGCCATGGTTGATGACGTGCTCAATTCTGTAATATAGAAGGAGCTTGTTCGGGCTACCGAAGTCATGGAGTCCGAGGAAGTCACGCCCGAGCAGGGTGCGGCCGAGGATGCCCGAGCAGCGAGGGCGGGGATCCCCCATATCATCATCGATGTTGGCGATGAAGTGGAGGAGGCCAAGCCCGAGGATCCGGCGGGGGCCGAAGAGAAGCATGAGGATCTTGGGGAGCCCAAGGCCAGTGACATCATTGCTGAGACGCTCTAGGAGCTCGAGGGGGATCCCTCGCAAGTCCAGTCGCACGCGGCGCTGGACGCAAGCTCAGCCAGTGACCAAGCCCCGTCCCCGAGCAGAGGTGCAACTCTGGGCTTAGGGCGTGTCTCCCCAGGGGAAGAACGTCCCCGGGATGACGGACCAGAAGACCTGCCGCTCGTGGTCCCAGACCCAAGCCAGGTCAGCGAGCGGGATCCGTCCCCGAGCAGAGAGGGGACTCTAGGCTCGGGGCGTGTTAACCCGGGGGACCTACCGCTCGGGGCGCGTTAACACGGGGGACCTACCGCTCGGGGCGCGTTAACCCGGGGCACCTGCCGCTCGTGGTGCTGGACCCGAGCTCGAACGGTGAGTGTGACCCAACCCCGAGCGAAGAGTTGGATCTGGGGCCAGGTCCTGAGATCCTGGGGGCGGAACACCCTGAGGAGGAGCTTGCTTTGGTGGAGGTCGTCCCACCAGCGCAGGCTCTTGCACTCCTGGGCGCTGAAGAAGCCCGGGGTCAAGAGGAGGAGGAGGAGCCCCCGAGCATAATGCCTGCTTGGGGGGAGGACGTGCAGCTGGGTCCTCGCCAGGAGGATCCGACTGAGCTCTTCCAGGAAGGCCTTCAGGAGTGCCTTCACTGGGTAAGTTTGAGAAATCACTTCGCTTTTCTTTGCGGGTTGAGTCAGGATCTGAGGCACTTCTTCGTGTAGGTAGTCGAGGTTACTATGATGGACTTCCAAGCTTTGAAAATCCCGCCCGAGGTTTTGGCCAGGCACAGTGCTGAGCAGGACGTGAAGATCGCAGAGCTCGAGCAAAAGCTGGCCGAGCTAAAGGCCTCGGACGAGGAGATCCGTCAGAAGACCGAGGAGTCCATCTCGGTTGTCAAGGCACTCCTCGAGTAAAGTGAGTGGGCCAGGGCATCCCTGGAGGAGACGGTGAAGGAGCTATGCCTCTCCGTGCTCAGTGCCACAAAATCGGTCGAGCAGCACAAGGAGGAGGCGAAGCGACTCCGCCAGGCGGCCAGCGAAGGGCGCGAAGCTCGGAGAAAAGTGCTCGACCTCGAGTCCGAGCTAGACACCGTTCGCGAAGAGCTCACCATCCTCCAGGATGCTAGGCGCGCCGGGAAGTTTATGCTCTATAGCTTTTGCTGTACAAACCCGAACCTTTTTTTAATCAAAGAAGTTCGTTTGTTCTACTTCGTGCATTGTGTGCTCCTTTTACTTTCGATAATTGTCCTACAAAACGACCAAGACAACAACGAGTAGATCGAGCAAATAACGCTTAAGTATAGGAGACGACGAAAGTACGAGCGTGCATTTTTGGAAAAAGCACGGTAGTTCGTCATCCTACTAGCCCCTGGTGTGAACGAAGTTCGTGCACCTGGATTGTGAAAACGAGCTCGTTGACAGGAGAGATAGAAAAAATCGTGTTGCCTTCGCTCAACGACCCAGCGACCTTATCCAAATTGCGAGCATGGGCCAGGTCGTGGTCCATGCCCCTAAGTTGCGAGCATGATTTCGACGACGGCAGGGAAGTCATGTGGTCGCACAACTCGGGATGCAACAGCTGGGCACAAACGGGCCAACTACACTTCGGGACCATCTGAGAGGGTGTCCGTGCGATTGTGACTTGCAGTGGAGTACTACTGCGAGAGGCAATCGACTTATGCAGACTTGAACCTCAAGAGGCGAGCTTAGTGGTCTAGTGGTGGCCGTTGCACCATAGGTCGTTCGTGCACATGCTAGCCGATCCTTAGAAAAGAATGCAATTGGAGTGAATGTTCTTACCCCTCATGCTCATCCCGTCATCAAGATAGTGAGGAGAAAAGTATGCCCTCGAGTGAGAATAAGTCGGCTTACCAGAAGGCAGGGACTTTGGGGTCATTCACAAGATCTTGCGGAGAATGGGAATCACAGGGCGGGCATAGAACCGAATTTTATTGAAGGAAAAACCTTTGAAAATTGCGAAGAAAAAAGGCGACAAGAGAGACTAGACAAAGAACTAATGCAATTGGTCGATGTTCTAGGTGCTGGCTAGTTCTCGACTGTCTTCCATCGCAAGCGCTTAACAGCCCTCGTGTTCGATATGACCGTGTAAGGACCCTCCCATCTTGGGGTTAGCTTGTTGGCCTTTGACAAATCCTAGACTCTATGCAGGACAAGGTCACTGACTTGTAGGGTCCTTGGTCGAACCGATTTGGCCGCGTGCCTGCGAAGTGCTTGCAGGTAAACCGCAGATCGGAGCAGAGCCCGTTCGCGTGTTGCCTTTGCGAGGTTGAGGTCTAAGACGCTCTCGCTTTCCTAGTCGATGTGGTCAACCAGGTGCACCTTTGGAGAACCCAACACGATTTCCGCGGGCAAGATGGCCTCCGTGCCATAGATGATCTGGAAAGGAGTTTCTCCTGTTGCTCGGCTGGTCGTGGTGCGGGTTGACCACAGGACAGAAGGAAGCTCGTCCACCCAGGCCTGCCCGTGTTGGTCAAGGTTTTTGGAAACCCTTTTCTTGATTCCTTGGTTGATTTGCCTGTTTGCTCGCTCAGCCGCTCCATTACTCTGTGGGTGAGCCACAGAGGCGAAGCATACCTTGGTCCCAATGTCCTTGCAATAGTCCTGGAATAGTTCGCTTGTGAACTGGGTGCCATTATCCGTGATGAGACGATTCGGTATACCGAAGCGTGTCACCACGTTATTGCGAAAAAACCTCCTAGCCGCTTGGGCCGAGATGGTTGACATGGGCTAAGCCTCGATCCACTTGGTGAAAGTATCGATGGCCACAAGCAAGTACTTGCAACCCTTCTGGCCTCGGGGAAAAGGTCTGAGTATATCGACCCCCCAGACCGAAAATGGCCATGTCAATGGGATGGTCTAGAGCACATACGCTGGCTGATGAACCTTGTGGGCATGAAACTGACACGCTCAGCAAGAGGTTACTATCGAATGAGCGTCAGCTAAGGCCGTTGGCCAGTAATAACCCAATTGAAAGGCTTTGCTCACTAACGTTCTAAAAGACGAGTGAGCTCCGCACATTCCTTCATGGATGTCCTTGAGAAGGTATTGTTCTTCTTCCTGGGTGATGCACCTGGAGAGGACTTCTAGTTCTCCTTTGAGGTATAAGACGCCCTCGATCAGCTTGTATGGAGAGGACCGTCTTATGAGCCGGGAGCACTCGGCTTCTTCCTCGGGAAGTGTCCCATGCGCGAGATATTGGATTAATGACGTCATCCAACTCGCACCATGCTCGAGGAGAGAGACGTTACCGCACGCCTCAAGTGCCTCCTCTGCAGAGGGAATGGAGGGCTTGTGTAGGTGATCGATGAGCACTCCTGCCAGAGTAGGGGATTCGGAGGAACCGACATTCGAGAGGTGGTCGACTAGGGAATTGTCCTTCCTGGGGATGTAAAATACCTCGAAATTCCTGAAGTACTTTTCCATCTTCCTAACTTTGACCAGGTAAAGCGCCATTAAGTTATCGGAACACTGATACTCCTTGTTGACTTGGTTGACGACCAACTGTGAATCACCTTTCACAGTAAGCTGCTGGACTCCAAGCACCCTACATGCTCGAAGCCCAGCCAGAAGGCCTTCGTACTTAGTCGCGTTGTTTGTCATGGCGAAATGTAATTGGAGGGCGTACTGGAGATGTTCTCCTTGCGAAGAGACTAGGACGACTCCAGCCCCTGAGCGTTCGTAAGCTTGGGACCCGTCAAAGTACATTGTCCAACGTCCTTACCTAGGTTGGTCGAGCTCCACGTCGGGTGGCGCGGGGTTCGTCCATTCTGCCAGGAAGTCTGCTAAGACCTGGGATTTGATCGCCGTGCGAGCTGAGAACTCAATCTCGAACTCGGCGAGCTCCATGGCCCATTTCGCTATTCGGCCGTCGGCGTCTTGGTTCCTTAGGATCTCCCTAAGTGGAAAGTTGGTCGGGACATGGATATTATTTGATTGGAAATAGTGTCACAACTTTCTGGAGGCCACGAGCAACGATTACAAGAGTGTTTGGACCTCGGGGTAGCTCTTCTTTGGTCCATGCAAGACCTCGCTAACGTAGTAGATTGGTTGTTGCACTCTGTCCCTTTCCACCATGAGGACGACGCTTACTGCTTGTGGTGTTGCGGCTAAATACAGTAGTAGGACTTCTCCTATTTTCGGTATGGTCAGGATCGGGGTTTGGATAGTACTACATAAGCTCTTCAAAAGATTTGTTGGCCTCTTCTGTCCACTTGAATCCATCGTGCTTGCGGAGGGCCTTGAAGAATGGTAGCCCTCGCTCGCCAAGCTGGGAAATGAAATGGCTAAGTGCTGCCATTCTCCCGATTAATGCCTGGACCTCCTGCATGCAAGTGGGTGGTGCATGCTCTCGATGGCTTCAATCTTCTCCAGGTTCACCCCGATACCTTGAGGCCCGATCATGTAGCCGAGCACCTTTCCTGCTCTCACACCGAACACATATTTCTCTAGATTGAGTCTTATTCGTTGTTTATTGAGGTTACAGAAGGTCTCCTCTAGGTCAGAAACATGAACTGAAGCAAGCTTGCTCTTGACTACTGTCAGCGTAAGAGCTAACAGACCCATTTCGAAGCGGGGTTATGAAGTTCGAACGGGGGGCTTTCGTGGAGATTGCTCGAGAGACGGTGGAAAGGAAACAGACTCACAAGAAGACACTAGGGTTTATCTAGGTTCGGGCCTCCTCACGAGTAATAGCCCTAGTCCTGCTTGTCTTATTCTTGATTGTGTTCTTGGGGAAACTGAGAAAACCAGGGACATGGGACTCGAGGATCCCAACCCAAAGGAAAATGAATCAACCTCAAGATCGAACCCCCTCTCCCATGCACCCCAGCTGCCTTTTATATCCGGGCCGGCTGGGGCGCATGGGGCTTACAATAGCGCAACACATTGAATACACTACCATGACGCATTTAATGCACCTGTCATTGTTCTTGCAGCACACTTAATGCCCCGGCACAACCATCCTCTCCCCTGCTTCAGGCCCCGCGCCTGCCGGCTCCGCCCGCTCTGCCGGCATGGGAAATTGCATTGTGACGCCACTCGCAATAATGGCGCACGTTGGGAACACGCGCCACCATACTGTGGCCTTCATTACCCCCATTTAGTGCGCACGATACGCATTAAATGTCTTTGACCTTCTGTGTGGCGGCACGGGTTACTAGGTGGCCTCGGGAGCTGAGCGCTAGTGGTGTGGGTTGGGCGCCGTGAGTCCGCCTAGCGACCACCTTGCTGACCGCCAGCGGCGTGGCCTGGACGCCACGTGTCCGCTGGGCGATCACCCTGCTGATTGCCAGTTGCGTGTCCTGGTCGCCACGTGTCCGCTGAGCGGCCACCTTGCTGACCGCCAGCGGTGTGGCCTGGTCGCCACTTGTTCGCTGGGCGGCCACCTTGCTGACCACCGGCGGCGTGGCCTGGTCGCCACGTGTCCGCTAGGCGATCACCCTGCTGACCGCCAGCGACATGGCCTGGTCGCCACCTGTTCGCTGGGCGACCACCTTGCTGACCGCCAGCGGCGTGGCCTGGACGCCACGTGTTCGCTGGGCGATCACCCTGCTGATCGCCAACGGCGTGGCCTGGACGCCACCTGTCCGCTGGGCGGTCACCTTCCTGACCACCAACGGCGTGGCCTAGACGCCACCTGTCCGCTCAGCGGCTTTTACACAAGTGTAGTGGGCACCCTGGTGTAGAATACGCCGACAGTAGCCCCCGGACCCACGCTGGAGCGCCCTTTATACCTTTTGGAAAAAAGCTGCTCAGTCTCCCGGGTGGGTCCATCATAAATGCCCACGTAACGCTGCGGCTTTAAATGCCGCCGCCGTTTCCAGGCATTGAGGCGGAGCGTGCAGCCGCCCCCGCCTCGTATCCTACGCGGGCCTTGGGAACATGCCCGCGCCTTTTCTGATTTTTTGGGTTTCCTGCCATTGAACCGCCGCATCCCTTCGGGTCTCCCGCCGAAGCATTCCTCCATGCGCCTATATATATAAGTGGCCACTGGAGGAGCGGTTCGTTTTTTCCTTTCAGCCTCGCCCAATTGCTAAGCCCTAACCTTTGCTTCTTGCGAACTGCTTTTTTGCTCATATGGCGCCTCCAGCACCTCTGCTCCCTCCGTCGACCGTCGAGGATGCCGACGCCACGAGGTTTTCCCGGTACATCTTCGGCGGCACCGTCCGCACCCGTGCCGGGACCACCACGCCCGGCTATCGCCCGGGAGAAGTGATCTTCGGTTGGGCAATGCTGGTGGGTCTCCTTCCGCCGATCTTCGACTTCTACCTCGCCGTCCTCAACTTCTACTCCGTTCACAACATTCACCTTCCTCCTAACTCCGTCATCCTCCTTGCTATATTTGCCCACTTCTGCGAGATGTTCGTGGGAGTGGCCCCCAACCTTCCTCTCTTCCGCTTCTTTTACGCCTTGCGCGCGGCCAAGGACTCCACCCAGTCGGGCAGCTGCCACCTCCGTCTCCGGGACGGCGCGGCTTCGCGCTATATTCCGCTGGACTCCCACTCCAACTGGAAGACTTGGCGCAACGAGTGGCTCTACATCGCGGACAACAGCGGCATAGAAGTCCTGGAGCTGCTGACTGGGCCAGCGATCAGCACCCCTACCTGGGGAGCGCACGTCGATGAGATGCCCAAGCTCCGGACGATGCTGGCCCGCGTGGACCTGCTGCCGACAGCGGGCCTGACGGGAGGCATGGTTCTCCGGGACTACATATCTCGGAGAATCAGTCCCCTGCGCCACCGTGCTCGCCCTGCTTGGCAGTACACAGGCCCCGACGACATGACCCGGACAACTCCCGGAGGTAGGCCACTTGTTTTTCTCTCTTTTTGGTGCCCTTTGCGACTGCCGCTGAGCTAACGACGGTTTTGCTCTTCTTTTTTCTTTTCAGCCGCAGGGGACCTATCCCCCGCAAAGATCGACTCCTGGATGCGGCTGCTGGGCATCTCTAGCTCCGTCCCGCCTTTTTCGGCGGGCGCGCTCCCACTTTGCCAAGTGGAGCCCCGGGAGCGCGTGGCAATCACCCACGCCATACCCACCATGGACACCATGGGACTGGTGAACATGCCCCACCAAGGGGCGTTGACGATCCGGGGCCCTCCTCCAGCTGGCGACCAGGGAAGGGGCAAGCTCCCTACTGACGACGATGCCCCTAGCTCCAGCCCTAAGAGGGCTTTTGTCCTGTCAGGGGGCGGAACAACCTCAGCCGCACCACTCGGCTCAACCGGGGCGGGGAGCTCCACGGCGGCTGTGGCTGCAACTACAGCCTCTCCCACCGAGGTGGTTGACGTCGACGTCGCTCCGACCGTAGCTTCGCCGGCACCGATCCTTCCGCCGCCGCCGCCGGCGCAGGTTGACCCGCCAGCCCCAGCTCTTCCACCTGCGCCAGCCGAGCAAATCTGCCACAGCGCCGCAAGGGGATCGACGCTCCCACGGCCGCGCCTCGCTTCAGAGGCCTTCACGGTACTTAAACCAACACACAGCAGATTGTTAAGTTCTTTTAATCTTAGAGGCTTACCTCCTTTTACCTTCTTCAGGGCTACATTTGCGCACGGCGACAGTGGCATCAAGTGCCGCAGATCGCCGTGCGGCGGTCGAGCACCGAGGCGACTCAGTGACCGCCAGTGGTCGCGCAGGGCGGTTATCTTACCGCTCAAGGCGAGATGGGCCTGCCACCCACTCCGGAGGCCCCCAACGCTTCAGTCCCCTCGGCGACGCGACGCTCGCTAACCGCTTCTGGCGAATCGCACTCCAGGAGCGCGCACTCGTGACGAGCAAGGAGAGGCTGAGGGAGGCCACCGTGGAGAACAACCGCCTCCGCAAGGAGGCGTAGGACTGGCGCGGCCGGGCGGAGCGGGACCTGCAGTAGGAGAGGGAGCAATGAGCCCTCCGCGTCGAGGCGATGACCCAGGAGCGCGACGAAGAGAAGGGTGAGCGGCTCCGCGCGAAAACCGAGACCACCTTCATGCTGCGCCCAGCCTTCGACCAGATGGTGGCCAGCTTAGCGCCATTGGGGTTGGAGCAGCCGGCCCCGATTGAGCAAACGGCCCGGCACTATGCCTTCTACATGAGCAGGATCGCCGACTTCCTCACCCTCCTGCCCGACGCCTTAGCCACCCGGTCCAGCCAAGAAGGCGAGGCGATCGCGGCGACCACGGCGGCGTCGTGCTCACTTTGCGCCCGGACGCTAACTCGACCCCTAGCCGCCATCTAGGGAGTGGAAGTGGACTGGGCCCGCGCAGAGGCACAGGTAAGCAACGCCGCCGAGCAGGTCACCGATCAGCTCGAGATGGTCAACCCGGCGCTGGAAGCAGTGCCCGAGGACGTGGCGCTCGGGCTGGATGCCAACCTGATAGAGGACCAGGCGGCCGCAGAAGCCGCGGCGGACGAGGAGTGAAGACTCTAGACTTAGCTTTGCCCGCTTTTTTGTTTTGTCGTCCTTTGTAAAAGACTCCTGCAAGTCAGATTCTTGTTTATAAACGCATACACTTCCCTTCACACGTCTTATGTTCGGATGCTTGTCCGTGCCTCCACTGTGCTGGTTCTGGATGAACAAAGAGGCAACCGCATGCTTTAAGGGTCAGTTGGGGTGCAGGGCTCGGATCCCTCGTGCCGGAATGTCACTATCTCAGGATCTTAGGACTTTGTGAAATTAATTACTCTCGCGGTCTCTTGCGACCGAACACTTGGTGAGGTGTGGCAGGGTAGTAGGATCTCCGTAGTGGTGTTTGGGTCGCCGGTTCTCACGGGGACACCCTGCGCGTCACGACCGTGTTGAAAATCGTGCCAAACTAGCCATCCGACCGCCCATCCCTGCCCGCCATGCTCACCCAGTGGTTCCACTTTTACCGTCGAGAATTCAGAGAGCCGTAAGGTACTGAGGGCGATTACACGGACACGGCCCATCGGGGCGCAAACCAGAAAAAAGAGAACAAAGGAGACAACTGCTTTGAACGAAAACGAACGCTTGATTAAAACAGAGGCTTCCCCCGACCAGCCCAGGAGAGGAAAACTCGACCCGGCGGACCGGGGTACACAGCTCTGTACTTATAGCCAATTTAGGGATAGAACTTGCGCAGGAGCTCTATGTTTTGGGAGTTTGCCAGCTCCTCCCCATCTTCAGTGGCCAACCTAACCGCCCCGAGATGAGAGACTGAGACCACCTTAAAGGGGCCCTCCCACTTGGGAGACAGCTTGTGCAACCCGGTATGTGTCTGAATTCTGCGCAAGACCAGGTCGCCCACTGCCAGTGTTCTCTCGCTGACCTGGGTGGCGTGGTACCGCCTGAGACTTTGCTGGTACCGGGCAGCGCACAAGGCTGCGCGATCTCGCACTTCTTCCAGGAGATTGGCATCCTCTCGACGCAGATCCTCCTGGGCTTCCTCTGTGAATGCCACCACGTGTGGTGACCCTAAGGCCAGCTCCGAAGGCAGGACAGCTTCCGCGCCGTAGACTAGGAAAAAAGGAGTTTCCCCGGTGGCCCGGCTGGGGGTGGTACGAAGCGACCACAACATCGCCGAAAGCTCTTCAGTCCACCGGGCTCCGCGCTTGTGGAGTCGATCAAATGCCCTGGTTTTGAGGCCCTTCAGCACCAACGCATTGGCTCGCTCAACTTGGCCATTACTCCTTCGGTGGGCCACCGAGGCAAAACAAACCTTGGTGCCCATTTCTTCATAGAAACCCAAGAAGGCAGCATTGGTGAACTGGGCGCCATTGTCGGTGATGATGCGGTTGGCGACCCCAAAGCGGGTGAAGATTCCTTGCATGAACTTGATTGCAGCGGCAGCGATAATGGCTCTGACCGCCTTGGCTTCCACCCATTTGGTAAATTTGTTGATGGCGATGAACAGATGGGTGTAGCCCCCTGTGGCCCGCGGGAACGGGCCCAGGATATCCAGCCCCCAGACCACAAAGGGCCATGAGAGCGGGATGGTTTGCAGAGCCTGGGCTGGTCGGTGGATTTTCTTGGCGTGGTACTGGCATGCCTCGCACTTCCTCACCAGCTCGCAAGCATCCTGGAGGGCGGTCGGCCAATAGAACCCTTGGCGGAAAGCTTTCCCCACCATCGTTCGACTGGACATATGGCTCCCGCACATGCCTCCATGGATATCAGAGAGCAAATTGCTCCCCTCTTCCCGAGTGATGCACTTCAGAAGAACTCCGTTTCTACCCCGGCGATACAGGTCCCCGCCCACCAGGGTATAGAACTTGGCCTTTCGTGCTATCTTCTCCGCTGACGCATCATCGTCGGGGCACACTTGATCCCGCAGGTAGGCCAGGATCGGATCCATCCATGTGTCTTCCCGGTCAAGTGTGGCGACCACAGGGTGATCGCCCGGGTACTCCGCCTGGCCAGGCGTTTCCGCTGGTACTACTTTCCCTTCCGGGATGAGGGCTGAAGTAGCGTCACCATCGTTCCCACCAGAAACGGGGGCTACGATGGACGGTCGCGGAAGCCTTTCTTCAAAGACTCCGACCGGAACAGGGGATCTTGTCGAGGCGAGCTGTGCGAGCCCGTCCGCCAAGTAGTTGTCGCGCCGGGGGATATGAGTATACCCGAGCTCGTCGAAGTGTCGCTCCATCTTTCTGACCTCTGCCAAGTACTCCGTCATGACAGGATCAGAGCAGGAGAACTCCTTTCTTGCTTGGTTGATGACCAGCAGCGAGTCGCCCTTGACTTGTAGGCGCCGAACACCGATGGATCTTGCGCGCGCGAAGTCCCGCCAAAGAAGCCGTGACTCAAGAACGTTGTTGGTTGCCTTAAAGTCCAGGACGACCACGTACTTGAGGAGGTCTCTGGTTGGGGAATCCAGGAGAACCCCAGCCCCCACACCTTCAAGCCTGAAGGAGATGTCGAAGTAAAGTGTCCAAGGGGAAGGCGCGCGGGGGTTTCCTCAACTTCAGGTTCGGCTAGAGTCCACTCGACGATGAACTCCGCCAGCCTTTGACTCTTGATAGCAGTGCGGGGGGCGAATTTGAGACCAAACTCCCCCAGCTCCACAGCCCATTTTGCAATGCGACCCTCCGCTTCACGATTGTGAAGAATCTCACACAGGGGGTAGCTAGAAACCACTGTGATCTCCCTTCCTTGGAAATAATGCCGCAGCTTCCTGGATGCCACCAGCACAGCGTACACCATCTTCTGGGCTTGTGGGTACCTTGTTTCCGCATCATGTAGCACTTTGCTAACGTAGTAAACTGGCTACTGGACGCCTTCCCGCTCCACCACCAGCGTCGCGCTCACAATCGACGGGCTGGCCGCTACATACAAAGAAAAGCCGGCTTGTTCGACTTCTGGGGCGATTTAGCACCGAGGGAGGAGAGGTACTTCTTCAAATCTTCGAGTGCTTGTTGTGCTTCTGCAGTCCATTCGAAAAAGTTAGTCTTCTTTAACAGCTTGAAGAAGGGGAGGCTCCTTTCCCCTAGCCGGGCTATGAACCGGCCGAGAGAGGCTAGGCGACCAGCCAAGCACTGCTCTTGCTTGAGCCGTGTGGGTGGCTGCATGCGCTCGATGGCCGCAATCTTTTTCGGATTGACCTTGATTCCACGACTGGACACGAGGAACCCAAGCAACTTTCCAGATGACACTCCGAACACTCACTTCTCAGGATTCAGCTTCAAGCAATACTGCCGGAGGTGGGAGAAAGTCTCCTCTAGATCTTCAATAAGCCTGGCAGTCTTTTTGGTCTTCACTACCAAGTCATCAACATACACTTCAAGATTTCTTCCAATTTGTGACCAAAATACAGTGTGCGTTGCTCGCTGGTAGGTTGAACCAGCGTTCTTCAACCCAAATGGCATTCGGATATAACTATACATGCCTAGAGGGGTCACAAAAGCAGTCTTCTCTTCGTCTTCCCGCACCATGTTGATCTGGTGGTAGCCGGAGTAGGCGTCCAGGAAGCACAAGACCTCGCACCCTGCTGTGGAGTCGATGACAATGTCTATTCACGGCAGAGGGTACGGGTCCTTGGGGCAGGCTTTGTTGAGGTCGGTGAAGTCGATGCACATCCGCCACTTCCCGTTCAACTTCTTGACAAGCACAGGGTTGGCTAGCCACTCGGGGTAGGTGGCCTCCCGTACAATCCTTGCCTGCAGCAGTTTCTCTACCTCATCCCGAATGGCTTCTTGCCGCTCTGGTGTCTGCCTCCGGACTTTCTGCCGGACTGGGTGCACTATAGGGAGCATTGCCAATCGGTGCTCAATCACCTCCCTAGGGACCCCAGTCATTTCAGATGGTTCCCAGGCGAACACATCTAAGTTAGACCGGAGGAAGGTGACGAGCGCGTCTTCCTATATGGTGCCGAGGTGGGGACCTATCTTCACGACCTTCCCAGAACCATCCTCGCCCATGGGGACCACCTTCACCTCACCCGAGGGACCAGGTGAGGCGCGGGCCTTGCCCAGGGGGAGCTCTAGGCAGTCGTCCTCGCCTCGGGCCGAGCAGGTGGCGCCAGCCAGATCCTGCACCTGCTTGCTGAGGCACAGAGCTTCCAGCCGATCCACCTTCACAGTAATTGGACCTCCAGGCCCCGGGATTTTTACCATCATGTAGGCATAGTGCGTGGCTGCCATGAACTTGACCAGAGCTGGCCGGCCAACCAGAGCGTTGTAGGGGAGGTCGAAGTCGGCGATCTCGAAGTTGATTTTCTCCGTCCGGAAGTTCTCCACACTTCCGAAGGTAACAGGCAGCCGAACTTGTCCCAGGGGTGTCAAGCCTACCCCAGGGGCAACTCCGTAAAAGAGAGGGGCCAGGCGCAACTCCTCATAGGGGATTTGGAGTGCCCTGAATGCCCCGACTGACATAAGGTTGATGGAGCTTCCTCCATCGACAAGCACTTGCCTGAGTCTCGCGTTCCGGACCGTGGGAGAAACCACGATCGGGAGATGGCCCGGGCTTGAGGTGCTCTCCGGGTGGTCAGCTCGACTGAAGGTGATCGGCTCCTCCGACCACTTCAGTGTCCTGCTCGCCACGGGGGTTGGTACGGTGGCGCACACCACCCTCAACTCTCGCTTGTACTGTGAGTTAGAAGAGTAGGTGGCGGAGCCACCATGAATGAACGCCACCGTGTGCTCCGCTTGCTGAAAGGCCAGCGGAGCAGGGTCTTCACCCGCGCCATCGCGGTCATCTTCGCAGCGCTCCTTAAGCCGCTGCTCCACCAGCTTGGACACGACCTGGCAATCCGCTAGATCATGCCCGTTGGTCCTGTGGATGGGGTAGTAAGGTCTGCCCCCATCGTCTTCTCGGCGGGGCAAACGGCGGTCCCCGCGGTCGCCACGCGGGTCTCGGCGATCACCCCTCCTGTCCCGGCGGTCGCGCTTCTGGGGCTTGGCCTCCAGCTCAGCGACTAGGATCTCTCCAGCACCGACCTCTTTATGCTTCTTCTTCTTCTTGTGATCGGAATCCTTTGAGGTTCCCTCCTTGCTGTGGCCAGACGGCCCCACCGCACGCTCCCAGGCCTCTGCCGCCCTGGCGCATTTATGCGCCAAGGAGAACATCTCGGAGGTGGTCGATATGGTGCAGGTAGCCATCTTCTCCCACATCTTCTGGTCCCGAACCCCCCTCCGGAATGCGATGATCACCGATTGCTCGGAAATCCAAGGGATCGTGTTACGGCAGTGGCTGAACCGCCGGATAAACTCCCTCAGGGACTCCCCCTTTGTCTGTTCCAGGGCATGGAGATCGTCCTCCACACCCGGCTGAGTGTAGGAGCCCTGAAAGTTGGTGACAAAAAGGTCGCACAGCTCCTCCCATGAGTGCACAGAGCCTCGCGGGAGGTTCAGCAGCCAGGAGCGGGCAGAGCCCGTCAGCGACGTCGGGAGGTAGTTGGCCATGATCTTTTTAGACCCTCCCGCGGCCCACACCACCGTAGTGTAGATCTGTAGGAACTCCTCCGGGTTGGTGGTACCATCGTACTTTTCGATGGACGCGGGGCGGAACCTCTCCGGCCACGCAGCTTGGCGTAGGCGGAGGGAAAACGCTTGGCATCCAACGTTGTAGGGAGAGCAGCGTCGCTCGCCCGCCCCACAGCCCCGAGATGGGGTCGAGGAGTGCGAGTCTACGCTCTCCCTGGAGTCAGGGAGTGAGGTCTCCCCACGACCGCTAGACATCGGGTGGCCAACGCGACGTTGCTCGTGCGCGCGACGCCCCCTAAGGACATCACACAAGTCACCATCGCGTTGGGACCTCCTTTCATCTAGGCGGGTCCTCAGATCCTCGTGGCCCCCCGCCGGCTTGGGGGAATCGTGAGAAAGAGTGGGAGCATGTGCACGTCCCCCTGTACACGAGGGGGCTGCAACCTGTGCACCCTTCCCTTTGTCCAGGCCCTCACGACCAGGAAAAACTCTGACAGAGCGGCTAGAAGCTTGCGCATTGGTCGCGCGCATGTTCTGCCGCCCGACGCCGGGAGCCCCCGGTTGATTTGCCGCCTCCACCTGCTGCTGGGCGGCATCCACTAGGCGGCGATGTCCCGCAGCCATGGAGCGGCCGGGGTTTCGCCCCCTAGCACGACTGGAGGGTGATCGAGGAGCAGCCGGGCCGCATGAAGATTTCGCGCTGGGGTGTCATCCCCCATCAACAGGCGCCGTCGGACGAACTGTCCTCCTTGCGCAGAATGACCACGTGTCCCTCCCTGGACGGAGGGACCCGGGAGGTCCGAGACCTGGCCGAGCACCGGGATCGGCTGCGAGCACTGCTCTCCTCGGGTAGGTTGTCATGCTTGGAGCATGAAGCCGCGATGCTGACGACCGTCAAAGCTTCTTGCAAGCTTCGCAGGGAGGTGGAAGAAGAAAGGGCAATCCAGCCACTGAGCCCCCTACCTGGCCCGCTACTGTCGGCGTAAGAGCTAACAGACCCCTTTCGAAGTGGGGTGTATGAAGTTCGAACGAGGGGCTTTCGTGGAGATTGCTCGAGAGACGGTGGAAAGGAAACAGATTCACAAGAAGACACTAGGGTTTATCCAGGTTCGGGCCCTCCTCACGAGTAATAGCCCTAGTCCTGCTTGTCTTATTCTTGCTTGTGTTCTTGGGGAAACTGAGAAAACCAGGGACATGGGACTCGAGGATCCCAACCCAAAGGGAAATGAATCAACCTCAAGATCGAACCCCCTCTCCCATGCACCCCAGCTGCCTTTTATATCCTGGGTCAGATGGGTGGAAGGAACGAGCCGAGCCGAGCTCGGCTCGGCTCATGGGCTCGGTCTAGTGGCGAGCCGAGCCGTGCTCGGCTCGGCCCCGAGGCGAGCCCAAAACTGCCTGCTCGGCTCTGAGTCGGCCTGGCTCGCGAGCCGAACATTTTCTCAAGAATTAAATATTTATACAATAATTCATATATTTGCAGTGAATAATATTAACTTACTAGTTACTACTAAATAATAGTAGTTGTTTAGTTGCTCTATATCACACTTGTAGGACATGGAATTGTCTCAACATCATC
Organism: Rhipidocladum racemiflorum; assembly: GCA_036346355.1. Lineage (NCBI taxonomy): Eukaryota > Viridiplantae > Streptophyta > Magnoliopsida > Poales > Poaceae > Rhipidocladum > Rhipidocladum racemiflorum. Next base: position 14,102,623 of record CM070584.1, read on the forward strand.
TTTTTCCTAAAAATATAAGTCATTAATCATACTAAATTCACTGCATGGGCTGGGCCACCGAGCCAATTTGGCTCATGAGCCTCGGTGCTTTTATGCGAGCTGAAAGTAGGCTCGGCTCGAGCCCGAGCCGAGCCACGAGCCTGTGCGAGCCGAGCCAGGCTCGGGCGAGCCCGAGCCGAGCCACGAGCTTTTTTTCCAGCCCTAGGCGCATGGGGCTTACAATAGTGCAGCACATTGAATACACTACCATGACGCATTTAATGCACCTGTTACTGTTCTTGCAGCACACTTAATGCCCTGGCACAACCATCCTCTCCCTTGCTACGGGCCCCGCGCCTACCGGCTCCGTCCGCTCTGCTGGGGTGGGAAAGTGCACGTGACGCCACTCGCAATAATGGCGCTCATTGGGAACACGCGCCACCATACTATGGCCTTCATTACCCCCATTTAATGCGCACGATACGCATTAAATGTCTTTGACCTTCTGTGTGGTGGCACGGGTTACTATGTGGCCTCGGGAGCTGAGCACCAGTGGTGTGGGTTGGGCACCATGCATTCGCTTGGCGACCACCTTGCTGACCGCCAGCGGCATGGCCTGGACGCCACGTGTCCGCTGGGCGATCACCTGCCGACCGCCAAGGCGGCTGGTCGCCACTGCTACGCGCCACCTTGCCGATCGCCAGCTGCGGCCTGGTCGCCACTGCTCATTGGGGCCACCTTGTCGATCACGGCAGCGTGGCCTGGTCGCCACGTGTCCGCTGGACGATCACCCTACTGACCGCCAGCGGCATGGCCTGGTCACCACCTGTCCGCTGGGCGGCCACCTTGCTGACCGCCAGCGGCATGCCCTGGTCACCACCTTACTGACCGCCAGCGGCGTGGCCTGGTCGCCACTGTCACTGGCGATCGCTTTATCGACTTCGGGCGCGTGGCCTGGACGCCACCTGTCCGCTGGGCGATCACCCTGCTGATCACCAATGGCGTGGCCTGGACGCCACCTGTCCGCTCGGCGGCTTTTACTCAAGTGTAATGGGCACCCTGGTGTAGAATACGCCGACAACTACTATGTCGTCCACATAGACCTTCAGGGTTCGGCCTATTTGGTCGGAGAAGGTCTTCTGCATAATGCGCTGGAAAATCGCTCCAGCGTTCCTAAGACCGAAGGACATGGTCGTATAGCAGAAAGTACCAAACGGCGTGATGAAGGAGGTTTTATCCTCATCCTCAGGTGATATGCCGATTTGGTGGTATCCTGAATAGGCGTCCAAAAAGCTCCACCTGGGACTCCGCTGTCGCGTCGACCAACTGGTCTATGCGAGGTAGCGGGAAATTGTCTTTGGGGCATGCAGCGTTCAAACCCGTATGGTGATGCACATACGCCATTTGCCTCCCTTTTTCTTCACAATGACCGGATTGGCCAGCCACTCTGAATTGTCGACTTCCCGAATAAAGCCGGCCTTGAGGAGCTTATCAAGTTCTTCCTAGATAATGGCATGTTTCTTCGGGGAAAAGCATCTGAGCTTCTGCCTCACAGGCTTCTTATCAGGCCGAACCACTAGCCTGTGCTCGATGACCTCCCTTGGGACTCCGGGCATGTCGGACAGTTCCCAGGCGAACACGTCCACATTCTTCCAGAGGAAGGTCATGAGCTCGAGTTCCTATTTAGGGTCTAGTGAAGACCCAAAGTGCACGACCTTCGTCGGGTCTGTGTCGCACAACAGAACTGCTTTGGTCTCTCCTCCGAGCTGGAGGGCAGTCTTTGGCCAGGAATTATTTGGCTCTTGCTCGGGCCCGCACTGAGGTAGCTGCCCGACCATGTCTAGCACCCTTTCGTTGCAATTTAGGGCCACTTTCTGACTTCCTTTGACAGAGATCACACCACCAAGCCCAGGTACTTTCAGACACTAGTATCCATGGTGCGTGGCGGCCATGAACTTGACGAGCGCTGGCCTGCCGAGGATGGCGTTGTAAGCCAACTTGAAATCGACCACCTCAAATGTGATCAGCCCTGTCCGGAAGTTGTTCGGACTCTCGAATGTTACCGGCAAAACGATCTGGCCGAGGGGCTTCATCGAGGTACTCAAGATTATCCCGTAAAACGGGACCACTATGCTCTTGATCCTGGACCTGGGATTTGCATCTCGTCCAAGACCCTAGCAAATATGAGATCCAGGGAGCTCCTATAGTCGACGAGCACCCGTCCCACTACAGTATTGCTGATTGTGGGACTCACGACCATTGGGAGCCTCTGGGATTTAGTCATCCCTGGGGGACAGTCCTCCTTGGAGAACGTGAGAGGAAGCTCGATCCACTTGAGCTGTTGTACAGGAGGCTTGCCCTGAGTGACATGATGCACTTCTCGTGCTACCTCCTTCAACTCGCGGTGGAACCCGTAAGTAGCGGAACCCCCAAAAATTACCGCAATGTGATTTTGGGCTCCTGTTACTCCATGTCCACATCCCCGTCGACGGGCTTCTTGCCCTTACTGTAGGATCGAAGTATACGAATATAGCAATCAGAGGGGGGGTGAATGATTGTGCGGAAGTTAAAACCAAATTCTTGATCTATTAAAAGTTCACCCCAAAACAGAACCAAATAATTGCCTCGTTTTCGACAAAAACAGAATGACAGAGGTTCGGTAAAACGCCAATTCCTGGAGATCCAACCGTCGGATCGATCTAAAATTTGAACACAAGAAACTAGATTCCAGTACTAATCGAACCCAAAAAGAATCAGCTCGATCGGACTTACGGATCAAAAGTTATAAGCTTCGCAAGCTTGCTATTCCAGAACTTGACGAAAATCAATCTAATCAAAACTTCAAGATTAAACAAGAACGACAAAAGATTGATCAACTAGAGTTTGAGAAACACTAGATCAATACCCTAGAGAGGTTTTTGATGGATCAAATCAAGATAAAACTTAAAGAACAAAAACCAATCTAGAACTAGAACAAGCATGCAAACAAGAACCAAAAAGAGAACGTTGAAGCAATGCGGGAACTAGAAGAATTGATCTTTATTTCTTTTGTCTAAAGTACTCCCATCAAAAGAGTACAAACCCTAAACTTTGAGCCCAAGGCTCTATGCGCCTAGCTCTCCTCAATTCGATGCTCTTCAACAGGAGACAACCCTCCTATTTAAAGCACCAACTCATTAAGGAGTTTTGAATACGATTCCTATTCCCTAGAAGGAATCTGTATTCAACACAACTCTACTTGGCCCAACTTGGCCGAGTACAACTCTTGCACGCGTATGGCAACCCTACCATACTCACGTGACTAACACTTTGCACGCCAGCGTATGGCCACCGCCATACTCACGTGACTAACACTTTGCACGCCGAATGACCTCCTGCCATTCTCACGTGACTAACCATTCTTCATGTGCACCATTCTCTTAGCCCGAACGTCCCGCATGACATCCTTGACCACCAAGACCTCAGTTCCTCCTGAACCTAGTCCCGAACCTCAGCTCCTCCATGAACCTAGTTCCGGTCCCGTCATCGACCACATTCGTCTTCGAGCAATACCTGCACATGAACAAACCACAAAACAAATCCGAGCACAAGTCCACGACTTGACTCAATGTCAATCCATGCAACTACTCACATGAGCATTGCATAAAGTCCACTTCAAGCATCATGAAATTCTCACAAATTTTATAATATCAAAAACAAATCAAAATTCAAAGTCCAAATTTGCACAAACCCTAATCGAGCAAAAAGCCATTCACGACGGACCAAAAAATTTGGTCTGGCGTACATGTAAAACTTACTGTCTTTTAAGAACTTATTGTTTCTTATCAAATTGTCAAACACATGCACAAGCACATTTTGCAAAACCAATTCTAAGTTAATTTTTCAGTTCAAAGCCAATTTTTCAGCACATGATTTCACAATCTCCCCCTTGATGAAAACATTGGCAACACCACTAAGAAATGAACATTTGGCATTCACTTTATAAAAGATTTTGAAATCCAAAGGATCAAGGACCAAAAAGAGAAAACACAGAATTCCCCCTTTGACCAAAATGCAAAACAAAATCTCCCCCTGAGAATGAAAATGTGTGTGAATGTGCAATGTGTCCAAGAATTCCAAAAAATCTCCAAACTTCTCCCAAAATTTCAGAAACAAATCCCTTTTTTTTTCTTAAACTTTTCAACGATTCCCAAATTTCTCCCCCTTTGACAATGGATTCATCAAGAGTACAAAAGAGAGAACATGTTCAAAATTTTTCTGAAACAATGATTTCACAAGGAGAAACAAGGGAGTGCCAAGATAGGAAAAGATGAGCTCATTCGATCATATAACCTTATATATCACATAACATGCAAAATACATGATCTTGATGTGATTTTAACAAGTTAGGGAATGTCATGCATCTCAACCTCAATTCAGTCAACTATAGCCAAGTACTAAGCAAAACCTTTAGTAGAAAAGCAAAGGCTCAAACTTGAAGCAACTAACAATTCTGGGTGAGCAAATAGTTTCAACTCCAATCTAGTAAACCAAATTAATCCTTAAACTGCATGTGGCATGCTTGAAGCATACTTCTTTTATTTCCTTGGAGTGGCATGCTTGAAGCATACATCTTGTCTTTTGAGGGAATGGCATGCTTGAAGCATACATCTTATCTTTTAGGGAAAGCACCCTGAAGCACATAACTTGAGGTTTTTTGCTTTTAACAACCCTTTTTTTGATTCCCTTTTCTTTTCATTTTTCTTGATTATAAACATGCAAAAGTGATTAAAAGGTCTTATGAAAGAGTAAAGTTGAAACCACACTTGCTTCATAGCCCAAATTTGTCAAGAGGATTCAATATTAAGCCTAGAAGAGTAAGATATCACAGAGTATTTAGCTATAGGCAATCAAACCAAGGAATTCCGCAATATCATTTTTAGTTCAAGTGGAACAATTTAGATTATCATATATTAGAAAAATTACATAATATATAAAGAAATATGATAAAGTGAGCTCATTAAGTGAAAGAACTTGGCAAGGAAACTCCCCCTCAAAACAAACCCATTGGATGAACAATCCCAAGTTCTCCCCGAATAAAAGCAAAACGAGAAGAAGACAAAGGTTTTGTGAAAATGTCTGCCAATTGATGTTCAGTATCCACATGATGAAGCACAATATTTTCTTTTTCAACATGATCTCTAAGAAAGTGAAATCCAATATCAATATGCTCAAGAAAAGGGATTACTCAAGAGGTGGCACGAACCAAATCAATTCAACATCCTCCAAAGTCAACATCAGAATAAGCTCTTAAACTAATGCATAAGGAAGCAGAAAGCCAAATGCCAAAATCTTGAGTACCATAGAGATACCTGAAAGTTCACTTGAACGCTTGTCGATGTGAAGCACGTGGGAAGCTTGAAAACAAGCACACAAGCACACACAAGCACGTGGGAAGAGTCTCTCATGTAAACCTCTAATTATCTCGCCCTCAACAAAGATTATCATCATCTTTATGAACAAAGACACTCTCCCCGAACATATGCACTTGTACCTACATCATTTGAACTAGTGCCTTTTAAAAAATGTATGGAAGAAGCATCTCCAAAGGCAACACTTTCAAGATGAGATGCACGAGTGAAGGAGAATCAAATCTTATCGCGAACATACGAAGTGAGCATCCAAATTCACTAGCCACATGTTCTCCTCCTCGCGTGAGAAGCCTACATAGAAGCAGAAAGTGTCGAGGTCTCGGATCTTGGGGTTAGAAATAAGATGTTTAGGAATCCAAAGATCGAGACACATGACGCACAACAAGAGGGCACAACACGAGTATTCTTATGCACAAAAATAGATTTGCCTTTTTCCGTGTTTTTAGAAACAAAAGGTGTTTGTTTCACCCTAGGCACATAATGAGAAGTAGAGTGTGCCTTTCTGAAATTAGACCTAGCATTAAACCTTTCTCTCTTTTGTTGTTTAGCTAGTCTAAAGCAAAAGTCTACTAAATGTCCATCTCTACCACAATGAGTGCAAGTGTACTTAACATGATGTTTTGCTTTAACAGTAGAAGCACATTTTGCATTCATCATAGTAGAAGATAAAAGACCAGTAGATTTAAAGACAGTTTTCTTAGGCTCATTGACAATTTCAAATTTTCCACTTTCAAGTGTTTTGACAACAGTGGGAGCATGTGATTTATGATGAGCATAAGAATCAAAACCTAAACCTTTGTTATGAGTGCTAACTTTTGATTGATCCAAGATCATGTTTAGGTTTTTCTTTCCTTTAGTGAAACGTTCTAATGACTTTTCCAAGTAATCAATTTTTTAGAAAGAGTTAAACAATTATTACAGGAACGCCCACTTTTCCTTTTGCTTGCGACAAGTTGAGCATGAAAGAACCTCATGTGTAGGCAAATCTTCTGTCATTTGAGAAACCCTAGCATTTGCATCATGCAACTTCAATTCTAGTATGGAGCATATAGAACATGGAGTTGTATCATGTAAATCAATGGTAGAACAACTAGCATGTTTAACAAGTTTCTCATTTTTCTCATTTTCAGCATTGATTTGCTCTAACAAGGTAACATGTTCTTTCCTAAGCAAAGTAAGCTCATTGTAAATTAAGTCACATGATTTGCAAGCATCATCATCAGGAATCAAGATTTTAAGTCTAGCAATTTCAGCATTCAATGACTCAACAACAAAATCATGTTTCTTAATTTTCTTGTCACGTTTATCAAGCAATTTACCAAGTCGAGCAACAAAGAATAGCTAATTCATCGTAAGAAGGATCTACCTCATTGAAGTCGCCGCCGTGGTTGTCCTCGATAAAGTCATTGTCGCTTTTAGCCATGAGACACAACCCCGCCAACTCATGCTTGCTTGGAGTTGCATCGCCCTCACCGCTTCCCTGAATCCACATCGCTCAAATTGACTTGTTCAAGAGCGGAAAGAACTCGGTGGACAACTTTGCTGTTGATGAAGCTCTTCTTCTTTCTATTACTTGAAGAGAACTTCTTCTCTTTTCTTCTCGTCGTTGTCCTTCTCCTCCCTTGATGCTTTACCTGCAAGTTTAGGACAGTTTGGACGAATATGGTCGAGATCACCACACTCATAGCATCTTGGAGGGCCACCACCACCTGTCTTTCTCATTCTCACATTTTGTAAAGCTTTGTTAAAGCGAGAAGAGAGTAGTGACAAGTCTTCTTCCTGGGAATTGCTCAACTGTTCATCGGTTAGTGAAGACAAGAAAGATAGAGCAAAACTTGAAGCAGCACTATTATGAGATATGCTAGATTGAGATGTCAAAGCAATTGATTTATGATCATTCTTTCTAGCAAGAACATCTAATTCATAAGTTTTCAACTTGGAATAAAGAACATCTAAGGTAAGTGTACTCATGACAGTAGATTCTCTAATGGATGTAACTTTCATCTCCCAAATTGACATGTCTAATGCACCAAGCAATTGTCTAGCATTAGCAGCATCATCAAAGCTAACTCCAACAGCACGAAGATTACTAAGAATTTTATTGAAACGTGCAAAGAAGTCATCTAGCGACTCACCGGGTTTCATCTCAAATCGCATGTATTCTTTTTTGTAAAGATCTTGACGAACCTCTTTAATAGTGTTAGAACCCTCATGGTAATCACAAAGAGATTTCCATACCTCATATGCGGACTTGAGATGGATCACACGGTCAAAGTCGATGCGTCCCAAACCTTGGATGATCAAGTTGCGCGCCTTGCTGTTTGCTTCAACATGTGTGCGATTGGTGTCGTTGACGTTGTCGTTTGCAGGGACTTCATATGGCTTGTAGACCTTCTCCCAAATTGCGAATCCTTGAGCTTGGATGAACGCCTCCATCTTGGCCTTCCAAAACTGAAAATCAACACCATTGAACACACAAGGTTTTGTCGAATAATGATCCATTAATCTAATCACCGATTAAGATAGATTAGAAAAACCTTGCTCTGATACCACTTGTAGGATCGAAGTATACGAATATAGCAATCAGAGGGGGGGTGAATGATTGTGCGGAAGCTAAAACCAAATTCTTGATCTATTAAAAGTTCACCCCAAAACAGAACCAAATAATTGCCTCGTTTTCGACAAAAACAGAATGACAGAGGTTCGGTAAAACGCGAATTCCTAGAGATCCAACCGTCGGATCGATCTAAAATTTGAACACAAGAAACTAGATTCTAGTACTAATCAAACCCAAAAAGAATCAGCTCGATCGGACTTACGGATCAAAAGTTATAAGCTTCGCAAGCTTGCTGTTCCAGAACTTGACGAAAATCAATCTAATCAAAACTTCAAGATTAAACAAGAACGACAAAAGATTGATCAACTAGAGTTTGAGAAACACTAGATCAATACCCTAGAGAGGTTTTTGATGGATCAAATCAAGATAAAACTTAAAGAACAAAAACCAATCTAGAACTAGAACAAGCATGCAAACAAGAACCAAAAAGAGAACGTTGAAGCAATGCGGGAACTAGAAGAATTGATCTTTATTTCTTTTGTCTGAAGTACTCCCATCAAAAGAGTACAAACCCTAAACTTTGAGCCCAAGGCTCTATGCGCCTAGCTCTCCTCAATTCTATGCTCTTCAACAGGAGACAACCCCTCCTATTTAAAGCACCAACCCACAAGGAGTTCTGAATACGATTCCTATTCCCTAGAAGGAATCTGTATTCAACACAACTCTACTTGGCCCAACTTGGCCGAGTACAACTCTTGCACGCGTATGGCAACCCTACCATACTCACGTGACTAACACTTTGCACGCGTATGGCCACCTGCCATACTCACGTGACTAACACTTTGCACGCGAATGACCTCCTGCCATTCTCACGTGACTAACCATTCTTCATGTGCACCATTCTCTTAGCCCGAACGTCCCGCATGACATCCTTGACCACCAAGACCTCAGCCTCCCGAACCTAGTCCCGAACCTTAGTTCCTCCATGAACCTAGTTCCGGTCCCGTCATCGACCACATTCGTCTTCGAGCAATACCTGCACATGAACAAACCACAAAACAAATCCGAGCACAAGTCCACGACTTGACTCAATGTCAATCCATGCAACTACTCACATGAGCATTGCATAAAGTCCACTTCAAGCATCATGAAATTCTCACAAATTTCATAATATCAAAAACAAATCAAAATTCAAAGTCCAAATTTGCACAAACCCTAATCGAGCAAAAAGCCATTCACGACGGACCAAAAATTTGGTCCGCGATATGTAAAACTTACTATCTTTTAAGAACTTGGTCCCGCGCGTAAAAACGAAACTTATTGTTTCTTGTCAAATTGTCAAACACATGCACAAGCACATTTTGCAAAACCAATTCTAAGTTAATTTTTCAGTTCAAAGCCAATTTTTCAGCACATGATTTCACACTTACTGCCTTCTCCATGCTCCGGGAGCGTGGGCATAAGACCCTTGCCGTTGTAGAATTGCTCCATACGAAAGGTCCTGGTTCGGCTGTTGCGAAGGTCGTGCCCGTATGCCTGATGGAGCGGGCAGAAATGATTGCTCGGCTGACCACGTTGATCGCTGCAATCCTGGTCTTCCCGACCTTGATCACCGCGGCGTTGAGGTGGTCGACCCTTGCCCCTCGTGCCGGAACTTTTGCGCACCGGCGCCTGCGAGCTCGGTTGCTGACGCTGCTCAACGGTCGCGACCAAGTTCGGCGTAGAAGACTTCTTCTTCTTTTTCTTGATCTTCTTTTCGACCGAGCTCGGGCTTTTCTGGCTTGCGGAGGCCTCCAAGTTGGGTTGAGACGGGAGCTTTCCCTCGTCCAACATCTTCTTCCACTGGACTGCTTCATCGACATTGGCATACTGATCAGCCATACGGAATAGCTCGTTGGCCGTGATGTCCGGATGTATTTCGAGATCCTGTGTAAAACGGACGTCTCAGACTCCGAACTTAAGTGCTTGGACCACAACTTCGTTCGAAATGCTCGGGATGGAGTTCTGTACTTGCATGAACCGCTGGATGAACTGGTGCAGAGTTTCGCCTTCTGTCTGGATTAGGAGCACAAGGTCGCACTCCTTCCGCAGACGGACATAGCAACTTTTGAAGTTCACCTGGAGGGCACTGCTCAACTGCCCCTAGGACCGGATCGACTCCTCCTTTTGGTTGAAGAGCCATGTCCGAGCCGGACCATCCAGTACTGTGGGCAGAAAATCGGCCATGACTCCTTCATCTCCACTTGCTGCTAGGATGGCGGTGGTGTAGATTGAAAGGAACTCATCGGGGTTCTGGGTCCCGTTGAACCTTTCGATGTGGCCGGGTTTGAACTTGCTTGGCCACGTTACTCGCCAAAGAGGTGCCGCGAAGGCCCGACATCCGAAGATGGGGGTGTCATGGCAATCCCTTCGGTCTTGTTAATCATGGCAGTCATCACTACTTGATCCCCTGGCTTGCGGACCTAGCCGAGAAAACTTCTCGAGGTCAGTGCAAGGGGGAGTGGCCTGAGGAAGAGTATTCAGTTCGGCTCCGGTTGCGCCGAGCATCCCTTCGATCCCACGAACTTGCTCGGGAAATACTCCAGGCATCTTCGTGGTATCGGTCATGTTCCCACCGACCATCTCGGGCATGGCCGCGAGAGTCACCGAAGCGGAAATGAACAGGGCTACGGTGGCCGAGCTCCTGGGAAGCGCTCTGGGTCCTTTTTTGGTGGGATGCTTCCGTCGCCTTCACATCAGCGGCGATCTGCTCGATGTCGTCTGCCACGATGGCTCCCATGGCCTCCAAATCCACCTGCTCAGGAAACTCTCTGAGGTTACGTACGATGGACTCTACGATGGCATGGACATCATCGTGTCCCCTCGTGACGCGGTCTCTTGATCGGGCTCAAGATAGTCTGGGATATCCATGCCATCGTAGAGTCCATCGTACTCATCGTCCGAGAGGGCATCGAGCTGAGAGCGGAGGAACTGCTCTCGCACGGCAGCCACCGGGGAAAAGCTCCCTGGCTCGACGTGTCCCTCGGGATCAGTGATGCCGGCAGCATTACCGCTGGCGTACTACAGGTCTTCGTCCCCAGCATCGCTGAAGGTGCAGAGATCCCGGGTATCTTGAGAGTTTGGCATCTTCAGGGATTCTTCACGAAAGGAACTATTGGTCCCCACGAACGGCGCCAGTTGTCGACGACTGGGGAACGGGCCCCCGCTGAGCTTACTTGGTTGATCAAGGGGCCAACCCTGTCCCGTTCTTACATGAAGGGTTGCTTCTGAAGGGTGCCATGATAGCCCGGGACCAGGAACGCCCAAGGGACGACACAGGGATTTATCTTGGTTCGGGCCTCTCACTTGGGAGATAATAACCCTACTCCAGTGCAATGTATTGTGTGTATTCGAAAGGGGTGTGTCTAAGTGCCGAGATGGATGTCTGCGTGTGTATCAATCACCCCTCTTCTCTCAACATCTAGGAGGTACTTATAGGTTACAAGTGTATTCCCTCGATTCCAGCTCAAGCCACGAACGTTTGACCATGCCTATCTCGGCTGCAACCGAGTCCTAGATCTATGCCATGTCCTTGTTACGTGCGCAACGGCCCTGCGTAGTGGCGTGATCCTCGCTACTCCGACGCAACCGTCGATCACGATCGTCCGACCATGCATCCCATCCCGAGCTAGGGCCGAGCTAACTCGACCCTGACCCGAGCAAGTATGCTCGGGCCCCGCACCCGGGCACTAGCCGGGCAAGGAATTCGTGACGGCTGGGCTGGACCGAGCAACGATGCTCGGTCTTCTTAAGTAATCCTCGGGAACGACCTCCGAGGGCGCACATGGTCGGAACGGGCCTGGTCTGCCGGGGCATTATGGTAATTATGGGAGTTATCCCGTCCCTGACACGAACGAATGAAACAACAAATGGACTCCAAAATCAAATAACTCCAAATTAAGATCCAATAATCGATTCAAAGCACAAGTAGGCACTTAATTAACTTAATTACTCTTAATGACAAAAACCAGGGTATTACAGTGTTTCATGCTGATTTTTCTGCTTCTTTTGGAGACTCTCTCTGTTTCCTTATTGCTTCAGAGTCCTGTGATCTCTCCTTTTGGCATAGGAGACTTGGTCACATAGGCTTTAATCACTTGACCTGAGTTAGCGGCCATGATCTCATTCGTGGTTTGCCGAAAATCAAGATGGTCAAAGATGTTGTATGTTCTCCTTGCCGACATGGCAAGATGGTTGCTACTTCTCATCCCTCAGTCACCCGAGTGATGACTGATGCACTAGTATAGCTCTTGCACATGGACACTATTGGTCCGGCTAGAGTGCAGTAGCAGGAGGGAAGTGGTACATTCTTGTCACAGGTGATAATTTTTTGAGGTATTCTTGGGTGTTCTTCATGGCCTCGAAGGATGAGTCTTTTTCACATTTTAAGGGTTTGGTCCGTAGGTTGTCTATTGAGCTCCTAAGTGCCTTACGAGCGATCCAAAGTGACAATGGCACAGAGTTCAAGAACTCCTAGCTTCTGTGAGGAGTTAGGCATAGAGCATTAGTTCTCTTCTCTATACATCCCTCAGCAGAATAGCGTAGTGGAGAGGAAGAACAGGACCGTAGTAGAGATGGCCAGGACGATGCTAGATGAATGCAATACTCCTAGGAAGTTTTAGGCTGAGGCTGTATCTACGACATGCCATGTTGCCAATAGGGTTTTTCTTAGGACACACTTGCACTGCACTCGGTGTGTCTCATTTTTGTGTTTTCAGTTGCAAGTGCTTCTTCTTGAAGTATGGAAACCTAGATAAGTTCGAGTCACACTCTACTAATGGGATCTTTCTGGGTTACTCGACTTCTTCCCATAATTATAGGATTTGGGATATAGACTTGGGTAGGATGAGAGACTTATGAGGTGACCTTCGATGAGGCTAGTCTAGGTGCTAGACTAGACATTTCAGGCTCTTCTCATCTTTCCCAGTCTATCTTTGAGGATGATGATGACGGAGATGAAGGCATCTTGCCTGATCCAATCTCCATTCCTACCCCTGAGGTGCCCCCAGTTTTCATCTCTGCACCTCAGGGAGATTAGCCCTTACCCTCAAACTCTTCTATAGCTAGTGGCTCTGTTCCTACTTCTCTCATGAGAGGAGTAGAGGCCACTTCTGCCTCTGGGCCTCCCCGCCACATTTAGCAGGCTCATCCACCTAACCAGACCATTGGAGATCTGCTTGAGCGAGCTACTCGCTCTAAGTTAGGTTTGTCCACTTTCTGGCATCACTCTGCCTTTATTGCCTCTTTTGAGTCGAAGAATGTTTCTCATGCATTACCTGATAAATCTTGAACTAATATTATGCATGAAGAACTTGAAAACTTCGAGAGGAACAAAGTTTGGTAGCTTATCGAGCCCCCTTCTGCTCACAACATCATTGGGACCAAATGGGTGTTCAAAAACAAGCAGAGTGAGGATGGAGTTGTAGTTCGAAACATGGCTAGGCTAGTCGCTTAGGGTTTCACTCAGGTCAAGGGTCTCAACTTCGAAGAGACTTTTGCCCATGTAGCTAGACTAGTGGCCATCAGGATCCTGCTGGCATTCACGGCATCCAAAGGCTTCAAGCTTTATCAAATGGATGTCAAGACTGCATTCATCAATGGCTTTATTGAGGAAGAGGTGTATGTTAGACAGCCTCTAGGATTTTCGAGAACCCCAAGTACGCTAACTATGTATTCAAGCTTTCCAAAGCTTTGTATAGATTTAAGCAAGCTCCACGAGATTGGTGTGAGATACTTAAGTCCTACCTCTTAAGTCATGATTTTTGTATGGGTCAAGGGGGACAAGACTCTATTTGTCAGACATTCCAATTCGGACTTTCTCCTAGTCCAAATCTATGTTAACGACATCATTTTCGATGGCTCCTCTCATTCGCTTGTAACTCAGTTCTCAGATGTGATGAGTACTATGTTCGAGATGAGCATGATGGGCGAGTTGAGCTACTTCCTTGGCTTCCAGATCAATCAGACTCAGGAGGTTACATTCTTGCATCAAGACAAGTACACTCGAGACCTCATGAAGCGCTTTGATATGTCTGACAGGAAACCAGTCATGACTCCTATGGCCACCACTGCTGTCCTCGAGCCTTACGAGGATGATGAGCTAGTTGATCAAAAGGAGTATCGAAGCATGATTGGCTCCCTTCTGTATCTCACTGCTTTGAGACCACTAAACCTATACTTCTGGTATGCTTCGGCATCAGGCTTCTCCTCGCGCCTCTCACCGCCAGGCGGTGAAGTACCTTCGAGCTACCATTGATTATTGTATCTGGTACTCTTCCTCCTCCTGTCTATCCCTTAGAGCCTTTTCAGATGTAGACTTTGCTGGCTGTAGAATAGATAGGAAGAGCACATCTGACACTTGCAATTCATTAGCATTTCTCTTGTCTCTTGGTCCTCTAGGAAGCAGTCTGGAGTTGCTTAGTCCACCACAGAGGCCGAGTATATCGCTGCAGCCAGTTGCTGTAGCCAGGTACTCCGGATGAGATTGACCCTGTGAGAAGATGGGTTAGCAGCAAAGTATGTTCCACTTTTCTATGATAACACATCTACCATTCACATTGTTAAGAACTCAGTGTAGCATTCTCGGACCAAGCATATTGATATTTGATGTCACTTCCTTAGAGAACATGTGGAGAATGGTGATATAGTGCTCCAGTTTTTGAAGAGTGACCACTAGTTAGCTGATTTTTCACCAAGCCTTTGGATAGCTCTAGGTTGTTGCCTTGAGGGGAGAGCTTGGGATTATGAGCCCTTACGGCATATCTTAAGGGGGAGCTAGTTTGTATTATATGTATATATGTTTATAGTCAGCATTTCCTCTCTGTTTCTTCTGGGTGTATTTGGGTTGTTTTTCATTCTGTTGAGTCCACTTCACCTATACTTCTGGTATGCATCAACATGGACTTCTCATCTTATGCTTTAGGATGCTACTCTCTTCTTCTTCTCGGTTGAGCTCACGGTGTTGGGCCCCTATGTAGACAGTTTTTGTGTTTGCTCCTTGGCTAGAGTTTGAGAGTTAGTTTTCCTATGTAAGTCATATGGGGAAGGTGAGAGCAAGTCTGAGTATTAGTGGTCTCTACTATCTTATCTATACTCTTAGATCACCCAGTTGTTAGTTTCTTGATTTCCTCTTCTTGTTCTTTCTTCTGAGTTCCATTGAGTTTATTTTTATCTTTTTGGATCGAAAATTGCTAATAACTCAACTTGAATCAGATTTGTGCTTAAAATTGACTCACAAGTTGAGGGGGAGTTTTTGAAACCGATTTTCTTGCATTGCATATAAACTTGTTTTTACTTTCTAAGCTTTGTCATGCAATTGATAAACTTGAGATATGTTGCACTTAGCTACTATCATGAAGATTCTTGCTAGTCTAGGTCATATCTAATGTGGTGTATCATGTTAAACTAGCCAACATTTAAAATTGGCCATTCTTAAAAAATTGATGAAACTTAGCTTTTACTTGCTGTATTTCTTTATTATACGCTTATGCCATATTTAGTGAAATGGTGGGTTTTTACTAGAGTCCCTAGAGCAATTTGGGTTAGCTATACTATTTCATTCTAGAATCCTCAATATGCTCATGAATTGAAGTGCTACAAATGATGAAAATTGACTTGTGTGCGTTCAACTGGAGTCAACACTCTACATTCACAAGACTACTTCCTATTGCACTTGAAATGCATCGTGTATGACCAAGACCACTCTTTTAAGTGTCTTGTTTGAGATAGTCGAATAGGGCTTGAGTCAATAAATTAAAAAATGCAAAATAAACTAGAGGAAGAGGGTGACACCTAGGAGACCTATGTCGATGGCTCCTAGTCGAGGTTGTATTTCTCTAGGATAAACTCTCTAAACCTCAAAGGGTTGTGGAGAAGAGTGAAGCTCAGGAAGCCTTTGTTGATGGCTCCTCCTCTGAAGCAGTAGATTAAGCAAGGGTGAGTACAAATGTACTCAGCAAATCACACTGGAAAATGCAATATAATGTACGGGCAACAAAGGAAGGTTATATGGTTCGTTTAAGCACAAAGCAACATTTTGCTAAATATTCTCAATGATTTTAAGTGGCATACTTTATAAGGAAACTCAAATCTAAACATTTTTCTTTTTAACTCAAGAATCACTCCTAGAACTTTCCAACTTTTACCCTTGATGGACTGTAACACCCCATAAATTTAGACTATCGAACAAGAAAATTTTAACAGCATCTTCCCTAAACTTAGGACAAAACAGAAGCATAATAGGAGTAATTGTAGGATCGAAGTATACGAATATAGCAATCAGAGGGGGGGGTGAATGATTGTGCGGAAGCTAAAACCAAATTCTTGACCTATTAAAAGTTCACCCCAAAACAGAACCAAATAATTGCCTCGTTTTCGACAAAAACAGAATGATAGAGGTTTGGTAAAACGAGAATTCCCGGAGATCCAACCGTCGACACGATCTGAAATTTGGACACAAGAAACTAGATTCCAATACGAATCGAACCCAAAAAGAATCAGCTCGATCGGACTTACGGATCAAAAGTTATAAGCTTCGCAAGCTTGCTAATCCAGAACTTGACGAGAATCAATCTAATCAAAACTTCAAGATTAAACAAGAACGACAAAAGATTGATCAACTAGACTTTGAGAAACACTAGATCAATACCCTAGAGAGGTTTTTGATGGATCAAATCAAGATAAAACTTGAAGAACAAAAACCAATCTAGAACTAGAACAAGCATGCAAACAAGAACCAAAACAGAAAAATACCAGAGCGACGTGGTTATCGTAGCACGCAAAAATCTTGGAAGAATTGATCTTTATTTCTTGTCTAAAATACTCTCATCAAAAGAGTACAAACCCTAAAACCAAGCTCAAAGCTTGATGCGCTCAACTCTACTTGGTGCCTTTCAACAGAGACCCCACCTATTTAAAGCACCAACCCACAAAGAGTTCAATACGATTCCTATTCCTAGAAGGAATCCAGATCCAACACAACTCTACTTGGCCCAACCAGGCCGAGTACAACTCTTGCACGCCGTATGGCAACCCTACCATACTCACGTGACTAACACTTTGCACGCCGTATGGCCACCGCCATACTCACGTGACTAACACTTTGCACGCCGAATGACCTCCTGCCATTCTCACGTGACTAACCATTCTTCATGTGCACCATTCTCTTAGCCCGAACGTCCCGCATGACATCCTTGACCACCAAGACCTCAGTTCCTCCTGAACCTAGTCCCGAACCTCAGTTCCTCCATGAACCTAGTTCGGTCCCGTCATCGACCACATTCGCTCTTCGAGCAATACCGCACATGAACAAACCACAAAACAAATCCGAGCACAAGTCCACGACTTGACTCAATGTCAATCCATGCAACTACTCACATGAGCATTGCATAAAGTCCACTTCAAAACACACATCATGAAATCATCACAAATTTCATAATCTCAAGGTCAAACCATTTCAATTCTGCTCAAAACCCTAATTCAGCAAAAACGCATTCACGACGGACAAGGAAATATGGTCCGCTGCATACATGAAAAATCACTCAAAACCATTCACAACGGACAGACAAAATCGGTCCGTTGTACAAGTGAAAGTTTCGGTTCCAAGAAGAAAACCAAACGGACAAAAACACGCTCACAACGGACAAAGAAAATCGGTCCGTTGTACATGCAAAAATGACTTTGGTCATGAGCTCAAAACAAGTTCACAACGGACCAAGAAAACTGTCCGTTGTACATGCAAAGGTTTCTGAAATCTTGGAGAAAGAGTTAGATTCAAGCGCTCAAAAGCAAGTCCACGACGGACAAAAACATTATCCGTCGCATAAGCTTAAATCGATCGTTTTGAGGAAAAAAGTTTGGCTCAAAGAGTTCAAAACACGCCCACGACGGACCCAAAGACATTGTCCGTCGCAGATGGGAACTTAATGTTTCTTGAGAGCTAGGTCCTACAAGCAAAAGTGAAACTTACTGTTTCTTGTCAAATTATCAAACACATGCACAAGCACATTTTGCAAATCCAATTCTAAGTTTAATTTTTTAATTCAAAGCCAATTTTTCAGCACATGATTTCACAATCTCCCCCTTGATGAAAACATTGGCAACACCACTTAGAAATGAACATTTGGCATTCACTTTACAAAAGATTTTGAAATCCAAAGGATCAAGGACCAAAAAGAGAAAACACAGAATTCCCCCTTTGACCAAAATGCAAAACAAAATCTCCCCCTGAGAAGGAAAATGTGTGTGAATGTGCAATGTGCCCAAGAATTTCAAAATTCTCCAAACTTCTCCCAAAATTCTCAAACAACTCCCCGTTTTTCTTCTCCCCCCTTTTTCCTTAAACTTTTCAACGATTCCCAAATTTCTCCCCCTTTGACAATGGATTCATCAAGAGTACAAGAGAGAGAACAATGATTTTTCTGAAACAATGATTTCACAAGGAGAAACAAGGGAGTGCCAAGATAGGAAAAGATGAGCTCATTCGATCATATAACCTTATATATCACATAATATGCAAAATACATGATCTTGATGTGATTTTAACAAGTTAGGGAATGACATGCATCTCAACCTTAATTCTGTCAACTATAGCCAAGTACTAAGCAAAACCTTTAGCAGAAAAAGCAAGGCTTTAAAAATTGAAGCAACTAACAACTTAGGGCGAGCAAGTAGTTTCAACTCCAATCTAGTAGACTAATTTAATCTTTAAACAATAAATTGCATGTGGCATGCTTGAAGCATACTTCTTTTATTTCCTTGGAGTGGCATGCTTGAAGCATACATCTTATCTTTGAGGGAATGGCATGCTTGAAGCATACATCTTATCCTTTTTTTTTAGGGAAAGCATGCCTGAAGCATACAACTTGAAGCTTTTGCTTTTAACAACCCTTTTTTATTGATTCCCTTTTTCTTTTCTTTTTCTTTGATTGTAAACATGCAAAAAAAAAAAATTAAAAGGTCTTATGAAAGAGTAAAGCTGAAAATACACTTGCTCCATAGCCCAAATTTGTCAAGAAAATTCAATAACAAGCCTAGAAGAGTAAGATATCACAGAGTATTTAGCTATAGGCAATCAGTCCAGGAAATTCCGCAATGTCATTTTTAGTTCAAGTGGAACAATTTAGATTATCATATATTAGCTCAATTACATAACATATAAAGAAATATGATAAAGTGAGCTCATCAAGTGAAAGAACTTGGCAAGGAAACTCCCCCTCAAAACAAGCCTGTTAGGTGAACAACCCCAACTTCTCCCCGAATAAAAGCAAAACAAGAAGAGGACAAATGATTTGTGAAAATATCCGCCAATTGATGTTCAGTATCCACATGATGAAGCACAATATTTCCTTTTTCTACTTAATCTCTAAGAAAGTGAAATTTAATCTCAATATGCCCAAGAAAGAGAACTACCCAAGAAGTGGCATGAACCAGATTTACTTTTTCTATTAATTCTACATCCTCCAAAATCAGCATCAGAATAAGCTCTTAAACTAATGCATAAGGAAGCAGAAAGCCAAATGCCAAAATCTTGAGTACCACGGAGATACCTGAAAGTTCACTTGAACGCTTGTCGATGTGACGCACGTGGGAAGCTTGAAAACAAGCACACACAAGCACGTGGGAAGAGTCTCTCATGTAAACCTCTAATTATCTCGTCCTCAACAGCATTATCATCATCTTTATGAACAAAGACACTCTCCCCCTGAACATATGCACTTGTACCTGCATCATTTGAACTAGTGCCTTTTGCGAAAATAGAAGTGGAAGAAGCATCTCCAAAGGCAACACTTTCAGCATGAGATGCACGAGTGAAGGAGAACCAAATCTTATCACTGAACATATGAAGTGAGCATCCGAAATTCACTAGCCACATGTTCTCCCTCCTCGCGTGAGAAGCCTACATAGAAGCGAGAAAGTGTCGAGGTCTCGTGATCAAGTTAGAAATAAGATGTTTAGGAATCCAAGATCTTGAGACACACGACGGACAACAGAGGGCACAACACAAGCGATCTTATGCACAAAATCAAATTTGCCTGTTCGTGTTTCTAGCAACAAAAGGTGCTTGCATCACCCTAGGCACGTAGTGAGAAGCAAAGCGTGCCTTTCTGAAATTAGACCTAGCCTTAGCTCTTTCTTTCTTTTGTTGTTTGGCTAGTCTAAAGCAAAAAATCTACTAAATGTCCATCTCTACCACAATGAGTGCAAGTGTATTTAACAGGATGTTTGGCTTTAGAAGTAGAAGCAACATTTGCATTCATCATAGTAGAAGATAACACTCCAGCAGACTTAAAGACAGTTTTCTTAGGCTCATTGACAATTTCAAATTTTCCTCCAGTCAAGTGTTTTAACAACGATGGGAGCATGTGATTTATGATGAGCATAAGAATCAAAACCTAAACCTTTGTTATGAGTGCTGACTTTTGATTGATCCAAAATCATGTTTAGGTTCTTCTTTCCTTTAGTGAAACGTTCTAATGATTTGTCCAAGTAATCAACTTTTCGAGAAAGAGTTAAACAATTATTGCAAGGAACATTCACTTTTCCTTTTGCTTACGACAAGTTGAGCATGAAAGAACCTCATGTGTAAGCAGATCATCAGTCAATTGAGAAACCCTAGCATTTGCATCTTTTAATTTTAATTCAAGAGTTGAGCATTTAGAACAAGAAGTTAAACCATGCAAATCATCGATTGAAACAATTAGCATGTTTAATATGTTTCTCATTTTTCTCACTTTCAGCATTAATTTTCTCAATCAAGGAAGCATGTTCTTTCCTAAGCGAAGTAAGCTCATTCCAAATTAAGTCACATGATTTGCAAGCATCATCATCGAGGAATCAAAGTTTTAAGTCTAGCAATTTCAGCATTCAATGATTCAACAACAAAATCATGTTTCTTAATTTTCTTGTCACGCTTATCAAGCAATTTACCAAGACGAGCAACAAGCAATAGCTAATTCATCGTAAGAAGGATCTACCTCATTGAAGTCATTTGTCATGATCGCCCTCGGTGAAGTCATTGCTTTTGGCCATGAGACACAACCCCGCCAACTCATGCTTGCTTGGAGTTGCATCATCCTCGCCGCTCTCCGAATCCACATCGCTCAAATTGACTTGTTCAAGAGCGGAAAGAACTCGATGGACAACTTTGCGGTTGATGAAGTTCTTCTTCTTTCTATCACTTGGAGAGAACTTCTTCTTCTCTTTTCTTCTGTCGTTGTCCTTCTCCTCCCTTGATGCTTTACTTGCAAGTTTTGGACAATTTGGACGAATATGGTCGAGATCACCACACTCATAGCATCTTGGAGGATCACCACCACCTCTCTTTCTCTTTATCACATTTTGCAAAGCTTTGTTAAAGCGAGAAGAGAGTAGTGACAAGTCTTCTACTGGGAATTGCTCAATCTGTTCATCGGTTAGTGAAGACAAGAAAGATAGAGCAAAACTTGAGGCAGCACCATTATGAGATATGCTAGATTGAGATGTCAAAGCAATTGATTTATGATCATTCTTTCTAGCAAAAACATCTAATTCATGAGTTTTCAACTTAGAATAAAGAACATCTAAAGTAAGTGTACTCATGGTAGTAGATTCTTGTATAGATGTGTCGGGACCCCGAATTTGCAAATCCGGACCCTCTGTGTATTCAGCACTAGTCCAGGAACGCGCTAGTGCACACAGTCTTAACATCGGTAAATATCACAATCATACCAATCGATATTATCAAAGTACTTTATTTAAATAACCAAACTGGTTACTTTACCTTATGGTCAAGTTACAAATGTATGCCTCGTAAGGCGAAACTTATTCAGAGAAAAATAATAATAGTAGCGGAAAAACAACGAAGGCAACATCGTGGCGCCATCCAGTATACCACAGCAATCGATCGGGCTCGCATCCCTAAGTAGACAGGTCCTCTTGGAATTCCTCCTCCAAGCCGGGCGCAGCCTCCTCTTCAAGCGGTATTGTGTTGAGGCAAGGGTGAGTACTTGGTACTCGACAAGTCATGCCTGAGAATGCAAGCTAATATACTATATGCATGGCTTGGTACAAAGGAATAGCTTAAGGTATATTTGCGATGCTTGACATTTGACAAGTAATATAAGTAGATTCAAAGCAGTAAAAACAGGTAAAGCATAAATAACTTTTCAAGAAGTTTAAATAACATTTTCCCCATCCTAAACCACATTTCCATCATCTTCATTACTAAACCAACCCAACCTTTCAAATCCAAGTTATTTTCGTAAAGTCTAACCCTTGATCAGTAATTCCCGAGCATTGTCCAAAGATCGTGGACTCGGCTATTTAAATAGATTCTACACTCTGCAGAGGTTATGCACTTTACCCACAAGATACAGTCAAACACCACAAAGGCGAAGTTCAGTAATAAAGCCTTTCTAAGCCTCAAACAACACAGGTGGTCCTCTCCGGTTCGTGCTCTACACCATCCCTTCCCTTAGCCAAGGCGAAGTATGGGACCAACACACCGTTAGATGGGTATCTGGCCACAGCCACGATACGCTCCCCCGTACAATCA
Source organism: Rhipidocladum racemiflorum (assembly GCA_036346355.1). Classification (NCBI taxonomy): domain Eukaryota; kingdom Viridiplantae; phylum Streptophyta; class Magnoliopsida; order Poales; family Poaceae; genus Rhipidocladum; species Rhipidocladum racemiflorum. The sequence goes on from CM070584.1 coordinate 14,125,142, forward strand.
CACAAACGGTGTAATTGACACCCTGAGGCTCCACAAGTGAGTCCTTAGCGACTTAGTCAACTAGGGCCATCCCATTCCAGCCATGTGGTTGCAAGTATGACCCAGTTCAAAGGCTTGCAAGGTTAAGTCCTTAGAGTGACCAGGGCAAGACTACCCGAAGAACCAAATCAACATTCCCAACGCCACAACTGGCCCACCTGATTACTCTTGCCACATGCCCCGGTCGAAAACTGTTTATCAAACCCCAGTTGATTACCATGCACCACGTGCCATCAACATCACATGATACTTTTCCAAAACAGGTTCAATATATCATTAAGTCAATATTAACATTTAATTATCCAAAATCATGTTATGAGCACGTAGCAGGTCTAAGCAGTATACTACAACGGTCTAAACCCATGTTGGCAATTTAATAATGTCCAACTAGTAAACCACAACTAGGGTGACAAAGGGTCATGGCACATACTTAAGTAATCAAGGTGTCATATAGCAAATTGGTATTTATCTAACCCCCAGGTTTAAACAAAGTATTTTTCTAATTGAACTAGCATGCAATAGTTTAAATCAAAATAGATTTCAAAATGGGATCAATATGGTCAAAGCACAACTTGCCTTCAAAAAGTACTTGCTCTTGGTCTTGAGTTGGATCCTGAGTCAATACTTCTCCTTCGAATCCTTCCGGCACTTCAACGTCTACTCGTAAAGCGTGCAAATAGCAAAACACAAATAAACAATAGGCAAAAACATCCCAAAACTCCAAATAAAATCCATAAACAGAGAGAACATAATTTTCTGGATTTTTAGAAACTGGAATCGTCAAATTTGGAGTTAAAACGCAAAAGTTATGATTGTTTAAAGTTTAAATAATCAATTAAATAATTTTACAGAGAAAAACTTTAGTCCAAAAATTAAATAAAATTCATATTTAGGTAGATCTCAATTTTATACAAATTTAGAAATTTGAATCACTCAAATCGGAGTTGAAGCATAAAAGTTATAAGCGTTTGAAGTTTGAATCTAAATTTGAATCAATATTTCGAATTAATAAATCATTTTCTTTTGGAAATTAATTATTGCGTCGGCATGGACACGTGTCGGCTCTGATTGGCTGGTGACGTCGACCGGCTCATGGGCTTGGTCCACGGTTTGGCTCGGTCCACCGTGGACTCGGCCCACGACTCCACGTGAGGCCCGACATGTGGGCTCACTCGGGTAGCGTCATCGGCCACGTCGGGGACTCACCACGGTGCTGACATGTGGGTCCACCGATGACGCGTCATGGGTGACGTCCACGATCGCTGTCGACACGCCGGGCCAGCGTGTCGGTGACACGACGCTGCGTGGGCGCAGCGGCTCGGCTTCCTGGGCGGCGTGGCACAATCGTGGCCGTTGGTTTGAAATCCGGCGGCTAGGATTGAGTTTGGCCTCATGTGCTTGGGCGCGCGTGATCGATCGTGGGCCGTTGGATCTTGATCCAACGGTCGATTCAATCTAACCTGGTGCGATTCTTGATACGCGGCGCCAACCTAAGCCGTTGGATCTAGATCCAACGGTTGGGATTAGATCTAGGATTTTCCACGGGGAAACTTCACCGAGGTGACGCGGGTACGATCTGGGCCTTTGGATCTTGATCGGACGGTTGGTGGAGCTTCGGGTCGGCGATGGCTTCACTGGCGGAGTTATGGCTGCCGGGCCGAGGATTCGCGACCACCCAAACGGCGGTTGGGGCGTGCTCGGCGAGATGGATGGTGTCTTGGTGCGCCTGGCCTCGGGGTTTTGAATCTGGGGTCAATGGCGGCGGAGGGCGGCGGCGCGGCGCGAGGCAAGGACTGCGTGGCGGCGCTTCACGCAACTTCTGGCGAGCGATTCCGCGAACCCTACGGCGGCTAGAGCTCGGCGGGTTAGGGCAAGAAGTGCGCGAGGTCACGGCGGTCCTCGGTGCGATCCGGCATTAAATAGCCTCGGCGTCCGTCACGGAAGACGGAGACCTAGTTCTTCCACGGCGGCGGTGCGGCGGCGAGTCCGGCTTCCGGACTCGGGCGAAGACGACGACGCTTCGGCCCGCCCACGTGGCGCGATTAACGCCACGCGATCGCCGGGCGCGATCGGATCCGGCGGATCACGGCTCGAACCGGTATGAGCGGATCTCGGTAGTTGGATCTTGATCCAACGGTTGGGATTGATTAGGTTTAGGAGTGGGTTGGTCGAGTCACGTGGCTCGGGTCGGACTCGAACTCGAGTCCGACTCGGGCTCGATCGGATGAAACGATGCTTGACCCGAGTTGAATTTCCAGCGATTTAATATTTAAAATAATTCCCAGTAATTCATTTAATTCATTAAAAATAGCAAATGACTCAGAAAAATTCCAGAAAAATTCTGGAAAATACTTTGGATCATTTTGGACTCAAATACAATATTTCCAACAAAATTTTATTTGCAAAATTAAATTCTTTAATTATTTCAAAATGGAATAAATTCAAATAAATTCCAAATAAATCCAAATAAATTCCAGAAAATTCCAAAAATTCACCAAAGTGCCAAATCACACATGAATTTAAGAAAAGCAAAATTTTGGGGTGTCACAAACCTCCCCCCCTTAATAGAATCTCGTCCCCGAGATTCAGGGCTCACTACAGAATAGGTTTGGAAACTCTTTCTTCAAATCCTCTTGTGACTCCCAAGTCGCTTCGCTTTCTTCATGGTTGCTCCTTTGAACTCTACAAAAGCGGGTTGACTTGTTTCTAGTTTCTCGATCCATTGTGTCTAGAATCCTCACGGGATGCTCCTTATAAGTCAAGTCCTCTTGCAACTCAATTAAATCTAGCGGTGTCTGCTCTCGGGAACTCGGAGACACTTCTTCAAGCTAGGACACATGGAATACGTCATGCACTCCTCGCCAACGATCGTGGCAACTCCGGTGATAAGCAACTTCGCCTCCGCGGCTCAAAATCTTGAATGGTCCAACATAACGGGTGCAAGTTTCCCTTTGGCATGGAACCTCTTAACTCCCACGAGGCGTAACTCGAGGTATACAAAGTCTTCTCGTTCAAAACTCAAATCTCGCGACGATTGTCGGCCATAACTCTTTTGTCGTGATTGGGCTATCTTCAACCTTTCCTAATCATAGCGACCGTTTCTTGACCTCTTGAAGAATATCAGTCCGAAGACACGGCGCTTCATGGGTCTCATTCCAATTCAATGGCGTCCGACAGGTCGACCATACAAAGGCCTCAAAAGGTGACATCTCAGTAAACTAGCCTGGTAACTATTGTTGTAATCGAACTCGGCATACGGCAAACTCTTATCCCAAGAGGTAGCATAAGCTAATGCACAAGCTCTCAACATATCCTCCGAATCTGGTTGACTCTTTCGGTTTGTCCATCCGCCTGCGTGGATGATAAGTCATCTTGAAGTTCAAGCGGGTTCCCATGGCTTCATGCAACTTATTCCGAACCTTGAGGTAAATTGGGTACCTCTGTCCGATACAATCCTTTTCGCACTCCGTGCAAACAGACAATCACGATCATGTACAATTACGCTAATTTATCTCCCGAGTAAGTGGTCTTCACGGGGATAAATGGGCTACTTTAGTCAAGCGATCCACTATAACCCATATGGAGTCATAACCTCCTTGAGTCTTGACAAACCGGTAATGAAATCCATTCGATTTCCTCCCACTTCCACTCAGGTATTTTCAAGTAATTGTAGCAATCCTGGCTGGTCTCGATGCATTGCCTTGACTCTCGGCATACGTCGCACAATGCAACATGCTCGGCAACTTCACGTTTCATACTCGGCCACTGAATCTCTCCTTGAGATCCTCGATACATCTTGGCGCTTCCAGGATGAATTGAGTACTTAGAGTCATGGGCTTCTTCCAAAATCAGTTGCTTTAACTCCTTTTTGTTAGGCACACAAATGCGATCCTTCATCCACAACGTGCCTTGCTCATCCAACTTGAAGTCTTCTGCCTTGCCTTCTTCCTTGATGGACTTAATCCTGCGGATCTTGTCATCATCCTTCTGTCCTTCTCGGATCTGATCCTCTAGGGTAGGCTTTACTTCCAATGCGGCCAAGAATCCGCTAGGTACCACCTCAATTTTCATCTTCTGAAAATCCTCACATAACTCATCCTGACTTGTGGCTAGCAACGTACTCACGGTATGGCTTTTCCGACTCAGAGCATCGGCTACTACGTTGGCCTTCCCGGGATGGTAATGGATTCCAACATTATAGTCCTTGATCAACTCTAACCATCTCCTCTGCCTCATATTCAGATCCGACTGGGTGAATATGTACTTAAGGCTCTTATGATCCGTATACACTTCACATCTGTTTCCAATCAGATAGTGATGCCATATCTTCAAGGCATGCACTACGGCAGCTAACTCTAGGTCATGTGTCGGATAATTTTCCTCATGCGGCCTCAACTGCCTTGATGCATAAGCGACGACCTTTCCATTCTGCATCAGCACACATCCAAGTCCTTGGCGCGATGCGTCACAATAAATATCAAAGCTTTGAGCAACGTTCGGTAGAACTAACACCGGTGCTGATGTCAATCGCTTCTTCAGCTCCTGAAATCCTTTCTCACATTCTGGCGTCCACGCAAACTTCTTTTCCTTCTTCAGCAGTTGCGTAAGGGGTTTCGCAATTGTCGAAAAGCCTTCGATGAAACGGCGGTAGTATCCTGCCATTCCAAGGAAACTCCGAATCTGGGTCACCGTCTTTGGCTGTTCCCAATGTAACACAGCTTCTACTTTGCTTGGATCTACGGCGACTCCTTCTGCGGTCATTACATGTCCAAGAAACTCCACCTTGTCCTTCCAAAAATCACACTTGCTGAACTTGGCGAAAAGTTGCTGTTCCCTCAGCTTTTCCAAAACTCGCCTTAAGTGTTCGGCATGTTCATCCTCTGTCTTGGAGTAGATTAGGATATCGTCTATGAACACGACGACAAACTTGTCCAAATATTCCATGAACACCTTATTCATCATATTCATGAAATAAGTTGGCGCATTAAATCGAGTCAAAGGACATAATCAGAACTCGTAATGTCCATATCTTGACGAGAATGCATTCTTGAATATCTTACGATCGGATCTTCAATCGATGGTATCCCGATTTCAGATCAATCTTGGAGAAAACTCCGGCTCCTCTCAACCGATCAAACAAATCATCAATCACTGGTAGCGGATACTTATTCTTCACGGTGACTTCATTGAGTGCACGGTAGTCAATGCACATCCTGAAACTTCCGTCCTTTTTCTTGACAAACAAAACTGGTGCTCCCCACGGCGAGCTGGCCTCGATAAATCCTTTCTCCATTAACTCTTCTAGCTGTTTCTTCATCTCCACCAACTCCTCGGTAGACATCCGATAGGGTCTCTTTGCTATCGGTCTTTGTGCAGTACAAGCTCTATCACAAACTCTATGTCCCTCGTCAGCGGCATACCAGGTAGATCTTCGGGAAAAACATCGGGTACTCATTCACTCTTGGGACATCCTCTATGCCGATTGCCTTGGTACTTGTTAACCATCAACTGTCCATCTCTAATCAAGCTGCGGTGGCTTGAAATTCTACTTTCTTCCCACACGGGCTCTCAATCGAGATAGTCCTTCGTCCACAATCCAATACGGCCTTGTGCTTGGATAACCACCCATTCCCAATATGACGTCTAAGGTGCAGGTCTCCAAAATCATAAGGTTTGCTAGGAACTCTATTCCATCTATTAGTACTCTCACCCGGAACATCCTACTTTCGTTCGGAGTTCGAACCAGGGTTTGAACTAAAAGCATGCACTTAAGTCTTGCAATCCTCAAATCATTTCTAGTAGCAAAGCCTTGCGAAACAAACGAATCTGAAGCTCCAGAGTCAAACAAAACCGTTGCAGTATCGAGTTAACAAGTAACTTACCCAAGACGACGTCGTAGCATTCTCGCAGTTGCATCTGCGGTGACATGGTTGACTCGGCCTCTCACCACGATGCAGGGTGTGGCTCCTGATCTTTGGCGTCCTAGGCTGGGTGGTTCCTAGATTGAAGCGAACTGGGGTCACTCCTGCTGTCTTCTTTGGACAATCTGTTGGCGAAGTGTCTGGCTCGTTGCGATTGTAGCAGCGTCTCACGGTTCCTTCTTGTTGCCTGGGGTAGTGTTTCTAGCGGGGCTGGGGTGCAGTAGTTACGATTGACAGGTCTTGGTGCCGGGATGGTGTCCTTGTTGCATTCTCGTGGTTGAAATCAAGAATTGATTTGGTGCAACTCTCAGCGCCATTGCGTTCCCCTGGCGTGATCCTTCTTTGTTGCATTCTGCGCTTCTGTTCTCATCCGGTTCCTTGCGCTTGTCCTCAAGAATAAGCGCCTTATTCACCAACTCTTGGAAATCTGGAAAGGTGTGGGTGATCAACCCTACTTGCAATCCCGAGTTAAGTCCCTTCATAAAACGAGAGGTATGCGGATTTATCTGTCGCTACATCCTCAGTGCGTAGCGTGCTAGCTGTGTGAACTTGTTCGTGGTCGACCCTTTGGCCGATTACCTTGCTTCGATGCTCTGAACTCCTCCTTCTTAAGGTCCATGATTCCTTCAGGCACGTGATCTTGTCGGAATGCAATGTGAACTCTTCCCAAGTGATATCTTGAGGGTTCTCTTGCGTGGCACGTAAGTTTTCCCACCATTCGGCTAATGTCCCTTCCAAATCGATGAGAAGCGTAGAGTACCTTGTCATTTCCTATGCATTGAGCTATGTGTAGCTTCCTCTCAATTGATCTTAACCAATCATCGGCCTCCAATGGATTGGCATTCCCGAGAAAGTGGGTGGGTGAGTCCTCATGAACTCGATAGTCTTGTATTCGGCGTGGTCCCTGATTAACTTGGTTGGTCGTGGCCTGAGCAAAGGACGTGCTGCATTTGTTGCATCATAGCATGCATCAATCGAGTCTGGGCAGCAAGAAAAGCTCGAATTCTCTGCATATCCGGTGGCGGTGTTGGTGCTCCATCATTGGGGTTTCTGTTTGGCGAGAACCACTTCCATTGCTTCCAAAGTTTCATGGTGTTCACCATCTGTCGCTTTGCTCTAGGTTTAGAGATGAGAGGGAAACAAGAATAGACAAGTAATATGGAACTTATGCGGGGCGAAAGGTGTAACCTTAAGGTCCAACTTTATTATTAATAACTTGGTATGGTCGCTTACAATGCCTAAGGGCCTTGCAACACATCTTGCACACTCAGCAAAAAAAGCGAATCCAAATCGAACTAATTTTGGAGTCTAACGCCTAAAGGGTGACTCTTTATTCTATGACTCTACTCGGCGAAGGAGTCTCACTATAGAACATATGCTCACTCATCGAGAAAACCTCAACGGCCTGGGTACGGGTCTTTGTGGCATAAGCGTAACGATCGCCATGTCCAGCGATCGTGTCCTCTGTGGTAGTCGAAGAAGCGATGTCCTCATCGAGATCGACTCCTCTGGATCTCGCTCGTGTAGCTCAATCTTGGCTCGATCTGGTCCGTACAAAGTCATCTCCAACTCGCCAATCCTTCGCGAAGGTGTGCCACATACTCTTGAGCTTCCGTCATCTGTTCTTCTCTATCGTGATCTCCTTGCGGGCCTTCAGAGCTCCTTGCTTGTATTATCTAGTACATCCTCCTGGCGATTTACAAATTGTGCCAATCAGGTAACCGTGGCATCCTCATCCTGAATCGCTTCGGGTCAAGAAGGTTATCGCCGCGCGGATGATAATCTTAACACCGTGCTCTCAATTCTCTGGCGTAGATACGGGTAATGTGCCGCATTGCTCGTCGTGATACTTCTTGGATACCCATCTCGCATTGTAGATCTCCGGCAAAGGTAGCAGTATCGGCGATTGCCCTGGGCCCTTCTTCCTAGCAGTACCTCAATCCTCACGCCACAAGCCTTGATCAATCCTCGCTTGTCCGATCACTTCCACTTGGTATTGGGGCTTCTCAAAATCTCCGAGAGTCTCAGAGCATATGCCAAAGTTCCGCGGCGTGACTAACTCCCGAGATCAACGTAGTTGAACTCTTCCTCCATCTGTCACAAGAGTGCTTTACGTAAGAACTCGGAATTTTTAAATTGTGACAAGGTAAGGGAAAATTTCAGCAAGAGACAAGAAAAGAGAGAAGGGATAAGTCGAGATGTCATTTCTTGTCTTCACAAATTTTTCGCTTTAGAACATAGGTTGTATCCGCACTACGACCATTCTAGCTAGGGTTGAGCCTACAATCAAGTATGGCTCGATACCACCTCTGTCGGGACCCGAATTTGCAAATCCTACCCTACTGTGTATTCAGCACTAGTCCAGAACGCCGCTAGTGCACACAGTCTTAACATCGGTAAATATCACAATCATACCAATCGATATTATCAAAGTACTTTATTTAAATAACTAAATCGTTACTTGACCTTATGGTCAAGTTACAAATGTATGCCTCGTAAGGCGAAACTTATTCAGAGAAAAATAATAATAGCAAATGAAAACAACGAAGGCAACATCGTGGCGCCATCCAAGATACCACAGGCAACCGATCGGGCTCGCATCCCTAAGTAGACGGGTCCTCTTGGAATTCCTCCTCCGAGCCGGGCGCAGCTCCTCTTCAAGCGGTATTGTGTTGAGGCAAGGGTGAGTACTTGGTACTCAAAGCAAGTCATGCACAGAATGCAAGCTAATATACTATATGCATGGCTTGGTACAAAGGAATAGCTTAAGGTATATTTGCAAGAAACAAAGATTTGACAAGTAATATAAGTAGATTCAAAGTAGTAAAAGCAATTAAAGCATAAATAACTTTTCAAGAAGTTTAAATAACATTTTCCCCATCCTAAACCACATTTCCATCATCTTCATTACTAAACCAACCCAACCTTTCAAATCCAAGTTATTTTCGTAAAGTCTAACCCTTGACTGTAATTCCGAGCATTGTCCAAGATCATGGACTCTGGCTATTTAAATAGATTCTACACTCTGCAGAGGTTATGCACTTTACCCACAAGATACAAATCAAACACCACAAAGGCGAAGTTCCGTAATAAAGCCTTTCGGAAGCCTCAAACAACACAGTGGTCCTCTCAGGTTCGTGCTCTACACCATCCCTTCCCTTAGCCAAGGCGAAGTATGGGACCAACACACTGTTAGATGGGTATCGGCCACGACCACGATACGCTCCCCGCATAATCACACAAACGGTGTAATCGACACCCTGAGGCTCCACAAGTGAGTCCTTAGCGACTTAGTCAACTAGGGCCGTCCCATTCCACCATGTGGTTGCAAGTATGACCCAGTTCAAAGGCTTGCAAGGTTAAGTCCTTAGAGTGACCAGGGCAAGACTACCCAAGAACCAAATCAACATTCCCAACGCCACAATCGCCCACTGATTACTCTTGCCACATGCCCCTGGCCGAAATCAGCGTTTATCAAACCCCAGTTGATTACCATGCACCACGTGCCATCAACATCACATGATACTTTTCCAAAACAGGTTCAATATATCATTAAGTCAATATTAACATTTAATTATCCAAAATCATGTTATGAGCACGTAGCAGGTCTAAGCAGTATACTACAACGGTCTAAACCCATGTTGGCAATTTAATAATGTCCAACTAGTAAACCACAACTAAGGTGACAAAGGGTCATGGCACATACTTAAGTAATCAAGGTGTCATATAGCAAATTGGTATTTATCTAACCCCCAGGTTTAAGCAAAGTATTTTTCTAATTGAACTAGCATGCAATAGTTTAAATCAAAATAGATTTCAAAATGGGATCAATATGGTCAAAGCACAACTTGCCTTCAAAAAGTACTTGCTCTTGGTCTTGAGTTGGATCCTGAGTCAATACTTCTCCTTCGAATCCTTCCGGCACTTCAACGTCTACTCGTAAAGCGTGCAAATAGCAAAACACAAATAAACAATAGGCAAAAACATCCTAAAACTCTAAATAAAATCCATAAACAGAGAGAACATAATTTTCTGGATTTTTAGAAACTGGAATCGTCAAATTTGGAGTTAAAACGCAAAAGTTATGATTATTTAAAGTTTAAATAATCAATTAAATAATTTTACAGAGAAAAACTTTAGTCCAAAAATTAAATAAAATTCATATTTAGGTAGATCTCAATTTTATACAAATTTAGAAATTTGAATCACTCAAATCGGAGTTGAAACGCAAAAGTTATAAGCGTTTGAAGTTTGAATCTAAATTTGAATCAATATTTCGAATTAATAAATCATTTTCTTTTTTCGGAAATTAATTATTGCGTCAGCATGGACACGTGTCGGCTCCTGATTGGCTGGCTGACGTCAGTACGCTCATGGGCTTGGTCCACGGTTTGGCTCGGTCCCAGTGGACTCGGCCCACGACTCCACGTGAGGCCCGACATGTGGGCCCACTCGGGTGACGTCATCGCCGACGTCGGCGGGGACTCACCACGGTCGACATGTGGAGTCCACCGATGACGCCATGGGTGACGTCACTACGTCGCCGGCCCGACACGCGGGCCCCGCGTGTCAGTGACCACGCTGCTGTGGCGTGTAGCGACGGCTCGGCTTCCTGGGCGCTGCGTACAATCGTGGCCGTTGGTTTGAAATCCGACGGCCAGGATTGAGTTTGGCCTCATGTGCTTGGCGCGACGTGATCGATCGTGGCCGTTGGATCTTGATCCAACGGTCGGCATTCAATCTAACCTGGTGCAGTTCTTGATACGCGGCGCAACCTAAGCCGTTGGATCTAGATCCAACGGTTGGGATTAGATCTAGGATTTTCAACGGGGAAACTCACCGAGGTGACGTGGCACGATCTGGGCCTTTGGATCTTGATCGGACGGTTGGTGGAGCTCGGGGTCGGCGATGGCTTCACGGCGGAGTTGCGGCTGCCGGCGCTGAGGACGGCGACCACCCAAACGGCGGTTGGGGCGTGCTCCGGCGAGATGGATGGTGTCTTCGGGTGCGCCTGGCTTCGGGGGTTTCGAATCTGGGGTCAATGGCGGCGGAGGACGGCGGACGGCGAGGCGAGGCAAGGACCGTGGCGGCGCTTCACGCAACTACGGCGAGCGATTCCGCGAACCTACGGCGGCTAGAGCTCGGCGGGTTAGGGCAAGAAGTGCGCGTCACGGCGGTCCTCGGGTGCGATCCGGCATTAAATAGCCTCGGCGTCCGTCACGGAAGAGCGGAGACCTAGTTCTTCACGCGGCGCGGGTGCGGCGGTAGTCCGGCTCGGACTCAGCGAAGACGACGGCGCCAGCCGCCCACGTGGCGCGATCAGCGGCCACGATCGCACGGCGCGATCGGATCCGGGCGGATACGGCTCGAGCCGGTATGAGCGGATCTCGGTAGTTGGATCTTGATCCAACGGTTGGGATTGATTAGGTTTAGGAGTGGGTTCGGTCGAGTCACGTGGCTCGGGTCGGACTCGAACTCGAGTCCGACTCGGGCTCTACGGATGAAACGATTTGACCCGAGTTGAATTTCCAGCGATTTAATATTTAAAATAATTCCTGATAATTCATTTAATTCATTAAAAATAGCAAATGACTCGGAAAAATTCTAAAAATTCTGGAAAATACTTTGGATCATTTTGGACTCAAATAAAATATTTCCAACAAAATTTTATTTGCAAAATTAAATTATTTAATTATTTCAAAATGGAATAAATTCAAATAAATTCCAAATAAATCCAAATAAATTCCAGAAAATTCCAAAAATTCACCAAAGTGCCAAATCACACATGAATTTAAGAAAAGCAAAATTTTGGGGTGTCACAAGATGTTACTTTCATCTCCCACACCGACATGTCCAAAGCACTAAGCAATTGTCTAGCATTAGCAGCATCATCAAAGCTAACTCCAACAGCACGCAAATTGCTAAGAATCTTATTAAAACGTGCAAAGAAGTCATCTACCGACTCACCGGGTTTCATCTCAAATCGCATGTATTCTTTTTTGTAAAGATCTTGACGAACCTCTTTAATAGTGTTAGAACCCTCATGGTAATCACAAAGAGATTTCCATACCTCATATGCAGATCGAAGATGAATCACACGATCGAAGTCGCTACGTCCCAAGCCTTGGATGATCAAGTTCTTGGCGCCTTACTATTTGCTTCAACATGTGCGCGATTGGTGTCGTTGGCGTTGTCGTTTGCGGGGACATCATATGGTTTGTAGACCTTCTCCCAAATTGCGAATCCACGAGCTTGGATGAACGCCTCCATCTTGGCCTTCCAAAACTGAAAATCAACACCATTGAACACACAAGGTTTTGTCGAATAATGATCCATTGATCTAATCACCGATTAAGATAGATTAGAAAAACCTTGCTCGATACCACTTGTAGGATCAAGTATACGAATATAGCAATCGTGAGGGGGGGTGAATGATTGTGCGGAAGCTAAAACCAAATTCTTGACCTATTAAAAGTTCACCCCAAAAACAGAACCAAATAATTGCCTCGTTTTCGACAAAAACAGAATGACAGAGGTTTGGTAAAACGAGAATTCCCGGAGATCCAACCGTCGAAACGATCTGAAATTTGGACACAAGAAACTAGATTCCAATACGAATCGAACCCAAAAAGAATCAGCTCGATCGGACTTACGGATGAGCTTCGCAAGCTTGCTGATCCAGAACTTGACGAGAATCAATCTAATCAAAACTTCAAGATTAAACAAGAACGACAAAAGATTGATCAACTAGACTTTGAGAAACACTAGATCAATACCCTAGAGAGGTTTTTGATGGATCAAATCAAGATAAAACTTGAAGAACAAAAACCAATCTAGAACTAGAACAAGCATGCAAACAAGAACCAAAAGCGAAAATACTTTGTAGCGACGTGGTTCTTGTGTACGCAAAAATCTTGGAAGAATTGATCTTTATTTCTTGTCTAAAATACTCTCATCAAAAGAGTACAAACCCTAAAACCAAGCTCAAAGCTTGATGCGCTCAGCTCTACTTGGTGCCTTTCAACAGGAGACCCCCCACCTATTTAAAGCACCAACCCACAAAAGAGTTAAATACGATTCCTATTCCCTAGAAGGAATCCAGATTCAACACAACTCTACTTGGCCCAACCAGCCGAGTACAACTCTTGCACGCAGCGTATGGCAACCCTACCATACTCACGTGACTAACACTTTGCACGCCAGCGTATGGCCACCTGCCATACTCACGTGACTAACACTTTGCACGCGAATGACCTCCCGCCATTCTCACGTGACTAACCATTCTTCATGTGCACCATTCTCTTAGCCCGAGCGTCCGCATGACATCCTTGACCACCAAGACCTCGTTCCTCCCGAACCTAGTCCCGAACCTCAGTTCCTCCATGAACCTAGTTCCGGTCCCGCCATCGACCACATTCGTCTTCGAGCAATACTGCACATGAACAAACCACAAACAAATCCGAGCACAAGTCCACGACTTGACTCAATGTCAATCCATGCAACTACTCACATGAGCATTGCATAAAGTCCACTTCAAAACACACATCATGAAATCATCACAAATTTCATAATCTCAAGGTCAAACCATTTCAATTCTGCTCAAAACCCTAATTCAAAGAAACGCATTCACGACGGACAAGGAAATATGGTCCGCGTACACATGAAAAATCACTCAAAAACCATTCACAACGGACAGACAAAATCGGTCCGTTGTACAAGTGAAAGTTTCGGTTCCAAGAAGAAAACCAAACGGACAAAAACACGTTCACAACGGACAAAGAAAATCGGTCCGTTGTACATGCAAAAATGACTTCGGTCATGAGCTCAAAACAAGTTCACAACGGACCAAGAAAAACTGTCCGTTGTACATGCAAAGGTTTCTGAAATCTTGGAGAAAGAGTTAGATTCAAGCGCTCAAAAGCAAGTCCACGACGGACAAAAAACATTATCCGTCGTACAAGCGAAACTGACTGGTTTTGAGGAAAAAAGAGTTTGGCTCAAAGAGTTCAAAACACGTCCACGACGGACCCAAAGACATTGTCCGTCGCAGATGGGGAACTTACTGTTTCTTGAGAGCTAGGTCCGGCGCAAAAGTGAAACTTACTGTTTCTTGTCAAATTATCAAACACATGCACAAGCACATTTTGCAAATCCAATTCTAAGTTTAATTTTTCAGTTCAAAGCCAATTTTTCAGCACATGATTTCACAGTAATGATAATAAGTAGTGCAACAGGAATAACACAAAACGACAATACTAGTGATCACAAGTATAATTCATCCATAAACGTAAACATCTCTAAAGAGGATAACGTCGAGTCTATGACTAACAAAATTTCAGCAAACTAATAACTTATTTAATGCAATAGTTCATATGATTCGTGATGACACCGGAAGGATGATTGTGCTTGCTAAACCCGCCCTTCATGCTTACGACTCACGTGAACTACCTGAAAAGCATCAAATAGCAAGGGGTGAGATTGGGTAATCTCAGCAAGCGGAACAACTAAACAAATAACACAACTGAAGTAACTCTAGCATACCAAATCCTTCATGACCAAACGTAACTTTTAGCGATCATTCGATCAATGCACAACGAACGACATTATAGAGACAATTCAATTATAGAGTCCATTCAATTCAACAATAATGCAGATGTTTGTGCACATGCTCATGCCATGATCCTCTTCACCGTGCCCTTTCTCAGGCACACACGGTGTTGTACCGGTACCGTCGCGCACACTGGCGTCGACAAACCTCCAATGCATGATTATGCAGTTAATGCTTCATGCATGAATGCTTCCACAACTTCCCACTCTGAATTCACATGCTTGCATACCATCAAATAACATGGATAGAATGCGAACATTACTGAGATTGAATATTTCGACAATTCATCATGCAAACAACATCTTTCTTCATTCTTACTCGTGATTCAAAGGCCCAACAACAACATCACAAAGCAATAAAGGATATCGCAATCTTATAAACAAGTAATTAAACCATGTAGGTGTGCTGCAATTTAGATTTATAATAAGTACGAAGCATAAGCGAGTTATAGTCTAGCAAGACCACTACTTCCACTTGCCTTTACCGACGTAGATGACGAATCTAGTTGCGTCCAGAAGGGGCACCACCTGAACAAGCATAATTTCAGTATATAGTAACATCACAATTGATCACACAATTCAAACACGTGTTTCCTACAACCCGTTCTTTTTTTAAACGCTGCAACCCCGATCTGTCCGGATCGAGCAGCAGCACCCTCTCTTCCCAATTTCGTATCTTTTTTTCTATTGCTCATAAAAATACAAAAAAAATTACAGTAGCTAGATATTGACGATAGCTACAACTTTCCTGAAGACCATAAATTTCAATCTCATTGTTAAATGTGTCTAAACAGACGTCCAACACAATGGACGAAATCTGTTTCCAGATTCTGTTCGTCAGTTTCCAACAGCGATAACTCTCAAACCGATGCCCTAAAAATTCTGAAAAAATTACAGAAGCTAGGTCTCGACGTTATCTACAACTTTATAAATATAGGTTTCTGCAGAAAAAATCGTCTAGGTCACGTAAAACGCGAAACAAGCCGCGCTGCATAATCTGCCACCACAGAAACAGCACCACGTGAACGACTACACTTCTACCCCTTCAAATCCCGTCAAACCCGATCACCACCAGATCTAAAACACTCCCAAACCTAGGTAGAAACAGGGGGAAAAATTCTGGAAATTTACCTAGAGTCCTTCCTCGAGAATCCACGGAAAGCACGCGACGAACCCCGAATCTGAAATCTGCTCGTCCTCCACGCCTCCACGAATCCCTTCTCGCTCTCTCCTTCGCGTTTCGTGGTGGATCTTGAGCCACCACGCAGGGGAGGAAGAGGAGGGGGTGCGGCTGCTAGGGGGAGGAAGGGGAGGCGCTTAGGGTTTGGGGAGGGGTGGCGCCCCCTAATGGGGAGGTGGGCCGGCCCACCAAGGCATGGGGAGGAGGAGGTGGGAAGGGAATTCCCGGCCCAGGCCCAGGTTGCCTCAGCCCAGCTAAATCTAGCCCCAAACTCCAATTTTTTAATATTAAATTGCAGCATATTCTTCAATTATTTCATTCCCCGACAAAACCCTCTTTCTTTTCGGAACAACCAAGAAAGAAAACCCTAGGATCGCTCTCAAGTTCTAGGGCATCACAATCTCTCCTCCTTAAAAGGATTCGTCCCCGAATCTTCTCCTTTTAGCTACGGACCTAAAAGGAAAAGGAAGGCAAAAGGTAAACCACGACTTACCCCCAGCGTCCTCAAAGAGTGTAGGGTACTTCTTCCGCATCTGGTCCTCAGGTTCCCAAGTTGCCTCCCGCTCAGACTGATTGGTCCACAAAACTTTCACAAATCTGATGGTTCTCCTCCTCATGACTCGCTCTGAAGAGTCTAAAATTCGAAGTGGATGGCACTCCAAAGTCAAATCTTGCTCAATCAGAATCGGCTCCAAGTCAATCTTATGCTCTGGGTCATGGAGATACTTCCGTAACATAGAGACATGGAAGACATCATGCACTCCCTTCAAAGAGTCTGGCAACTCCAGACGGTATGCCAAACTGCTCACCCGGGCCACCACTGGGAACGGACCAATGTACCTCGGGCTAAGCTTGCCGGTAGTACCAAAATGGACTATACCCTTTGATGGAGATACCTTGAGAAGGACTTGATCACCCACTACAAACTCCAAATCTCGTCTCCTATTATCGGCATAACTCTTCTGACGGCTCTGAGCGGCCAGGAGATTCCGCCGTATCTCTTGCACCTTCTCAAAGGTCTGTTGAACCCAATCCGGACCCTGCAATGATTTTTCACCAATCAGATCCCAATAAGCGGAGAAACACACTTTCGACCATAAAGCGCCTCGAACGGAGCCATTCGAATACTAGCCTGGTAACTGTTATTGTAGGCAAACTCTACCAAGGCCAAGTGATCCTCCCAACTTCCCTTCCAAGAAAGAACACACGCTCGAAGCATGTCCTCTAGAGTCTGGATGGTCCGCTCAGACTGGCCATCTGTCTGAGGATGAAAAGATGTGCTGAGAGAAAGTTTTGTTCCCAAAGCACTATGCAAACTCTGCCAAAACAGGGACACAAATCTAGTGTCTCGATCGGAGACAATCGATTTAGGCACGCCATGGAGCCTAAGCACTTCCTTCATGTACAAGGGAACTAGATCTGGGGCCTAATTGGTCGTCTTCATTGGAATAAAGTGTGCTGACTTAGTGAGTCTATCCACAACCACCCAAATGGCGTCTCTACCTCGCGGTGAGCGGGGTAACCCAATCACAAAGTCCATAGTGATGTGTTCCCACTTCCATTCCGGAATTTCCAATGGTCATGTAGATCGCGGAGTCTCTTATGCTCAGCTTTTACCTGTTGGCACACTCCACAAGAAGCCACATACTTAGCAATATCCACTTTCATCCTTTTCCACCAGAAACCCTGTTTCAGATCCCGATACATCTTGGTCTCGCCAGGGTGAACGGAATACGGAGTCCTATGGGCTTCCCTTAGAATGTCCATCTTCACATCCGATTTCTGAGGCACACAAAGACGGCCTCTAAACCGAATAGAACCATGCTCGTCTATACTGAATTCCCGATGTTTCCCCTCTGAAATCCTCCGCCGAACCTCCTGAAGCAGACGATCCTGCAATTGAGCCTCATGCACTCGCTCGGGTATGCAAGACTGAATGATCATCTGAGTCTCCTCTTGCGCAACCTCAAAGAAGCATGAAGTGACTGTCCTTTTTCCAACTCTGCAACCAAAGGCATAGCAGTCTTGGGGACACCCATTCTACTCAAGGCATCCGCCACGACATTAGCCTTGCCGGGATGATACTGGATTGACACATCAAAGTCCTTTATCAACTCCAGCCACCTCTGTTGCCGCATGATTCGGCTCATTTGGTGAATATATATTTGAGGCTCTTATGATCAGTGAAAATATCACAAGACTCCCCATAAAGATAGTGCCTCCACAATTTCAAGGCAAAAACCACTGCGGCTAACTCGAGATCATGGGTGGGATAATTCTGTTCATGAGTCTTCAGCTGTCTTGAAGCATAAGCAATGACACGGCCTTATTGCATGAGCACACAACCCAAACCAATCCTAGAGGCATCTGCATACACTGTATAACGTTTGCCACTGACGGGTAAAGATAAAATAGGTGCATTGACCAGTTTGCTCTTTAGCGTCTGGAAACTAGTCTCACACTCCTCTGTCCAGATGAAAGGAACCCCCTTCTGTGTGAGCCTTGTCATCGGTTTAGCAATGATAGAAAAATTGTGCACGAAGCGCCGATAATAACCTGCCAACCCAAGGAAGCTCCTGATTTCCGTCACACTAGACGGTCTTCGCCATCCAACCACAGCAGCAACATTCTTTGGGTCAACTGTGATACCATTTTGGTTGATGACATGCCCAAGGAAACTCACCTCCGACAACCAGAAGGCGCACTTCTTGAGTTTGGCATAGAATTGATTTCTATGAAGAGCTTCCAAAACTAGACCGAGATGTACGGCGTGCTCCTCTTCGGACTTCGAGTAGACAAGAATGTCGTCAATGAAGACGACGATAAAGACATCAAGATATTCATGGAGCATCCTGTTCATGGCTTCCATAAAGACGGCAGGAGCATTCGTTAGTCCAAAAGACATGACTACGAACTCAAAATGCCCATACCTCGTGTTGAAAGCCGTCTTTTCAATATCCTCCTCCTTAATCCATGGCCCATGATACCCAGTTGCGGATCGATCTTGGAGAATACTTTGGCACCCCTCAATTGATCAAAAAGATCATCAATACGAGGCAATGGGTACTTGTTCTTAATGGTAACTTGATTGAGCGCCCGGTAGTCCACACATAGCCGCTTGGTGCCATCTTTCTTCTCCACGAACAAGACCGGGGCCGCCCAAGGAGACGAGCTCACTCTAATAAACCCCTTAGCTAGGAGTTCATCCAATTGCCTCTTCAACTCAACTTGTTCTATTGGAGCCATCCGGTACGGGGTTTTATAGATTGGCCTCGTACCAGGAACAAGATCAATGCGGAAAATAGTCTCCCGCTCTGGGGGTAATCCCGGAAGCTCACTGGGAAACACATCTGGATAACGGCAAACTATAGCAATGCCCTCCAAACTCTTCTCTTCCTCTCGACCCTCAACCATGGACCAGAGGACCTGTGATTTCAACATATGGGAGCTTGGGAATAGCTGACACAAAAAGGAGAGGGAGTACCGCATAGCGCTCCCTTGGAAAATTAACTCTTGCCCAGAAGGAGCATGCAAAGTAATTGTCCTCCAAGCACAATCAATCACCGCTTTGAAATCGAGATAGCCACCCATGCCAAGGATGACATCGAACGGCTCCAAAGAAATCACTACCAAATTCGCCACGAACTCCTCATCGGCTAGCGTAAAGTGACACGATGCACCTCGAACTAGAAATCAAGCCTTGCGGTGCACTAACCACCACGGCATCACCCAAGCTCTCTGTCTTGTGAGACCCAGAAAAACAAAATCCACAGAGACAAACGAGTAGCTAGCGCCGGAGTCGAACAACACATTGGCAACCACAGAATTAACAGAAATAGTACCTGTCACCACATTGCCACGATCCACTTCTCCCGAAGAGGGCAAAGCGTGGACCCCCGAGGTAGACTGAGATGGAGTAGCCCTCGCCTCTGGATAAGTCAGCGCAGGGACCCATGGCGAAGCCCCGGAAGAAGACGGCGGTGGAAACTGGGGCATCCAGTAAGTCCCTAGAGGTGGTGCTTGGTAGAACGAAGGAGTCGAAGTAGGCACCGGGAGACACTGCGGGGTAGGAGCTGATGGCAACATATGCATCACACCTCCCTGACGTTGTCCACCTGGTGAGGATGTCACCGGCTCCCAACGCAGCTTGCCGTTAGGGTTCTTCCGGCACACCACATCCTTGTGATCCTCCCGACCACAGATGGTGCACCTTCCCTTCCATGAGCACTCGCTGCGGCGATGGGAATCGCCACAACGAAAACATACCATTCCCATGCCAGGAGTGACTATGGCACGGTATTGGGGCGCACCTCCCCCTGAGGTGTGCTGCTGAGGAGGACGGCCACCATAGGGCTGGTGACGATAGTTCTTCCCCCTCTTATTCCAAATACCAGAAGATTGGCCCCTCTTCTCTGGAGGGCCCTTAACCTGCTCTACCACGGCAGGTTTGCGATGCTCTTCGGTGTAGTTCAGCTGCAGCTCTACACCAAGAGCTTGTTCCACCATTGTCCGAAAATCGACAATGGAAAAAGCGCCCAGCATATGGCGAATGGCAGGACGGAGTCCCTGCCGGAACCGCCTTGCCTTCTCCACCTCATCACGTGCCACATGGGGCACAAAACGTACGATCTAGTTGAAGCCAACCTCGTACTCCGCCACAGTCTTCTTGTCTTGGGTGTACTGTCCCAAGTCAATATGCATCTTGTCGAGGAAGGTGGCGGGGTAGAACCTCCTCTCAAATTGCCGGACAAACTCCTCCCAAGAGAAGTCACCCGGCGCGCCCCTCGAGGACAGCGCACCCCTCCACCAGATCTGGGCTTCTCCCTTCAAGAGCTGCGCCACAAAGCGGACACGCTCCTGCGCCGCCACCTCAAAAGCGTCCATCTGCATCTCCATATAGGACAACCAATCCGCCACCTGGATCGGATTGCCCACACCATCAAAGCTATCCAACCTCAGCCCAACCCATTCTCGCAGCTTGATGCCTCCGCCTATTGCGCCCATAGGCGCATTGCGCCGCAGCTGCGCGCCAGCGGCGGCGGCCGGTGCGCTCTGCCTCGGCACCCAACTCCTCTGCATCGCCCTCATGGCGGCCACTAATCTGCGAAACCCCACCTCGGCTGGTAGGTTCGGCTGCCTCCGACGGCTCGGGAGCGAGGCCACCCGAACGGCCTGCCGCGCGCGTCGTTGGTGGCATACTGCACCCAAACAAGCCGCAAACAAACAATCACAACAACAACAAAAGTATAATCAAAATCACCAACAATCAAACAATAAATATAGCCGAACATACGCATGCCATGCAATGCAGCCCATCCCATCCTAATAGTGCGAGTGTGTCAATTTTAAGGTTGATTAACAATCTTATTCAATTTTAAAGTTTATTATCCTATGGCAATTTTAAAAGTTAAACCTAAGCAATGTACTAATTTCACACAGCAAAATTTTAGTTCATGCTAGTATATTTTTCCTAAATTCATACACCAAGGACCTAAAGCTCGCTCTGATACCAACTGTAACACCCCATAAATTTCAACTGTTGTATAAGAAAAATTCGACAACATTTCCCCTAAAACAGGACAATACGGAAGCAATTCAAATAGGAATAATAACCCGACATCAATATTAGAGACAACAAGTCTAATCCAACCAGGAATCAACCAAAAACATAACACACCTCTAAAGGGGACAACCTTTAAACTTGTTCTCGTTTTTGGTTGTCCCCTTTAGAGGTGTGTTATGTTTTTGGTTGATTCCTGGTTGGATTAGACTTGTTGTCTCTAATATTGATGTCGGGTTATTATTCCTATTTGAATTGCTTCCGTATTGTCCTGTTTTAGGGGAAATGCTGTCGAATTTTTCTTATACAACAGTTGAAATTTATGGGGTGTTACATGGACTCTCTCCATCCCAATATCATTTTTGTAAACCAAACTTTAAATTTCCAAATTCTATTATGAGAATGGCTTGCTCGGCATGCCCATAACCGTGCGCGCGGCTAATCGATTAGTTTTACACTCTGCAGAGGTTGTGCAACTTTACCCATAAGACATGATATTCCCCTTGTGTCAACATACTTCCTTTGGTGAGCGACAAAGAAAATCATGACAAGACCCCTATAAAAACTTATCAATGTAGTCATGCCCGCTAAGGTTTCACCGCTGAAAGAATCCCTCTATTCAGAAGCCACCTCTTGCACTAGAGTGGCAGCTTCACTCTTTCACCACACCACTACCACCAATTGGCATGACTGTCCATGTTATGTGTTAATACGGTTAGCCAGCTTTGTCCCATTCCAGATTTGTGGTAGTACGGTTAGGCTTTACATTTACGAAACTCAAATCGGTCCTTAATTAACTAGGCGAGACCTTCCACAAACCCACAATGTTAACCACATCATCACCCAACCATTTCTCGCCCGGTCTAAATCACATTTTCATTTTTAATCACTCCAGCACTACTAACATCATGACTTTCATTTTTAATGAAACATTATTTTGGCACAAATTCCCATAATCTCTTAGGTTATGTTCGAAGCATGACTAAGCAATGTCTAATTATTATCATATAATAGTTCATATTTTTCTTAAGGTTACAAGGGCATCGGAGCTCAATTTCAAAGGTGGCATATCAATATTGGTTATAACTAGCATTTAAAACTGGGTCAGGAAATAACATTTACAACACTTAGGCATGCAATAATTTAAAATTCAACACACAAGTTTATAAACCGGGAGCAACATGATCAAGGTGGTTTGACTTGCCTGATTTGACGAGTTGCTACTCGAATTTGTCGTATGGATACTCCTCGGATTCTCCGTAATCTACGCGCAAAAAGCACCCAAATTAAAATAAAATTCAAATAGATTCAAATCAAACACTAAACTAAGCACTAATTGTAATTTAAGATTTTAGATGAATTTAGAAAGAAACGGGCGAAAACGGGCTCCTGAAGGTTCAAAAACAAATAAAAAGGATTTTCTGAATTTTTGGAATTATTTTCTAAAGGAAAATCCGAATATTGCGGATGCTGACATCAGCGGCTGATTTTTGGATTATTTTTCATAAGAAAAACTCACTTTATGATGTCAGCATGATGCAATAAAGAAATTTTGATTTATTTTAAAAGAAAAATCCGGTTTTATTGCGCAACGATGACGTCAGTGTCGGATTTTGAATTATTTTTAAAACTAAAAACTGATAGGTGGGGCCGGCCCGGCGTGGACTGGGTCATGCGGCCGTGTGCTCGATGCACACGCTCACAGGAGCGGGCGGGGCGCGCAGTGACACGACCACCCCGGCCGGGGCGGGGGAGGGAGAAGCGTGGCCCGCGACAGGCGAGCTTCAGACGGGTCGGGGCGAGGAGACGAGCGGCGGTGGAAGAGGTCGGTGACGGGGCGGCCGAACACGAAGACGAAGGCGGCGCTGGAGGGAAGAGGGAAGAAGGGAGAAAAGAGGGGAGAGGGCGAGAAGAGAGGGGCACCGCGGGGGTATTTATAGGGGGCAGCGGCTGCGCGCAGCGCAACGATGCAAGCAAATCGCAGCGGTGGCGGCGTGAAACGCGGCGGCGGTTGCGCGGGGTGGCGGCGCACGGGAAAGGCGAGGGAGGCAGTGGCAAGGACGGGCTGTCGCGCCCGGAATCGAAATTTCGAACACTCTGTGTGATACACCAGTCCAGGATCACGCTGGTGCTCACAGATACAACAGAGATGAATACCATCACCCATACACAGCGGAAATAATAATAATAAAGTATTCAACTCATATAAAAATCGTTAAGACCTTAAGGTCAGCCTTACAATATTAAGCCACGCAGGGCTGAGTTCAGAGTAAACAAATAGCAACAGCAGAAACATAACATTATTCGTGGTGCCTCAGTAAGCCACAGGCAACTGACTTGGCTTGCCCCTAGTTGTTCGCCTCTCCGTTCTGCTCCTCTTCGTTGGCTTGCAGATCCTCTTCTTCTGGTGTTGTGATTTTTGGAGGGGTGAGTACATTGGTACTCAACAAGCTATGCACAGAATGCAACCTAATATACTACATGCCAGGCTTATTCCAATGGAATGGCTTAACAGGTTTATTTTGCGGTGAAGCAGCATTTAACAAGTAACATAAATAGATTCGAAAGCGGTAAAAACAAATAATGTAACAATAACTTTTCCAGAAGTTAAGTAAAAGTATTCCCACATCCTAATCCATGTTTCCATTAACTTCATCTTTTATCCCAACCACAATTTTAATAAAGTCTAACCCTTGACTGTAATCCCCGAGCGATGTCCAATACCGTGGACACGGCTATTCGAATAGTTTGTACACTCTGCAGAGGTTATACACTTTACCCACACGATATAGTTAAACACCACACAGGCGAGTAACCATAACAAAGTCTTTCCGAAACCTCTATCCTCGCATGCGTACCTCCTGGTATAGTTCCCACTGTCCCTTCCCTTTTGCGGAGCGGAATTACATGGCCAACGGATACCGTTGAAGAGATGTAAGACCATTTCGGTAAACACTACACCCTTCTCTCCACATTTACAGCTACAAAAACCACCTGAGGTCTCGCATGCTAAGACTTCGTAATCGTACTCAACTAGGTCTGTCCCACTCCAGACATGTGGTTGTATGTTAGGCCCAGTTCAAAGGCTTGCAAGGTTAAGTCCTTAGGTTGACCGTGGCAAGACTACCCAAAGTTCACAAAACCAAATTCAACAACATCTCTCCCGTGTGCCACATCGCCCCCCCCATTAATCTCTTGCCACTTGCCACAGTCTAAACCATTTTCCCACCCAGTTGGTTACCATGCACCATGTGCTAACAACTTATCAACAACACATGTCACATTCTTTCAAAATAGGTTCCATAGTTTAATAGTCAGTATTCAACTTATTTCCAAATTGTGTCATTAGCTCGAATAGCATGGCTAAGCAGAACTAACACGTTCTATCCACCCCATTCTGGTGATTAGTATTAACCAGTATATATAATCCAACCTAAGGTGACAAATGTTTATTGGCATACAAGTATTATGGACAAGGTGACAATACCAAGTGGTATTTATCTAATCCCAAATTTACTCGAAAGCATCATAATTAAACTAGCATGCATAATTTAAAACAAACTAATATTTTAAAACATGGGAACAAAATGGTCAAAGCATAACTTGCCTTCAAAGATCAGCTGGTTTTGGTCTAGATCTTGATCTTGAGCTTGCTCCTCGAAATCGACACCCTCACACAGTTCGACGTCTACACGTAAAAGATAAAGAACCAGATAAACACGCAAAACAATGTACAAACAAACATTCAGAAAAAAAAACTACAAATCAAACTAGATTATAATTTCATGAAATCTTCCAGATAATTAGTTTGGCATTTTCTAAGATTTATAAAATTTATTTTGACATTTTTGGACGTGTAGTTTGTGAGTTACAAAGTTCGTAAGTTTGGACTTTCCGCGAATAATTTAATAGTATAAATCTAATTATAAAATTTCAGTAAAATTATCATACGAAGGTATTAATTTTTACTAATTAACAAAATTTGTTGGATACTATTTGGAGCTAAAACAAATTTGTAGTGAAAAAGACAAATTTCGCAATTTCCTGAAATTACTACGTACAAACTAATCTCTTGTTTTCCTTGTGCATGGCACTGTTCACGTTGTATATGTATATACTTCTGTTCGGCTAGGACACGTGAGAAACCGAAACAACATAATACAGTGCGTATTTAAACACGTATTCTTCCTAATATAACCATATAAATGCATATAAAAAATTTATACTTACGAATCGGCCGAATATACCTATGCAGATCCGACGAATATATCCACACATATACATACTGCTAGCATCTAATAACAGAGAGTACCGAATCAATATGCTACGATATATATTTTTACATGCGTAGCAACCGAATATATCTACGCGCGACTATATCTACACGTGAATCGACCAAGTATACCTACACGTAGACATGTATAGGCGCAGGCTACAGAATACATCCACCTAACCTATACGTATATATACTAACATATATATACACGATTACGCGTCGACAGGATCAATCGATCAATAGAGGTAGAGTGCGCGCTAAAGAAATAAAAAGGTATCGATCGACGACGGGCAGTAGCGCGGATCGTCGACGCGGAAGAAGGCGAGGTCGGAAGTTGCGACGACGACGTTGACGATGGCAGAGGCGACTTCAACGGCGGCGGTAGCGTCAACGGCGTCGGCGACGGTAACGACGGCGACGACAGCGACAACGACGACGATGACGTCAAGGAGAATGGCAGGGAGACGTGGATGCGATAGAAAATGTACTGGAGCTTTGGGTTGGTGCAAACGAAATGACGTGAAGAAAATGGCTGGAGGTCTGAGGTATGAGAGACTCTAGGAGCAAATGAAAGGGAATGGACTCATGCGTGTAGTAATGGGAGAGAGTCATGCAGGTGTTACTAATGAAGGAATAGAAACGGCGGGGAAATGAAAGGTCTTCAAGCGTGTGGAAAAAAATGGAAAGAATGAAGTCAAAGGAGGAATTAACGTGACTAATTCCCCTTCCATGCGAAGAAACAGGAACCGGCCAGAACGTAATGCATTAATCTAGGAGGCAAACAGGCATACACATACGTATACGTATATACGTTCTCAGAAACATGCTGCGAAAAAAATAACAGGGAGGTTCTAAAAATCTTAACAATTTCTCTAAAATACTAGGAACTATTTGGAACCTAAAGAAGTTGGTTTCGTGATTTTTCGACGTGTAGATTTTTCGTAGAAATTCTTTTAGTGAATCAGACACCTGTACAGATTTTTGTAAAATCAACGACTTAGGTTATATAACATGTTTTTCGAAAATATTTGAAGTGAACACCCTCGTCTACCAACTATCTTAATTGTCAACAAAATTTTAGGTTTTTTGCTTATTCAAAAATGTCTGATCTTTATTTAGTACGATTAGTTCAATAAATGTGAATCCGACTTACTCGCGAGGCTTGAAAGTAGATTCCGGAAAATTACAAATAATCCCAGAACCACACTAAATATATTAAAAGAAATTTTTGGGACGTTACACGGGCGTTAGACTATCTTCAGCAATTTCCCTTCATTCTCTTCCCTTCCCTATTTCCTTCCCCATATTCATTCTCTTTATTTCCTATCATCTCCAACAGCATCCCCTCAAAGGGATTTGTGAAGGGATTGGAGAGAGAATCCCTTTCTATCCAGATTCTCTCTCCAAATCCTGTCTGAAGGGAATCGCGAAGGGAAACCGCTGGAGTACTTGTAATCTGTTCGTGAAGGGATTTGAAGGTTGAAGAAAAACTGCTAGAGATAGTCTTACATCTTGTAACTACGGACAACCACCAGGCATCAAATCAAATCATCCTAGGACACAGTACATTTTCTGTCCTGTAGCTGATTGTCTCCATTTACCCTCTACATTCTTCCCGTTTTTCATTTTGCCCTTTCAACACCTCCATTACTGCCTTTAGAATCATGGGTCCAACCATCTATTATGGTTTATGAGCAGCACATGCTTTTCCCCACTTTCAAAACCTTTATTACTGCCTTTAGGAACAAGAGCAACGAACCACATCCTAATGCACTTATCCAACTAGATCTAGGTTTTTTGTAGTTTCTTGGTGATGTAGTAGTGGTCAGTTTCTAAAACCGTTCGATAAATCAATCCAATTCTAAAAAATTTATGCGAAATAAATTGACTGAAAATCGATGAAAATTGCTTAAAAAGATCGACCACCAAAAAGTTCAACTAGTCCGACGATTTCCACGAAAATCGTCTATTTTTGAATTTTTTTCTAAAATTTTTGATTTTGAACCTCTATGATTTTTTTACGATTTTCGACCGATTTTTGGTTCGGTATTTTTTTATTTTTGAATTTCGAGCTATTTTTATAATTTCGATTTAGTTAACCCTCTCTCATCACTAAACAATCTAAACCTCATCACCGTAGAAAATATCTAAACAAGAACCGCACAATAACTGCCCCCATTCCATTGGCAATTTGGCATGCCAAAAAATCCAGGTTAAAAAGGGGGAAAGGCCTTTGAACCAAGAACGGTCAAGACCCACACATTCCCAATCTTTCTCTCTTTTTTTTTTTTCTTGAAAATCTCAAGCTCTCTTTTACCAAGGACACAAGATCAAAACAAAGCCAAAAGTATGGTAAAGTAATTTGCTGCTAAATAGCCCCACTCTCTGCTATAAGTACACACCCCGAGATTCCCCTCTCTCTCTCTCTCTACCACTACCACTCCACCACCTCATTCTTGTGATACAGCCCCAAAAGTGGTGGTCGTGGCTATTGTCGTTGCCCTCTCATCTCTCTCTCTTCTCCAACTCAACCGACACGGCATCACACCATTGGTACAGGGGAGTGAGTAATTGCACTGCACTGCTTGCTCTGACATTGCGCGCTTCTTGCAAGTGCTTGTAGCTGTAGTAACCACCAACCACTACATTGCATTGCACTGCATTGCCTCAAGCCTCAAGGAGCATCAATGGGGTTGCCTAGATCTATCACCCTTCTCGTTCTCTTCTTGATCTTGTGGAGAGGTAAGTAATTTGTGGTGGATTCATGCTTCTTCTTTTTGTTGGCGTTGAGTTCTTGTGAGGTTAGTAATGGCGAGCGGCCGGGCGAGCTGAGCACTTTGTGTTTCTTGGTGATGTGTTGCAGAGGGGGAGGCGGCGACGTTCACGTTCGTGAACCGGTGCGCGGACACGGTGTGGCCGGGCGTCCTGTCCAACGCCGGCAGCGCGCGGCTGGACACCACGGGGTTCGAGCTGCCGCCGGGCGCGGCGCGCGCGGTGCCGGCGCCGTCGGGCTGGTCTGGCCGCCTCTGGGCGCGCACCGGCTGCGTCCAGGACGGCGCCACGGGGCGGCTCGCCTGCTCCACCGGGGACTGCGGCTCCGGCACGGCCGAGTGCGCCGGCGCCGGCGCGGCCCCGCCGGCGACGCTGGCCGAGTTCACGCTCGACGGCAGTGGCGGGCTCGACTTCTACGACGTCAGCCTCGTGGACGGATACAACCTGCCGGTGCTGGTGGAGCCGTCGTCCTCCGGCGGCGGCGGCGGGTCGTCGCCGGGGTCCTCCACGTGCGCGGCCGCCGGTTGCGCGGCGGACCTGAACGCGATGTGCCCGGCCGAGCTCCGCTTGGGCAGCGGCGCGGCGTGCCGGAGCGCGTGCGACGCGTTCGGGCGGCCCGAGTACTGCTGCAGCGGCGCTTACGCGAACCCGGCGACGTGCCGGCCGACGGTCTACTCGCAGGTGTTCAAGACGGCGTGCCCACGCTCCTACAGCTACGCCTTCGACGACCCCACCTCCACCTTCACCTGCTCCGGCGGCCCCGACTACACCGTCACTTTCTGCCCCGGCGGCGCCTCCCCAAGGTATGCCTCCCAGCTCCATCGCAATCTGTCCATGCACATTGCAGGCAACTTCTTGGCTCTTTAGAGAGAGGGGGCGGTATATTTGTCATTGTTGCAGTACCAACCTAGTCTGGATCTTCCATTGCTTCTTGGCTTGTGAAGGGGGGTTGATCCGTTGCTCTTTTTACTGCTGTCTGCTAGCTACTGTACATAGCCTGCCATGACCAAAACCATGAGAGGAGGCTTACCGCTTACTCACTGCTGCTTTCTCTCCTGTCCTTTAGCTCCCTTCTTGTCAGAGATTTTAGTGACTTTCTGTGTGAGAATTATATCACCTATGGCATTATACACTCCACACAGCTAGTATCTTTTGTGCTTAAAAAGGGCACGGCTTAGGAGGAGATAAGCAGATAAAACGACATGCGTGTTGCAAGATGACGAGATCTTGGCATGATATTCTATCTTTAGTTAATGAGCAGCAGATAGGATGAAAAGAAAAGTTCAAAGACAAGCTTTCTTTTGCAATGCTTTTTCCCCCATTTGTTTACTGTTGGGGCCATTAATTTTGGGAGCAGAGCAGAGCTCGTGAGCTGACCATGTGTGCTTGCTTGTTCTGTCGTGTCACCTGAGCAGCCAGAAGTCGACGACGATGCCCGGGACGATGCCGACGGGGACGACGCCGACGCCCACGATGATTCCTGGGATGGCAATGCCTGGCGCGACGCCGTCAACGATGCCCGGAACGACTACGGTTCCCGGGACGACGATGATGCCGGGGACGACGTTCACCGACGCCACCCCGGGCAACATGCCGATGCCAGTGGGCGGCGAGGCCAGCATGGGCATGGGTGGCGGCGGTGGGCAAGGCGAAGGCGTGATCCTGGGCGGTAGCAGCGATTCTTGGCTAGCCAACATGGCCACCGGCGACGTGTCAGCAGCCCCACTCGCAGCAGCGTCTTTAGGTCGACTGGTCGCGGCGGCGCCATTGGCGATCCTCTTGCCCCGTTTGCTGCTGCGATAGTGGCGGCCGCAATTGAGATTTACCCTCCCTTCGGTAAAATTGGGAAATGGCAAGATTGATTGGTTTGGAGGTTGTTAGAAATAGAGTTAAGATTTGGGGAATTACTCGTCGATCAATCTGCAGGCTGGGGACACCATTGTAACATTTTCATCGTGATGGGTTTTGATCTGTCGTTGACTGTGGTAATCTACTTAGCTAGTGGTTTTCTACATGTAGATCTATTGTTGATTAACTCCAGGTTTCTTAGATGGCTAGTTTAGTCCGGAGAGATGCTCGCCGTTGCTTACTTTAATCCGCCACCTGCGCTGCACTCCGTGTTTGTTTACGCTACTGCTCGTGGCTCGAGGCGTGGTACGCGGCCGCCGGCACGGCATGGAACGGATTAATATAAACTATATTTCAGAGCGGGTAG
Organism: Rhipidocladum racemiflorum; assembly: GCA_036346355.1. Lineage (NCBI taxonomy): Eukaryota > Viridiplantae > Streptophyta > Magnoliopsida > Poales > Poaceae > Rhipidocladum > Rhipidocladum racemiflorum. The sequence goes on from CM070584.1 coordinate 14,155,712, forward strand.
TATTATAGTGTAAATTCACGATACATTTCACCGCGTAGACTTGTGCTGGTATTTCTACTGTGTGATGCGTATGTTGTATTCCCGTAGACTCACTTCAACATTAAGAAATCACTCATTGCATGCATTTGTAAATTTAGGCCCCGTTTAGTAACGTAGAATCAGGCTGATTTTACTAGAATCTGGGAAAAATTCAGTCAAACGAGCTAATACTCGGAACATTTCTTCTTTTTCCACGTCGGGGCTGAATCGCCCTCAACCCTGTTCCATCCTGATTCATAGAATCCAGACAGCTTGCCAAAACGGTTTTCAGTCAGTGATTTTGATTCTACTTAAACGTTTCTATCAAGAATCTGAAACTATTTCCGTTTCTACTAGAATCTAGAACTGTATCAAACGGGACCTTACTCTTCTATTGAGTAAACCGTAGTAGATGATACCTATCCCTACAATGGTTGGAGAGCGTGCAAGGTCTGTGGTAGGGCGAGGGAGCGGGGGAGAAGGCACCGTCATGCACGGGGAGCATGGGAGGAGTTACAGTGCGCGCATGGCATCATGCGAGAGGTGGCGTTGTCGTGTCTTAGGAGCATGGGAGGCATTGCCGTGCGCTGGGTAGCATGCAAGGGATCCTGCTGCAGTGAGACATATGCTCTCCTGTGATCGGACGAACTTTTAGAGCTCTAGTGACCTTCCGTGCTTCCTAGACGCGTTAGGGAGCAGATATTGTTTACCGCTTCTTCTACGGTGGAAAGAGGCTAAATTTACAAATTGTGGGGCTAAATTTGAAAAAAAAAATTACATAAACTAGATAGGCATGGTTTCCAACCCTAAGGCTTACGCTGATCTTCCGTTCACTCCAGTTCTATCGTCGTCGTAATTTTGTTTTAGGATTGTGCTTTATAAACATATTACCATAAAAATTTAGTGGTCACTATTGTATTTTGGGACCGTGTTATGTCTAAAGCGTCACTCTTCTATAACACGCAGGGTAATAGTGTAGGTATGAAAAATGTTAAGGTCGGGTTGGATGTTTGTGAGCCGGGACAACCTTTCGCGTTTCACAAATTATGTTGCATCCATTTTATTTACTATGACCGGCTGAATAACAGTACTTTGTCATAGATAAAAAAATTATATTCTGAAACAACCCAGAAATTTCAAAATGAATTCAAATTCGGTTTGATTGGAGTTGATTTCGGATTCTTACCGTTTTTGGAAGCTTTCGTCGCCGGTGCGCTTTCCTCTTCCAACCAGTGCGCCTTGCCCTGTTCTTCTTCCCCGTGAGGAGAAGGCTGCCATGGCAGCCTAGCCGCCAGCTACGCCATCCCCTCGCCACCCTAGTTCCCGTAGGGCACGGAGTGCCCTACCTCTGTGCGCCGCCGTGACCTCTCGCCATGGCAGAGCTCGCCACGCCGCTCGTGACCCCCCGCCACCGCTGCATCACGCGCCGCTGCCGCGTGACCCATCCGTCGCCATTGCCGCTTGCGTGACGCCGCCTCGCCTCTCTCTCTCCGCGGCTATAAAGCCGTTGCCGCGGCTTCCCAGCTCGCCTCCCTCCTCGCCGGTGAGCTTCCCCCCTCCGTGTTCTCCTCCGCCTCCGGCCCGCGCCTCACACAGCCAAGAACTGCTTCGCCATGCCTTGCCACCTTGCCTCGCCTCTTCTCTCTCCCCGTGGTGAGCCCTCCTCTCCTCTCCTTCGCCCTCTCCCTCTCCTCCACTCGTGAGCCGAGCCCCGCCTCGCCAGAGCCGCCGCCTAAGCCCCGCTGCCGCCATATTCTCCCGAAAACCCTAACCCTAATCGCCTCGCGCTTTTGTTTTTGGTAAGTGGGCGAGCCACTTACACGCCCGCCTTGACGCTGCTGGGCTCGTGGGCGTCTTAACATCATGCCCACGGCCGTTTTTCCTTTTTTTTTCTTTTCGATTTTTGGATTTAAAAATCCGTTTATTAAATCCAAAAATCAATTTTAAAAATCCAGAAAAATCCCGAAAAATTCCGTGAGCCCCAGAGACCCACCAAATACATATCCCGAACCGTTTCGACCCACTGAGTCCAAAAATGCCCTCCGTTCCTCAATCCGGAATCTCCAAAATTCCCAAATGCCCAAATCGTCCTTCCTTTCTCTCTCTCGGCCCGGTTCCGATTTCCGTTTCCGCTTCGTTTGATTTCTTTTAGTTTTCGTTTCTTTATTGTCGTTCGTCCTTTTCGCGTTAGATCCGGACGTTGGACAATTCCAGAGCCGTCAGCCTCCAGGAGCGGACCGGACCGACAAAGAGCCGATTTCAACCGCATCAACGACACTTCGTCCGATCCAATCGCCAGCAAGGCAAGCCGTACACCTTTGAACATGTTGAACCTATTCATGCCTTATTATAGTTAATTACTATTTTCTACCGCATTACTTTACTGTATATTGAAATATTGCAAATCTGTCTAGTTTAGAATGACATGATACTTAGTTAATGCCGATTTGCTCATGAGACTTCCTTGAAAATTATTGAACCTAATTATATCCTTGTAACCTTAGGTTAATTAATATTCCGGTATTAATTATTATTATCCTGTTAGTTTAGTCAAATGCTTTTGAGAATGGAAATAAAGTATCGCCGAACCGCTGGTTCGGTTATGTTTGGAAAAGTGCTACGGTTTGGGGGACAGTGGATAAATCCGGAGAGGATGAGTTCCAATCCCTACCGATGATTAATGCCATGGTTGGTTGTGGTGGCTGGTACAGTTGGTACCGGATTGGTTTGTGGATCGGAAAAGGCCTGGTCTTTGGCAATGTAAGGTTAATACTCCCCTTGAGCAAAGTAAATAACTTAAGAACTCGTTCAACCACAGGTTGGGCCGGTCAACTTCGTTGGCTTGACTCAACATAGCTCGGTACATTGTACTTTCCCTCGAAATACCTATAGGAGCAGGGTTACCTTCTCGGGTATGGGAGATGGTCCAAGGTTATGAGGGGTGAAACGGAAGTGTGCACGAGGAAACTGTGGCATTCCGGGTTCACAACGGTAGGTGTCCACGATGCGGGACCAAGAACTCCACACCGCCGGTGGGGACCCCGGTTAATGTGGACCGTAACTCTACCTGGGATAGGGATCAAGAGGGAAATGTCCAACGGTGCTATGATAACCTCGATCCGGCCGCACGCATTTAAGTTGCGTGTTAATCTCGAGTTGGCATTAACGATCGTGGAATCTTGTGGGTAAAGCTGAACACCTCTGCAGAGTGAATAAATGGTATTCGAATACTCCGTGCTTCCGGTAAATGAAGCTAAGTTTAATTGGGGTGAATCCCGTAACCTAGCTCAAGTAGATCTTGGTGCATGTTTGAGAATGTGGTTTAATGGTGATGACTTTGTGAATGGAACCCCCCTGGATTACTATTATTATGGATTGTGTTTTAAATGTAAAATGATGTTATAAGTAAAACTGCATCCACAAATACTTTAACCTTGTACCAATATTGTGCTACACCCTTGCATGTAATATTCAAGTGTTTTCCGTACGACTTGTTGAGTACTCCCAGATTACTCCTTGCAACCCCGACCCTTTCGTAGATTGAAGAAGCCAAAGCGCCTGTGAATGCGTAGATGGCAATTTGGTTTTGAGGTCTTAGTCTTTTGCTCAGCCCGCCTGCGGTGTGTTTTGCTTGTAAGTTATTCGGGCCCTGCTGCGCCCTCTTCTGTAAAAACCTTGGCCGTTAGGCCTTATATTGCATAAAAATGTTGGAATTTGACTTATGCCTGGCAATAATATGCTTGGTTCCTGACAGCTAATCATCCTGGGTAGCTGTCGAGGCGTACGGATCTGCCCCTAAAAAGGCGGGCCGTCACATATTCTCCTTAGTACGTCAAATCAACCCGATAGGGATTAATCTGTCCAGTGCTTGCCCTCGGTTCCTCCTTGCTCGGTCATGTCGTGCCTCTGTGTTGTCCGTTTTGCTACGTGTCTAAAACTGTTTTGTTTTTTTGATAGTTTTTAGGGGGATAGAATTTATTTGTTGTTATATTATTTTTTCTGCTAGAGAATATTTACGGAGATGAAATTTATTTGTTGATATATTTTTTCAGTTTTTATTATAGATCTTTTAAGGAGGTGGAAAGGGGAGATGCACAGGAGAGGAAGATGAGCCACCACCACTAATTTTTTTTAAATAGTAGAGATAAAAGAACCTAGTGGCAGTAAATAATGCCTCCTACACATTCTCAGCATTTATCTACCTCTCCTCAGATCTTTGTTCTACATCTAAAAATCTCAAACAAAAAATCGCCTCCATAACAAACAAATTAACTACCACGTTATTCTTTACTAGTTACATGCCTGTGCGTTGCTACGAAAAACAAAATTGATAACAAAAAATAAAGATTAAAAAATAAAAAAATTATTTCACAAGATCAAACATCTATCTTTAACGCTGCTTTGCGAAAAGTGGCTAATTAAAGCAACGCTTCGTTTTTGCGTAGAGGGCAATTAAGTAGAGCAATTAAGCAGGCAATTAATGGCGTACGTGAAACTCACCATCGCCACTCAATCTTTGTTTTATAATAGTAGAGATCTCAAAAAATTAATTTCATCTGTACTAATAAAAGGCATCATGGCAAACTCATCTCACATCAATAAACTTAACAAACATGTCGAGGAGACAGCTTGTCGCATGTGTCTTCTTCCCAAAGGATGCCATCACTCTCGTGTCCGCATCAAGACTGCTGCCAATGCCGCCCGACGAGGTGTTCAAGCCATCCTTCTCGTCCTTTAGTCCTCTCACACCCACATCTAATACGTTGTTTCTTATTTGTATGGGCTCGACCGGATGAGATAGATGCACGACGCCACACTGTCACTAAGGATGATGGGGGATGGAATGGCTACTGGCCTCACCGCCGCCGCCATCTTCGAGGAGGACTACTGACTGGGGAGGGTCATATCATGCTCGACCTCGTCCTTAAGCTATACGCGGCGGCACTATCACCGGCGAAGAACCACGTAGAGCGGTAGGGAATGGGCGAGTCCGGTGATGGAGCGGTTCGAGAAGGGCGAATATGATGACAGTGTGACCACAACTACATCGGATCCTATCAATGGCAGGGAAAGAAACACAGGATCCGACATTACCAACACCACGGAAGAAGCACGACCGTAGGAGCACACAGCCACTTAGCTTGTTTTTGTAATGAAATGCGGACTGTATACTACTGTTTGCCGTCCTTCACAGCACTGGCAGAGTGACCCATAGAACAAGTGGCGTTGATTTCTATCAACCCCGAGAAGGGAGGAAAACGCGGTGGAAAGAAGAGAGAAGGGGGTGATGGGCAGCTAAAAGCGACTCCGCAGAGAATCCGACCTAGCAGAGGGAATCTTTCTTTCACGTCTTTTGGTGTTCCCCTCACTTTGTTACCACCTGGCCTACAAGGTCCTAACCACTTTTTAGCCATGACACATGGACCCCATATCACGTGGGACCATCGTCAGTGACTGTACCTAGAACACACACTTCTTTTTTTATCTTGTATTAATGTCCAAAACGACACATTGTTTTTTTTTAAAATTATTTTATTTTTCATATTTCAATGTATACCAGTGTGATGTTTATTTTATAATCCTAATATCTCTACTATTCTAAAGCAGCACTTGGTGGCAGTGGTCCGTTCTTCCCACGTCATTAATTGCCCTGCTTAATTGCTCTACTTAATTGCCCTGCTTAATTGCCCTGCCTAATTGCCCTACGCACAGTTAAACGGTTGCGTCATTTAATTAGCTAGCTTTTGCAAGAAACGAAGCGTTAAAGATAGATGTTTGATCTTGTGAAATAATTTTTTTTAATCTTTATTTTTCGTTATCAATTTTGTTTTTCGTAGCAACGCACGGGCATGGAACTAGTCTATCTATATTTAATTAATATTTTTCGTATGCATTTATTAAGTGTAGTGTTATAATTATTAGGGATAATGAAGCTATACTTAACATATTTTTTATATATGCGACAAAAATAATAATAACTCATATAAATTTAGAAACCGAGAGTATCTATTGGCACGGACAGCGGATCTGTACGCTGCTGTACGTGTGCAGCTGTGCCCTGCAGCGTTCCAGCATCCGTTGGATTGACTGCAGCTGCAAGAAGGCTGCTGCCAGCTTGCTCGGCGTGTTAAATGAATGAACTGGAGTAGTAGAGCGATGACATACGTATTTAAGATGTTTTTCATCCTGCCCTCTGGTAATCGCTTCCTTCTTTTTCTTGCCTCACGCTAAAGTCCGTACTATTAAATTTTCTAAAGTTTAACCACTAATACATTTAAACTATTTAGATTGACTTTATAAAATTATTATAGTATTTTTCATTAAAAATATTTTTTAATATTGTAATTTTATTAGTATATTTAATGTAAAGTTATAAAAATAAAGTCAAAAGGACATCTAAAGACAGTGAAATATCAAAAACATCAAGTAAAAAGAATAGAGATAATATATGAGTAAAAAAACCTGATTAAATTTAACAAAACAAATGTTTTTTTTGTATAAACTATTATAAAAATTACATATTTTAGCTTCTATTTCACAAAACCATTGTTGTGAAAAAAGGCTGAGTCAACCAATTAGTCGGTTGATTAATCAATGAAAATGACTAAACCACCCTGGATAGTTTAATCGGAGTCAATTAACACAGTCGAACTATTAATTGGCTACATAATACGATCAATTTAATGTTTTTTTGATTAATCATCTTTCTTCCCGTTTAATCAAAAATAGCTTATTTTTATTCACTAAGTATAATAATTTAGTTTATAACATTGTGTTATATAGTGTTCATAGTATGTACCTTTTGGATGAAGTGAAATATAAAACGTGTTTTGTAAAGTGATAATTTACAATAACTTTGGTAACTAAAATATTTCTAATTAATTCTAAACGTAAATAAATATATTAATAAGAACGCAAAATCATCCATTAAATTCCGATTAATCGCCCGTATTGCGATTAATTGCTTAGTGGTATCACATCCGCTCGTCGAACGTATACCGTTTTCCATACTATTGCATGAAACTACAGATTTTTATGAGAATTTGTATCACAAAATTACAGGTTTTAGAATTTATCATATCTTGTAACGGTTCTGAGAGTGTTGACCCACATGACAGCCTCATGTGCAAGTGAAACAGGAACTGAACTGGGAACACGTTGAGGCTGCCATTTGGGCTAAAACTGTCAGAGCCATTGTACGAAATGGTAAATTTTAAAACCTATAATTTTGTGATATAAGTTTTTTTCTAAAATATGTAGCTTTATGAAATATGAGCTAAAACCTGTAGTTCTATGATAGTGTTCGCGCTAAAAATGTGAAGCAGGATTCTTAGCCTCGAACACACAAGACAAACACCGGGTTTGCAGAGCATGCCAGTCAATTTGACCTGAAATTGACAAGGTAGAATATGTAAATTAATCAAAGCCGATAGAGCGATGTTTATCGGCTTTTCGCTAGTCGGCCAAAAGCCGATCAGGGGGATAATTAGATCAACCAGTTACGGTTAATCCAGATACAAGGTGAAATCGGCTTTGAGAAGGTGATGCGCAGCAAGACAAAGCAGATCGAACCTGGTGAAATCGACTAAAAACCAACAATCGGCGATGCGCAGCTATGTTGATTCCATCGACCTACAGAAAGATGCTTGTAAACCCTAAAACGATGTAAAAACTGTAAAACGTAGATGTTGTGTTGGATTGATTGATCCCCTTTTCCGCTTGACGTCTCCCTCCTTTTATAATACATCTGGCCGATTCGAGTTGTATATGGATACGACGTGTTTATCCGTATCGGCCTCTGATCTGATTTCCTTTCCTTGTTAGAAACGGATTCCCTTTCCGATTCGTTCACCGATTTCTTTCCATACGAACGCTTTTGATTCAGACTGATTTTACTACGTCGAATTTTGGTGCAAACATATGCCCCCTGTTTTTTTGGAAGATAACTTGTTATTTTCCAAAAAAAACTTGTCGGCTTTTATACCCACATCGACTTACAGAGGCACATTTCTTGGGAACTACTTCATTAACTGTGCCGTAATAATCTCGGTGCATTTTAAATGCACAACTGCTCCCGCCCTTTCGCCTCTCTTTTCACCGCAGTATAAATATGGGGGTCCCCCACGGTCATTCGCACATTTTCAAGCTCTCGAATCATGAATCATCGGCTTCCTTCGTCCTTCTCTTGCCCTTTCTGAAATCGGCTGAAATGGACCCTTCGCAGGTATTCATCCCGATTCCTCAAAGCTCAGATCAATACTACCTAGGGCCAATAGGTACTATGCAAGCCGACACAGTTATTAATGATGAGATCCCTAGGCTTCCACTGTCGGCTGCTGGGTATAATATTTCTGAGTGGGGGAAAAGTTTTAGGGCCTGGCCCACGAGTCTGAAGGGGTGGAGGTCTTGGTTTATTAGGGTGTCGGCTCAAAAAAGGGTAGAATGGGAAAGAATGGGTATAGCCGAATCCCTTCCTTTGAGTTTAGCCGACCCTGAAGCCAACGAACCTTTGGTAGCCGCGGCCTGTTATTTTTGGTCAGATTCTTTCAACGCTTTCTTATTCCCATCTGGCCCAATCGGCCCTACTTTGCTTGATGTGGCCCAATTGTGTTGCCTTCGGCCAGATGGAGATCAATTATCGGCTTTTAGCGGAAAACATGTGTTTAAGTTAATCCAAAAGAAAGGTGAGGGTTGGCACAAATATATTCAGGATAACAATAGAGTCAATGGTCTGGTATCGGCTGAGGAGCATGCTGCTTTTCTCAACCTTTGGCTAGACCGATACTTATTCTGCGGTGCTTCCCTTGGCCCTACCCAATCCTTTCAGCTGATGGCGGAACGTTTGGTAGAGGGACATCGGCTTGCTCTTGGCAGGATGTTTTTGGGGGCGGTATATCAAATGATGTACGTAATCCGCAGCCGACTCTTTTCTGGTTTTGCCAAACATGTTGTTGGTAACATAGGGGGCCCCTTGTGGTTTATCCAGACATGGCTTTATTGTATGTTCAGCCGATCCATTCTATCTGAACCTTCGGGGAGTTCAACCTTCCCTAGAGAAGATTATTTAGAACATGTAGTCCCCCAGTATAGAGCTAGCCGATCTTATGGCGAGAGGTTTATCATGTCCTCTGCTGGTGAGTTAAAAATGGATCCATTTGGCTTGCACAAGTACCTCAGCTTCTTCCTCACCCTGGATAGAGACTCTTTTAGCCAACAAGACTTTTTCCGTTATACTGACGTAGCCGATTATCCATGTCCATCGTTCCTTCACTTAGAGGCCGATAGCTCCTTGATGCCCCTGTCCACTTTGGACTTGTATAAAATCATCCTTTCCCCTTGCATTATTCACGTCGGCTTGAATACACGCAACAGGACATTTCAGCCTTCTTACGAATTTTATCATCCATCGGTTTATGCCCGTCAATTGGGTTTTGGGCAAACTATCCTTTCTTTTCCCCTGTTGTCCTGTATCGAACCCCGATCTCGAGTGACCAATAGTGTTGCTGTGGAGATTGTACCTGAAGTAGCCGACGGACTACAACTCCTTTCGATGCCACATTTCAATCTTAATTCCCATCGGTCGGCCGTATTCTCGCAATGGTGGTCTAGAATATCGGAGGCTTTATTGATGGACAGAACCCCGTCGGCTATAATTCTTACCTTTTTGCCTGACTTCCGTGAGCCGACGGTGGCTTTCGCCCCGAGAGTTCCTAAGTTATCTTGACTCTCGATGGTAGAGGTACCGGTGTCTAAATTTTCCTTAAGTTTATACTGATGTTTGCACCAAAATTCGGCACGTATTGGAATCGGTCTGAGACGGAAAGAAAATGTACGTATGGAAAGAAATCGGTAAACGAGTCGGAAAAGGTATCCGTTTCTAAAAAGGAAAGGAAATCAGACCGGAGGCCGATACGGGTAAACGCACCGTATCCATATACAACTCGGATCGGCCAAGTGTGTTATAAAAAGGGGTAGACGTCAAGCGAAAAGAGGATATCAATCAATCCAACCACACACATCTACTTTTTACAAGCTTTTCTTTTACATTGTTTTAGCTTCATAGATCCCTCTGCAAGTCGACGGAATCAACATAGTTGCGCATCGCCGATTGTTGGTTTTGCCGATTTCACCCAGGTTTGATCTGCTTCGTTTTGTTGCGCATCGCCTTCCCGAAGCCGATTTTTGCCTTGTATCCGGATCAATCGTAACCGGTTGATCTAGTTATCTCCTAGTTGGTTCTAGCCGACTAGTGTAAAGCCGATAGATCCTTGTTTATCGACTTTGATCGAATTACAAACTCTACCTTGTCAATTTCAGGTCAAATTGACTGGCACGCTCTGCAAACCCGGCGTTTGTCTTGTGTGTTCAAAGCCGAAAACCCTCCTTCACGTTTTTAGCGCGAACATATTTTGGCACGCCCGGTGGGACAACAAGGGAAATCAAACATGTCGTCAACTGACAAGCCTGCGGTTACCGCCGATATCAACACTGATGCTATAATCGCGCCTCAAATGGCCGATTTAACCCCTGAACAGCGAAAAGAAATCGAGGACCGAAAGGCAGCTTTAGAAGAAATGATGCTGCGGTGCTTCCAGAAAACACGCCGTGGCGTTACTCAAAAGACTGCACTCCCAAGCCTCAATCCTATCGGAGATTCGTCATCCGAATCGGTAAGCCGATATGCACCCGCTCAAGCTGATTTATCAAGTATGATCGAGCAATCTGTCCATCACGCATTAATTAATCAGTCATCGGCTCTAGTGTCCACATTGAAGCCGATGATAGAAAATAGTGTGAAAACAATTGCTTAAGAATTAGCTGTGTCTGGAAGCCTGCTAGATCCACCACAAGCCATCCCTGCGTACCCAGTATATTCCATAACACCTAACACCAACAAAGTAAATGTGTCGGCTCAAACACCTATGATGCCAACTCAACCTACTGTTTTGAAACCAAGCATACAGAGAGATGGATTTACGCACTACCATGGGCACACGGATGGGGCTAAGATAAACGCATCAAATCCGTCAAACGGGCCATCCAATAGCGTCGGTCTATCGGCTTATCAGCCGATCGAAACGGATCAGGCTCCGCAATCACGGGGAGCCACAACCGTAAAACAAGCGACGTACTGGGTGGTGCCGTACGTCGAACCTTCCGCGCCCATACCCGATGCGTTGGGTTGTGACCGTAATTATGACCAAGTACCAAGACCCCCTGCGGTGCGATTTGGACAAAGACCCGAGTTTGCACTCGGGGGGCAGGGCGTGAACCATGAAAATTGGCAATGTCCGGTTGCACCACAAGCCGACAATGTCAATTGGGCGGAACAAATTGCTAACGTTTTAAGAGAACAGTTCGGTTTACAGCCCAGAGGAAGAGTGATCGGCTATAGGATGCCGTACCCCGATTACATAGATCGAATGCCATACCCGCACAACTTTCGAATACCAGACTTTGCCAAATTCTCAGGTGATGATTCCGTCACCACAATTGAGCATATCGGACGGTTTATGGCTCGATGCTTGGAGAAATTTGCCTGATCCGATGGACTAAAAATTAGACTGCTTCCTTTATCAGCTGCCTGGTGTCATTCACTTGGTTCACTAATCTGCCCCAAATTCGATTCACGTGTGGAACGATTTAGAAAGCCGATTCCATGAATACTTTTTTTAGGAACTATGGAGCTTAGGATTTCTGATCTTAGTTCGATCCGGCTGTATACTGGTGAATCGGTTTCCGATTATATCGAAGGTTTAGAGGCGCATTTTAATAGATGCTTTAGTGTAACATTACCCGACGATCAATTGGCCGATTTAGCATTCCAAGGGCTAATCCCGCCATTAAAAGAGAAGCTATCCGGCCAAGAGTTTCCAGATTTAGGCCACTTACTCCACCGCGTATCAGCGCATGAAAGCCGATATGCAGAGAGCAAAGGGTTTAAAGATAGATTTAAGCCAAACAGCAGTGAAAAGGCCAAAGTAAACATGGTAGATTACAATTCAAGTGACACCTCCGAGGACGAAGCAGAAATAAACATAGCCGAGTGGACTAAGAGTTCTAAAAAGCCACTCGTATGCTCTCTGCTCAAACCAATAAAAAATAGGGCGGAGATCAAGTATTCATATGACGTGTCTAAGTGCGACAAGATATTTGATTTATTACTGCAAGAAAAACTCATAAAATTGCCGGAGGGACACGTCATACCATCGACCGAGGAAATTAAAAAGCGAAGGTATTGCAAATGGCACCATTCGTTTTCACATAATACTAACGACTGCAATATTTTTCGACAATAGATTCAATCGGCCATCACTGATGGCAGGCTAAAATTTGCGGAAGAGTCGGCTATACAGATAGATATGAGCCCTTTTCAAGTCAACATGGTTCAATGTTCGCGAAAAGGAAAGAGGCCTGCAGAAGAAGATAAGCCGACTAAAGGAATTGTATCACGAGGCAGCGGTAGATTACTATCGGTTCTATACAGATAGAAGCCGATAGGAATGGACAAAACTCAAGAACGGTAAAACCAAGAGGGGACTTGGAGGTCGGTAAATGGTATCGGGCTGAGAGGGCTCCAAGAAAAGTCGATTTCAAACCAAAGCCGACCTTCTCACAGCTCCTGGAGAAGTATGAAAGGATAAGTCGGAGATATAACACTCAACAACACCAGAGTTTTCATCGACTAGGGCAAAAGAGGGACGAACGTTGGCGGCCAGATATGTCATGTCGGCCAACTACTGAAGAAGAGAAACATCGGCAATGTCCCTTTTGGCAGTTTTGCTGGGAGAGAGGGATGACCTTACCAACAGTTGTGTCTTGTCCTATGCAACACTCGTCTGTATATCGGCCAAACCGGTCTGTAAAAGATAGGTTGTCTAGACCGATATACAATCATCCAGATGTGAGAAGCAGGAGGCCGATCCATGAAAGGTTGTCAACATCAGAGCAAGGCGAGTCCTCCCGAAATCAGGAACTATCGGCTAACACAAGTAGAATGGAATCTGACAGCGAGATGAGCAATTTAGCTGGAAAAATAAGAAAGCCGATAGAACCTAAACCTAGGTGGTGCCCCTCAGGTCTCAGCAAATCACAACGCAGGAGGCTTCAGCGATTAAAAACACAAGAAGAGAGGGAAGCCGAAAAGGAGAGCGAGAGGGATCGGATGTTTAACAAGTTAAGACCTGCACCGGTTTTAAAAAAGGAATGGAGAAAGAAGGAACAGATCGATAGTGACTCAGATCAATCGGTCGAATCCGGTTCTCCGATGATCCGTGATGATACACCACCAATGGATATAAACATGGTATTCACCTTACCAGCCGAGTTCAAAACCGAAGAATCAGCTGAAGAAGTGTTCGCCCAATTGTGCCTCGGAGCACCGTGATGTCAGATTCGAAAGCCACAAGACATGCATCGGCATCTGAAACCATTATATCTAAAAGGGTATATTAATGGCCGACCGATATCTCGTATGTTGGTCGATGGCGGGGCGACAGTCAATCTGATGCCGTTAAGTACTTTCAGAAAATTAGGTAAAGCCGATGAAGACTTGATCAAAACCAATATGGTGCTAAATGACTTCACGGGAGACCCAACTGAGGCTAAGGGCGTAATGGTGTCGAATCCGATACCGGTAATAAAACTTTGCCGATCGCATTTTTGTGATTGAAGCCAAAGGCAATTACAGCGTGCTCCTTGGGCGGATCGATCCATGCCAATTCTTGTATACGATCAACTATGCACCAAAAATTGGTGCGATTGGAGCGATGATACAAGAGAAGTCGTGACCGCCGATACATCGCTCATATCGCCATGGCTAGCCTCGACACCAACCGGCCACGAAGAAGCCGAATGTATATCAGGAAAAGCTTTGGATAATTGCGATTTTATCTGCGTTGAGAAGTCAGGATTCAAGCCGATCAGCGTTAAACCCAACACGTTTGATCGGACAGACGAAGTAGTAAGAAGATGGAGTACAAGACACTAGCAAAGCTGCAGGAAAAGGCCAGGAGCTATCGGCAAAAAGAATACGAAGAAGCTGTTGAGGATTTTGAAGAAGAAAGAAAAGGATTAGGATTTACTTCTGCCGATTTACTCGAAGAAATCGATATTGGGGAAGGTGATGGCAATAGACCAACTTTTGTAAGTGCTAAATTAGAACCCAGTTATAAAGCAAAGTTGGTCGAAATACTCAAAAAATATAGAGATTGCTTCGCGTGGGAGTATTACGAGATGCCAGGCTTAAGCCGACAGCTAGTTGAGCATCGGCTACCAATAAAACCTGGGTATCGACCATTCAAACAATACCCTAGGCGATTTAATCCTACGTTATATGATGCTATAAAGGAAGAAGTAGGACGATTGCTAGAGGCAAAGTTTATCCGGCCCTGCCGATACGCTGAATGGGTCTCAAACATCGTCCCTGTAAAGAAGAAAAATGGCAAACTTAGGGTATGTGTCGATTTCAGAGATTTGAACAAAGCTACACCAAAAGATGAGTACCCGATGCCTATAGCCGATATGCTTATCGATGCTGCATCTGGGAATAAAATCATAAGTTTTTTGGACGGGAACGCCGGATACAATCAGATATTCATGGTCGGCCGATATACCCAAAACGGCTTTCGATGTCAGGGGCCTTAGGGCTGTATGAGTGGAAAGTTATGACCTTCGGTTTAAAAATGCCGGTGCTACTTATCAGCGTGCTATGAACCATATTTTCCATGATATGATCGGCAATACCGTGGAGATATACATTGACGACGAGTGGTAAAATCCAAAGAAGACTGGCAAGCATTTAGCCGATCCGAAAAGATGTTCAAAGCACAAGGTTACATGGGTTAAAAATGAACCCTCTCAAGTGTGCTTTTCGAGTATCTACCGGACAATTTCTTGGGTTTACGGTGCATGGAGGAGGAATTGAAGTAAACCAAGCCAAAGTAAAAGCCATAGCCGATACTAAACCGCCGCAAAAAGGAGTTGCAGGTGTTGATTGGGAAAATCAACTACTTGCGACGCTTTATCTCAAACTTGTCGTATGATTCGGCCTTCACACCGCCGCTGAAAATTAAAGACAACCAAGAGTTCAAATGGGAGCCGATCAACAAAAAGCCTTCGACGACATAAAGGGTTATCTCGATGAGTCCACCAAGATTGACCGCACCAAAACATGGTATACCTTTTAGACTATATATATCGGTGAAGGTGATTCGATTAGGCGCTTTTAACACAAGAAGCCGATAGGAAGGAACGAGCAATATTTTACTTAAGCCGACGTCTTTTAGATGCGGAAACCAGGTATCCCCTAGTAGAAAAATTATGCTTATCATTGTATTTTGCCTGCACCAAATTAAGACATTATATGCTGGCTTCCAAATGCGTTATAATATGCAAAACCGATGTGGTCAAATACATATTATCAGCGCCAATTTTGCGGGGTCGGCTTGGTAAATGGGCATACGCCTTAACAGAGTTCGAGTTAACCTATGAGTCGGCTAAATCTGTGAAAGGACAAGCTGTGGCCGATTTTATCACAGGAAGTGAAACATTAGCAGGAACAGCTGATGTAACTCCTTGGCAACTGTATTTTGATGGATCCGTTTGCCAGGAAGGCGAAGGCATCGGCGTGATATTGATTTCAACTAGAAAACAGGAGTATGACTTCATGTATCGGCTAAATAGCCGATGTTCGAATAATCAAGCAGAATACAAAGCATTGCTAAGAGGTCTACAATTGATAGATAGCATCGGGGTGAAAGACGTTGAAGCTTTTGGAGACTCGATGTTAATTGTACAGCAAGTCAAAGGAGAATACCGATGCAACGACGGTGCGCTAACTCGGTACTTACATCAATGCCTCCAGATCATCGAGATGCTCACTACATTTTCTATAAAACATATCCCCAGAGAAGCTAATGATAAAGCAAACTGATTAGCACAGTGTGCATCAGGGTACAAGATTGAAAGCCGACAGGGACCAATCGGGCTAAACGTTTGGCCGATTTTATGTGTTCACCCTGTCGACTGGAGAACAGAGATAAGGGATTATTTGTCAGATCCAACCAAGCCGACCGAAGCGAGAAGGTCGCGCAAAGCACTCAAATATGTTCTACTAGAAGATGTATTATACTTTCGGACTATGGAAGGTTTGTTGTTAAGATGCCTGGGAACCGAGTAAGCCAAAGTAGCGATGGGTGAAGTCCATGAAGGCATCTGTGGATCACATCAATCAGCCCATAAGATGAAGTGGATACTAAGACGAACAAGATATTTTTGGCCGACAATGTTGGAAGACTGCTTCAAATATTATAAAGGATGCCAAACGTGCCAAAAGTTTGGTAACATACAGTCAGCACCAGCATCGGCTTTGCATCCGATCATCAAGCCATGGCCATTTAGAGGATGGGGTATAGACATAATCGGCCAAATATTTCCGTCATCCAAAGAAAGGGCATAAATTCATCCTTGCGACCTAGATTATTTCTCAAAATGGGTTGAGGCTGTACCACTTAAGAAGGTTACTAGCAAAGAGCTGATCGACTTTGTAAATGAACACATAATCCATCGGTTTGGAATTCCACAGACAATTACTACTGATCAAGGGACTGTGTTCATGTCCAACGAGTTCAAAGGTTTTGCGGAAAGTCTTGGGATAAAATTACTCAACTCTTCCCTTACTACGCTGTGCCAATGGACAAGCCGAGTCGTCAAACAAGACATTGATAAAGGCGATAAAAGAAAAATTGAGGAAGAGCCGAGGAAATGGCATTCAACGCTATCGGAGGCTTTATGGGCTTATCGGCTATCTCATCACTGATCAACTAAATTATCACCTTTTCAGTTGGTATACGGACAAGAAGCCGTTTTGCCCGTGGAAATCAACATCGGCTCAAGAAGGCTAAATGAGCAAGATAGGGTACCACCGATGAATACAAACAGCAATGCTCGACAATCTGGATGATTTGGTCGAACTAAGGCCGATCACGCTAGATCGGCTTAAAAGGAATAAAGAGAGGGTTGCCAGGTCGTATAATAAAAAGTGGTTTTAAAATCGTTCAATCAAGCCGATTTGGTATGGAAAACCGTGTTGCCGATTGGGTCTAAGGATAATCGATTCGCAAATGGTCTCCAACATGGGAAGGGCCTTATAAGATCAATCGGCCGATTGACGGAATTGTGATATACCGGAGTCCTTAGGCGGGTTCGTCCTACCTAAAGCGATCAATGGAAAATATTTAAAAGCTTATCACCCAAGCATATGGGTTGGGTCCTAACTACTGTGAAGAGAAAACAGGATCAATTACGAAGCACATGCACATAAAATCGGTCATCCGGTAGGCCGAAGTCAGTTAAGCAAACATCCACGGATTAAACAGTTTATAAAGATCGGTTACATAACCGATCAAGCAAGTTTTCTAAAGATGTCATCTCAAGGCGAAGATAGTTTACAAAAATCGGCTATACAGCCAGTGCTACAAATCAGTTCATTAGAAGTCGATGCTTTCAAATCAGTGAAGTCCGGAACCGGGCATATGGGCCCCCAAAGCCGATAGTGCTGCAGCCGCTCTACCAATAGTAGCTTGAACACTATCTATTAGTTGCTCATCGGCTTTTGCATCACCCGGAATTGGGATCATTTTTGCTGAATGATTCCTAACTTTGGTGAAGACTTCACCGATTTGCTGTCTCTGGGCCGCCAGTGAAGACGTCGCATCCGTGATGCCGATCTGGCAATCTGAAAGTTCTTTTGTAACCAAGGCCAGCTGTTCTTCAAGTTTCTTCTTGGATAACTCCAGCTCTTGGGCCTTAGTCTTAGCCGATTTCAGCACGGCAGCACCCTGATCAAATGCGCTCTTTCGAGATTTGGCATCCGCTATGAGCTTGTCCAAGATCTCTTGGTCGGCTTGTTGGGACTTCCGCTGTTCAACCCTTTGCTTGGCTGACTCTACATCCTGCCGACGAGCGTCCAAGTGGCATACCTCTAGTAGTGCGTTCATAGCAGCAGGGGGAAGATCGGCTTGGACGGCCGCCATCGCATTCCTCAGAGGTTGAGTGTTGGCCAGAAGAGCCGCTTCCGGTTGCATCACTTCGTCCAGGAGGCGGTTGAGCCGCTCCTGCATGCCCGGCTCCATGGGTTACAGCAAATGACGCCGGGCGCAGAAACAGCAATTATGCGTTGAATGTCGGCCGGGTAGTCGTCAGTGGCCAACACTTCCGGGTCGTCGAGCTCGTCCAAAGAAAAGCCTAAAAGATCGGCTAGGTCCATCAACGGAGTCGGGTCAGAAGCAGGTTTTGGAGGTGAGGAAGTGGATGGCGGAGCAGGAGCCAGAGCCGGCAAGACAAGCACATCTGTCTGAGTCTTCTCTGCATCGGCTTCTAACAACTGGACGGAAGGGGTTTCCTGAGGAATACTTTACGGTAAGATAAGGAAAACAAAGACAAAAATCAAGATAAGGGTCGAAGCTAACCGCAGTGGCCGATCCAGTTGGGGATGATGCTGCATCACGACCCGCAGGTTTTGGAGATCGTTTGATAACGACTCTATGGCTCTTCTTTTTCTCTAAAAATGACAAACATGGGGTTAGCCGACAGCAAGCATGAAACTTCGCCTACAAAAGAAATCTAAGCAAAAATGGAACTGGACGTACTTTTAGTGCGCTGATCGGCAAGATCGGACAGTGATGGGCTATTGACCCCCAACGTGCCAGAAGATAAACCGGCAAGAGGGGTCGACGGCCTTTGCCGTTTCGAGCGATCGTCGGCCGATGCAGTTTGCGCTGGAGTCGACCTTTTGCTAGTCTGAAAAAGGACAAAAGATATGATTAAGCCGATGAAAATCTTATTTCAATAAACGTCAAAATGAAAATACCTCTAAAGACGAGTTAGCGTGGCTTGAACTCGAGCTAGACCCAGCGGCGGTCTCCGTCGGCTCTTGGAAGCCAAGGAGAAAAGAGGACAAGACCTCATGGATAGTGCGCCCCCGCAAGAGCGCCTCAGCTATGGAAGCCCACCATGTGGTAAATTGGCCCGATCGACGTGTGTTTAGCACGAGGAATGGCAAGTCTACCACATGGAGCTCATCGGCTAGCTCAATAATAAGCTCCGCCAAAGAATGTTAGTGACTTTATTTCGTGGCTTGATCA
Organism: Rhipidocladum racemiflorum; assembly: GCA_036346355.1. NCBI lineage: Eukaryota > Viridiplantae > Streptophyta > Magnoliopsida > Poales > Poaceae > Rhipidocladum > Rhipidocladum racemiflorum. The sequence continues at coordinate 14,174,875 of CM070584.1, forward strand.
TGTTGAGCAAAGGAAAGCAAGGAATTGTTTGTCCAAAACCACCGGGCGAGCATACACCGAAGGGTGATAGAACTCATAGGTCGCCTGAAATGTTCTATTTCGAGTACTCAAGCCGACGTGAAGAATGCAAGGAGAAATCAGCAGAGGAAGCGGATCAAGAGTAGATCGGGGCATTAGAGAGCTATCGAATTTAAACGAAGAAAAGAAGGCCACGGAGATCGGCTAATTGGCTATACGAGAAGAAGTCTCTACGATTAAAAGTGGCTTGGTTAAGGTTCGTAAAAGGACAAGTACTTGTGAAAGCCGGGGAGATTTTGGGTTCATCAGGCAGACACATGATGAATTTTTCGCCTGGGGATCGGCTAGGTTGAAATTCAGGGATGGCACCCTCAAGAAAATCTTCCGTTGGGAAAGCCGATTCTTCCGAAGGGTCGGGGATAATGAGGCGGCCGAAAACGCAGTAAAGCCAGATCTGGATAAACCAAAGTGGGCCGCCGACATTACCTACGACATAGGAACCATTGCCAGTAAAAAGCCGACTCCGGATGATATGCATCATATGGTATACGGCTCCCAACAAGGATTTCCCTAAAGCTAGCCGATGACCCATGACTAGTTGCTCCGACATAAATTGATAGACCTGGGTTGGTCCTAAGGAAGCGCCACAGAAGAGGAATCGGTCTAGCCATAAGTTGATGAAAGCTACGTGTTCCTCATCCGATACAGGGCCGGTTACTTTGTTGTTATTTTGAATATATCCGACCAACCTTCTCCCTTTTTTCTCGGTCGCTTTGTACCGAGGTTTCCCGCTAAAAGCCGATATTTGGTCTCCATCGTGCCTAAGGCAAAGCACAATTCGGCCATGTCTAGAAGGGTTGGGCCGATAGGACCGCTTGGGAAAAAGAAGGCGTTAAAGGAGTCCGACCAAAAATAGCAAGCGCGGCTACTAAAGATTCATTAGGCTCGAGCGGCTAAGGACATGGGAATACACTCAAGAATACCCATTCCTTCCCACTCCGCCTTCTTTGGGCCGATACTCTAATATACCAGACCTCCAACCCTTGAGAGAGTCATCGGCCAAGCCCTAAAGCTTTTGGTCCACTCATTGATGTTGTAGCCAGGAGCCGACAAAGGGAGTCTAGGGATCTCATCTCCAATGACCGTATCGGTTTCTATAGTTCCTATTGGGCCTAGGAAATACTGATGATCGCTATCTGGGATCGGAATAAGTACCTGGGATGCATCCATTTCAGCCGATGCAACAGGAAGAAGGGGTTGATGCGGAGGAAAGCCGATTTCAAAATGAGCGAGAGCACGCTAGGGTGAAAATGACCGCAAGGGGGGAGCTCATATTTATACCTCGGTGAAAAAGGTGAAAAGGCGGAAACGATTCTTTGCATTAAAAACGCACCGAGGGCATTGCGGCGCCATTAATGGGGAAGTTACCGAGGTGAATCCTACACGACAAGCCGATCACGGAAAAAAGGCGAAGAATTTTTGAAAGATAGCAAGCTACCTTTCAAAAATGGGGGGCATATGTTTGCACCAAAATTCGCTGTATTGGAATCGATGCGAGACGGAAAGAAAATGTGCGTATGGAAAGAAATCGGTAAACGAGTCGGAAAAGGTATCCGTTTCTAAAAGGAAAGGAAATCAGACCGGAGGCAGATACGGGTAAACGCACCGTATCCATATACAACTCGGATCGGCCAAGTGTGTTATAAAAAGGGGTAGACGTCAAGCGAAAAGAGGATATCAATCAATCCAACCACACACATCTACTTTTTACAAGCTTTTCTTTTACATTGTTTTAGCTTCATAGATCCCTCTGCAAGTCGACGGAATCAACATAGTTGCGCATCGCCGATTGTTGGTTTTGCCGATTTCACCCAGGTTTGATCTGCTTCGTTTTGTTGCGCATCGCCTTCCCGAAGCCGATTTTTGCCTTGTATCCGGATCAATCGTAACCGGTTGATCTAGTTATCTCCTAGTTGGTTCTAGCCGACTAGTGTAAAGCCGATAGATCCTTGTTTATCGGCTTTGATCGAATTACAAACTCTACCTTGTCAATTTCAGGTCAAATTGACTGGCACGCTCTGCAAACCCGACGTTTGTCTTGTGTGTTCAAAGCCGAAAACCCTCCTTCACGTTTTTAGCGCGAACAACTGACAATCGGCTTTTGCTTACAAATGCCTTATTTCCAATCTTCCCAGGGTGGGACTACAGCTACAGGTGATCAAACGGCTGGTCCCCACGCTTCCACCGGTAGCGGCCGACAAAGACGACCAGGTCAATCGGTCGGCACCACGGGGTACACTTCGGGTACCTTGGGCATTCAGGGTCCGTCTCTATCGGACTTGGCCCGTCAGCGTCCTCAGAGTAAGCTGTTTTTCTTTGCATTGGCTTTCATTTTCCTCGTTTTCGTCTGTACTAATCCGAATTCATCGCAGAGAGGAAGAAGAAATCTGCCAGGCGTTCGCCCAGACCTGTGAGGCGTCAAACCGATGGTTCCCCGGAGCACTCGGCCACTGATGTAAGCCTGTTAATTTGAGTAAAACACTAGGTTGCATAACTAAGCGCTATAAGTTGTCCTTTCCAGCAATCCCCGTCAGTACAAGTAGCGACGGTTGCAGCCGATCTCCAAGGTGCTTCATCGGCTATTCCTCCGCCTCCAGCAGTACTGCCCCCAACGGCCGATATCTCTGAGTCACCAATATTGAAAACAGATCTAGCCGATCTCCTGGGCTTTACTTTGGATGAGCTCGATGACCCAAAGGTGTTAGCTACTGACGACTACCCGGCCGACATTCAACACATAATAGCCGCCTCCGCGCCAGCATCGGCCGTTGTGACTGCTGAGCCAGGCATGCAAGAACGTCTAAATCGTCTTTTGGATGAAGTAATGCAGCCGGAGGTAGCTATCTTGGCTAACACCCAACCTTTGAGAAATGCCATGGCGGCCGTACAAGCCGATCTTCCTCCCGCCGCCATGAATGCATTACTGGAAGTCTGCCATTTAGACGCTCGTCTGTCAGACGTGGAATCGGCCAAATTAAGAGTTGAACAGAGGAAGGCCCAGCAAGCCGATCAACAAATCTTGGACAAACTTATAGCTGACACCAAACTCCAAAAAAGTGCTTTTGATCAGGGTGCTGCTGCTCTCAAGCTGGCTAAGAACAAAGCCCAAGAATTAGAAACGACCAAAAATCGGCTTGAGGAGCAGCTGGCCTTGGTCACCAAAGAGCTTGCAGAAATCCAGATAAAAATTACTGACTCAACGTCCTTGCTGGCGACTCGGAGGCGGCAGATAGGTGAAGTGTTTGCCCAGGTTAAAACTCAATCGGCTAAGTTGACCCCTGTCCCTGGCGACGCACTAGCCGATCAACAACTGATTGATAGCGTTCAAGCTACTATCGGCAGGGCGGCAGCAGCACTATCGGCTTTGGGGGCTCACTTACCCGGTTCTGGACTTCATTGACTGGGAATAGGGCACGGACTCCTTTTGATGAACTAATCTATTGTACTGGCTGTTAGCCGATCGTTTGTAAACTATTTTAATCTGGTGATCGTCTTTGGATAATTTGATCGGTTGTTTAACCAATATTATGTAAACTAATCTCTGGTGATTTTTGGGTAATCTGACTTGATCGGCTGTTTAACCGATCTTATGTGCATGAGCTTGAGTGACCTTTCGTGGATTTTTACATGCGCTTAGGATCCGATCCATACGCTAGGGTAGTATGCCTTAAGGTATTTTCCATTTATTGCTTTAGGCAGTACGAATCCGTCTAAGGACTCCAGTATATACGAATTTCCGTCAATCGGCTGATTTATCTTATAAGGCCCTTCCCACGTTGGAGACCACTTGCCAAATCGACTATCCTTAGAACCGATCGGCAACACGGTTTTCCATACCAAATCGGCTTGATTAAAAGATTTTAAAACTACTTTTTTGTTATATGACCTGGCAACCCTTTCTTTTCTTTTTGAGCCGATCTAATGTAATCAGCCTTAGCTCGGCTAAGTCATCTAGATTGTCTAGCATTGCCTGTTTGTATTCATCGGCTGGCAAATTATCTTGTTCAAATAGCTTACTGAGCCGATGTTGATTTCCACGGGCAACACGGCTTCTTGTCCATATACCAACTGAAAAGGTGATAATTTAGTTGATCCGTGATAAGATAGTCGATAAGCCCATAAAGCTTCCGATAGCGTTGAATGCCATTTCCTTGGTTCTTCCTCAATTTTTCTTTTTATTAGCTTTATCAATGTCTTGTTTGACAACTCGGCCTGTCCATTGGCCTGAGCGTAATAAGGAGAAGAATTGAGTAATTTTATCCCAAGACTTCCTGCGAAACCTTTGAATTCGTTAGACATAAACACAGTCCCTTGATCAGTAGTAATCGTCTGTGGAATTCCAAACCGATGGACGATGTGTTCATTTACAAAGTCGATCAGCTCTTTGCTAGTAACCCTCTTGAGTGGTACAGCCTCAACCCATTTTGAAAAATAAACGGTGGCTGCAAGGATAAATTTATGTCCTTTGCTGGATGACGGAAATATCTGGCCGATTATGTCTATGCCCCATCCCCTAAACGGCCATGGCTTGATGATCGGGTGTAAAGCCGATGCTGGAGCTGTCTATATGTTACCAAACTTTTGACACGTTTGGCATCATTTATAATATTTGAAGCAATCTTCTAACATTGTTGGCCAAAAATATCCCGTTCGTCTCAGCATCCATTTCATTTTATGGGCCGATTGATGTGACCCACAAATTCCTTCATGGACTTCTCCCATTGCTACTTTGGCTTCCTCAGTTCCCAGGCATCTTAACAACAAGCCTTCCATAGTTCGAAAGTATAATACATCTTCCAGTAGAACATACTTGAGTGCTTTGCGCCTGACCTTCTTTCGATCGGCTTAGAGGGATCGATAAATAACCCCTTATTTACATTCTCGATCGACAGGATGGACACACAAGATCGGCCAATTCTTTAGCTCGATAGATTCCTGTCGGCTTTTACTCCTATATCCCGATGCACTTTGTGCCAATCGGTTCGCCTTGTCATTAGTTTCCCTGGGGATATGTTTTATAGAGAATGTAGTAAACGTCTCAATAATTTGGAGGCATTGATGTAGAAATTGGGTCAACGTGCTATCATTGCATCGGTACTCCCCCTTGACTTATTGTACAATTAACATTGAATCTCCAAGGGCTTCGACATCCTTTACTCCGATGCTGTCTAGCAATTGTAGCCCTCTTAGCAATGCTTCATATTCTGCTTGATTGTTCGAACATCGGCTATTTAGCCGATACATGAATTCGTACTCCCTTTTTCTAGGTGAAACCAATACTACGCTGATGCCCTCGCCCTCTTGGCAAACGGATCCATCGAAGTACAATTGCCAAGGAGCTACATCGGCAGTCCCTGTCAACGTTTCATTTCCTGCAATAAAATCGGCCACAGCTTGTCCTTTTATAGATTTAGCCGATTCATAAGTTAAATCGAACTCAGTTAAGGCGTATGCCCATTTACCAAGCCAACCTCGCAAAATTGGTGCGGATAGTATGTACTTGACTATATCGGTTTTGCAGACTATGACGCATTTGGACGCCAACATATAATGTCTTAATTTAGTGCAAGCAAAATACAAAGATAAGCACAATTTTTCTACTAGGGGGTACCTGGTTTCTGCATCTAAGAGACGTCGGCTTAGATAAAATATCGCTCGTTCCTTCCTATCGACTTCCTGTGTTAAGACTGCCCCTACTGGTGGACTCATCAGATAACCCTTTGGTGGACTCATGCTTTGGTGCGGCCAATACTGGTGGACTCATCAGATAACCCTTTATGTCGTCGAAGGCCTTTTGTTGATCGGCTCCCCATTTGAATTCTTGGTCGTCTTTAACTTTTAGTAGCGGTGTGAAGGCCCGAATACGTCCTGACAAGTTTGAAATGAAACGTCGCAAGTAGTTGATTTTCCCTATCAATACTTGCAACTCTTTTTTGTTCGTTGGTGGCCTAGTATCGGCTATAGCTTTTACTTTGGCCTGGTTTACCTCAATCCCCCTTTCATGTACGGTAAACCCAAGGAATTGTCCAGCCGATACTCCAAAAGCGCACTTGAGCGGGTTCATCTTTAACCCATGTAACCTCGTGCTCTCGAACATCTTTTCCAAATCGGCTAGATGTTGCCAGTCTTCTTTGGATTTTACTACCACATCGTCCATGTATATTTCCACAGTATTGCCGATTAAATTATGGAAAATATGGTTCATAGCACGCTGATAAGTGGCGCCGGCATTTTTTAAACCGAAGGTCATAACTTTCCATTCATATAGCCCCAAAGCTCCTGGACATCTGAAAGCCGTTTTAGGTATATCGGCTTCGGCCATGAATATCTGATTGTATCCGGCATTTCCATCCAAAAAACTTATGATTTTATTCCCGGACGCAGCATCGATAAGCATATCGGCTATAGGCATCGGGTACTCATCTTTTGGTGTGGCTTTATTTAAATCTCTAAAATCAACACACACCCTAAGTTTGCCGTTTTTGTTTTTTACAGGGACGATATTCGAGACCCATTCAGCATATCGGCAAGGCCGGATAAACTTTGCTTCTAGTAATCGTCCCACTTCTTCTTTTATAGCGTCATACAACGTAGGATTAAACCGTCTAGGATATTGTTTGAATGGCCGATACCCAGGTTTTATGGGTAGCCGATGTTCAACTAGTTGTCGGCTTAAACCTGGCATCTCATAATACTCCCATGCAAAGCAATCTCTGTATTTCTTGAGTATTTCGACCAACTTTGCTTTATAACTGGGCTCTAATTTAGCACTTACAAATGTTGGTCTTTTACTATCGCCTTCTCCAATGTCGATTTCTTCAAGCAAATCGGCAGAGGTAAATCCTAAACCTTTCCTTTCTTCTTCAAAATCCTCAACAGCCTCCTCGTATTCTTCTTGCCGATAGCTTCTTGCCTTTTCTTGTAGCTTTGCTAGTGTCTTGGACTCCATCTTCTCACTACTTCGTTCATCCGATCAAACGTATTAGGTTTGACGCTGATCGGCCTGAATCCTGACTTTTCGATGCAGATAAAATCGCAATCGTCCAAGACTTTTCCTGATATGCATTCGGCTTCTTCGTGTGGCCAATTGGTACCAGGACTGGCCATGGCGATATGAGCCGATGTGTCGGCTGGTACAACTTCAACTGTATCATCGTTCCATTGTACCAACTTCTGATGCATAGTTGACGGTATGCAGCAATTGGCGTGGATCCAGTCCCGTCCAAGGAGCACACTATAATTGCCTTTGGCTTCTATCATGAAAAATGCAGTCGGCAAAGTTTTATTGCCGACTGTCAGTTCCGACATCATTACTCCTTTAGCTTCAGTAGGGTGTCCCGTGAAGTCATTTAGCACCATATTGGCGGTTTTGATCAAGTCTTCATCGGCTTTACCCAATTTTCTGAAAATACTTAACGGCATCAGATTAACTGTCGCCCCACCATCGACCAACATACGAGATATCGGTCGGCCATTAATATACCCTTTTAGGTATAACGGTTTCAGATGCCGATGCATATCTTGTGGTTTTTCAAACACATCGTCTGGTGCACCGAGGCATAGTTGGGCGAACACTTCTTCAGCCGATTCCTCGGTCTTGAACTCAGCAGGTAAAGTGAATACCATGTTTATATCCATTGGTGGGGTATCATCTCGGATCATCGGAGACTCGGATTCGACCGATTGATCTGAGTCACTATCGGTCTGTTCCTTCTTTCTCCATTCTTTTTTCATAACTGGTATAGGCCTTAACTTATTGAACATCCGATCCCTTTCTCTTTCGTTCTCGGCTTCCCTTTCTTCTTGTGTCTTTAGTCATTTGAAGCCGCTTTATTTGTGATTTGCTAAGACCTGAGGGGCACCACCTAGGTTTAGGTTCTATCGGCTTCCTAATTTTCCCAGCTAAATTGCTCATTTTGCTGTCAGATTCCATTCTACTTATGCTATGGGAAGCCGATAATTCTTGAGTTCGGGAGGACTCGCCTTGCTCTGATGTTGACAACCTTTCATGGATCGGCCTCCTGTCTCTCATTTCTAGCCGATCGTGTACCGGTCTAGACAACCTGTCTTTTACCGATTGGTTTGGCCGATGCACAGACGAGTGTTGCATAGGACAGGACAGGACTGTTGGTAAAATCATCCCTTTTTCCCAGCAAAACTGCCAAAAGGGACATTGCCGGTGTCTTTCTTCTTCAGTAGTTGGTCGATGTGTCGCATCAGATCGCCAATATTCACCTGTCTTTTGATCAGACCGATGAAGATCTTGGGATCGTCGGGTACTGTATCTTTGACTTATCCTTTCATACTTTCCCAGAAGTTGCGAGAAGGTCGGCTTTGGCTTGAAATTAACCTTTCTTGGAGCCCTTTCAGCCCGATACCATTTTCCGATCTCCAAGTCTCCTTTTGGTTTTACCGTCCTCGAGTTCTGTCCGTTCTTATCGGCTTCTATTTGTATGGAGCCGATAGTGATCTGCACTGTTTCGTCTCCTTTTGATCGTGCTTCAATTCCTTTAGTCGGCTCAACATCTTCTACAGGTCCTTTTCCTTTTCGTGAGCATTGCACCATGTTGACTTGGAAAGGATTCATATCTATCTGCATAGCCGATTCTTCTGCAAACTTTAATCTGCCATCAGCGATGGCCGATTGAATCTGCTGTCGAAAAATATTGCAATCGTTAGTGTTATGTGAAAATGAATGGTGCCATTTACAGTACCTTCGCTTTTTAATTTCTTCGGCCGACGGGATGACGTGTCCTTCTGGTAACCTTATGAGTTTTTCTTGCAATAATAAATCAAATATCTTGTCACACTTTGACACATCATATGAATACTTGACTTCTGCCTTATTTTTCGTCGGCTTATGCAGAGAGCACACGAGTGGCCTTTTAGAACCCTTGGTCCACTCGGCTATATTTATTCCTGCTTCTTCGTCTTCGGAAGTGTCGCTCGAATTATACTCTACCATGTTTACTTTGGCTTTTTCATTACTGTTTAATCTAAATTTCTCTTTAAACCCTTTACTTTCTGCATATCGACTTTCATGTGCCGATACACGATGGAGTAAGTGGCCTAGATCGGGGAATTCTTGGCCAGATAGTTTTTCTTTTAATGGCGGGATTAACCCTTGGAATGCTAGATCGGCCAACTGATCGTCGGGTAATGTTACACTGAAGCACCTATTTAAATGCGCCTCTAAACCTTCGATGTAGTCGGAAATCGATTCGCCAGATACTTAGCCGGACTGAACTAAGGTCAGAAATCCTAAGCTCCATAGTCCCCGAAAAGAAGTATTCATGAAATCGGCTTTCTAAATCGTTCCACATATGAACTGAATTTGGGGGTAAATTGGTAAAGCAAGTAAATGCAGCACCGGATAATGATAAAGGAAACAGCCTAATTTTTAATCCATCGGACTGTGCAGCTTCTCCACACTGAGCCATAAACCGTCCGATATGCTCAATGGTGGTAACAGAATCGTCACCTGAAAACTTAGCGAAGTCTGGTATCCTAAAGTTGTGTGGGTATGACATATGATCTATGTAATCGGGATACGGCTTCCTGTAGCCGATTACCCTTCCTCTGGGCTGTAAGCCGAACTGTTCTCTCAAAACATTAGTAATTTGTTCTGCCCAATTGACATTGTCGGCTTGTGGCGCAACCAGACATTGCCAATTTTCATTGTTCGCGCCCTGCCCCCCGAGTGCAAACTCGGGTCTTTGCCCAAATCGTGTCATAGGGGGTCTTGGTATTTGATCATAATCGTGATTCCTAAAGACCAACGTATCGGGTACAGGTGCGAGAGGTTCCACGTACGGCACTACCTTATATGGTGCTTGTCTCATAGTGGTTCCCCGCGGTTGAGAAGCCTGATCTGTTTCAATCGGCTGGGAAGCCGATAAACCGAGGCTACCGGAGGGTCCGTTTGCCGGGTCTGGTGTGCTTACTTTAGCCCCATCCATGTGCCCATGGTAGTGCGCAAACCCTCCTTTCTGTGTGCTAGGTTTCAAAATAGTAGGTTGAGTCGGCATCATAACGGGTGTTTGAGCCGACACGTTTACCGTACTGGAGTTTGGTGTTATGGAATATACTGGGTATGTAGGGATGGTTTGTAGTGGATCTAGTAGGCTTCCAGACACAGCCAATTCTTGGGCAATTGTTTTCCCACTATTTTCTATCATTGGCTTCAATGTAGACATTAAAGCCGATGATTGGTTAATTAGTGCATGATGCACAGATTGCTCAATCATATTTGATAAATCGGCTTGAGCAGGAGCATATCGGCTTACTGGTTCAGATGATGAATCACCGATAGGATTGATACTTGGGAGTGCAGTCTTTTGAGTAACACCACGGCGTGTCTTCTGGAAGCACCGCAGCATCATCTCTTCCAAAGCCGCCTTTCGGTCCTCGATTTCTTTCCGCTGCTCAAGGGTTAAATCGGCCATTTGAGGCACGATTATAGCATCAGCGTTGATATCGGCGGTGACCGCAGGCTTATCGGTTGATGACATTTTGATTTTCTTTGTCCCACCGGGCGTGCCAAAATATGTTCGCGCTAAAAATGTCAAGCAGGATTCTTAGCCTCGAACACACAAGACAAACACCGGGTTTGCAGAGCGTGCCAGTCAATTTGACCTGAAATTGACAAGGTAGAATATGTAAATTAATCAAAGCCGATAGAGCGATGTTTATCGGCTTTTCGCTAGTCGGCCAAAAGCCGATCAGGGGGATAATTAGATCAACCAGTTACGGTTAATCCGGATACAAGGTGAAATCGGCTTTGAGTAGGTGATGCGCAGCAAGACAAAGCAGATCGAACCTGGTGAAATCAACTAAAAACCAACAATCGGCGATGTGCAGCTATGTTGATTCCGTCGACCTACAAAAAGATGCTTGTAAACCCTAAAACGATGTAAAAACTGTAAAATGTAGATGTTGTGTTGGATTGATTGATCCCCTTTTCCGCTTGACGTCTCCCTCCTTTTATAATACATCTGGCCGATCCGAGTTGTATATGGATACGACGTGTTTATCCGTATCGGCCTCTGAACTGATTTCCTTTCCTTGTTAAAAACGGATTCCCTTTCCGATTCGTTCACCGATTTCTTTCCATACAAACGCTTTTGATTCAGACTGATTTTACTACGCCGAATTTTGGTGCAAACAGATAGTTTGTGAAAAATTTATAGATTTATAAAATTTCCTTCCAAAACATCTGGCGTTATATTGTTGTACCTTATTCTCGTGGTCTGTCAAATGGTGTGCGAATTCGTAATGAACTTTTTGTATTATCCGTGATCTGATCCAGGGTTTAAGGGCTACTTCGGACTAGTCGTATTAAAAAGGCCATTTAATCGGTGTTCCATTTTCACGAACTAGGTTTTATTAATTCGGTTATTTATCAGAAATTTCTGTTGTAAAATGAGGACAATCTTGTAGATCAAACGTAATGCATCAAGCGAATAATAAGAATAAACACGAGAGCACACACAATATAAAGAGACAAACTCTTCACTTTATTAGATTAATTCCGTTGTACAATTGGGTACCATATTTATAATAAAAACCAATTAAAAATATATTCGAATTCATTCATAATAAGATAGAGTCCAAACGCATATGAACAACTAGCACTAAGAGTCTAACTATATATCAACACCCCCTTGAACGAAAACCACATAATGCACATATCTCATAAAAAACCCCTCCTAAAAATCCAATGAGAAAAAAAGAATATAAAAACAAAAAAAGAATATAAAAAAGAGTGCATTGCACTCGCACATTGTGTTACACTAGTTTCCTCATTAGAAACCCCCATGTGAGAAAACGCCACAAAAACTCACCAAGGGAAAAAAAGAGTGCAACTTATAACATTCTAGATTTAAAGTAGTATCTTCAGGATCATGCTAAGGGTCATAGTTCATAGATTTACTCCCTCTGAACTTTGCATATCCTTAAGTCATCTCATTCCATTGCCACGAGCATATCTTTGGAAATTGGATGTTAGCACAAACTTAGTGAATGAACCTGCTAGATTTTCACACGACTTAGTTTGCAAGATCTTTACCTCAAAAAATTTTTGGAGTTTGAGAGGATAGAAAAGTTTAGAAGCAATATGTTTTGTGATATTTCTTTTAACACAACCCATTTGCATTTGTGAAACACAAGTACCATTACTTCATAGATAATTGTGGGATATCGATAGTATTAATACCACATGACTTCTGGATATGGCTAATTACAAGTCTTAGCCAAACACACTCACGTGAGGCTTCATATAATACTATAATCTCTGAGTGATTGATACAAGTGGTCACAAAGGTCTATTTAAAAAACCGCCAAGAAATGACTGCACCGCCGCAGAGAAACACAAACCCATATTCGAATTTTCCCACAATGAGATAGAGTCCAAACGTATTTGAATAACTAGGTTTAAGAGTCTTAATATATCTGAACAATTTTTGCTATAATTTCGGTATCCAATCTGATTCACATGGGCTATGAGTTTTAACACATTACATGTCTGTGTTATTAGTTGTAACACCCCGGCATTTACTATGCCTGAATGCTACCAAACGAAAGCTAAACAACATCTAAATACCATAATTAAACATAAATTCCAGCAAAGGCGCACATGCTAAAAACTGAGATTTCGGCAGCATCTCCTTTGTTTTAACATGAATTGAAGCAACAACAATATTAACATGTCAATGTGGCATAACGAACAATAGAAATAACATGATCAAACGGAAAAACAGCCACCATACCACTAAGGATATAAATTCTATCCATCACATGACAAATATGGACTAATCAATTACTCATAACGACCAACGAATCATCGAAACCATAGTTTAGTTCAATGAATTAACCATAACCATAAGGGAAGGAACATGTCAATGTTTAAATGTGTGATGCTAAGTGATGACGTGTGACTAGCTCCCTTTCCCGCATGTCGGATTCATGGTACCTAAAAGAAAACAACATAAACACAAGCGTGAGTTCATCACTCAGCAAGTATATTGCAATGGTACAAACATAAACAATTACATAGCAATAATATCTCACATCATGTAAACCATCTCATTCATGGTCACATCTTATCATCATCATCAATATGTATGAAGTGCAATGCGATGCTCATGTCTCCTTGGAAACTCATACCGGTATAGTTGAGTACACACCCGTCGGTGTGCACCCTCTCCCCCCTTCCATCCCGAAGATGGAGGGTGCCTACTCCTCACTTCCGTTCACCGCGGTGAATGGAATCACGATGTAGGACTTACTCATTGGCTCTCCGGATTAGTCATAACTTTCTCACCGACCTTCCCGGACTAGTTATGACTTTCTCACCGCCCGGGCCATGTAATCATGCCATGTATGCAAATATGCCACATCATAATAAACTTGTACTTTTAACACATGGCATCATAGCATACTCATCATATCATAGGAAATCATTAAAGCATGGCAAGTGATCATGTCATATAATCAAGTTCATCTAGTCTCAACTAGCAATCCTACAAACCGCTATCCATTACAATACAAGTGCCTCAACCACGGGCAACGGATTGGCGAGACGTAGAAGGCACTCCCGGGGTCGCACCACCTGCACATGGGTACCACACACTCACAATCATGACCACAAAACAGTACGCAAACCCTCATCTACCCCGACATTGCCAACTACTCGCAAAACCCAAAAACAGAGGTTCTGTCCCGTCGGGACAACAGCCTTCCAAAAGGCATAACTCGGGTTCTAAGACTCCGAATCGAATAAACGAGTACATCCTCGTGTAGCTTAGGAAATTTCTCAACTTTTTCTAGGTATAAGGAAAAACTGATTCGGAATCTAAAGTTGTTTAATCTACAAAATACCGTAATCTGTTCCAATCACGTCACAGATTTTAACACGCTCGGTAAAACAGTCATAACTTTCAAATGGCTGATCGTATTTGACGTTCTTTATATCCACGGAAATATAATGAAATTATCTACAACTTCTTCAACAGGCGGCCGACCAAATTCGGACTCTAAAATTGCGAAAACCCAAACCCTAGGTCGACTGCACAAGCTGCCCGAAACAGAGAACGTGACAACTTCTAGATCTAATCTAATCTACTCAATTACAGCACCACCAATTGATCTAAAAACATGATAATCACCCTTAGAACATACCCTAGCCCAACCCCAAAGATCCCCATGGCCATACCTTCGCTTGACGCACGAAAACCCAATAGATCTCCTCCCGGTTCGCGCGATCTCCTTCCTCGCTCCAATCCCGCCGGATCTCCTCATCGCGGAGCGCTCCAACGGATGGATCTTCGAGGTGTGGAGGTGGAGAACTCCCCTAGGGGAAGCAAGGGAGGTGGAGAGGTGGTGGAGCAATGGGGAACAATGGGGGAGGTGGAGGAGCCACAAGGAGGAGGTGGGGAGGTGTGGGGGGCGGCTAGGACTTGTGGGGGCGCAAGGGCAGGGGGTGGACGCCTAAAGGGACTGGGGGGAGGCCCCCAACCAGGTCTCCTACTCCTATTAGGACTCAAATTCCATCCCACCAAAGCCCACGACCCTTTCCTTTAGGCCCAAACTCCCCCAGAAAGGCCCAAACTCCCGAAAACGGCCCGAAAACGCAAATTAACCTCATAACGTATGGTTTCAACCTCCAATTCCATATTTTATAATGTTTTTGACCTTAACATTCACATTTTGTAATGCCACAATCTCTAATTTCACATTTTATAAAGTCTCGGCATTCCGTAGTGTCACATTAGCGTGAAAAATAATATAGACAATCACCACAGATTAATCCCAATATCAGTCATCCAATTTGAGGGTAACCGAAGAACAATCACAAAGATAAACACAATATATAGAGATTTGTACCCTCTTCTTTTTCCTTTTTATTGATTGATTTCTGTTGTACAATATGGTGCTATATTTGTAGCCTACAAATCCTATAATAAATATTTCTTAATACTCCTCCTTGGAGGAAAATCGTGTCATGCATATGCCTCATAAAAAACTCCTTCAAAAACCTGGTGGGAAAAAAGATGAAGTAAAAAGTACATTGCATCCGCAAGTTGTATTACACTTGTTGCCTCACTAAAACTTTTATGTGAGAAAACCTTTTATAGAACTCACTAAGAAAAAAGAGTGCAACTTACAATCTTCTGGATTGAGGTAACATCTTCAGCATCTTACTAAGGGTTATGGTTCAAGGATTTACTCCCTCTGAACTTTGCATCTCTCTAAGTTGTATCATTCCAATGCCACAAACAAATAATTTGGAAACTGAATATTGACAAAGATTTAGTGAATAAATCAGCTAGATTTTCACATGGCTTGGTTTGCATGATTTTAACCTTACCATTCATTTGGATTTCATGAGGATAGAAAAGTTTGGGAGCAATATGCTTTGTGATGTTACTCTTGACATATCCCATTTTCATTTATGCAACACAAGCATCATTATCTTCATAGATAATTGGGGAGGGGGGAGGGAGGTATCAATGGTGTTAATGCCACATGACCTCTAGATATGGCTAATCACACATCTTAGCCAAACACATTCACATGAGACTTCATAAAGTGCTATAATATTTGAGTGGTTAGTAGAGGTAGTAGTTACCATGATCTACTTAAAGGACCGCCAAGCAATAGTTGTACCATCACATAGAAGCACAAACCCAATATGAGATTTGGTACTGTATGGATCAAACAGATAGCTAGCATCTGTATATCCCACTATAGTTAAGTCTCTGCCCATTCGGTAAAATAAGCAAAAATCTTGTGTATCTTGGAGGTATCTGAGTAGAGTCTTAACGCTAACCCGATGCCTTCTAGTTAGAGCTTCACTGTGTCTAGCTAATAAATTTAATGCGAATGCAATACCAGGCTTAGTGGAATTCGCAAGATACATAAGTGCTTCAATGGTGTTTAAGTATAGAACCTCATGTCTTAAGACTTCCTCATCCACCATCCTCGGTCTACATGGATCTTTATCCACATCAAGGGATCTAATCACCATGAGTGTCTTTAAATGATGAGATTTATCCATGTTAAATTTTTTTAATACGTTCTTGGTATAGGTAAACTGGTGTACAAAAATTCCTTTTTCAGGAAAATGCTCTAGATATAGGTCTAAGCAATATTTGGTTTTATCTAAATCTTTCATCTTAAACTCCGTCATAAGGTAGGACCTTGCTCCTTTTATGTCCTCCATGGTTCTGATAATATTTAAACCAACGACGTAAACTAAGATTATATAGAATTCATTTTTGGACTTCTTTATGAAAACACAGGGACAATCATCATTATTGGAGTATCCCTTCTTTAGGAGAAAATCACTAAGTTGGTTATACCACATTCTCCCTGATAGTTTTAACCAATACAACGACCTCTATAGTATGATGCAATACATTTTGCGATTGGTTTTATTTGGATCCAGAATTTTGACTCCTTCAGAGACTCTAATATAAATATCTATCTAATAATCCATATAAATATGCGATCGCTACATCTATCAACTACATTGTTAAGTTCATACTAGCTGCCACTAATAATAAATATCTAAACGTTGTTCGACTCATCACTAGAGAGTAGGTCTCATCGTAATCAATGCTATATCTCTGCGCGAACCCTTGTGGTATAAGCCTCACTTTGTATCTCACCGCCTGGTTGTTCTCGTTTCTCTTTTAGGTGAAAATCCACTTGGATCCTACAGGGAACACTTTAGGATATTCGTACAATGAGACATAATACTTTCTTTTTGTTAAGTGAGTGCAATTCTATCTCAATTAATTTGTTTCATTTGATCCAATCTCAATGCTTCTGGCACACTACCATGAACTTTGGTTTTTGATCTAGATCTAGAGTATTGGCAATTTTTGAGGCAAAATATATTTTGATAATTGTAGTTTTTTATACAACTCTCTTGAATCCATATAATATATGGATATTTCCTCATTAAAAATCTTCTAGCTACTCGTGATTTCCCACAGTGATGGAGTCTGGGTTTTCTAACTTCCCAGCATAAGACTGTGCCCATAAATGTTCACTGGGGTTACCATCCTTAGGATGGCTTACTTCAGAGATTTCTTAACATTAGGTTAAGTTTCTTCCACTGTCTTTGGGAGTGCTTTCTCTTGTTCGATTCTCTGTTTTTGTGGACATCTCTGCGGAATTGAGTTATGTGCACCTGAAGATATCCCCCTCTTCTTCTCATGAGGGGTAAGAGTAGATTTAACATCCATATGGGGTACTTCTACTCTCTCCATTGTGTTTACTGAAGGTATTTGAGATTTTATCACTATTATGATTAGTGAAGGCATCTGGCAGGTTATTAGCTGTTTGTTGAAGGTTTATCATCGTTCGAACTTTAAGTTTGAATTCTCTAGTACACGGGTCTAAGGACTGGATGCCTCATGTTGGGGTGAAAGGTGCACAACGTCTTGTCTATCATTTCAGCATGTGTAATATTTCTGGTTACAGAAACTCAGTTTGAAGACAAGCTTGTGCATGACAGAGTTATATGCTGACACGATTTTGAAGTCCTAGAAGCGTAGAAGGGTCCATCCGTGCTGTGCTTCTAGCAGCAGGGCAGATTTTTGCTAGTTGCAGCGTTTCTTCAAGGAATTCTACAGTGCCAACGGGTCTTTCTCTATCAAATATTCAGCTTTCAAATCCTCATGGAGATGATGCTTTAGGAAGTACAGACCAGCACAATTGGCAGCTTCAGGAAGTGCGGGGGGCGTCAGCTTCATACTGGGTGATACCAACTCTAAGAGATCGAGCTGTCAGGTTGATCTTAGCATCAATTTCCCAGGTCAGGTAATTGCTATCATTTAGGGCGAGTTCATCAAATTCTCTCTTCGCGATGTACGACATATGCTCTATTATATTCATGCAAAAATGGATTTTACTGTTGGCAAAATAAATATATTGCATGCTCATACTTGAATCAGTAAAGATTGGTCTATATCTATTTAATATGTAATTATCTAAAATTTCTTAGCAGTTTTTAGCATTTTTTTTCATAATTTTCTGTTAATTATAAGAGCAATTTTCAGAATTACCAAACAATAGAAAATAATTTCAGCATAAATAAACATGATACTTTGATAGAAAAAATAAATCCAATGATATGAAGCTTCTAACATGTGGTCTAAGGTTGAATAAATTACAGAAGCCCATATACGTAAAAATTAAGTTTCTAGGATTTAATGTAAGTTTTTAGAATTTGGTGGTGTAAGTTTCTAGGATTTAATGTAAGTTTCTACGTCAGCGGCGATGTTCGTGCAATCAGTGGTGCGGCTGTTGGGAGTGTTCTAGCCAACGCGTGTGTGGGCGCGCTTAGGAGGCATGTTGGCCGGTGACATATGCAGTGGAGCAGGGGTGCGCTTAGGAGGCATGTTGGCCGGCGGCATATGCAGTGGAGCAGCTCCAGGCTAGGGCTGTAAATTGGTCGAGCTCGAGCGCGCTTAGGGCTCTCAAGCTCGAGCTCAAGTTGATGTCCGAGCTTTGATCCAAACTCGAGCTCGGCTTAGTCCAAGCTTGAGTAGGCTCGAGTAAGCTCGGTAAGCATGATAAGCTCGGTAGACTCGAGTAAGCTCGATAAACCTGGTAAGCTCGGTAATAAGCTCAAGTAAGCTCGGCTCGAGTAAGCTCGGTTCATGGAAGCTCGATCCAAGTTTGAGTAGGTTCGCAAGCTATTCGAGCTCGAGTTCGGCTCGTTTGGAGCTCGAACCGAGCCTGTACGGAGCCGAGCTCGAGTAGGTCGCAAGCTCGAGTATTTTTTTACAGCCCTACTCTAGGCCATGGTTTGTGTAGGCTTATCCTTATCCTCTGATTGATTCCATAAACAGTAAACTCAAGTACAGGAAAACGATCTAGAACCCTAATAGGTGATTAGGTCGATTAAACCAATCTAGTATCTAATCATCGATACTAATATGATCTAGGGAACTAGAATAATTAATCTGAAGCATCGCTATGGAAAACCGAATTGGAAAATATACCATTCGGTCTTTGAGAGCTTTATATTGATACCATGTGAAAAATAATATAGACAATCATGAGAGATTAATCCCAATACCAATCATCTAATTTGAGGATACCCGAAGAACAATCACAAATATGATCACAGTATATAGGGAATTGTACTATCTTCTCATTTTTATTGATTGATTTCTGTTGTACAATAAGATACTATGGTCTGGTTTGGCAGAACTCCAACTCCACCAGATCCGTGGATTTGGTGGAGCTAGGTATTTTTAGCTCCACCAGATCAGTAGAGCTAGAGCTGTGGGTATATTAAGGTCCTGTTTGGCAGAGCTCCAGATCCCAGCTCCACCTCGGAGCTGAAACTTGTAGACTAAAATAAAGTGACTTAAGTTTATAATTTTATTCTAAAATATAAACAAGATGACCCACCTAAGCACTCTTATACCCATAGCTCACTACTACAAGAATACACATTAGAATCGGTTCTTTTTCGTCATCACAATCGGTTTTGGTGGCGATAGAAAGTCCAACGATTGTAATGACGAATAGCTATCACAGTCGGTTTTCTCCCCGATTGTGATAAACAATCATCACAATCGATTCTTTGCTAGAACCGATTGTGATGAGGGGCTTATCACAATCGGTTCTTCGCAAGAACCGATTGTGATGAGGGGGTCATCACAATCGGTTCTAGCGAAGAACCGATTGTGATGAGTCATTTTCACTATTAAACATTGTTCTGACGGTTTTAACACAAAACGAAGAGATTTCCCCAGGAGGTCACCCTCACCCATCCTAGTTAGTACTACCCTCGCCTAAGCACGCTTAACTAATGAGTTTTGCCGCCAATTTTAATGCAAATGCGAGCACTTCCCAAGAGGTCACCCATCCTAGTACTACTCTCACCCAAGCACAATTAACTTCAGAGTTCTTATATGATCTAGTACCGTAGTGTTGTTATGATAGCATTTGAAAATATAACACGTCTCCCTCCCCTTAACCCCACAAAGCACCCGAACACTAATGTTAGTATTCTTATACTTCGAATTTACTCTGACTTGGGTGCTCCAAAATTTAACTAAGTGTCCAATTTAGTACCGTAGTGTTGGTATGATAGCATTTGAAAATATAACGTGTCTCCCTCCCCTTAACGCCACAAAGCACCCGAACACTAATGTTAGTATTCTTATACTTCGAATTTACTCTGACTTAGGTGCTACAAAATTTAACTAAGTGTCCAATTTAGTACCGTAGTGTTGGTATGATAGCATTTGAAAATATAACGCGTCTCCCTCCCCTTAACCCCACAAAGCACCCGAACACTAATGTTAGTATTCTTATATTTCGAATTTACTCTGACTTGGGTGCTCCAAAATTTAACTAAGTGTCCAATTTTACTATGACGCCCAATTTTCACTTTGGCGCCCAATTTTCACTTTGGCGGTCACGAGCACATCACAATCGGTTCTGAACAAGAACCGATTGTAATGACACCGTTATCACAATCGGTTCAAGTTGAGAACCGACAGATGAGGGGCCCTTATCACAATCGGTTACGAGTAGGAATCGACAGATGACCACCCTCATCACAATCGGTTCTGAGCTAGAACCGATTGTGATGAGGGTGTCATCACAATCGATTCTGAGATAGAACCGATTGTGATCACACGGGTGTCATCACAATCGGTTCCGAGATAGAACCGATTGTGATCACACCCCTCATCACAATCGGTTCTCAGCTAGAACCGATTGTGATGAGGGTGTCATCACAATCGGTTCTGAGATAGAACCGATTGTGATCACACCCCTCATCACAATCGGTTCTCAGCTAGAACTGATTGTGATGTGGTGTCCACCACACCTTTAATTCTATTTTTCATCTAATTTAAGTTCAAGCCGAATCGGTCTCCACTTTGCTAAACTTTCTGTATATATGCTATTGAAATGCATTCCTTTCATTGCCTTCACAAAAAGCAATAGGTTTGATTAGTAGTGTCAGTTTTAATTGAAACCGACTGCAATATGAAAGGACTAGTAGTGTCGGTATTATTAATCTTGGTATTGTTTTAATAATTGTTTGGAATTATGTGTTGTTCTTGGATGGAGTGGAAAGAATGTGCAAGTAATTACTAATAATTATGCATTGAGTGGAAAAATTCTTCCCTTTCCTTCCTTATGGAAGTATTGTCCTGTATATTTTAACTAAAATAGGTTCAACAGCAAGTTAACAAGTTGGTAAGTTTGTACTTTTACTTTGCTGGTACTTTACCCTTGAAATGGCATTAGCTTGTCTCAATTAGACATGGCAATCTTACAACTTTATTTACAATACAACCCTCTTTAATTATCTACACGCATGTAATTTGTTCCATGTGTGTCGTCGTCACCACTAAGTGCTTGCTTATAAATATGCTAAAAACCTCAACTGAGAGAAAATAGAGGGGAAATCTTCTCAAGCTGGGGCTTCAACTTACCCTCTTAACACACATCCTTAAGGATTTCAGATTTTTCTCCCACAAGTCTAAGTTTCAACAAGAGTATGCTCTTTTTTTCGGGGTGGCGACGGTTATTTTTTGCTCTAGAACACCAACAACAGAGGAGAGTTCATCCCAAGAGGATATAAACCTTGCGAGTCTTATCACAATCGGTTCTGAAAAAGAACCGATTGTGATAAAGGGTCCCTCATTACAATCGGTTCCTAGAAAGAACCGATTGTGATGAGGAAACGGGTTATCACAATCGGTTCTTTCTCAGAACCGATTGTGATAAGTGGTATATCATCACAATCGGTTCTGAAAAAGAACCGATTGTGATGAGACCCCTCATTACAATCGGTTCTGTTCTTTTTCAGAACCGATTGTGATGAGGAAACGGGTTATCACAATCGGTTCTTTCTAAGAACCGATTGTGATGATGATTCTTATCACAATCGGTTCTGAGAAAGAACCGATTGTGATGAGGTCATCACAATCGGTTCTTTCTCAGAACCGAATGTGATATGTGGTATATCATCACAATCGGTTCTGAAAAAGAACCGATTGTGATAACCTATTACCAAAATTTACGAATGACATACACGTATCACAATCGGTTTTTTAGTCAAAAGTTTGGAACCGACACAGATGAAGCGATAGTGATGTATCATTTTGTAGTAGTGGCTCCAGCTCCACGAATCTGGTGAAGCTAGGAATACCCAGCTCCACCAACTCCATAAATTTGGTAGAGCTGGAGCTTTGCCAAACACCCCCTAAGAGTGTTTAGGTGTGTCATCTTGTTTACATTTTAGAATAAAAATATAAACTTAATTCACTTTATTTTAGCCTACAAGTTTCAGATCTGAAGTGAAACTGGGATCTAAAGCTCTGCCAAACAGACCTATATTTATATCATAAACCCCTCAGAGACACTTTAAGAATTCACGCACAAATCCTGGGATAGATATTTCTTAATAATTTTCTTGCTACGAAAGCCATAGCCTGGCCAAAATTTTTTCTTTTAAAAAAATGTACTGCTACAATGCTTGGTCCAATCGCATGGCAGATCGCCGAACGGATTTAGTGCTAGCATTTACAGCACACAAGGCACTTACAGTGTGCGTCCCATGATGGGCCCAGTCCAACAACTAGGGCTGGAAAAAAAGCTCGTTGAGCTGGATCGGTGGCTCGTTTCAAAATTATTCTGATTACATTTATTTTTCTTTTAAAATAAAAATTAGTTGATTTGGAACCAGAGTCAACTTCGACTCGGCTCATTAGGCTCGGCTCGTTAAGCTCGATTCGAAGTTGGGTCTCAAACAATACAGGAGACTATAATAAATAAGAATAAATCAGTGTCGAAGAAAGCTCGAAAAAAAGTTCAACTAGCTCGTTATCCACCCCTACCAACAACTGCGTACCCATGGCGTTTAAGCTCGTGTTAAGGTAAATGACTGCAATCTATAAGCCTACAGCGACGTATCTAGGGGTGGTGGACCTAGCCTAGATTGAATCTGTTCCAGGCTCATATCCACATGCACATCCATGTGCACACGTACACACATGGCATGCACCCATGGACCATTATTACATCCTGCATCCGCCTTTACTTATCAATTTTGACTCTGTATCATCAAAATTTGACTAACGATAAATTTTAAAATATTTAATCATGTTACGTAAAACTAGTATTGTTATATTTGTAATTAAAAATACTTTACTAACATATTATATTTATAGCAATTTGATTTTATATTACTTAGAAAATAACATTCAAAGCCCGATCTATCAAAATGAAATTGGCGAGTGAACGTGAACAAGTAGAACACGTTACACACGTACTAGCTTGCCTGCCAAATCGAACACGGATCGCACGACGATCGGGACGCATTGACCGATCCATCGGTCGTATGTGCAACGCGAAACGCTGCTTCCTTTTCGCGTGCATGGCCACACAGAGAGAATGAGAAAAGCGAGCGCACTACACCAACCACGACAAGCGCGCATGCAAAAGGCGAAGATATATACGAGGTGCACGGCACAAAAAGCGAAAGGTCGTGATCGATCGATCGATCACGCAGAGAGGAGAAGTTGCATGCCCAATTGCCGCGAAGATGCACGCGTGCATGCCTTCTTTTTCCCGATCGACAGTGGTGCATGTAGAGCATCTGCAGGTGTAGCCGTGTAGCAAGGCAAATTGAACGCTCGGTCTGTGCATGTTCTCTCACGGCAAATCTCTTGTCGGCTACGATCTCTTACCGCGCGCAAAACTAGCGCGTTTTCTCATGTATGCCAATCTTTCTTGCAATTTTGTGCTTGAAGCTGCGCGTGAGTTTGGCAAATTCCCCATGTTGTATCTTATATATGCCAAATCAACTCCTCCCCAGCAGTCATGATAATCTTTCTTGCAGTCTCAGAGTTATGAATTATAAAAAATGGTAGAAACTATCTCTACTATTCTAAAGCAGCACTTGGTGACAGTGGTCCGTTCTTCTCACGTCATTAATTACCACTTAATTGCCCTACGCATGAAACAAAGCGTTGTTTTAATTAGCCAGTTTTCACAAAAAAAGAAGCGTTAAAGATAGATGTTTGATCTTGTGAAATAATTTTTTTTTATTTTTTAATCTTTATTTTTTGTTATCAATTTTGTTTTTCGTAGCAACGCACGGGCATGTAACTATTATACGTAAAACCTGAGAATATTATCACTAAGGAACAAAAGAATCTTTTTAACTTGAGAAAGGTGCTTCTATGCTCTTCCTTTTTAAAGTTGCACAAATATTAAAGCATGAATGAAGGGTAGATGAGGATTACGTACCCCTTCGTTTGCTTCAAGATTTGTGCAACTTGTATTAGGAGGGAAAGCATAGAAGCACCTCTCTTAACTTGGGATTACTTATCCCTTCGTTTGCTTCAAAATTTGTGCAATTTGTATTAGGAGGGAGAGCATAGAAGCACCTCTCTTAACTTGAATATATATTAAGTTACCAAATGGTGGGCCACACGGATAAGACAGTTTTGTCAGCTCTGCAATTACGGCAAGGAAGCAGGCACTTGCTTGTTTGAGAAGAGTGTGCTACAACAGCGGGGAGCAAACCATTAATGAAATCTAATGATGCGTAGGATCTACGTATAAGTACTGTTCGTTGGAAGAAAATTATAGAAAAATTGGCTGACTAAGGCCATGTTTGGATCCCTGGACTAATTGTTAGCTGGCTAAAAATTAGCTCTAGTCTATCCAAACAGGAAGACTAATAGGTGGGCTAATTTTTAGCCAACCCCTTAGCTAACAATTAGTCCATTAGTTGGTGGGGAGGAGCTAATTTGGGCTAATAGCATGTAACACGCTGGGAAAAGCCTGAAATACCCTCGCGCTGGCCTTATCCTCATTTCCTCACCCATTATGAGGGGGCAGATATGACTTTTCTAAGAAATTAGTCCAACCATTAGTCATGTATCCAAACAGCCCTGGGCTAATTTTAGATGGACTAATTATTAGCTGGCTAAAAATTAGCTCTAGCCATTAGCCAGCTAACAATTAGTTTTAGCCCATCCAAACATGGCCTAAGAGATGTCGGCGAATTTGTTTAACCACGGGGTCTATTGCTAAAATAACCACTGGACGACATATTTGTGAATCCACGAAAGAAATAAAAAACGTAATTCGGTTTTCTTGGTGGTGTTTTAAAAAAATATTGGTTGGTTAGGAGCTGTCGGCAATTTGCGTACGGCGGTGTTTTTATAAAAATTAGCTTTTTGCGATGTAAAACACCGATTGAAGACCCGTTTGCGAATATATGGAACTATACGGTCTTTTTTAAAAAATTATCAGTGAAAAGACCTAGATATAATTATAGATTTTACGGGAGCCTCAACGCTAAGACAATGACGTGGCATACTCTCAGAGCTTGAATTCCACCGGCTTTAAAAGAGAGTGTGTGTTAAGGGCTATTAGCGATCAAATAGAAGACTGAACACTTGTCTATATCTTCTATACTTAATTGGAGGCTATTCCAGGAGGTCTTGAATTAATCTAAAAGATAAAAAAACTAAACTAACCATATTAGTCGAGAAAAAAAAAATACAAATTCTTAGATTAATTGGGAAAAGAGAAAACATCATGTACATTCAAATTTACAAACTGGTGTATCCTACTACTTGCATCCAACAATGGCAAGCAAGAGTTTGGTTGACCAAAATACAGAATTTTTTTAAAAAACAAAATACAGAAAATGTGCACTTCTGTCCGAATTGGACTATGGGACAAAAAAAAGCCCTGTGCTATTTTGGCCAGATCAATCAAGCTGACGGAATCGGACTCCGCTGAAATACGACCTATGCCTCCCGGGGAAAACATTGGCTTTTCTTGCCTTGAAAGAATTTGTTTTATCAGTTCCTTTTTTCATTTACATTTTTTCACACATGTGCTTAGGATGTGATCGGATCGGATACGATCGAATATCGTTATATTCGTATTTGTATTCGTATTTTTTTATCTAATACGAATAGTGCTGAATACAGAATCGAATACGAATTATATAGGATAATATCGGTTACGAATACAGATCAAATACGGATCAGAATCAACATGGATACGAATAATATTAGTCGGATATTTTAAAATTCAATTTCAGTTTTTTTTTTCAAAATCGGTCCAAATTTAAATTCAAAATTAGGAATTTTAAATAATAAGAAAATGTCAAAAATTTAAAAAAAATTGCACAAATATTATTAAATTAGTACAAATTCAAAATTTCTAAATTTAAATAGAAAATTAGGAGAAAGATCAATAAAAAATTTGATAATTTCATTTAAATTCCAACTGGTATTTAAAAATAAATTATATTTAAATTTTGTTTTTAATGTACCATGAAATTTATTTAATCTACTATGAAAACTACTCAAATTTATAAGTAGTAGTGTCTAGTGGATAGTGATAGTCTAATAGACCTTCACTCCTTCAGTGTCAAATTCGTCATTGATGAATGATGAATGATGGTCGTTTGAACTCAACAATTGGCAAACATCAAACATAATCATTCTTTAGAAGAAAACATAGCCAGTTAGCCACATAGACATAACTACATAGCATAAGTACATATGAGTATATGACATCCATGTCTGGTCATCCATATTCCACAAACCACAATTCCACATGTATGTAACCTTACAGCAGTTACAAGTTCTCATGGTCTCATCTCTGATCTTATGGACATAGTTCAAGTTCAAAGTTCCAACTTAGTTTCTAGTATAGTAGCAAACACTAAACAGTAAATAATATTACAATAGTTGAGTTCAGGACTCAAGAGTCAAGACAAGTAGACAACACAAACATAGCAACTAAGGAAGCAGTACGCAGTAGACACTACTGTCTCCTATTAGCACAACTACACATAGCCATAACCACATACTGAGATACATAAGCACCTGCAATGCAATATGTCTGGAATAGCGGCCAAAGCCCAAAAGGAATTATATTTCACTTGCTTGCTCACACCCAAAAGATTAACGGAGAGATGGATCCTTCAAGCTTGAGGAGGCACGGTCGGGGTCCCGGTCGCCGTCGCCGGTCGGGGTCGCCGACGCCGCTTCGGGTTGTCTGATGGGGGTGCAGTCGTCGGACGTGGAGGCGGATTGCCCGACAGGGAGGCGGGTCGCCAGATGGGGAGGCGGATCACGGTCGGGTCACCAGACAGGGAGGCGGTGGATCGCCAGATGGGGAGGCGGGTCACCACTCGCCAAACGGGGAGGCGGATTGCCAGACGGGGAGCAGATCGCTAGACGCCAGAGCCAGACGGGGGCTCGCGGAGGACGGCGGCTAGGGTTTCTGGTCTAGGGTCTACTCAGCTCTAGACCTAAGACCTCTAGTCCTCGGCTCCTCTTCTCGTCCTCTGGTTTTGGACTTTTGGCTTTGGGGCTCTTGCATAGTTGCGTTGCGGTCTTGGTGGTCACGATTACGACTCATGCACTTGGACTTGGTCAATGGTCACGCACTTACCCTTCCGCTGTCCCGCCCGCAGTCCTGCCTCCCGCACCATGCCGTAACTCATAGCAGCTTTCCCGTTTCCCTGTTCCCGCGCTCGGCGCTCAGTGGCTTCCCGCGCTCAGTCTCGCCTCTCTGAAACGTGTTATTCGGATAATATCCGTATGTCATATTCGGATATTATCTGAACAAAAACTCGGATATTCCTTATCTGTCGGATAATCAGTGTTCTATATCCGTACGTATCCGTATCCATATAAATTATCTGTATCCATATCCTTATTGGAGAAATCAACTGGATATCTGTGAAACTATCCAAATCATCATCCAAATCAATCCGGTCGGTTGAAAAATATCCGTACCAGTTTCATCCCTACATGTACTTGACCCAGAAGATGCATTACGATCTCTATATATACTGTACTAGTTTCATAATTAGTGATAAATACACATCCGATAACCTTACATCACATCCATGCACGCACAAACATCATAGTAGCATATACAAAAATATGCAAACATATCCTCATACAATTAATCTTTTGATAAAAGGGTCAACCGGCTAAATAGTTCGTATAACAAGAAACAACAGCGGAATAAACAATAATACAATAGAATTCTAGCAAGCAGGCCTTAGCCCGTCACAAGCAACTGACTGGGGTTAAATCTTAACAAATGATATCATACTTGCCCAAAACTGTGGAGAAAAGCAACAGATCAAGGGATCTTGTTCTTGCTCTGATATTGTTCAACAAGTAATATGTGAATATAAAAATGTAGTCCCCAAAACTTGTAAGTAAGGTTATAAAGCATGCAAGGTTATGTCAATACGAGTGGCTATTCTACTAAGTTTTTTTGTTTTTATGCAAAACGAGATATCTTTTATAATAACCAATGGTGTATTGTAATCGAAAAATTGTAAGAACATTTGACATTTGATAGTGCATATGAAGCATAAGTAACTAAGCGGCGCGCTACCATGAACATCAATCCACCGGAAAATTTTTGTGTTTCTATCTTTGTACCGCATTAATATGAATTACACAAATTCAGACATAGGTGGATAAACCAGAAAAAAATCATTGCAACAAAAAGTTATTATAGCAACAAAAATTTAAATTTTTTTGACGCATTATATTTCTTTGCTTGCATTGCTTGCAGGCAACAAAAGACCAAATAAGCTGTTTGGGGCATGAATAATGTACGAAATGACCATTAGATGCATGATATCTTATTCTATCTATTAGTTATCTCAGTGCGTGCAGTAAAAAAAAATGATATATGCCATGCGACTGTATGGCTCGAGGATATGTTTTATGTACTCTATATTTAGAAGTCCCATATTAATCTCGGCATACATAAGTGCATGGGTCGAGGATATGTCTGTGTACTTCTAGAAGCCCCGGGTTAATATGGAGAGATAAAAAGCTAAAAATTACCTGTTAGTAAGCCTAACGATATATACTCCCATGTTAACCGTAAAAAAGGAAAACATCAAAAGGATCGATCCATATAACCTACTAGTCTGCTGGTTATATTTCTGAAACTCATATAGATTTACCCATAGTAATTCAGCGACAACGAAAAGATGTTCCTGTTGATTTGTTCAGCTGGCAGCATTATACAAAGCTGAAAATGAGAAATTGCCTGGGCTGAACACCAAACAGGGCATAATCGAAGTATACATGTCGAGTAGAAAACTGATGATATGTTAAATGGATTCGTATGACTTGAATGAATACGACCATTTTTTTTCTTCTTTTGGTAGTAGTATAATAGTTAATTGCATGGTATGGTGTAAAAGAAGATCAGAAAATTTAGTTCATTATATCTCTATATGACATAGCTAACAATAGAAAAAAATCATAGAGGTGTAAAATATGATGCTCATCTATTGGGATGCATGTTTTTACAAATTTCTGGAGCTTCATCTTATGTAGGCCCTGATCAAAGAAATCTTTGTCATTTTTTATTATTTCAAGGTACACACGCATTCCCGTGCAAAGATAACATGCCTATACAATCTTGCTAAATGAAGCTGAGTCCAGATACACTACACCATGACACAATTTTAGCAACAGTCTATCTGTCGGCAAAGGCCACCTAATACGACGCATTATCTGCCGGCAAAAGTTTTGCCGACAGATAAGCACTGTCGGAAGAAGTCCTGTCGGGAAAACCATTTACCGATAGATATATTTTTGCATTAGCTAGTTGCTCGATCGATCGATCTTATATTGCCAAGCTAAGCTACATAACTAGATAAATCATAGATCCACAGAGATGCACCATGCATGCATTTCGACAGAGATAAATCATAGTTACTGAATATGAAAGATCTTAACATGAGCAAACATACAAGTCCATGAAATTTGAGCAAGCAGAATAGCAATTAGTCCTTACCAGAAACCCACAGTCGGGGCGGGAGGGTGGCGGCGGGTCGGGAGGGTGGCGGCGGGTCGGGAGGTGACCCGCGGGAGGCCGGGTTGGGGAGCGGAGGCGGGAAGCACGACGTCGAACAGCGGGGCCCAGGCGGTGGGGCTGGAGCGCGAAGGGTCTGGAGAGGTGGGGACTGGGGGCGGTGGTGGCTGCAGCGGTGGGCGTGGGAGGGCAGCGGTGGCGAGGCTGGGAGCGTCGAAGGGCGAGGCGGCCGGGTTGGGAGCGGAAGGGTGGGAAGCGGCGAGGTCGAGCGGCGGGGAGTGGAAGCGAGGTCAAGTGGCGGGGCGAATGGGGCTGGAGGCGGCGAGGGCGGGGGCGGCGGGGGTAGGAGGTGGCGGGGCCGAGAGCGTCGAGCGCGGGAGGCGGTGGGATCGTCAGCGGCTGGCGGCGACGGCGGAGGGATCTAGAGGGCTTGGAGTCTTGGAGAGATTAGAGTCTTGAGGGCTTGGTCGATCGGGAGCGATTGGAGATGGCTTCTATCGCGAATAGAAAGTGAGAAACCCTATTCCTCTGGCGCCTAAATTTCCCGTGCGCCACCTAAATATCGCCGACACATAATCTGCCATAAAGTTTTTACCGACTGATAGTTTGACACACAATATGAGATTTGCCGACACATAATCAGTCCTTAATACATATACAATTACCGACAGAAAATCTGACTCAGAAAGCATTATTGCCGACAGATAGCTTGTTGGTAACTTTGCCGACAGATAGTTTGTTGTTGATAACTGATTATTTCCGACAGTCATCTGATGGTAATATTGGGTCATGGTGTAGTGATAATCAGTGACAAAATACGAAAATGTTTGTTTTCCACAAAGGTAGCTCTGTAGGAACAGCCGTCACATGAGCATATGAGTATATTCACAGGATCTATGGGAAATAAATACTACATCTATGGGAAATAAAAAGAAGAGAGAATCATATATCCTTATCAGGAAAACCAAAGAGAAGGATCGGATCAGGGAGAGTGGCCCCTGAAGATAGCTGTAATAACGGAAGAAAAATGACATTTGAGATATTGAGTTCGATTTAAATACGAAGCATGCATCAAAAGATCCTTTTAATGCAAATTTGCATCCGTACGCAAACAAAATAACAAGGCAGTGCCTCTAGATATATTTATTGAGTATATTTACCCTTTATAGCGTTAATAAATAAGTATAGCCAGAGGCGCTACAAATTATTGTACTGAGTCAAAGTATCATACAACGCTATCAACCAAGCCATCACAGCATACACGGATTGCAAACTTCAGAAGACAAAACTATAGGGCAAATCCTAACATGGAATTAGTCCATTTGTGGTAAACAATCAGGCAGGAGCACAACAAGAGTAGGTGAATTTAGCAAAGAACAACTATCACATCGAAATCTTACACCTAAAAAGTAGGTGAATTTAGCAAAAGAACAAATGTCGCATCTAAATCTTACAACTAAAAAGGTAAAAATCCCAAATACAATCGAAAAGAGGAGGCAAAGTTACAGTTCGGATGATCTGTGGCACTATAATCTTTACGACAATATTAACTGAAGCTCAACAAAGTAGTATGTAGATTGATTGGCTGCCATAAATCTGAGTGTCTACGATCTATGCAACTGAGTGCTGAGATGTAAGTATACATTATTTTTCGGAGGTGCATTAGGCCAAATAAGAAACTGGTAAATTTTTTGGCAAATTAGCTAGGTGACCTTGTTTGTTATCTACGGCTAGCAGGAGATCTGCTTTTATAACTGAACTGCATCATCCACGAAGAAAGCAAGAACGGAGAAAAAATAGCGAAACAAGTCTTATCCAACTATCCAAAGTTGTCTGCAGCTAGCAGCAGATCTGCTTGCATCACCCATGAAGAAACCGAGAACGGAGAAAAAAATAGCAAAACAATAGTATAATCCAACCATCCAAATGACATCTGCAGAAGGGAAGGTGAGAAGGGCCATCTCGACAATGGTGTCTAGGTCAGCAGGAGGGGACTGCGTCGGCGATGCCTCGAGGAAGTGGAGGCCGAGGTAGAGCAGCACTGTGAAAGCGTGCGACCTGCTGTGGCCGCGGTCGCTTCATCGCGGCCGACGACCCCACGGCGGGTGAGATGTAACACCCCGGCATCTAGTATGCCCGAATGCTACCAAACATAAGCTAAACAACATCTAAAAAGCACAAATTAAAGTAAATTACAGCAAAAGAGTAAATGCTAAAACCGAAAATTTCGGCAGCATCTCCTTTGTTTTTCCATGAATTGGAGCAAGAGTAATAACAAGGCAAGTTATATCATAGCATAAGACATCTAAAACAGCAATATCAACAAATAAAGCATCACTTATGTCTAGAAATAAGGAATTCAACCATTCCAACAAATATAACAAACCAAACGATGAACTCAAGCCCATACACCAAGATTCATGGCACTAATCATTATTATCATGGCTCCCACTGATTAAACTGTATAATAATGTGAAGCTACGTGTAGAAGTGTAGCTGCTCTTTTTCCTGCATGCCGGTTTCAAGGTACCTAAAACAACAAGAAAACACAAGCGTGAGTTCAACACTCAGCAAGCATATTGCAATGGTACACAAAAACAATTACATGGCTTCAAACACTCATATCCTGTCTATCATCTCATTCATGATCACATATAAATATCATCATCATTATGTATGCAATGCGATGCGATGCTCATGTCTCATTGGAAACTCATACCGGTATGGTTGAGTGCACACCCGTCGGTATGCACCCTCTCCCCCCTTCCATCCCGAAGATGGAGGGTGCCTACTCCTCGCCTGCTCACCAGGTGAATGGAATTACGATGTAGGACTTACTCATTGGCTCTCCGGAATAGTAACTTTCTCACCGACCTTCCCCGGATTAGTTATGACTTTCTCACCGCCCGGGCCATGTAACATGCCATGTATGCAAACATGTCAACATCATAAATAACTTGTACACTACCACATGTAGGGATGGCAAAATTACCCGTGGGTTCGGTATCAGGTACCCGACCGATGGGTTCTGCATGGGTTTGATTTGCACCATGGGTTTCAAATTTCGTTCGGGTTTGGGTTCGGGTTCGGTTGATTCAGACCCGTGGTACCCATGGTACCGAATTAATTAATCTAAATTAAATATAATGAAAAGTTAATTCAAGATTTTCAAGCATCGTTTGAGATGTAAGATGCAGTAACTTTCATGATTATATACACCATATATTTTTTCTTTAAACATAGAAATTACAAATGAATTGATTGACAATTGATGGTTGAAAATTTAATTGCAAGGTGATTGGTGAATTTAATTTCGGGTTCGGGTACCCGTTCGGGTTCGGGTACCCATCGGGTTTGGGTATGGGTGTGGGTATGTACCCGTGAGAGATTTCGGGTTCGGGTTCGGGTATGAATTTCGGGTTTCGGGTTCGGGTCTGCGGGAGGTCTACCCGCCCGAACCCGCCCGATTGCCATCCCTAACCACATGGCATCATAACATAATAAACATATTCATCATATCATTGGCAATCATTAAGGCATGTCATGTGAACATATCATGTATTCAAATTCAATTTCAACCAATCTAGCAACTACAACCTGCTACCCATCCAATACACTTGCCTCAACCACGGGCGTCGGATTGGCGAGAAGTAGAAGGCACTCCCGGGGTCACACCACCTGCACATAGGTACCACACACTCACAAACATGTCCACAAAATAGTAGGCAAACCCTCTTCTAACCCGACATCGCAAACTACTCGCTAAACCCAAAAACAGAGGTTCTGTCCTGTCGGGACAGCCGTTTTCCAAAAGGCATAACTCGGGTTCTAAGACTCCGAATCGAATAAACGAGTACATCCTCGCGTAGCTTAGGAAATTTCCTAACTTTTTCTAAGTATACAGAAAGACTGATTCGGACTCTAAAGTTGTTTAATCTACAAAATACCGTGATCTGCTCCAATCACGTCACATATTTTATTACGCTCGGTAAAATGATCATAACTTTCAAACGGATGGGCGGAATTGGACGTTCTTTATACCCACTGAAAGGTATTGAAATTACCTACAACTTCTTCAACAAAATTGCATTTACCAAATTCCGACTCTAAATTGACGAAAACCCAAACCCTAGGTCGACTGCTCATGCTGCCCGAAACAGAGAACGTGGCAACTTCTAGATTTCATCTAATCTACTCAATTCCAGCAGCACCAATTGATCTAAAAACGTGATAATAACCCTTAGAATAGATCCTAGACCAACCCCAAGGAATCCCATGGCCATACCTTCGCCCGATGACCGAAAACCCAACGGATCTCCTCCCGGTTCGCGCGATCTCCTTCCTCGCTCCAATTCCGCCGGATCTCCTCGTCGCGGAGCGCTCCAACGGATGGATCTTCGAGGTGTTGAGGTGGAGAACTCCCCTAGGGGCAGCAAGGGAGGTGGAGGGGTGGTGGAGAGGTGGTGGAGCAATGGAGGAGGTGGAGGTGACAAGGAGGTGGAGAGGTGTGGAGGCGGCTAGGGCATCTTGGGGGCGCAAGGGGCAGGGGTGGGGGCGTAATAAAGGGCAGGGGGAGGCCCCCAACCAAGACTCCTACTCCCAATTGGACTCAAACTCCATCCCACCAAAGCCCACGACCCCTTCTCTTAGGCCCAAAACTCCTCGGAAAGGCCCAAACTCCCGGACACGACCCGAAAACGCTATTAATCTCCATACCTTATGGTTTTAACCTTAATTTCATATTTCATAAAGTTTTTGACCTCAACATTCACATTAAATAATGTTACACCATTCCGTAGTGTCACATGAGATGTCCCCAACGGCGCCACCTGAGTCGAGGATGGTATCCACGTAGCTGTTGATCCCGTCATTCCCCGCCATGGTGTAGCCCGCGACGCCAGTTCATCTCCGCTCCCTCTCCTTCTTTGGTGCTCTCGCGCGATGAGGCAAGAGGCTCGGCGTGGTGCGGGGGGATTAGGAGGTCGAGGTGGGGGAATGGTGCGGAACTGGAGACTGATTGGAGCGAAGAACGTTCACGAAGCGGTAGTAGCATCGGTAGAAGAAGCGAAACGTAAAATCGAAACTCGGCAGGGTCTTCTTGCAAAGTTAGCGGGAGGACCGGCGCAGCCACCCGACGTTGGCGAGGAGGCGGAGGAGCCCAGCACGCGACGTGGGCAAGGCGCGGCTCCAGGAGGCCTCCGAGCGGCGGCGTGGGTCTGAGGGCACAGCCACCGATGTCGGCAGTAGGCGGAGGAGCGGGCGTCGTGACGCAGTGCAAGACACCCTTACAGCCTTCGGCTTTGAGTGTGGGAATCTGAAGGATCGAAGGGCAATACAGAGATACATCGAACAATATAGCCGCGCGAAGAGAGTCTGCGGAAGCGGGGATTCGAACGCAAAACAAAGACTCTCGAGGGCGGGGTGAGATGAAGAAGGTGACGGCGAAGAGGGGACGGCACGCAACACGGAGGATTATGGAAAGGCGGTGCGGAGACAAAGAGGGCGGGGGAGATGAAGGCGAGGGCGGAGGGGGGACGACGCGCGGCATGGAGGACTTCGGAAGGGCGGCGGCGCGTGGCGGTCCGAGAGGAGGAAAAGGAGGGAGGGCGTCGGGCGCCGGATGGTGAGCTCAAGGAGGGGAAAGAACAGGAAGCGAAAGGAAGAATCGAGAACGACACGTCATGGCTGCCGGGAGTGAAGGCTGGCGGCGCCGCGGCGTGGACGAGCAATTCGGGATTTCCCCGAAGGCCTTTCGACGAAGTGCAACACGCGGACGGGGCCGGAGCGCCAACACTTGGGACATGGACGCAAAATGAAGAGCTACCGAGGGCCTTATCGCATAGGCAGCGACGTGGACATGCCCGGAGGCCTTCAAACCTCTGGGTCTTAATAAAGGTATTAGTAAGAGCAGCGCGCTATGCTGCGCCGGTTATAAAAACAGCCATCTTTGTGAATAATTGAATGAAATAACACGTGAAATGGCACAAGAGTACAGTTAATACAGAGGTAGTACGAAGTGAAACACAGATTATAAGATTTGCATCCAGTCGCTGGTAATCTCAAATAGGCATAGTGAAGTTTGTGAATTGATGACTAAGAGTGTAACATTCTAAAAACACTACAACAATGGCATATATTTTTTGAAATATTGTCTAGAGATGACCAACAATTCAAGTATACAATCCTACGATTCTAGGCCAAGAGCCTTCATTTTTAGGTGTTCGCAATTTTGAAAATCTAAACAAATCTGCTTATCAAGAGCGCTTAGTCTACAACACACATGAGAAAATTGTGGTTGAAGCATTATATTCGTATTAAAAAAAAGCCTACAATTAAAAAAGAGTACCTATAATTTATATCCTACTTCACCTTACTATTAACACCTATTCAGTATTTCACTTCCACAAAACTGTAGTCACTTCTTATACATTAAACATTTAAGCATACGGCTAAATACACAGATAAAAATTGAATGACATTGTAGTGCCCTTTTATAAACCACAACACTGAAATTTTACCGAAGCTTTGCCTCGGAACAAGACAAATAGAGGTAAAAGAATGTATGACATAAATGAATCCCAACCAAAGGAAAAAAGGACAAATGACCTCCTGAATGCTCACAGACGAACTCATTGAAGCAACAAAGCAATTGTGATAGCAAGATCAGCAGTTACAGTATATGTTTTTTATTTCCTTGTTGGAATAGCTATTGCATGGATCGATAGCCAACAACTATTCCGTTACCAATGCAAAAGAAGCATGAAATAACACAATAATATGTCAATCATGTATAAGAATGTACCATCTTGCGTTAAATCATCGAAAGTCTTCAAATGGCTCTGGTCAACTGTGGCAGCAAACTTCCCAAGATTTGATGCAGCTGCCCTTCTGACAATAGGCATGTCATCTTTGGCATAACTGGCCATAAATGATCCTCAATTCTGCTTTGAATTGATCGGCTACACTTGGACAGGCTATATGGAAAAGACCACAGGATGATACTCGAGCTGTAAACCACTCACCAACTGCTAGCCTCTAAAAAGATTAAAGCGTGGTTAGCTGAATGGACATAAGGATATCAGCAGAAATTAATCTGCAGAAACACAATTAAAAATTCATGACTGGTGATTCTAAAAGGAACAAGACAAAGGAAAATGAAATTATACTGATATTCATCTGATCATGGCAGTATTTCTAGTTGACAAATGTATAATGCTGGCCTATGGAGAAAAATATGACACATGCAGTTGACGGGCAAGCGTAAGAACAAACACCGTGCAAATATATATTACGAAGAAATATAATGCTGAAGCCAATGAAAGCACCCACAAAAAATTAGATACAATAATATTGGCACCATAATTGTTAAATTTTGCATCATTTAGAACAAAAAAAAACAGAATATTTCACTATTAATAAATCTCTTACCTTTCCTACAGGGATGAAGCAGTCAACAATGTCACTTTCCTTCATTTGTGCTCCAATTCGGGACAGTGACTCAACTGTCTTGTCTCGGACACAAGTTTCCTCTACGGTACACGATGTCTTCAATGGTGGGAGCAAAACCTGAGCTACACCCCCAACATAAGGAATAAACACACCCAATTCTTCAGCGATTGCCAGAAGCACCTCATCTTCATCGTTATTGTTTTTACTGAGAAAAGGAATCAGTTCCTAGTTCTTTCTTCCCCAAGTGCTCGTGCAATTGTGGAAAGCCTTCTGATGGAGTTCGGATGCAATTGAATATCTTCATTTTTAAGCTCATCTATTAGTACATCAATAGGATACAGAGGCTCATTGATCATAGCCATCAGGCTTATAAAGGATTCCCACAGCTGTATATCAAGAAAAGACATTTAGGCAATGTGGCCATTAGAACAAACATTGTACCTCTCGAGAGGGAGAGAGAGAGAGAGAGAGACTTTGTTGCGTAATCAAAGGCAAGAGCAAGTTAGAAAAGGCCAACTAGAGTTTCAATCCACAGTACATCAACCAGGCATCCTTCCATTTCTTGGCAGATACTACGCAATCAGAGATTAGATATATCAACTATTACTACCTTCATTTCAGTATGTCCGTAGAGTTCGACATTGATACAGCTCTAATATACACATCCGACTATTAGGTTCATAGTAACATGTCGACGAAAAATACAAACTATAAAAAAGAAGAATTTTGGGAATAGAAACTACAAAAAATACAAACTATAAAAAAGAAGAATTTTGGGAAAAGAAACTACAAAAAATACAAACTATAGTTTCTTTTATTTACTGTAGTTCTTCCCCCAAATGTATTTAGTATTGTCGTATGGTCTCGATGGACAGAGAATCATCACCCAACCTAAGCAACGAGATCCGATTGCAACTGCAAATCCAATAGCGGCGTCAGATGAAATAACAGACAGTGCCACTTTTCCACAAACAATCCAAATCATTTCACCTTTCGTTCTTGTTCCAGCCATCAAACCACCACATGATCCGCAGCACAAGGTTGGCCCCGCCGGAAATCGGTGCGAACCCCGGATCTAAATCAGTAAGTACAGTAGACCGGTGGGTGGGGGCAGATCTAGGGGAGGTTACCTTCGTGCTGGATGGACTGGCGTTGGCCGTCTTGGGTACGCTGGGTGACGAACTCGCGTGCCGCGCTCCGCTGGAATCACCTGAAGTGGCTCACGTCTGTGGCGTTCGCCAGCACACAACCGCCTCGGAGCCCGGCCCGTATGCGGGGAGGATAAAAGAGGCGGAGCAAGCGGGGATCACCGAGAGAGCAGCGCCACGAGCCTGCATCACAGGCGGCCTGAGAACTGTAAATAATAGGAAGAAGAAAAAGATATCATTCACAATACCTCCTTTTTTTCCTTGCCTACTCTTGCATCGGGTCCTAGATTTCCCCTGAAAAGGCATCACAGATCTGCAGTTAGCTAGTGGATCAAAGCTACACAAAATCGATTCATTTTTTACCTAAAGCTTGGAGAAAATATAGGGCTGAATATTTTGCAAGCAAGGAATTAATAGAAACATAATTCATAATTTAAGAGATGATTGATGCTTACAGTAACCATGGGCCAGAGCGTGGACTTGAGCTCGTTGAAAATAGTGGGGGAAGGCACGGGAGGCAGTAGATCACCGGGCAGCGGCAACGGGCGAGCGATCGGTCGCGGGCAGACAAAAGGGCAGGAAGCAACGGCTGGTGGTGGGGAGCGACGGTGGCATTGGAGGCAGCTTGGGTGGCACGGACGAAGAAGACGCAAGGGCACCGGGGAGGAGGAGAAGTGCAGTGCGAGAGGAGCGGACGAGGAGGCCACATGGAGATAGGAGCGCAATAGGAAGACACGGGAGGCAATAGATCTCCGGGCAGCGGCAACGGGCGGGTGATCGGTCGCGAGCAGACGAATGGGCAGCAAGCAATGGGTGGCGGTGGGGAGCGACGGCGGCGTCGGACACGACGAGGGCGGCGCGGACGAAGGAGACGCAAGGGCAGGGAGAAGAGGTGCGCAATGCCGAGGGGAAAATGAGGGTAGCCCTCTCGAAGGCTCCTCGAGGGGATTGGGGCAGGAGGCGGGCGACGGAGGAAGAGCGGTGCGAGGGTGCTGGCGGCGAGGGCACGAGGAGGCTGCACCGAGGATGCGAGGCCTCAAGGTGCGATTGCCCGCCGTGAGCAAGACGGGAGCGGTGGCGGCGGTGCTGGAGAGGAGTAGGAGCAAAGGAGGCGGCGGGGGGCACAGCGAGGGCAAGGGAGAAAAGGGGGTTGGCCCTCGAGGGCTCCGCGGAAAGCAATTTGTTGACGACGCACAGGCCAGCGGCCGGGGCTGCGTGGATGTCTGGATTCGAGCCAGCACGAAAGATCAACGGCAGCCAGCGATAAGGGCCTGGACGCAAATACGAAAAGGAACTAGGCTTTGCGCGCACAGAATGGTGACGTGGCTGGCGCGAGAGCTCGCCGAGGCATTCCCCTATAAGATATTAGATATTAATTATTAATTAATATAATGGATAAATTTTTATATATGTCTACGTATACAATGGGACACCCCAATTTTTCATGTCTTTGAAAAGTTTTAGAAATAAAAAGATCATTTGGATTTTCTCAAATTAATTAAAGTTTAATTTGAATTTTTTTATAATAAAAAATTTACTTTGACTAATCCATACATCAAATAAAATGTTGAACCTATTCAAATTTCAGAATTCATCTAAAATTAAGCTCTTCATTCTAGAGTCATATATTTTTAATTTAGAGTTTGTTTGAGTCTCTGTTTGTTGTTTATTTATTTCCATTTTTTGCTTTCTTTTTCGGTATACGTTGATCCCAGGGAGTGACAAAAGGATTTGAAGATCAAGACTCAGCAACAATTGTCAGGGAGCCGTCCAGACCGTCCTCGGGTTATCGAATGTACCGTCGTCCACATCGGATTTGGAGGTTAGCACCCAAGTCCAATCGAGACAGCGTCATCTCCATTCGATGAACTCGACAACCGTCCCGGTATTCCCCCGGTATGCGACCCGAACTCGCCCAGGATCGCCCCGCATACCGGTTCCAACACGATATCAACTCAATTTGCATAAAGGGGGCAACGAACTCGAAACTTTTGAACCCACGCGCAAGCGGAAAACAAACGGCACAAAGACAAACCCGACAACCACCAAACCACGCTTAGCAACAACTCCAAGACTCTAAACCACACCAGAACTAAGAATTTGACCAAGACTCCGAAATCGAAAATTTCGGCATGACCTTTCTAGATTCTACGGACATCCACTCAGCAGACAAGAAAACACAGTTCAATATACATATATCGAAAGTAAAAGCAACATCCACAGCACCACCATAGTATCAGCAGTTAAGGAAAACACACACGGAGCCCGACATCCACATGACCAACCATTTTTCAAATCCAAAAGCCCATCGAATCGCATCTATCTATACAACAAAAGAATCACCCATCGCATTAAACAAAAGTAAAGCAATCCACGGAAGTGTTCTGCCCTTGAACACTCCCGGGCGTAGACGGCATCGCCAAGCCGCTACTCGGTGCCTTGGCCACCGAGAGGCAAGCGATATGGGCGTAACTCACACCCGCCAACATGATCCTCACCTGAAAACCACAAAGCAGAAGCATGAGTACGAAAGGTACTCGCAAGACTTACCCGTGGGTCCATATATGACCGACTCCAAAGGTTATGCATTTGGATGTAGCAAAGAACCATTTGAAGGTAAAAGTGCGAAAGCTTAACATTTGTTATATTAATTACCTAACTACTCAATTCACAAGTTAAGCGGTTGTAATACTTACTTCTAAAATGAAGTTGCAATCTTTAATTCACAACAATTAATCTCATCACCAATTTATTTGGGCTCAAGCTCGACGGCGAACCTCGGTTCAAGTTCTTACTACGCGATGCGATGAAAGAGCTTGCTCATATCCGAGGCGCGGCAATCCGAATCGCTTAATTAACCTGAGGAAGCATTGATCGCACGACACTTACCATAAGGGCCTAGTGTCAACCCTCCCAATCATACCCAATCGCCGAAGCGTCCTCCTGTGGCACGAAAACCTAGCACCCTCGAGCAGCCCCAAGCCCGGCTTGGCGCTCGAGAGTCGGCCTAAGCCTCGCCCTCAACCACGTCCAACCACAGGAAGTTACGGTCCATCGATTCCGTATGAGAGAAAGAGCGGCTTACCGTACCATAATCGGGCATGCGACCAACCGGGGTGTGCTCAATCAAAGGGCAACCATCGAATCGGTCCTTAATCGACTCAGACGGGAACTACCACATCGGGTCTCCTTACCCAATGTCCCAACCTTCCCGCCCGGTCTCCAATTCATCTTTTCTTTTCCAACCACCCATCCATGCCCAATCTTTTTACCATGGGTAAGGTAACGACCTCAAGCGACGGAACCTTCCGCTACTTGGCCCAAATCCCGACCTCTAAGCAATTCTAAGCAGTGACTCATTTAATACCCATACTAGTTTCAACGAAAGTATTCACAAATCCAAGGGACGAATGTGCAGCAAATAGGATCTAACCCTAACCCAATTCAACTCCTAATGCAGACTTATTTCACCAATTAAGCAGTTTATTCACAAAAATACAATTAATACGGGTTCAAGATGCATAGGTGCTTGCCTGATGCTTCTGCCGGAGTCTCAGTGACAACCTGCTCACCGTGATCACCCTCGATCGCGGCCACTTCACCCTCCGCGTGTTCGTTCTCTACACGATTACAATGCATGAATAAGATGCATGCCATGCAATGAAATGAACACAAATGGAAAACCCCGACGAAACAACGCGACCGGACAGGTTAACGAATCCGGACAGACCAGCCAACCCGGACAGTCCGGGTATTTCATCCGGACTCTCCGGACAATCCGGACTCTCCGGCCCATTCGGTCCGGATACTCCGGGCAAGGCGGATACTCCGGACGGTCTAGGCCTTGGAAGACGACGTGCAATACGGGGGTGCTCCCAAGCACTACGGCACCGCGGAGACCCGATCTACGACTTTCCTACACGCGGTCGAGCCTGAGAAGCTCCAAACTAACTCAAACCACGACGAATGGGGCTCATTCCTAACACCACCAACCAAACCTAATCCAAAGCTTAAGAAGAGCCTCATTCACCCCTGATCTCTAACCTGAGCACCCTACATTCCTAAACCAACCCTAATCCAACCACCCCTACAAAACCCTAGCCTTCGCCAAGGTTACCCCAAACCCCAAATCTACAAAGCAAACCTCAAACCCAACCCCAAAGGAACCCTAGAATCCCCAAGGACCCAAGAATCAAGCTCCAAAGGAAGTCTCACCTTCAAGGGGGATGAAGGGAAACCGGGTGGAACGAGGAAATCGTCGGCTTGGAGAGGAGCTCAAGGTCACCGGGATGGAGAAGCCACCGGGGAGGAGCACGAGGGGTCGTCGGCCGGTGGGGAGCTCGCCGGAGATGAGGATGGGGTGGAGGGGAGCACGGGAGGGGTGGGGAGCAATTGTGGAGGAGGAGGGAGTAATGGGGACCACAAAATGGGATTTTTATACAAAACCCCCGCACAATCCGGACACTCCGGACTATCAACCCGGAGACTCCGGGTTGGGGTCTTCGGTAGCATTAACCCGGACACTCCGGACATTTAGTCCGGACGCTTCGGGTTGTATCCGGATACTCCGGATGTTTAATCCGGACACTCCGGATGTCCCAGGATTTTTCGAAAGTGGGGTCTTGACAACAATAGTATACGAACAAGGCAAGTCGTAACCTTTGATCATGTTGAACCTACATTTGCAAAAGTATTTTATTTCATATAAATTACATCCTACTTCTTTACAAATTTTATTTACTAGAAATAGCTAAATACCTACTTGTCTTTATGCCACCTTGATTATTGATTGCGCTATAACCATGTCATCTCGGGTTGGGACATTAATAGTTGGACATATTTATATTACCAACATTGGGTTACCGTAGCTATGCTTAGACATTGTCATGGCCCCGGATTTCAAATTCGACTCGTGCGGCAAACTTAAGCCCTAACCAGCCTGTGCCGCGATTGGGGTTCGAGAAATAACTCCCTAGGGTATCCTAAACCATCCCTTAGTAGTATCCAAAGCTCAACCGTAAGTTTGGAGTTTGAACACTCCAATCTGCAAATGTGCCTTCCATCCAAGTTTGGAGCCATGTAACTTGAGATCCGGGATAATCTAGGATGTGTGTGCTGCTTGGTCACAAACTAGGAACTTTCTCTCCGACGTGGTAAGGTTTGCACCAAGATCCGACATCAAACCCTAGATTAAACCTAGCGCTAAAAATCGAATCCTATGCTGGATTTTTCTGGGTAATTCGGAGTATCCGAAGAAAAGGTCCGGAGTGTCTAGGTTGATGTGACCGAAGGACTCAACCCGGAGTATCCGGATAAAATGTCCGGAGTATCCCGATTGGGTCAACCGAAGGCCCTAA
Source organism: Rhipidocladum racemiflorum (assembly GCA_036346355.1). Lineage (NCBI taxonomy): Eukaryota > Viridiplantae > Streptophyta > Magnoliopsida > Poales > Poaceae > Rhipidocladum > Rhipidocladum racemiflorum. Next base: position 14,218,790 of record CM070584.1, read on the forward strand.
CCCGGAGTATTCGAACTAATGGTCCGGAGTGTCCGGACTTTGCGGTGTTTGAGTATAAAATCCCATTTCTTGACTCCTCACTCACTTCACCTCACACTTGTTGCTCTCCACCTCTCCCGTGTGCTCTCCTCCACCCCGAGCTCGTCTCCGGCGTCTCCCCACTCCGGTGACCCCCCTGTGGCTTCTCCCCGGCGACTCTCTACTCCGGTGACCTACAGCTCCTTCCCAAGCCGGTGTCCTCCTTCCTCTACCTGGCTTCCCCTTCTTCTTCTTCATCCTCCTTGAAGGTAAGGCCTCTCCTTGGAGTTGATTCGTTGATTCTTGGGTTCTAGGGCGTCCATGGGAGTGGATTTGGGGCTTGGTCATGAAGATTGAGGTTTGGGGGTAACCTTGGGATGTTAGGGTTTTGGGGTGTAGTTGGATTTGGGGTTGGGTTAAGTGATGCTGGGGTTTAGGGTGAGAGATCGGGGGTGGATGATGCCATTCTAAGCGTTGGAATAAGTTTTGGTTGGGGTTGTTAGCGGTGAGCGTAGTTTCATTGTGTTTGAGCTAGCTCGGAGCTTCTCTGGTTTAGCCACATGTAGGAAAGTTATAGATCGGGTCCTTGAGGTGCCGTAGAACTCGGAAACCACTACAATCCCTTGAGTCATTGGGCGAAATGCGCCATGTCTGGAGTGTCTGGACAAATTGTCCGGAATATCCGAGTTATCTGGACTATCCGGATGAAAATTTTCGGACTATCCTGGTTGCCTGGACTGTTCGGCGAGGGGGAATGCATTCATATTGTATTCTATGGCATTCCATGCATCTTATTATGCATTGTACTCTTGTAGAGAACGATTCCGCGGTGGTTGACGTGGCCGTGGCTGAGGGAGAACACGTGAAGCAAACTTTAGCTGAAAATCCGGCAGAAGCATCAGGCAAGCACCTAAGCATATTCAACCCTATATGAAATGTTATTTTTGTGAATCAATTGTCTATTGGTTGGCTAAGTTATGCATTAGGAGTGAATTGTGGGGATGGTATTAGAACCCATTTGTTGCACACACACCCCCTTGATAATTGTTGAACACCTCCTTTGGAGCTAGGCTATGGGTAAATAAATTGTGTCCATGCTTAGTTTGCTTAGAGGTCGGGTATGGGCCAAGTGGTGGATGGTTCCATTGCTTGAGGATTGTTTACTTCACACATGTTGGGCCGCAACGGATAGGTCTATGTTTGGAAATGTGAAATGGGGACTGGGCGAGAGAGTTGGATCAGTTGGGTGTGGAGACCCAAGTGTTGTAGTCTCGCCTGTGTCGGTTGAGGACCGATCCATTGTTTGCCCTTTGATCGAGCACACCTTGTTGGTCGCATGTCGGAGAATGGGACGATAAGCTATTCTTTCATCGCATACTGCCCGATGGGTCATGCCCTCATGCGGTTGGGCGTGGTTGAGGGCGAGGCTTAGGTCGACTCTCGAGGACCAAGCCGGGCTTGGGCCGCTCGAGGTGGTATGGATGGGAGGAGGGTTGACATGAGGTTCCTTGTGGCACATGTCGTGCGATTGATGATCCCCTGCAGGGTGAATAAGCGATTCGAATTGCCGCGCTCTCGGATATGAGCACGCTTGGTCATCGCACATTCAACGTAGTAATAACTTGAACTTGATGATAGTTGGATGCGGTGGTGATACTTGTTGTGCTCTTTAATATACTGTTGCTTCGTTGCAACTCTTTAATATACTGTTGTGCTCTCTTTCTCGTTGGATTGTGTTGCTTGGTGGTTGTCGGGGTGTTGTTTTGGGTTGGTTTGCGTCCCTTGTCGAGTTTTGTCTTCGTGCGTGTGTGAGTTGGTTGTTGTGCTTCCGCGTTGCGTACTTTGGTTATGGGGTTTCGAGTTCGTTGCCCCCTTTATGCAAATTGAACTGATGCGGCAATAGAAACCGGTATGCGGGGCGATCCTAGGCGAGCTTCGGTTCGCATACCAGGGGAATATCGGGATTGTTGTCGAGTTATTCGAAGGGTCTCACTGTTGTCTCAATTGGGTTTGGGTGCTAACACTGCGAGCGCCCTCAGCGATCCATTGTTAGCCTCCAAATCCGATTAGGATGACTGAGCCTTCAAATAGCCCGAGGACGGTCTGGGCGGCTCCCCTCACAGCGCTGGTATCAGAGCAAGATGCATGAAGACGAACCCAAACTTGACAACCACTTAGGGATTGATTAGGACTTGCATAATGCATTAGGTAGAAGGTGATACTTATTCCCGCCCTATGTTATAAATGGCGAGTGTGGGAGAAAGGATCGCGTTGGAATCGTGCATTCATGTCATATCATGCATGTGTCATGCCATTTTGCGTCATGGATTGTGTTTTGGGTGTGTTAGACTTGTTGGACTCCATTGTGGGGTTGCTACGGTCTAACTTAGGTTTAGTTCGAAGGTTTGCCAATTTTAATACCTATCCCTTCCATGTGGGTCTAACTCTTGTCGTCTGACTTTGATTGACAACAGAATGAGGTCCCGCGGGACTTCGGGAGATGATGGGGGTGCTGGGCGATCGCAGCCTGGTGGTAGCGATCCGCCTCCTCCTCCAAACCTGCTGGATGTGTTGCTACGATTAGAGCAGAACGAGTAGACTACCAACAGGATCTTGGAGATGTTGGTCCAGAATCAGGCCGCTCCAGGTGGCCGCGGTGAAGGGCGAGGCCGACCGAATGGCTACCTGGATTTCCTGCACACTCAGCCGCCGACTTTCTCATGGGCCAGCGATCCGTTGGAGGCTGATGATTGGCTGCTCACCATGGAGCAGAAGTTTGCTCTCATTCATTGTGAGGACCTTCAGAAGGCACCCTTTGCCGCGCAGCAGCTTCAGGGTCCCGCTGGTGCTTGGTGGGCTAACTTCCTGGTTATGCAGCCTGCCGGTCACCAGGTGACTTGGGCGGAGTTCCGTGAGGCTTTCCGGGCGTACCATATCCCGAAGGGACTCATGGATATTGAGAAGTAGCAATTCCTTGCACTCAATCAGTTGAGCAAGTCCGTGATGGACTATTCACAGGAGTTCAATTATTTGGCCCAATATGCGCCGGAGGAAGTTGATACTGATCAGAAGAAGCAAAGTCGGTTCATGAATGGGCTGTCCGCCAAGATGCAGGACAAACTTTCGGTGTGCGACTTCGTCGACTTCAATGCTTTGGTGAGTCGGGCGATCACTGTAGAGCACAAGATGAGGAACCATCAAGAGGAGAAGAAGCAGAAGAGGTTAGTGCAGTTCTCGGCGGGTGGCAGTTCACAGCGGGCCCAAATTATTCCTCTTCCATCATCGCGGCCCCCTGTTCTTGCACCTCCCCTACTGGCCGGGATTGCCCGGCCTCCTGTCGCTGCTCCTCGGCCTCTGCAGCCACAGCCGGGAGTGCGTGTGGTGATGAACTCCGGACTGGGCCCATGCTACAACTGTGGGCATGCGGGGCATTTCATCCGCGATTGTCCCTTTCCAAGGAGGGGCAACAATTCCAAAGCCCCAAGACCTCAAGGCGCGACTGCACCACCTCCACTTCCTGCGCCGAACCGTGGCCGCGTCAACTACGTTGATGCCAAGGCAATTCCCGAGGGTGCCAACGTGTTGACTGGTACGTTATGCATCGAGGGACATGCTGCTAGGGTTTTATTCGACTCGGGGGCTTCTCATTCCTTCATCCGCAAGGATTTTGCTATGCATCGTCAGTTGAGGGTGAGTTGTAGAAACACCTCATTTCTCATTGAAGCACCAGGTTCAAAGATTGTTGCTAATCAAGTAGTCCAAGAGGCCACTATGCTAATCCAAGGGGTTTCGTTCCTTATCAACCTATTGCTCCTTGATCTTCATGGATTAGATGTCATCTTGGGCATGAATTGGCTCACACGGCAGCAGGCCATTCTAGATTGTTCTCGTCGTTCTATCTCGCTCAAGGGACCGAAGGGCGACTGGGTGACTTTGCTCCTCGAGGATGGCGAGGCCACTCTTTGTTCCCTGAATGGCATTGAAATTGGAGAGTTAGAATCCATTCCTGTGGTTTCGGAATACCCGGATGTATTCCCAGCGGAATTGCCAGGGATGCTGCCTGATCGGGACATTGAGTTCGTAGTTGAGCTTCAGCCTGGGACTGCCCCAGTTTCCAAGCGGCCGTATAGGATGCCGCCAAATGAATTGGCTAAACCGAAGACTCAGCTGAAGGAATTAATGGACAAGAGATTCATTCGTCCGAGCTCTTCACCTTGGGGCTGCTCGGCTTTGTTCGTGACCAAGAAGGACGGTTCTCTTCGCTTGTGTGTCGATTATTGACCGCTAAACGCCGTCACTGTTAAGAACAAGTACCCTCTGCCTCGGATCGATATCCTATTTGATCAGCTTGCGGGTGCGAGGGTATTCTCCAAGATTGACTTAAGGCTCGGGTACCATCAAATCAAGATTCGGGATAAAGATATCCCAAAGACAGCATTCTCCACCCGATATGGCTTATATGAGTACACTGTCATGTCGTTCGGTCTAACGAATGCACCGGCGTACTTCATGTACCTCATGAACTCCATCTTCTTGGAGGAGCTCGATTCTTTTGTGGTCATCTTCATTGATGATATCCTAGTCTATTCAGCCAATGAGGAAGAGCATGCAAAACACCTTCGCATCGTTCTCGGGCGACTCCGGGAACATCGCCTTTATGCCAAATTCAGCAAGTGCGAGTTTTGGCTGAAGGAGGTATCTTTCTTGGGATATGTCCTCTCCGAGCAAGGCGTTGCTGTCGACCCAAGTAAAGTATAAGATGTTCTCAAGTGGGAACAGCCCAAAATGGTCACAGAGGTTCATAGTTTTCTTGGGCTTGCCGGCTATTATCGCCGTTTCATTCAGGACTTCTCAAAGATCGCCAAGCCCATGACTGAGCTACTGAAGAAGGGTGCGGAATTAAAATGGTCAGTGGGCTGTGAACAAGCATTCCAAACTTTGAAACAGCGTCTGACTACAGCTCCTGTCCTCACCCAACCGGATATTCACAAGCCGTTCGAGGTGTATTGCGATGCATCAGGTATAGGCCTTGGTTGTGTGCTTATGCAGGAAAGCCGGGTTGTTGCCTATGCATCTCGGCAATTGAAACGCCATGAAGAGCACTACCCAACTCATGAATTGAAGCTTGCTGCAGTGGTCCATGCCTTAAAAATCTGGCGCCACTATCTCCTTGGGAACAAGTGCAACATCTATACCGATCACAAGAGTCTCAAGTACATCTTCACGCAGGCAGATTTGAATATGAGGCAAAGAAGATGGCTTGAGTTGATCAAAGACTACAGCCTGGAAGTGCATTACCACCCAGGAAGGGCTAATGTGGTGGCTGACGCGTTGAGTCGCAAGGCTCGATGCAAATTCCTCACTCTTCAACCCCGAAGTGCCACTCTCTGTGCCGAATTCCAGAAACTCGGCTTAGAGATGGTGGAAGAAGGATTCTTGGCTAATCTGGAGTTGAATTCCATGCTGTTGAATTAGACTAGAGAAGCTCAACGAAAGGACGAGGGCGTTGCCCAAATTTGCAGCAAACTGAGTTCCAGCCAAGCCACGGAATTCCATCTTGATGATCGTGGAACTTTGTGGTTCGGTGAGTGCATAGTCATCCCCAAAGACCAAGAATTGAGAAGAGAGATTCTCGATGAAGCCCACAACTCTTTGCTCACAATTCATCTGGGTAGCAACAAAATGTATCAAGATTTGAAGCAACGGTTTTGGTGGACTCGCATGAAGCTCGAGATTGCTCGCTATGTGTCTGAATGCGACGTCTGCAAAAGGGTGAAGGATGAACATCTTAAGCAGCTAGCACTCTTCAGCCGCCGCCCATTCCAAGTTGGAAGTGGGAAGAGATTGGAATGGATTTTATCACCAGCCTGCCAACAACCAATTCGGATCACGACTCGATATGGGTTATAGTCGATCGGTTGACAAAGTCCGCCCATTTCTTAGCTGTTCGCACCACCTATCGAGCCATGAGGTATGCGGAGTTGTACATCTCTCGGATCGTATGCCTTCATGGAGTGCCAAAACGCATAGTTTCAGATCGAGGCTCTCAGTTTGTTTCTCGATTCTGGAGAAGTTTGCATGAGGCATTGGGCACCCAGCTACTCTACAGCTCGGCATATCATCTGCAAACTGACGGCCAGACTGAGAGGGTCAATCAGATCCTTGAGGATATGCCGAGGGCTTGTGTTCTGTCTTATGAGAAGAAATGGGAGGAATGTCTCCCATATGCCGAGTTTGCTTACAACAACAACTACCAAACCAGCATCAAAATGTCTCCTTTCAAAGCACTCTATGGTCGTAGCTGTCGGACACCCCTAAATTGGTCCGAGAGTGGGGAACGACCATTCTTTTGGACCTGATGTGGTTAAAGCTGCAGAAGAGAAGGTGAAGACCATTCACGAGAATCTGAGGGTAGCGCAATCACGACAGAAGAGCTATGCTGACCGTTGTAGGAGACCTCTCTCCTTCGACGTTGGTGATTATGTCTATCTGAAAGTGTCTCCCCTCCGGGGTACCCGTCGTTTCGGAGTTAAGGGAAAGCTGGCACCTCGCTACATAGGACCTTTTCAGATCCTTGCGAGGTGTGGTTAAGTGGCATATCAGATGGAGCTTCCTCCTTCTCTAGCAATGGTCCATGATGTTTTCCATATATCCCAATTGAAGAAGTGCCTCCGTACTCCCTTCGAGTCACTGGAGGTGGATGAACTCGAAATTCAACCTGAACCTGATCTATCTTACAAAGAGCGTCCTATTTGGGTTTTGGATGAAGCTGAACGCAAGACCCGTCGGAGGACTCTCAAGTTCTACAAAGTTCAGTGGAGCAATCTCGCTGAAGACGAAGCCACTTGGGAGCCCGAAGATCGTCTAAGGACCGAGTATCCCGAGTTCTTCCATACCATGTAAAGTGCTAATGTGCAAATGCTTCACAGTTCAAGGCAAGTCGATTGGTACATGCCCGTACTATCTGCTTGCATTCCATCCAACCTATGCGCTTGTTCTGAATCTTCCCTTAAGGGGGAGGGTTTGTCATGGCCCCGAATTTCAAATTCGACTCGTGCGGCAAACTTAAGCCCTAACCATCCTATAGCCGTGATTGGGGTTCAAGAAATAACTCCTTAGGGTATCCTAAACCTTTGAACACTCCAATCTACAAATGTGCCTTCCATCCAAGTTTGGAGCCATGTAACTTGAGATCCGGGATAATCTAGGATGTGTGTGTTGCTTGGTCACAAACTAGGAACTTTCTCTCCGACGTGGTAAGGTTTGCACCAAGATACGACGTCAAACCCTAGATTAAACCAAGCGCTAAAAATCGAATCCTATGCTGGATTTTTCTGGGTAATCCGGAGTATCCGGACAAAAGGTCCGGAGTGTCCGGGTTGATGTGACCGAAGGACTCAACCCGGAGTATCCGGATAAAATGTCCAGAGTATCCGGATTGGGTCGACCGAAGGCCCTAACCTGGAGTATCCGGACTAATGGTCCGGAGTGTCCGGACTTTGCGGGGTTTGAGTATAAAATCCCATTTCTTGACTCCTCACTCACTTCACCTCACACTTGTTGCTCTCCACCTCTCCCATGTGCTCTCCTCCACCCCGAGCTCGTCTCCGGCGTCTCCCCACTCCGGCGACGCCCCCGTGGCTTCTCCCCGGCGACTCTCTACTCCGGTGACCTCAAGCTCCTCCCCAAGCCGGTGTCCTCCTTCCTCTACCTGGCTTCCCCTTCTTCTTCTTCATCCTCCTTTGAAGGTAAGGCCTCTCCTTGGAGTTGATTCATGGGTTTTTGGGTTCTAGGGCGTCCATGGAGAGTGTATTTGGGGCTTGGTCATGTAGATTGAGGTTTGGGGGTAACTTTGGGATGTTAGGATTTTGGGGTGTAGTTGGATTTGGGGTTGGGTTAAGTGATGTTGGGGTTTAGGGTGAGAGATCAGGGGTGGATGATGCCATTCTAAGCGTTGGATTAAGTTTTGGTTGGGGTTGTTAGAGGTTAGCGTCGTTTCATTGTGTTTGAGCTAGCTCGGAGCTTCTCCGGCTTAGCCACGTGTAGGAAAGTTGTAGATCGGGTCCTCGCGGTGCCGTAGAACTCGGAAACCACTCCAATCCCTTGAGTCATTGGGCGAAATGCGCCATGTCCGGAGTGTCCGAACAAATTGTTCGGAATATCCGAGTTATCCGGACTATCCGGATGAAAATATCCGGACTGTCCAGGTTGCCTGGACTGTTCGGCGAGGGGGAAAGCATTCATATTGTTTTCTATGGCATTGCATGCATCTTATTATGCATTGTACTCGTGTAGAGAATGATTCCGCGGTGGTTGACGTGGCCATGGCTAAGGATGAACACGTGGAGCAAACTTTAGCTGAAAATCCGGCAGAAGCATCAGGCAAGCACTTAAGCATATTCAACCCTATATGAATTGTTATTTTTGTGAATCAATTGTCTATTGGTTGGATAAGTTATGCATTAGGAGTGAATTGTGGGGATGGTATTAGAACCCATTTGTTGCACATACACCCCTTGATAATTGTTGAACACCTCCTTTGGAGCTAGGCTGTGGGTAAATAAATTGTGTCCATGCTTAGTTTGCTTAGAGGTCGGGTATGGGCCAAGTGGTGGATTGTTCCATAGCTTGAGGATTGTTTACTTCACACATGTTGGGCCGCAACGGATAGGTCTATGTTTGGAAATGTGAAATGGGGACCGGGCGAGAGAGTTGGATCAGTTGGGTGTGGAGACCCAAGTGTTGTAGTCTCGCCTGTGTCGGTTGTGGACCGATCCGTTGTTTGCCCTTTGATCGAGCACACCTTGTTGGTCGTATGCCGGAAAATGGGACGGTAAGCTATTCTTTCATCGCATACTGCCCGATGGGTCATGCCCTCATGCGGTTGGGCGTGGTTGAGGGCGAGGATTAGGCCGACTCTCGAGGGCCAAGCCAGGCTTGGGCCGCTCGAGGGGGTGCTAGGTGCTCGGACCGCATGAAGATGGCCCAACGAGTAGGTATGGATGGGAGGATGGTTGACATGAGGTTCCTTGTGGCGCATGTCGTGCGATTGATGATCCCCTGCAGGGTGAATAAGCGATTTGAATTGCTGCGCTCTCGGATATGAGCACGCTTGGTCATCGCACATTCAACGTTGTAATAACTTGAACTTGATGATAGTTGGATGCGGTGGTGATACTTGTTTGTGTTGACACTTGCTTTTAGTTAACTGTAAAGCTTCAGAATTCACTCTAGTAATAGGTGCTGTCTGTAAACGCTAAGAAATTGGTGAATTGAGTAGTGAACTGTAATCAAACTACAAAGTTAAACTTTTTCGCACTTTTTACCGTAAGCTTGATTCCCTTGCTACATCCAAATGCATATTCTTTCGAGTTGGTCATATATGGACCACGGGTAAGTCTTGCGAGTACCTTCTGTACTCATGTTTCTTCTTGTGGCTTTCAGGTGAGGATCCGGACGGGTATGAGTTTTGTCCGTACTGCCTCTCGGTGACTGGGCGGGGCACCGAGTAGAGGCTACCGGCGGTGTGGCTTACGCCCGGGAGTGTTCAGGGGTATGACACTTCCAGAGGAGTTGTACTTTTGTTTTGTTTTAGTGGTAGGGAGTTCACTTTTGCTGTATAAAGTAGTTTAAACTATGTTATGTCTCATTTGAACACTCGGTTGCTTTGTTGCAACTCTTTAATATACTGTTGTGCTCTCTTTCTCGTTGGATCGTGTTGCTTGGTGGTTGTCAGGGTGTTGTTTTGGGTTGGTTTGCGTCCCTTGTCGGGTTTTGTCTTCGTGCGTGTGTGAGTTGGTTGTTGTGCTTCCACGTTGCGTACTTTGGTTGTGGGGTTTCGAGTTCGTTGCCCCCTTTATGCAAATTGAACTGGTGTGGCAATAGAAACCGGTATGCGAGGCGATCCTGGGAGAGCTTCGGTTCGCATACCGGGGGAATACCGGGATTGTTGTCGAGTTATTTGAAGGCTCTCACTTTTGTCTCAATTGGGCTTGGGTGCTAACACTGCGAGCGCCCTCGGCGATCCGTTGTTAGCCTCTAAATCCGATTAGGATGACTAGCCTTCAAATAGCCCGAGGACGGACTGGGCGGCTCCCCTCACAGACATGCTTAGTTATACGATGGATTCATATCACACGATGTATATTAATAATCTTGACTTTATCAGATATGAAATTATCACTACTACAGGAATATACATCATAATCAGTTCTTTTTAGTCATCACAGTCGTTTTTGATGGCGATACAAATTCTTTAGATAGTGATAATGAGGTTCTATCACAGTCGGTTTTCACATGGTGATAATACGGTCGATTTTCATAGAACCGATTGTGATGATGAGTCATCCATCATGCATTCATGCATTCATCCATCCATCCATCTACCCATTCATCTATTCATTCAAGTTATAACTGTTGTTTATATCAAGGCTGCATGTGGAACAATCTGGACATCACATGTTTGAGAAATGTAATTCTCACACTTGAGTCACACCGTAAAATTAAATAGCATTCATGTTGTACACTTAAATAAAGTGATCACTACTAACAAGAAAAAGAAGAAAGAAAGAAAATAATCTCCACCGCAGACATGCCTTCGAATATTCTTTGTCAATAAGAAGCATAATTGGGTGTAAAGAAGAAAGTTTTATATTCATTATAATGAGACAAACACCGAAGAAACAATATAGCACACTGCAAGATACTGTTACTCCCGCACGATTCACAATTTTTTGTGGTACAGCATTGACATCGACACAGTAGAACCGAATCCTGCATCGTAAGTGCTGATGGAGATCATCAATTTGGTAACAACAACTCCAATTGTGCATACTGTGTCAAAGTCAAAAAACAATTTCTAACCTTGGATAGTATTCTGCTGCCAACTGCTCTAACTTAGACTTCAAATATATACATTTTCTGCACCAACTTGCCATCCTACATATTGCAAAGGCTCAGTATGAATTCTGGTGTGAGACTGAGGCACTATGGAAAATTTTTACAGTTACTGCTTTGTCAGATGACTACTTGAAATACAATTTGACAGCGGTAGTCTATGACAGCATGTATCAACATACATGAGGTAACCATTTGAATACTCAGACATCAGGCACAATGATAATAGTAATACAGAAACAACCTACTAGAAATTAAAACCACCATACATTTGAGCACTCAGACATCAGGCACAATCACAAGGCATTACGAAATGATTTGTTCTCTCTAACATAACATGGGATCCATCTTTGAGTGTAACAAACAACACAAATGTGAGATTATGAGCAATCAAATAAATACTTGAGATTTCAGAAGTTTAAGATCATAAGATGGCTCAGACAAGAGTTTAGAAGTAATAATTTTGCATGAATAGTGAAGGACAAGCTAAAAAGGAACATATCAAAGAAGGATACCGGTAGTGTTCTTGCTTAACAACTCTTCAACACCACTGACATTCCTTCTAACGCAAATGTTCTCAAAAGCAGTCTTAAGAGCATCTTTATGTACCATTAGTAACTGCTCAACAGATCCAGAAACTGTAATTCTTACAAATATAAATATATAATTTCACATTGTTGAAATTGGCTTGCAATGTACAAGTGAAGTAAAATTGCAAAAGAGCACAACGGTAAGATGAGTACGTAATCAAGTCCAAAACTCAAGTCTAACAATTCTAAAAAAACAATATTAGGAATTAACGAGTAAAAAGTTAGGCAAAAAAAATGCATGCACTGTGGAACTAATTTTGTCAATTCAAGGAAATAACAAATCTAACCAAAGATAATGTCATAAGCAGTAACATGCATTAATTCCTCCTGTTTCTGCAAGTAAAAAAGAAAATTTATAAACAATTCATGCCTACATTGACGCTTATGAGCACTAGCTAAAGCAACCACAACATTATCGATCGCCCAACTCTGTACAGGGAAAACATTACTTTAGGTAGTGTTAATGTCAAAAAAAAACATGACAAATGCTTAATTGGTGATTAGCACATGCAAACACTGGGTTTCATTTTGGGTGCGGACATACCAGCCGATTTGATCATGCAATCGGCAAGAGGATAATATATAATTCAATCAGTCATTAAGCCGATCTAATATTTCAACAATGACCTAGTCTAGTCGGCCGTTTGAGCCGATTTAAATAAAAAGTAAATGATAGATCTAATAAACCTGATTGAGTTGATTCGATAGAGGTAAAGGTCATTTTCCCCCAAAAAAGTGATGCACAACAAAATCGAAGAAAAGGTGAACTTGGGTTGGCGTAACTTGACAAAATCAATAATCGGCGGTACGAAATTTTATTAATCAAGCGAATTACAGAGGAAAGATTATAAATCTAAAATTCTACCCCTAGTCGATGAAAAGTAAAAAAAATTGATTCCCCCGTTCCCGATGTCGCCTGTCATCTTCTTTTATAGCATCTGACCAGATCATGTTCTCCTTGGACTTCATGAAACTGTCCGTATCGGTCTCAATTCCCCCAAGATACTTCCCTTTCAATACTAATCGTCGGTTATAATCTGATAAACCATTATTGGCTTATGTCTTTCCAAAACCTGCTACTATCCTTGATCAACTAACCATACCAAACAAACAATCTCTTACCAAATTGGCTATATGCCAGATTTTGGTGTCAACATATGCCCTCCAGTTTTTGGGATATACTGTCATCTTCCAAAAAATCTCGTTCATCATCTTTCACACGTATTGACTTAATGCATCATTTTCATCAATAATTGCTCCCTCACCGTGTCCTAAAATTCTGACACGCGTATCTTTCCCCACGATCTGTTTATATTCTACCAAAAAATCTCCCACCTTTTCATCTCCTCTTACCCCTCATAAATGTAGGGCTCATTCGCCCATCATTTTCACGCTCTCAAGTTCCCCTCTTCTTCTCAATCGGCTTCAAGCGCTCTTCTTTATTCCATCGGCTTCCCAGCAATGGACCCCAATCAGATACTCATCCTTGAACCTGATAAGGAGCACCATTTTTGTCTAGGCCCGATAGGTAGCTTAGAGCCAACAATCATTATAAATGAAGAAATCCCTAGGCTCCCTTTGTACGCTCTAGAGTACAATACAGAAGGATGGAGCAAGAGTTTTCGATATTGGCTGATGGCTCTCAAAGGATGGAGAAACTGGTATAGGAGAGTAGCATAGGCAAAAATGCCCTTATGGGAGCGAATTGGGATATCAAAATGTCTCCCCATTTCTCTATCCGACCCTCAAGCCAATGAGTCACTGATAGCCACCTCCTATTACTTTTGGCCGGATACCCTCAACGCCTTCCTGCTAAGGATAGGACCCATCGGCGTGACTCTCCTAGACATAGCCATGATATGCTGCTTGAGACCTGATGGACACAGCTATTGGCTTTCAGCACAAAACCAGAGTACAAGCTGATTTCTACCAAAGGAGAAGGATGGAGTACATGAACGAGAATAAAGGAACGAGGCCAGTATTGGATAAGGAGCACGTAGCATTCCTCAATATGTGGTTGGACTGATACTTGTTTTGTGGGGCATCCTTGGGGCCGACACAGATTTATCAATCCTTGGTAGAGCAACTAGCAAAAGGCCGTCATCTGGTCTTAGGAAAGATGTTTTTTTGAGCCGTATATCAAATGATGCACATCATCCAAAGTTGGCTTTTCACAGGTCAAGGTTAGTATTCGATCAACAATGTCAGTGGTCCTCTCTGGTTCATGCAAACCTGGTTATACTGTGTTTTTCGCGACCATTCAATATTGCTACTACAACAATCACAACCTTTCCCTGTGAAGAAGTCCCAGAGGATAAAGACCCTCAGTTCAGAAGCAGCTGATCTTTTGGTAGAAAATACATTTTGTGCGGTAGTGAAGAATATACAAAGTTAAATCACATTAGAGTGAAGAGATTTATTGCCTTCTTTTTTCTGCTGAACAAGAAAGATTTCTCACTAGGTGATCTATTCTGCTACAAAGAAGCCGATAACTTCTCTCATCCGTCATTTATCCACTTGGAGTCCAACAGCATTGATGTACCAGATGAAACCATTGAGCTGTTCAAATCAATTCTCTCTCCAAATATATTGTCAGTTGGCCTTCACACAAAGAATCGGATGTTCCATCCTTCATATGAATTATATCATCCATTAGTATATGCCTGTCAGCTTGGTTTCGGATGAGTAATTCCAAGTCTCACTCTGCTCGGTCAACTCAACTCTAGGGAGTGAGTATGCAAAGTTGCAACTGCTGCCATATCCCTTGGTATGGCCGACAACCTTCAACTCTGGAGCTTACCCCATTTTTTTGCTTCATAGCCGATGCTCCTTGGACTTTACTGCCTGGTGGTTAGAAATAACAATGGTAACGTGCTCAGCAAAATTGACGCTTTCTGCCCTGATAGCCGACTTCTGCCCAAGTCTGCCCGATGACTCAGAGTCCTTCGACTCTGACGATAGTACTTCAACCTTCAGTAGTGATGCTAGTTCTTATAAATGTACTAACACAAGTATAGTCGATATTACGGGTGAGGTACTAACCGATGTAGATCTCTTGTCCTAACTAGCTCTTTTCTGAATCAGAACTAACTGATCCTTACTCCTTTTGCAAGCAAAAGCATCTCGCAAAAGATCGACCGGAGATCCTTTTGAAGTTGGCCAAACCAGCAGAAAGATGTGCCCGTTAGCTAAAATAGCTTTGTCTGGGCACACTTCCAGATCATTGGGTATCCAGGCCCCATCTCTTTCTGACTTGGAACATCAACAACCAAGTATGTTCATATTGTATCAGTCAAATTCATATTCCCCTTACTTCCATTATGTCATAAGCACTCACAGCTGATTATGCTTACAAAACCAAAACACAGTCGCCCATGCAAGAAAGTTATCAAAAGGGGCACCAAGCTAGGCCCATCAGCCTAAGAAGAATCAGCCGAAAGTTCACCCCACACTACTACTGCCGACAAGGTAACGAATTACTCTTTACCTTCAAAATTACTTTGCGAAATTAGCTGGTTAATAATTTTATAAATTTAAAGCACACATCCTCTCCACCTCCATTTTCTCCGCCAACCCACACAGCCTGCCAGATGACACAACAAGCAACCTTCCTCCACCATCTCAGTCGACGCCACCTGCACCAACTGAGAAGGCCCTGACACCCTTCGCTGCTATGATTAAGCTGACCATCGAACTTAGCAGCCTTCTAGGTTTTGATTGGTCGGACATCGAAGAGGAGGATGACCACATTCTCACAGACATCGACAAAATTATTAAGGAGGCGGAAGGAGCACTAGCTCAAGTTCTGGCTAATCACTGATACATCTTCCAAAGTTACACCTTTGATACTACAAAGTTTTATCCCTTTAGGCTTTTCTGTAGTAGCTTGAAATTTTAGAATAGCTCCATTTGGACTGGTTAACGTGATAATCCAGTTACCAAAATCCAAAATTGCTTTGTTTTTGGAGAGCCAATCCATTCCTAGTATCACATTTAGGAACTTGGTACCTAGGATGATGAGGTTGCCCAGAAATTCTACCCCTCCAATTAATATTTTAACTTCCAGGCATCTTTGGTTCATAGTCAATTCCAAATCAAGTGATTGAACTAATAAAGTAGTTTTAAGAGTCTTTGTCTTTAATTGATGACCTGCATCAAAATTTTAAGAAACAAATGAATGCATAGCTCCATAATCGAATAAAATCATGGCAAATATTGAGTTAGCTAGGAGCTTACCTAGTATGGCATAAAACAAAGTAGGTATTTAGCTATTCCTAGTAAATAAAATTTGTAAAGAAGTAGCATGCAATTTGTATGAAACAAAATAATTTTGTAAACATAGGTTCAACATGATCAAAGGTTATGACTTGCCTTGTTTGTATACTATTGTTGTAGAATCTTGATTTTCAAATCCTTTGTTCACTCAACGTTTATCAGAAAAGAAAGCAAGATATAAAAATAAGAAACAAATAAAGATTCAAACAAACTCCAAATTAAAAATACATGGATATGGAATGAAGATCTTGATTTTATATGAATTTAAAATTATGAATGGGTTCAATTGGAGTTCGTATGAAGGAGAATAGGCTTCTAAAAGATTGGACGGGTGAGAAAATTAAGAAACTAAAAAAGGGAGAGAATTTTGGTGGATGACAGGTGGGTCCCATGATTTTATAGAAATTTGGAATTAAAAGAAATTTAGAAAAAAGGCTAATAGGTTGACATGTGAGGCCATGGTGTCAAGGCCCCAATTTCAAAAAAATTCTAGGAAATCCGGAGTATCCGGATTAAACATCCGGAATGTCCGGATATAACCCAGAGTATCCGGATGAATCATTCGGAGTATCCGAACTGGGTCTACCGAAAGCCCTAATCCGGAATGTCCGGATTAAATGTCTGGAGTGTCCGGATTGGGTTGACCGAACACCCCAACCCGGAGTATCCGGACTAATTGTCCGAAGAGTCCGGACTTATCGGGGGTTGGATATAAATCCCGTTTCCTTGGCTTCTTCTTCACTCCTCCTCTTACCCGGTTGCTCTCCACTCTCCTCCACCTTGAGCTCATCTCTGGCGTTCCCCTCCCCTCAAGCCGGCGCCCTTCCGTGCTCCTCCCCGGCGACTACCTCACCCCGGTGTCCTCGAGCTCCTCTCCAAGTCGGTGTCCTCCTTCCCCTACGCGGTTCCCCCTCCTTCCCTTCGTCCTCCTCGAAGGTAGGGTCTCTTCTTGGAGTTGGTTCTCTAGTTCTTGGGTTTTAGGATCATTTGGGGGCTAGGTTTTGGAGATCGGGTGTGTGAAATCATGTGCTGAAAAATTGGCTTAATGATGATTTTGGTATTGCAAAGTGGTTGTGCTCATGGCATGTGTGGTGCATGTGCATGTGTTGTTTCAGATGCTAATTGATATGCTTGTGATAGAATGATAATTGTTTTGCTCGATGCAATACGCTCGTGTGAGTGGTTGCATGGATTGATCTTGAGTCAAGTCGTTGACTTGTGCTCGTACACGGTTTCGTGTTTGTTCATGTGCAGGTGTTGCTTGAAGTCAAACGTGGTTGGTGATGGGACCGGAACTAGGTTCATGGAGGAACTGAGGTTCGGGAGTAGATTCAGGGAGGAACCGAGGTCTTAGTGGTCGATGATGTCATGCGGGACGTTTGGACTAGAGAACGGTGCACGCGAAGGCGAGTGAGTCACGTGAATGCGGCAGGTGGGCCGTACGCGTGCAGTTGTATTCGTTTTGAGGTAGTTTGCATGTATTGGACCATGTTGGGCCAAGTGGACATGCATGCGAACACTTCTAGGGTTTTCTTATAAATAGGGGGAGGTGTCCCCTGTTTATGGGGTGCTAGGGATTCAAGGTTTGTACTCTTTTGTTTTGGAGTATTGTAACCAGACTAGACAAAAAAAATAAAAATTAATTTCTTCAGAGCCGTATCTGAGCGAATAAGAATTAGAATAGAGCGTACGCACTGAAAAAGATCAGGGGGCGGCAGTGCTATTTTGGCCAAGTTGCATAGTAGAAGGCGAGTGCGACGTCGCCGGCGAAGCACTAGACCAGTGAACGTGTTTGTTGGCGATCGGGTGGCGCAAGGAAAAAATAGACCACGGCGGCACCGTTCTGCCACACGTCGAGATCCTTCGTTGGGTAGGTACCAAAGCTCAGCTTCGTTCTTTCATTGGGCTAGTAGCCGGCGACCTCCACCAAGTTTTAGTTTGTGGAATTAATCCGCCTACTAGCTATAGCCCAATATGTGCTGCATCTAATCTTTGATGAATCATTCATGCATGCATCGTTTACTGCATAGCACGAATAGTAACTTTGTGATTATTCTTTTACCTAGTGCAACCTTGATTGGTGTCCATTTAATAATTCGTTAATACTATATGCGTGTCGACCATGACTAGTATTTAATACTACAATATTTCGTTTTCTTCACCTGATCTCCGTGTGTCGTCTGATTTGGTTCTAGATTTATTCATTATTTCACCTTGATAATTTTGATTTGATCTATTCCAAACCTTCCTAGGGCATCAAGTTAGTGATCTAAAAAGTTTGATTGGTTAATTCTTTATAGATTTTGTTTAATCACGAAATTAGGGTTTAATCAATTCGCGTCACTTTTGGAACAGTCAACTTGCAAAGCTTATAACTTTTGATCCGTAGATCCGATTGAGTTAATTCTTGTTGGGTTAGTTTATAAATCGAATCTAGTTTCTACAGTAAATTTTTAGATCGATCTGACGGTTGGATCTCCGGGAATTTGTGTTTTACCGAACCTCTGTCAATCTATTTTTGTCGAATCCGAGGCAATTATTTAATTCCGAATTGGGGTGAATTTTTAGTAGATCAAAAATTTGATTTTAGCTTCCGCACAATCATTCACCCTCCCTTTGATTGCTATATTAGTCTAATCATTCTAATCACCCAATAAATTAATAAATGCACACAAAAATCATGAAATACAGCAAGCAAATGATTTCATATTTTAATATTTGATTTTGACTTTTTATAAATTCAAGGATGTTATAGACGATCTGGCAATGACCTCTCTCGTGCTGCTAGACAATGCCGGCACTGAGTGGGCCTTCGATCAGGACACTTTGCTGGTAGGGCAACGCTTCCCTACGAAGGGTGCCGCCCAGCAAGCAATCGCTAGATATGCGGTAAACATCAGCCGCACATACCGGGTGTACAGGTCGAACCAGGAGACCTACATTTTGAAGTGCATGGATCCTGAGTGTCCCAGCAAGATCCGTGCCCAGAAGTTTAAGGGCACGAGTTTGGGCTTCAGGATAACAGTCCTGATAGACCACACTTATGTGCTTGCTGAGCCACTACAGAGGCACAGAAATGTTACATCCTCATATGTGGCCAGCCTAATTTCTCACTTGGTCATGGCAGACATGACCGTTTCACCTAAGATACTGAAGGCTGATGTTGTTAACATGGTGGGATATCCTGTTAGCTACGGGAAGGTGTGGCGAGCGAAGAATAAAGTGATAGAGATGATGTACGGGACGTACGAAGAGGGGTATAATCTTGTTCCTCGCATGCTTCACTAGATTGCTGAAGCCAATCCTGGGATCTACATCAACAAGATGGATAGGGCGCACCCTACGAAGGGTCCCAACTATTTCATCCTCGACCGTGTGTTTTGAGCATTCGGCCCAGCCATTCAGGGCTTCAAGTACTGCCGGCCTGTGCTGACCATGGATGGAACTTTCCTATCCGGCAAGTAAAGGGGCACCATACTGATGGCGATTGCGGCCGATGCCAACGACCAGCTACTCCCGGTGGCCTATGCAATTGTGGAAAGCGAGAACACGGAGAGCTGGTTGTGGTTCTTAGCAAATGTGAAACAAGCTATTGTCCAAGACTGCCTGAACATATGCCTCATCACGGACAGGCATGCTGGGTTAATGTCCGCCATAAGCACTATGCAGGGAGGGACATAGCCACCGTACCAGTGGAATGACATCGTGAATTGCTGGTGCATGAGACATCTTACCGCGAACCTACATAGGAGGTTCCGCAGCAAGGAAGTCATGAAGACATTCAAGAGGCTCTGCATGCAAAACCAGGGGCGAAAGTTCGAGGCCATATGGAGAGTGCTCGATGAGGAGACCACAAAACATACAACGCAGTGTGTAGAGGGGCAGGAGAACAACTTCTCTCAGTGGGTGCAGTTGCACGCTCTAGAGCTAGAGAAGTGGTCCCTGTTGCATGACACCGACGGTGCAAGGTGGGGCATAATGACAACTAACATGTCAGAGGTTTACAACGGTGTTCTGAAAGGTGTTCGGTCCCTCCCAATCAGTGACATCGTGGAGGAGACCTGGAACAGGGCCGTTGGATACTTTGTGAATAGGGGGATGAATGCAAGGAGGCATTTAGACGAGGGAAAGTAGTTCTCCAAACGTATGCACGCATACATGGAGAAGAAAATAGAGAAGGCTCGCTCCCACGACGCCCGCACCATGGATGGAGTCAGGCGGAAGTTTGAAGTGCGTCTGCGGGAGAAGTTTGTGGATGGCCATTATAGGGGCTACCATAAGCAAGTTTGCACAAATACATGATGTGGTGACATGCACATGCAACAAGCCACAGTTGTTGCACAAGCCATGCTAGCATGTGTATGCATCGTGCGCGGTTCTACATCAATCCTCCATGGCGTACATCTCTGAGTACTTCAACGCCGACCATCTGTTCGGTACATGGTGTTCAGAGTTCAACTCGTACGGGTTGGACATGCATTACAGGGAGCTGTGGCTGGGGGAAGTGACTTGGTCTCAGAATGACGCTTTGAAGCAGACTGGCCATGTACCATGCTACCTATGTCATGTTATCTAATGTCATGTCGTGACATGTTATGCATTGTTATATCATTTAATGTTATTTTTTTGTTATGTCATATTATGTAATGTCTTGTCATCACATTTTATTTATTGTTATCTTATGTCGTGTTAGTCTTTATCTTGCTTATATTAATTTTTGTTTCGTTTTTCTTCTCACAGGACATGGCTGCACACCCGCAGACTTTGCTTGACCCATACTACGATGATAAACATCGTAGCAGGCTCTGGCTTACAGGTGTCATACCGCCGTCTTTTGTTCTCAGGGCCTTGAAGGAGCACTGGCCCTTGGACGAGCGGTACGTGCCCACTCTACATGAGTTTGGGCTACTGCCGCTGGCCCGGATGATAGACAACGGGCAATCCTTCACTTTTGACAGGGCTCTCTTCTCCGCGCTAGTTGATCATTGGAGGCCGGAGACCCACACCTTCCAATTCCACTAGGGGGAGATGACTATCACACTCCAGGACATTTTGTACATTACCGGCTTGCCTATCAAGGGCAGGCCAATAGTCCTGCCACCGAGAAGGCCTGACTGGAAGATAAGGTTACAGGAAAGGTTTGGTGATGAAGTCTGTGAAATCATGTGCTGAAAAATTGGCTTTTGAACTGAAAAATTAACTTAGAATTGGTTTTGCAAAATGTGCTTGTGCATGTGTTTGACAATTTGACAAGAAACAGTAAGTTTCGCTTTGGCGCCGGACCAAACTTAAAGAAAACAGTAAGTTTCCCATCTACGACGGATAAAGTTTGTTGGTCTGTCGTAAACATGCTTTGGCAACCTCATTTTCCCATGTACGACGGACAAAGTTTTTGGGTCTGTCGTGAACGTGTCTTTGAGCTCATGAGTCGAACTCAATCTTCCAAGAAACCAGTAAGTTTTGCATGTACGGCGGACAAACTTCTTTGGTCAGTCGTGAATGGCTTTTTAAGGTTTGATTTCGCATGTACGACGGACCGATTTTGTTTGTCCGTCGTGAACGTGTTTTCGCCGGAATGATTTCTTCTTGGAACCGAAACTTTCACTTGTACAACGGACCGATTTTGTTTGTCCGTTGTGAATGGTTTTTTGAGTGCTTTTTCATGTGTACAGGACCATATTTCCTTGTCCGTCGTGAATGCGTTTTGCTCGATTAGGGTTTTGAGCAAAATTGGAATTGTGTTTGATTCATTTTTGGGATTATGAAATTTGTGAGAATTTCATGATGCTTCTTTTGAAGTGGACTTTATGCAATGCTCGTGTGAGTATTTGCATGGATTGATGTGAGTCAAGTCGTGGACTTGGGCTCGGAATGGTGTTGTGGTTTGTTCATGTGCAGTATTGCTCGAAGACGAACGTGGTCGATGACGGGACCGGAACTAGGTTCAGGGAGGAGCTGAGGTTCAGGACTAGGTTCAGGGAGGAACGGAGGGCTGGGTGGTCAAGGATGTCATGCGGGACGGTCGGGCGAAGAGAATGGGGCACATGAAGAATGGTTAGTCCCGTGAGCATGGCGGGCGGTCCTTCGCGTGCAAAGTGTTAGTCACGTGAGTATGGCAGGTGGCCATACGCGTGCAAAGTGTTAGTCACGTGAGTATGGTAGGGTTGCCATACGCGTGCAAGAGTTGTACTCGGCCAGGTTGGGCCAAGTAGAGTTGTGTTGGATACAGATTCCTTCTAGGGAATAGGAATCGTATTCAGAACTCTTTGTGGGTTGGTGCTTTAAATAGGAGGGGTTGTCTCCTGTTGAAGAGCATCGAATTGAGGAGAGCTAGGCGCATAAAGCCTTGAGCAAGTTTTAGGGTTTGTACTCTTTTGATGAGAGTACTTTAGACAAAAGAAATAAAGATCAATTCTTTCAAGATTTTTACGTGCTACAGTAACCACGTTGCTACAGTGTTTTTCTGTCTTGTTTCTTGTTTGCATGCTTGCTCTAAATCTAGATTGGTTTTTGATCCTTGAGTGTCATCTTGATTTGATCCATCAAAAACCTTTCTAGGGTATTGATTTAGAGTTCCTCAAAGTCTAGTTGATTAAACTCTTGTCGGTTCTGTTAAAACTTTCAAGTTTACGTTAGATCAATTCTCGTCAAGTTCTGGATTAGCAAGCTTGCGAAGCTCATAACTTTTGATCCGTAAGTCCGATCGAGCTGATTCTTTTTGGGTTTGATTCGTATTGGAATCTAGTTTCTTGTGTCCAAATTTCAGATCGTTTCGACGGTTGGATCTCCGGGAATTATCATTTTACCAAGCATCTGTCAATCTGTTTTTGTTGATTTCGAGGCAATCTTTTGAATCCGAGTTGGGGTGTTCTTCCAGTAGATCGAATTTTTTTTTTAGCTTCCGCATAATCATTCACCCCCCCTCTGATTGCTATATTCGTATACTTCGATCCTACAAGTGGTATCAGAGTAAGGTTTTTCTAATCTATCTTAACCGGTGATTAGATCAATGGATCGTTATTCGACAAAACCATGTGTGTTCGATGGTGTTGATTTTCAGTTTTGGAAGGCCAAGATGGAGGCGTTCATCCAGCGCGAGGCTTCGCAATTTGGGAGAAGGTCTACAAGCCATACGAAGTTCACAAGCGACAACGTCAACGACGCCAAATCGCGCACATGTTGAAGCAAAGCGACAAGGCACGCAACTTGATCATCCAAGGATTGGGAAGAAGTGACTTCGACCGTGTGGTTCATCTTCAATCCGCATATGAGGTATGGAAATCTCTTTGTGATTACCATGAGGGTTCTAACACTATTAAAGAGGTTCGTCAAGATCTTTACAAAAAGGAATACATGCGATTTGAGATGAAGCCTGGTGAGTCACTAGATGATTTCTTTGCACGCTTTAATAAAATTCTTAGCAATTTGCGTCTTTGTTGGAGTTAGCTTTGATGATGCTACTAATGCTAGACAATTGCTTGGTGCATTAGACATGTCTATTTGGGAGATGAAACTTACATCCATTAGAGAATCCACTGTCATGAGTACACTTACTTTAGATGTTCTTTATTCTAAGTTGAAAACTCATGAATTAGATGTTTTTGCCAGAAAGAATGATCATAAATCAATTGCTTTGACATCTCAATCTAGCATATCTCATAATGGTGCTGCTTCAAGTTTTGCTCTATCCTTCTTGTCTTCACTAACCGATGAGCAGTTGAGCAATTCCCGAGAAGAAGACTTATCACTACTCTCTTCTCGCTTTAATAAAGCCTTGCAAAATGTGATAAAGAGAAAGAGAGGTGGTGGTGATCCTCCAAGATGCTATGAGTGTGGTGATCTCGACCATATTCGTCAAAGCTGTCCAAAATTTGCAAGTAAAGCATCAAGGGAGGAGAAGGACAACGACGGAAGAAAAGAGAAGAAGAAGTTCTCTCCAAGTGATAGAAAGAAGAAGAACTTCATCAACCGCAAAGTTGTCCATCGAGTTCTTTCCGCTCTTGAACAAGTCAATTTGAAGCGATGTGGATTCGGAGAGCGGCGAGGATGATGCAACTCCAAGCAAGCATGAGTTGACGGGGTTGTGTCTCATGGCCAAAAGCAGCGGCAGCTTCAGAAGCGATCATGACAGCGACTTCAATGAGGTAGATCCTTCTTACGATGAATTAGCTATTCTTTGTTGCTCGACTTGGTAAATTTCTTGATAAACGTGACAAGAAAATTAAGAAACATGATTTTGTTGTTGAGTCATTGAATGCTGAAATTGCTAGACTTAAAACCTTGATTCCAGATGATGATGCTTGCAAATCATGTGACTTAATTTACAATGAGCTTACTTTGCTTAGGAAAGAACATGTTACCTTGTTAGAGCAAATCAATGCTGAAAATGAGAAAAATGAGAAACTTGTTAAACATGCTAGTTGTTCTACCATTGATTTGCATGATACAACTCCATGTTCTAAATGCTCCATACTAGAATTGAAGTTGCATGATGCAAATGCTAGGGTTTCTCAAATGACAGAAGATTTTCTTACACATGAGGTTCTTTCATGCTCAACTTGTCGCAAGCAAAAAGGAAAAGTGGACGTTCCCTGTAATAATTGTTTAACTCTTTCTCGAAAAATTGATTACTTGGAAAAGTCATTAGAACGTTTCACTAAAGGAAAGAAAAACCTAAACATGATCTTGGATCAATCAAAAGTCAGCACTCATAACAAATGTT
This sequence comes from Rhipidocladum racemiflorum, assembly GCA_036346355.1. NCBI lineage: Eukaryota > Viridiplantae > Streptophyta > Magnoliopsida > Poales > Poaceae > Rhipidocladum > Rhipidocladum racemiflorum. The sequence goes on from CM070584.1 coordinate 14,243,291, forward strand.
TAGGTTTTGATTCTTATGCTCATCATAAATCACATGCTTCCACTGTTGTCAAAACACTTGAAAGTGGAAAATTTGAAATTGTCAATGAGCCTAAGAAAACTGTCTTTAAATCTGCTGGTCTTTTATCTTCTACTATGATGAATGCAAATGTTGCTTCTACTTCCAAAGCTAAACATAATGTTAAGTACACTTGCACTCATTGTGGTAGAGATGGACATTTAGTAGACTTTTGCTTTAGACTAGCTAAACAACAGAAGAGAGAAAGGTTTAATGCTAGGTCTAATTTTAGAAAGGCACACTCCACTTCTCATTATGTGCCTAGGGTGAAACAAACACCTTTTGATGCTAAAAACACGGGAAAAGGCAAATCTGATTTTGTGCATAAGAATACTCGTGTTGTGCCCTCTTGTTGTCTTGTCGTGTGTCTCGATCTTTGGATTCCTAAACATCTTATTTCTAACCCCAGATCGAGACCTCGACACTTTCTGCTTCTATGTAGGCTTCTCACGCGAGGAGGAGAACATGTGGCTAGTGAATTTAGGATGCTCACTTCATATGTTTAGTGATAAGATTTGGTTCTCCTTTACTCATGCATCTCGTGCTAAAAGTGTTATCTTTTGAAGATGCTTCTTCCACCTCTGTTTTACTAAAGGCACTAGTCCAAATGATGCAGTGCAGTGCATATGTTCAAGGAGAGTGTCTTTGTTCATAAAGATGATGATCTTTGTTGAGGATGAGATAATTGGAGGTTTACATGAGAGACTCTTCCCACGTGCTTCACATCAACAAACGGTCAAGTGAATTTTCAGGTATCTCCATGGTACTAAAGATTTTGGCATTTGGCTTTTTGCTTCCTTATGCATTAGTTTAAGAGCTTATTCTGATGTTGACTTTGGAAGATGTTGAATTGATTTGGTTCGTGCCACCTCTTGAGTAATCCTCTTTCTTGAGCATTTGATATTGGATTTCACTTTCTTAGAGATCATATTGAAAAATAAAATATTGTGCTTCACCATGTGGATACTGAACATCAATTGGCAGACATTTTCAAAAACCTTGTCTTCTTCTCGTTTTGCTTTTATTCGGGGAGAACTTGGGATTGTTCATCCAATGGGTTTGTTTTGAGGGGGTGTTTCCTTGCCTAGTTCTTTCACTTGTTAAGCTCACTTTATCATATTTCTTTATATGTTATGTAATTGAGCTAATATATGATAATCTAATTGTCTTACTTGAACTAAAAATGACATTGCGGAATTCCACTGGGTGATTATCTATAGCTAAATACTCTGTGATATCTTACTCTTCTAGGCTTGTTATTGAATTTTCTTGACAAATTTGGGCTATGGAGCAAGTGTATTTTCAGCTTTACTCTTTCATAAGACCTTTTAATCATTTTTGCATGTTTACAATCAAAGAAAAAGAAAAGCAAAGGAATCAATAAAAGGGTTGTTAAAAGCAAAAGCTTCAAGTTGTATGCTTCAGGCATGCTTTCCTTAAAAAAATAAGATGTATGCTTCAAGCATGCCATTCCCTCAAAGATAAGATGTATGCTTCAAGCATGCCACTCCTAGAAAATAAAAGAAGTATGCTTCAAGCATGCCACATGCAATTTATTGTTTAAAGATTAAATTGGTGTACTAGATTGGAGTTGAAACTACTTGCTCGCCCTAAGTTGTTAGTTGCTTCAATTTTTAAAGCCTTGCCTTTTCTGCTAAGATCTTGCTTAGTACTTGGCTATAGTTGACTAAATTGAGGTTGAGATGCATGTCATTCCCTAACTTGTTAAAATCACATCAAGATCATGTATTTTACATATTATGTGATATATAAGGTTATATGATCGAATGAGCTCATCTTTTCCTATCTTGGCACTCCCTTGTTTCTCCTTGTGAAATCATTGTTTCAGAAAAATTTTGAACATGTTCTCTCTTTTGTACTCTTGATGAATCCATTGTCAAAGGGGGAGAAGTTTTGAGAAGTTTGGGGAGAAGTTGAAAAAAGGGGGAAAAGTGTTTGGAAATTTGAGAAGTTTGGAGAATTTTGAAATTTTTGGGCACATTGCACATTCACACACATTTTCCTTCTCAGGGGGAGATTTTGCTTTGCATTTTGGTCAAAGGGGGAATTCTGTGTTTTCTTACTTTGCTCTTTGATCCTTTGGATTTCAAAATCTTTTGTAAAGTGAATGCCAAATGTTCAATTCTAAGTGGTGTTGCCAATGTTTTCATCAAGGAGGAGATTGTGAAATCATGTGCTGAAAAATTGGCTTTTGAACTGAAAAATTAACTTAGAATTGGTTTTGCAAAATGTGCTTGTGCATGTGTTTGACAATTTGACAAGAAACAGTAAGTTTCGCTTTGGCGCCGGACCAAACTTAAAGAAAACAGTAAGTTTCCCATCTACGACGGATAAAGTTTGTTGGTCTGTCGTAAACATGCTTTGGCAACCTCATTTTCCCATGTACGACGGACAAAGTTTTTGGGTCTGTCGTGAACGTGTCTTTGAGCTCATGAGTCGAACTCAATCTTCTAAGAAACCAGTAAGTTTTGCATGTACGGCGGACAAACTTCTTTGGTCAGTCGTGAATGGCTTTTTGAGGTTTGATTTCGCATGTACGACGGACCGATTTTGTTTGTCCGTCGTGAACGTGTTTTCGCCGGAATGATTTCTTCTTGGAACCGAAACTTTCACTTGTACAACGGACCGATTTTGTTTGTCCGTTGTGAATGGTTTTTTGAGTGCTTTTTCATGTGTACGCCGGACCATATTTCCTTGTCCGTCGTGAATGCGTTTTTGCTCGATTAGGGTTTTGAGCAAAATTGGAATTGTGTTTGATTCATTTTTGGGATTATGAAATTTGTGAGAATTTCATGATGCTTCTTTTGAAGTGGACTTTATGCAATGCTCGTGTGAGTATTTGCATGGATTGATGTGAGTCAAGTCGTGGACTTGTGCTCGGAATTGTTTTGTGGTTTGTTCATGTGCAGGTATTGCTCGAAGACGAACGTGGTCGATGACGGGACCGGAACTAGGTTCATGGAGGAGCTGAGGTTCAGGACTAGGTTCAGGGAGGAACTGAGGTCTTGGTGGTCAAAGATGTCATGCGGGACGTTCGGGCTAAGAGAATGGTGCACATGAAGAATGGTTAGTCACGTGAGAATGGCAGGAGGTCATTCGCGTGCAAAGTGTTAGTCACGTGAGTATGGCAGGTGGCCATACGCGTGCAAAGTGTTAGTCACGTGAGTATGGTAGGGTTGCCATACGCGTGCAAGAGTTGTACTCGGCCAGGTTGGGCCAAGTAGAGTTGTGTTGAATCTGATTCCTTCTAGGAATAGGAATCGTATTCAGAACTCCTTGTGGGTTGGTGCTTTAAATAGGAGGGGTTGTCTCCTGTTGAAGAGCATCGAATTGAGGAGAGCTAGGCGCATAAAGCCTTGAGCAAGTTTTAGGGTTTGTACTCTTTTGATGAGAGTACTTTAGACAAAAGAAATAAAGATCAATTCTTTCAAGATTTTTACGTGCTACAGTAACCACGTTGCTACAGTGTTTTTCTGTCTTGGTTCTTGTTTGCATGCTTGCTCTAAATCTAGATTGGTTTTTGATCCTTGAGTGTCATCTTGATTTGATCCATCAAAAACCTTTCTAGGGTATTGATTTAGAGTTCCTCAAAGTCTAGTTGATTAAACTCTTGTCGGTTCTGTTAAAACTTTCAAGTTTACGTTAGATCAATTCTCGTCAAGTTCTGGATTAGCAAGCTTGCGAAGCTCATAACTTTTGATCCGTAAGTCCGATCGAGCTGATTCTTTTTGGGTTTGATTCGTATTGGAATCTAGTTTCTTGTGTCCAAATTTCAGATCGTTTCGACGGTTGGATCTCCGGGAATTATCATTTTACCAAGCATCTGTCAATCTGTTTTTGTTGATTTCGAGGCAATCTTTTGAATCCGAGTTGGGGTGTTCTTCCAGTAGATCGAAAATTTTTTTTTAGCTTCCGCATAATCATTCACCCCCCCTCTGATTGCTATATTCGTATACTTCGATCCTACAAGTGGTATCAGAGCAAGGTTTTTCTAATCTATCTTAACCGGTGATTAGATCAATGGATCGTTATTCGACAAAACCATGTGTGTTCGATGGTGTTGATTTTCAGTTTTGGAAGGCCAAGATGGAGGCGTTCATCCAGGCGCAGGGCTTCGCAATTTGGGAGAAGGTCTACAAGCCATACGAAGTTCCTGCAAACGACAACGTCAACGACGCAAATCGCGCACATGTTGAAGCAAACAGCAAGGCACGCAACTTGATCATCCAAGGATTGGGAAGAAGTGACTTCGACCGCGTGGTTCATCTTCGATCCGCATATGAGGTATGGAAATCTCTTTGTGATTACCATGAGGGTTCTAACACTATTAAAGAGGTTCGTCAAGATCTTTACAAAAAGGAATACATGCGATTTGAGATGAAGCCTGGTGAGTCACTAGATGATTTCTTTGCACGCTTTAATAAAATTCTTAGCAATTTGCGTGCTGTTGGAGTTAGCTTTGATGATGCTACTAATGCTAGACAATTGCTTGGTGCATTAGACATGTCTATTTGGGAGATGAAACTTACATCCATTAGAGAATCCACTGTCATGAGTACACTTACTTTAGATGTTCTTTATTCTAAGTTGAAAACTCATGAATTAGATGTTTTTGCCAGAAAGAATGATCATAAATCAATTGCTTTGACATCTCAATCTAGCATATCTCATAATGGTGCTGCTTCAAGTTTTGCTCTATCCTTCTTGTCTTCACTAACCGATGAACAGATTGAGCAATTCCCAGAAGAAGACTTATCACTACTCTCTTCTCGCTTTAATAAAGCCTTGCAAAATGTGATAAAGAGAAAGAGAGGTGGTGGTGATCCTCCAAGATGCTATGAGTGTGGTGATCTCGACCATATTCGTCCAAACTGTCCAAAATTTGCAAGTAAAGCATCAAGGGAGGAGAAGGACAACGACAGAAGAAAAGAGAAGAAGAAGTTCTCTCCAAGTGATAGAAAGAAGAAGAACTTCATCAACCGCAAAGTTGTCCATCGAGTTCTTTCCGCTCTTGAACAAGTCAATTTGAGCGATGTGGATTCGGAGAGCAGCGAGGATGATGCAACTCCAAGCAAGCATGAGTTGACGGGGTTGTGTCTCATGGCCAAAAGCAGCGATAGCCTTCACCGAGGGCGATCATGACAAATGACTTCAATGAGGTAGATCCTTCTTACGATGAATTAGCTATTCTTTGTTGCTCGACTTGGTAAATTGCTTGATAAACGTGACAAGAAAATTAAGAAACATGATTTTGTTGTTGAGTCATTGAATGCTGAAATTGCTAGACTTAAAACCTTGATTCCAGATGATGATGCTTGCAAATCATGTGACTTAATTTACAATGAGCTTACTTTGCTTAGGAAAGAACATGTTACCTTGTTAGAGCAAATCAATGCTGAAAATGAGAAAAATGAGAAACTTGTTAAACATGCTAGTTGTTCTACCATTGATTTGCATGATACAACTCCATGTTCTAAATGCTCCATACTAGAATTGAAGTTGCATGATGCAAATGCTAGGGTTTCTCAAATGACAGAAGATTTTCTTACACATGAGGTTCTTTCATGCTCAACTTGTCGCAAGCAAAAAGGAAAAGTGGACGTTCCCTGTAATAATTGTTTAACTCTTTCTCGAAAAATTGATTACTTGGAAAAGTCATTAGAACGTTTCACTAAAGGAAAGAAAAACCTAAACATGATCTTGGATCAATCAAAAGTCAGCACTCATAACAAATGTTTAGGTTTTGATTCTTATGCTCATCATAAATCATATGCTTCCACTGTTGTCAAAACACTTGAAAGTGGAAAATTTGAAATTGTCAATGAGCCTAAGAAAACTGTCTTTAAATCTGCTGGTCTTTTATCTTCTACTATGATGAATGCAAATGTTGCTTCTACTTCCAAAGCTAAACATAATGTTAAGTACACTTGCACTCATTGTGGTAGAGATGGACATTTAGTAGACTTTTGCTTTAGACTAGCTAAACAACAGAAGAGAGAAAGGTTTAATGCTAGGTCTAATTTTAGAAAGGCACACTCCACTTCTCATTATGTGCCTAGGGTGAAACAAACACCTTTTGATGCTAAAAACACGGGAAAAGGCAAATCTGATTTTGTGCATAAGAATACTCGTGTTGTGCCTACTGTTGTGCGTCGGGTGTCTCAGTACTGGATTCCTAAACATCTTATTTCTAACCCCAGTACCGAGACCTCGACACTTTCTGCTTCTATGTAGGCTTCTCACGCGAGGAGGGAGAACATGTGGCTAGTGAATTTCGGATGCTCACTTCATATGTTTAGTGATAAGATTTGGTTCTCCTTTACTCATGCATCTCGTGCTAAAAGTGTTATCTTTTGAAGATGCTTCTTCCACCTCTGTTTTTGCAAAAGGCACTAGTCCAAATGGTGCAGTACAGTGCATATGTTCAAGGAGAGTGTCTTTGTTCATAAAGATGATGATGCTGTTGAGGATGAGATAATTGGAGGTTTACATGAGAGACTCTTCCCACGTGCTTCACATCAACAAACGGTCAAGTGAATTTTCAGGTATCTCCATGGTACTCAAGATTTTGGCATTTGGCTTTTTGCTTCCTTATGCATTAGTTTAAGAGCTTATTCTGATGTTGACTTTGGAAGATGTTGAATTGATTTGGTTCGTGCCACCTCTTGAGTAATCCTCTTTCTTGAGCATTTGATATTGGATTTCACTTTCTTAGAGATCATATTGAAAAATAAAATATTGTGCTTCACCATGTGGATACTGAACATCAATTGGCAGACATTTTCAAAAACCTTGTCTTCTTCTCGTTTTGCTTTTATTCGGGGAGAACTTGGGATTGTTCATCCAATGGGTTTGTTTTGAGGGGGAGTTTCCTTACCAAGTTCTTTCACTTGATAAGCTCACTTTATCATATTTCTTTATATGTTATGTAATTGAGCTAATATATGATAATCTAATTGTCTTACTTGAACTAAAAATGACATTGCGGAATTCCACTGGGTGATTATCTATAGCTAAATACTCTGTGATATCTTACTCTTCTAGGCTTGTTATTGAATTTTCTTGACAAATTTGGGCTATGGAGCAAGTGTATTTTCAGCTTTACTCTTTCATAAGACCTTTTAATCATTTTTGCATGTTTACAATCAAAGAAAAAGAAAAGCAAAAGGGAATCAATAAAAAAGGGTTGTTAAAAGCAAAAGCTTCAAGTTGTATGCTTCAGGCATGCTTTCCTTAAAAAAAATAAGATGTATGCTTCAAGCATGCCATTCCCTCAAAGATAAGATGTATGCTTCAAGCATGCCACTCCTAGAAAATAAAAGAAGTATGCTTCAAGCATGCCACATGCAATTTATTGTTTAAAGATTAAATTGGTGTACTAGATTGGAGTTGAAACTACTTGCTCGCCCTAAGTTGTTAGTTGCTTCAATTTTTAAAACCTTGCTTTTTCTGCTAAGATCTTGCTTAGTACTTGGCTATAGTTGACTAAATTGAGGTTGAGATGCATGTCATTCCCTAACTTGTTAAAATCACATCAAGATCATGTATTTTACATATTATGTGATATATAAGGTTATATGATCGAATGAGATCATCTTTTCCTATCTTGGCACTCCCATGTTTCTCCTTGTGAAATCATTGTTTCAGAAAATTTTTGAACATGTTCTCTCTTTTGTACTCTTGATGAATCCATTGTCAAAGGGGGAGAAGTTTTGAGAAGTTTGGGGAGAAGTTGAAAAAAGGGGGAAAAGTGTTTGGAAATTTGAGAAGTTTGGAGAATTTTGAAATTTTTGGGCACATTGCACATTCACACACATTTTCCTTCTCAGGGGGAGATTTTGCTTTGCATTTTGGTCAAAGGGGGAATTCTGTGTTTTCTTACTTTGCTCTTTGATCCTTTGGATTTCAAAATCTTTTGTAAAGTGAATGCCAAATGTTCAATTCTAAGTGGTGTTGCCAATGTTTTCATCAAGGAGGAGATTGTGAAATCATGTCTTTGAAAAATTGGCTTTTGAACTGAAAAATTAACTTAGAATTGGTTTTGCAAAATGTGCTTGTGCATGTGTTTGACAATTTGACAAGAAACAGTAAGTTTCGCTTTGGCGCCGGACCAAACTTAAAGAAAACAGTAAGTTTCCCATCTACGACGGATAAAGTTTGTTGGTCTGTCGTAAACATGCTTTGGCAACCTCATTTTCCCATGTACGACGGACAAAGTTTTGGAGTGCATCGTGAACGTGTCTTTGAGCTCATGAGTCGAACTCAATCTTCTAAGAAACCGATAAGTTTTGCATGTACGGCGGACAAACTTCTTTGGTCATCGTGAATGGCTTTTGAGGTTTGATTTCGCATGTACGACGGACCGATTTTGTTTGTCCGTCGTGAACGATGTTTCAGCCGAATGATTTCTTCTTGGAACCGAAACTTTCACTTGTACAACGGACCGATTTTGTTTGTCCGCTGTGAATGGTTTTTTGAGTGCTTTTTCATGTGTACGCGGACCATATTTCCTTGTCCGTCGTGAATGCGTTTTGCTCGATTAGGGTTTTGAGCAAAATTGGAATTGTGTTTGATTCATTTTTGGGATTATGAAATTTGTGAGAATTTCATGATGCTTCTTTTGAAGTGGACTTTATGCAATGCTCGTATGAGTCTTTGCATGGATTGATGTGAGTCAAGTCGTGGACTTGTGCTCGGAATTGTTTTGTGGTTTGTTCATGTGCGTGTATTGCTCAAGACGAACGTGGTCGATGACGGACCGGAACTAGGTTCATGGAGGAGCTGAGGTTCAGGACTAGGTTCAGGGAGGAACTGAGGTCTTGGTGGTCAAGGATGTCATGCGGGACGTTCAGGCTAAGAGAATGGTGCACATGAAGAATGGTTAGTCACGTGAGAATGGCAGAGGTCATTCGCGTGCAAAGTGTTAGTCACGTGAGTATGGCGGTGGCCATACGCGTGCAAAGTGTTAGTCACGTGAGTATGGTAGGGTTGCCATACAGCGTGCAAGAGTTGTACTCGGCTAGGTTGGGCCAAGTAGAGTTGTGTTGGATACATTCCTTCTAGGAATAGGAATCGTATTCAGAACTCCTTGTGGGTTGGTGCTTTAAATAGGAGGGGTTGTCTCCTGTTGAAGAGCATCGAATTGAGGAGAGCTAGGCGCATAAAGCCTTGAGCAAGTTTTAGGGTTTGTACTCTTTTGATGAGAGTACTTTAGACAAAAGAAATAAAGATCAATTCTTTCAAGATTTTTACGTGCTACAGTAACCACGTTGCTCTACGTTGTTTTTCTGTCTTGGTTCTTGTTTGCATGCTTGCTCTAAATCTAGATTGGTTTTTGATCCTTGAGTGTCATCTTGATTTGATCCATCAAAAACCTTTCTAGGGTATTGATTTAGAGTTCCTGAAAGTCTAGTTGATTAAACTCTTGTCGGTTCTGTTAAAACTTTCAAGTTTACGTTAGATCAATTCTCGTCAAGTTCTGGAATAGCAAGCTTGCGAAGCTCATAACTTTTGATCCGTAAGTCCGATCGAGCTGATTCTTTTTGGGTTTGATTCGTATTGGAATCTAGTTTCTTGTGTCCAAATTTCAGATCGTTTCGACGGTTGGATCTCCGGGAATTCTCATTTTACCAAGCGTCTATCAATCTGTTTTTGTTGATTTCGAGGCAATCTTTTGAATCCGAGTTGGGGTGTTCTTCCAGTAGATCGAAATTTTTTTTTTAGCTTCCGCATAATCATTCACCCCCCCTCTGATTGCTATATTCGTATACTTCGATCCTACAAAGTCCCTGAGCGCAGTCCGGGGGTTCCACTGTTGTGGCTTTGCCGCTACATTCGATGCCCCGATGATGCCCCTAAGAACATGGTGAGGACTCACCTAGTTGCTTACCTGCTTTTCCTCTTTGGTTGGGTGTTGTTACCTACAGCACAGGGAGATCTTGTGTACCCTAGCTACATCCACATCGTCGAGGCTTTGGCTGACCCCCACCTTGACGACGTCCCTCAATTTAGTTTTGGATCAGTGGTGCTTTGCTCCACATCTAGGGAATTGTGCACAGCTTCTGTCAAGACAACAGGGGAGGAGCCCGTTCTTGCAGTGTGCTACTCGTTGCTGCAAAGCTGGTCTTAGGAGCACTTTCTTATGGGGCGCCCGTACTTTCGAGGGACTGTTCACCCATATCCGATGGAGGTTGAGTTCTACAGTGGACAGCCTATTGATGGTCCCACCATGGGCACACGATGGACATCTAGCTACTTGGGATGGGCTAGGGATAGGCCTAGGAGAGTGTACCCTGAGTTTCACAACCAGTTTGAGACTCTACATGAGGATGACATAATATGGCAACCCTGGACACCTCAGTTGTTGTACGCTACGGCACCACATAGATTGTCACAACAGTGCTTTCAGGATGGTGCTTACTGGTTGACGACGTGCCACCTCGTCTTCTATCACATGGTGGAGTCATACTGCCCTCTAGAGTCATGGGCCAATTTGGACTTCATCCGGAAATCCCGCCTCCAATTGGCCTGCCTTTACCACAAAAAGTGCATATGTAAGTTTCATTTGTAAATATGTACTGTAATTTGTAACTTACAACGTTCATTCTTGCAGGCAATCTCGAAAGGGCCAAAGGAGCGATGAGTGGTGTGATACACAGTTACCATGGATGACTGCGTGGGAGCAGTCCGCCACAATACATGTCGTAGTGGAGGGTCGGCCGTACGATCTTGACTCGTGCGTCGCGTACTTGGAGTGGTACGTGCCTCGTACACGAGCACAACTTACTAGGACACCTCCCGCAAGGCCCGAGGAGGTCACAGATGTCGCGCGGATGGCCCTTGGCCAACAAGTACACCGCGCAGCACAACAGGATGACGCGGTATGAACATACATTATATTTCAATTCAAATTCCTTTCACTAATCATGTTTTCGTGCAGTACGATCGTGCCCACCGTATCTTCCAGGAGACTACTGCAGCTATAGACTATGGTAGGCCCAACACTTATTCCGTCTTAATAGGGGTTATGCGTTCTATTAGGGATGATGCCAAGGCTATCATGAAGACATTGACATGTGGGCATCACAGTGATGTTGCCGCACGGGGTGTTGTGCAAGACGCTCGTCCTCCATCTCCTAGGTTGGCACGCCTGAGCATGGTGGGAAGACGATCGAGCTTTGCACGATTGTCTTCTTCTCAGCATGGTCTTTAAGATTTGCAGGTACGACATGTACATTTAGTTGTCATACACGAAACTATTGACCCAATGTTTCTTATTTGGTAATGTCATATCCTTGTACAGTGCGAACGCGGTGATCAATCTCTCATGCCTTCATCGTCTGCTCCTTTAAGTCTAGGCCCGATCAAGACTTGCCTGAGTCGGCGTGGGTACCTTTACCACAAGATTTTGGCTTCGGCCAGGCCTATACTCCGCATGCCTTCCACAGTTTCGATGCTGGCACATCATCGATGCAGGTACGTTACCTTTTATTCATATCGAACATAGCTATCTCGGAGGTACCTAACATTTTCAGTCATATCACATTTTATCACAGGACACACGCAGGTATCAAAGTCCTAGTACGCCGACTGACATGGACACCCCCGATCAGCAGTTGCCACCAACATATTATAGTTGGGGTGCGTTTGCGCCGGCACGATTACCGCAGCACCCAGCTCAGCAGACTTGTTTGGCTTCAGGACAGGTATGTTTATGCACCTCAAGTCATTCCCAACATGATGTCGTGCTAACAATACATGTGTGCAGGTACATAGGGAAGAGTTCTCCCAATGGGCACCATAGCATACGACACCGCAACCGTCATCAGTAAGTGTTTCACATAATTTAAGTGCACCCGCTTTTCACTTTGGCACTAACAATGCATTCCAATGTAGCCTCTAGGGTGGGTGGACAACATGTTGGAAACACAAGACACACGGTATGACTTGCATAGCACAACTTACGAGCCTGACCGGTTCACGTTCTCGGAAGACCAACTCCGCCGTCAGTGAAAGTGGTGACCAGATCAGAGTTTAGGTTTCGAGGAAGCGACCGGTTATATTGTTGTAATGAAGTTCATATGTGCAATTTTTTATGAATTACTGAAGTACCATGTTAGACTTGTTAAGATTTCGTTTACACCTTTCTTTCCATCTAAATTGTACTCGCGCAATAACCTTGAAAAGTGTCACAAGTCGAGAACAAACGGTAACGCTTAAGCCTTTTCGGCAACCCGTAAAATATCATGTTTACAGGTAGTTCTTTTGAAGAATGGACCAGGTTTGCTCTTTGTTATACGGACTACCATATTCGATGAAAAAATTTCGTTTACACCTTTCTTTGCATCTAAATGCTACTCGCGCAGTAACCCTAAGTATTATAGTCATGCGCAAACCATAATGCTGAAGTAGATTTGCTATTTGGGTCAAATGGAGCAGACTTGCTATTTGCTATATGGACTACCATATTCTGCAAAAATATCTCATTTATAATTTTCTTTGCATATAAATTCTACTCGCCCAATAACCCTACGTATTATAGTCCGGGCTCCCATGTCACTGTCATTCAAAGCTGCACGACGTGTCCTCTCCAAGCATTTAATGCTATCTGCTGCAGGCTGCCCCACCCATCTTCGTCTGTCTCTGCTCTGCAACGCGCTCCATCGCTCGGCCCCCCGCTCAGCAGACTCCCTCCAGCCACCTGTGCCAGCCTCCTCTGTTTGCTTCACTCCCTCGCGCCACCTGTGCCGGTCTCCCCTCGGCAGATTCCCTCGCACATGAGCTGCATTATTGCCGTCCTATTGAGTCTAATCAAAATGCCAACAGCAAAAGACATGTCTCACGCCACTAGCTGCATTCTTCTTGGCATGGATGTTCACAGATGCATGCATTTCTCTTGCTATAAATTGAGAACGCGAGGGGTTCCGCAACCCGAAGAGAAATTCATGTTCGAAGCTATTTTTTGGGTCGGATGGAGCAGATTTGCTGTTCGGTATACGGACTACCATATTCTGTAAATATATTTCATTTACACCTTTCGTTGCATCTAGTATGTACTCGTGCGATACCCCTAATTATCATAGTCGCACACAAACCATAACGATTAAGGCTTTTCGACGGCCAGTAAAAAATCATGTTTGAAGATTTTTCTTTGGGTCGGATGGAGCAGATTTGATGTTCGGTATACGGACTACCATATTCTGTAAATATATTTCATTGACACCTTTTGTTGCATCTAGTATGTACTCGCGCAATACCCCTAATTATCATAGTCGCGCACAAACCATAACGATTAAGACTTTTCGGCGGCCAGTGAAAAATCAATTTCGAATATTTTTTTTGGATCGGATATAGCAGATTTGCTATTCGGTATACGGACTACCATATTCTATAAAAATATTTTACTCACACCTTTCGTTCCATCTAATATTTACTCGCGCAATACCCCTAATTATCATAGTCGCGTCCAAACCATAACGATTTAGGCTTTTCGGCGGCCCGTATAAAATCATGTTCGAAGCTATTTTTTGGGTCGAATGGAGTGGATTTGCTCATCGTTATACGGACTACCCCTAATTGTCATAGTCGCGCCTAAACCATAACGATTAAGGGCATATTCCCTCGTGCCACCGGCTGCACGACCTCTTACTGTCATTCAAATCTGACCACTCACTGCCCACATTTAACTCCGAAGTGACTACTTATTGCATAGTACATTTATGAGCACTGACACCTTGCATGTGTGCGAACACTTAGTGCATACACCACCCCTTCGAGGCTATAAATGGATTTAACTCCAAGCCTTTACTGCTCTCTGCTGTCGCCTACCCCGCCCGTCTCCGTCTGTCTCCGCCCCGCGATGGGATCCACCGCTCGGTCTCCCCCGCTCTGCAGATTCCCTCCAGCTACCTGTGCCGGCCCCCTCTGTTTGCTTCACTCCGTCGCACCACCTGTGCCGGCCCCTCCTCAGCAGATTCCCTCCCACGACCAGCTGCATTATTGCCATCCTATCGAGTGTAATCAAAACGCCGAAAGCAAAAGCCATGTCTCGGGTCACCAGCTGCATTCTTCTTGGCATGGATGTTGGCAGATGCATGCATTTCTCTTGCTATAAATTGAGAACGCGAGGGGTTCTGCAACCCGAAGGAAAAACGTTGAGCATACATATCCTCACTAAACCATTCATCATTTTATATTATCTTCCTCCTCTTGCTCATAACTTCTTCTTCCTTATCCCACTTCAGCATTCGTCGCTCCTGTCTAAGCTATGTCTCACGCGTCAAGCTCAGCGGCTGCCAATGCAAGGCGGGTAATTTGCCCTAACTGCCATGTGGAAGCTCATGTGCTCTACTGCACGACTGCGGAAAATAACGGACGTGCATTTTATAGATGCCCTAATTTCTGTGTAAGTTTCGATTTCTTCAGGGTTTGATGATTATTTTCCTGCTCGAGTTTTATGTAAGCATGTTCACACTGTCGTGTAGTCTACCAGATGCCAATATTTCTAGTGGGCTGACCTCCTGAATACATCGAGAGAGCATCCTAGTACTATAATACCAGAGTAGAGGATGGACCTCGTGCAGGAACTTAATAGGCTAACGTTACGTCAATTACCGCAAATAGACGGGGTACAGCCTAAACAAGAAGATGACCATGAAGTTGCAGATCGCTTCCTCGAGTGCGCCTTAGAAGATAACATCGTAGCTGTAGACCCTAATTTGGTTGTTCCGTATGACTACCAGAGCGATGATGACGGCACTTTTGACCGTTGGCAGTTTTTCGAAGATGAGGGTATTGACATTGATAGTGATGATTTGTGAAAGGATCGAGGATAGACGCCTAGAGGGGGGTGAATAGGCGTTTATAAAAAATCTCCAGTTTAATGCAGCGAAAAATAGATCGGAACTTCCGATTTCTAAACGGAGGTTCCGATGTCTAATTGGAATATCCGATGCAAAGTCGGATTATCCGATTAGAACAGAGTCTAGAGAAATACTAAACGAATTACGCATATTCACAAAGATTTCTACTCGAAGCTAGCACAAGCAAATATTAGCAACTTGTAGTAAAGCTAGCTAGAGAAATAATCAACCCTAGATAGATCTATTCGATACAAGATAGAAAAGTAAAGCAATAAGCACATGTAAAGAATTGACACGATGATTCGTTTACCGAAGTTCGGACTTCCTCAAAGGAGGTTCCTACGTCTTCGTTGAGGAGGCTCGGTCACACTTGAGCCGGGTCTTTCCAACCCTATTCCTCACCAATCTCGGTCACACTTGAGATGTGGCTTCACTTCTTGATTTCTTCCCTTTCAGAGGCGAAATCGGACCTTCAACAAACTTCTCACGGCACACCACACACTTTGGTTGTTCGTGAGCGATGCCTAGCCGTCTAGGAGTCTTCAAACTCCAAGAGTAACAAATCCAACAAATGGATGTTCTTGGAAATGAACTCTAGTGCTCAAGATATATCTCAATCTAACACTCTTAGCACTTAATCTCACTTTCGACACCTCTCTCAAGAAAGGGATCACAAAGATCAAAAGGGAAGGAGACAAGATGAACACTCAATCCACTCATAATCACAACACATGTGTTTAGAGCTCTCTCTAGCTAAAGAGATGACCAAGGAGCAACAAATGCATCCCAAGGTGTTCTCTCTACTCAACTAGCTCAACCTCTTACTCAACACTTCAAAAATAACGTCAACAACCTCTCCCAACAGGCCAAGGGGGGTATTTATAGCCCACACCCAAAAACTAGTCGTTGGAGAAAGAAACTAGCCATTTTACACACATCGGAACTTGCATTGGAACTTCCTATGGATCAGAACTTGCATCGGAACTTCCTATGGATCAGAACTTGCATCGGAACTTCCTATCAGGCAAAATTTTCAGCACACTTGTAAACTAAAAACACTGATCGGAACTTCCGATTTTTTACGATCGAAACTTCCGATTTGACTAGAGAGCATCCTTTTTGAGTGTAATACTGATCGAAATGTCCGATCCAAAGATCGGAACATCCGATCCTCACAGAGAGGCACTCTTACTAGAACCAGCTCAAAAAGTTTCCAAGTCCTGATCGGACTATCCAATCACACAGGTCGGAACTTCCGATCCTCATAGAGGAGCACCTGAGACTTAGACAACTTAGCACCGGACCTTACGATGAATCGGACCTTCAGATCCCCTGATCGGAACTTTCGATCAATCCAGAGAGGTCCTAGACTCTCACCAACACACCACCAGACTTACCGATGGATCGGAACATCCGATCCAGACAGAAAGACAAACCTTTCCGGTGTACATGATGTGTTTCGTGTCTCTCATCTATTTAAGGATAGATAACACTTGAGCACATAGACATTTCTAAATCACCAACGTTGCATCCCTCTTAATAGTACGGAAACCCTATAACTAGACACTATATCTAGTTACCTTTGACGCCGCACGCGATCAATCCCCTTTGGGGTCTTTATGTTCTTCAATCAAACTTCTTTTCCCGAGGATCGTTGTCGGCGTTTTTTACGACAGGATCCTCCCGCGAGGGAGGTTTTAGTTCGGTTTGGGGGTGTGCTTAGCGAAGACTTAGCCCGGTCACTCTCTCCCTGCCATCCCGGATAAGATAAACAGTAGACACACTGGATTTTTCCAGGTTCGGGCTCGCAAGGTAGGTAATAGCCCTACATCCTGCCTGAAGTCTTTGTTACTTTGCCTTTTTCTCTCGCTCGCCCCCCTTTCCCATGAACCAAACCGCCCTTATATACCCCTGGCCGGTTTGGGCAAGTGGGGGGACAAAATTATGCTGCTGCGCGGCTCATTAATTACACTTCATTAATGCCATCCCATCTTGGGGCCTCCTTCTTTGTGCCGCTACACCACGAGCCGTCAGGACTGTGCGCTTCCCATGACGGGCCAGACGTGGTACGTCAGGGAAAGGGCCTGTCACCATGCCCCGCATTAAATTCCTTAACACCATGCCCCATGGGAGGCTTCTGGGCGAAGCCTTCTTCAGCTTTCTGGCCTATGATGCCACGTGGGCCTCCTCGCCCAGCGAGGAGGGCTTGGGAGAGCTGGTCGGCACGTAGCCACGTGGGCCTCCTCGCCCCGCGAGGAGGGCTTGAGAGCGCTGATCGCCATGAGCCACGTGGGCCTCCTTGCCCCGCGAGGAGGGCTTGAGAGCGCTGGTCGCCACGTAGCCACGTGGGCCTCCTCGCCCCACAAGGAGGGCTTAGGAGCGCTGGTCGCCACGTAGCCACGTGGGCCTCCTCGCCCCGCGAGGAGGGCTTAGGAGCGCTGGTCGCCATGTAGCCACGTGGGCCTCCTCACCCCGCGAGGAGGGCTTAGGAGCGCTGGTCGCCACGTAGCCACGTGGGCCTCCTCGCCCCTTTTCTTCCTTCCTTTAAGGGCGGAGAGAGTACCCCGGTGTAGAATACGCCGACAGTAGCCCCCGAGCCCTTCCTGGGACGCGCCAGTCTTTGACTTGCATCAGTAAATGTCTGGCTGTCGCAGGAGGGGTCCACCACTATCCTATGGTACCGAACCGCCTCCGACTTCTCCACTTCGGCCGCATTCTTTGCAGTCTCCGAAGCGACGCTCATAATTATCTTCCATACGAACCGTCGGGGGGAGAGGGTATAAATATGCCTTCACATACCCTGGAGTCTCCCACGTTTCCTTTTGAGCTTTAGCCTTCTTGCTCGAGACTTCTCTTCTTTCTTTGTTGCAATGGCGATTCTTCCTCAATCCCAGGCTAACGATGATAGGACGAGGGCCCTATCGCAGATGGCACCGGAGGGGGCCCTCCGGCTGCGCCGCGGAATGCGATCTCCCAAGCCCGACCCCGGGGAGATCGTGCTTTTCGGGTGGGCGCTCATGGCGGGCCTTGTCCTGCCATTCTCCGAGTTCTTCCTCATGGTCCTCCATTTCTATGGGGTGCACCATCTTCATCTCTCCCCCAACTCCATCGTCATCCTCGCCGTCTTCGCACATCTTTGCGAGATGTTCGTGGGGGTGAAGCCCAGCCTCCCCCTTTTTCGGTATTTCTACTCCCTCCGCACCGCCGGCGACGGGGAGGTTACCGGAAGTTTCCACTTCTAGCTCCGCGACGGGATGGTCCCCCACTACATTGCCTTCCAGCAGAAGTTGAATTGGAAGGCATGGAGGGAGGACTGGCTGTACATCGCCGACGACAGTAGCGCAGACGTCCTGTCTTTTCCTACTGCCGCGGCGGAAGGGAATGAGGACTGGAATGCGACTGTCGAGGAGATAGTTGAGGTCCGGGCCATGGTGGACCGCATCCAACGTCTATAGGATGCCGGCCTGACTGGGGTGCTGGTGGTTCGAGATTACGTGTCCCGAAGAATCAGCCCCCTGCATCTCCATGTTCGCCCGGCGTGGCAGTATACGGGTGACAACGACCTGACCAGGACATATCCGGGCAGTAAGTCTTTGTCCTCTTCTGCACGCACGGTTTCTTTTTGCAACCTTCGTCTTCTGACCCCCCCTCCCCCCTTTTTTTCAGGCGATGAGAATCTGACCAGCTCCCTTCTCATGAAATGGGTGAGGGAGTTGCTTCCAGCCCCCGATGGCGATCTAGTGTTCTCCGACGGGGTTCGGCCTCTAGCCGATATGGATCCCGTGGAGCGGAACCAGATCACCAGGGGGTTTCCACCAATAGACCCCACCGGTCCTGCGGTGGTGCCACCTAGGGGCCCTTTGGTGATCGGGGATTCTGTAGCCTCCGCTGATCGTGTCGCCGAGAAACGTCCAGTTGCTGACGATCCCCCGGCCACGGATCCGAAGAGGCCCCGTACCCTGGGCGACGCTTCCAGCAGCCGACGCTGGGGAGAGCAGGTCTTTCCTCCGGCGCGCCGACGAATACTGCCCCGGAGACGGCGCTGGCCCCGCCGGCGCCGAGTGCCTCTGCACCGCCAACGCTAGTACCAGCAGCTTTGATACCGCCCCCTGCGGCATCCTCTTCCTCAACCCCGGCACCCACGGACTCGGGCGACACGACATTCGCGTGCCTCGCTGAGTCGCCTCCCGGCCGTGGTTCACCTTCCGCCGCCTCCCTGTATGGGCCGTGACAGTGGCCCCAATCCCAGTGGTGCCTCCTGCACCTGCCAGGATGGGAACATCTTCATCGGGCGGCCCAAGTGACGCCCCTGCCGCTCCCGCGGTAATCGCCCCTCCAGCCCAGGGTCCGGATTGAGAGGAGCCGCCCAGACCATCCTCGAGTTGTTGGATGAACGGTTGCTCCCATCAGATTTGGATCCTAGCAAAAAATCACTGGAGGTGATTTCGGTGCTAATACCCAAGCCCAATCGAGACAACTCCAAGAGCATCCAAACAATCCGACAACCATCCCGGTATTCCCCCGGTATGCGATCCGAAACTCGCCCAGGATCCCCACATACCGGTTCCCAATGCATATTAACATCAATTCGCACAAAGGGGCATCGAGCCCAAACTCACTACCAGAGACGCAAAAACGCGGAAGCAAACGAACACACCACACGGCACAAAGAGGCCCAACAAAAACAACCAACAACAACGACCACACGAAAAGGTAGACAAATCCATTGCAGAAATAAAAGTGTAATTACACAATAAAAGTATTATCAACTACCCTATACAACAAAAGTAAAACACCCCGGAAGTGTCATGCCCTGAACACTCCCGGGCGCATGAGTGTCGACAGCCTCTAATCGGTGCCCCGCCCGGTCACCGATAGGCAGTAGGGGCAAAACTCACAACCCGCTGGATCCTCACCTGCAAAACCACGAAAGCATAAGCCTGAGTACAAAAGGTACTCGCAAGTCTTACCCGTGGTCCATATATGACCAACTCCAAAGATTATGCATTTGGATGTAGCAAGGAATAAGCTGAAAGTAGAACAGTTGCGAAATGCTTAACATTTGATTGTTTAGTCACTTAAACTACTCAATTCTCAAATTGCGTGCGGTTGTTAATGCACCTATCCCTAGGTGAAGTTAACAATTAACAATCCACATCGATTAACCACATCCATTTCGAGCTCAAGCCCAACGGCGAACTTCAATTTAAGTTATTTACTACGTGTAACAGCAGTGACCAAGCGTGCTCATATCCGAGAGCGCGGCAATTCGAATCGCTTAATTAACCCTGCAGGGAAGCATTGATCACATGACATGTGCCACGAAGGAAACTCATGTCAACCCCCTCCCATCCATACTTACTCGCCGAAGTACCCTCATGGGTCTGAAAACCTAGCACCCTCTCGAGTAGCCCAAGCCCGGCTTGGCCACTCGAGAGCCGGCCTAAGCCTCGCCCTCAACATCATGCCCAACCGCATGAGGTCGTAGTCCTTCGAGTAAGCATGAGTTCAAACAGGGCTTACCCTACCATAATCAGACATGTGACCAACCAGTTGGTGCCCAGCCATGGTGCCACATCGGATCGGTCCTTAGTTGACTCAGGCGGGACTACCACATTTGGGTCTCCTTACCCAAATGCCCCAATTCTTCCGCCCGGTCTCCAATTATACCTTTTTCCACAACATAACCACAAACCAACAGTTCCAGAGACTTTAAGGTGTAAACCACAAGCAGTGGAACCATCCACTACTTGGCCCGAACCCGACTCCTAAGCATACTAAGCATGACACAATTTATACCCATAATCTAGCTCCAAGGGAGGTGTCTTCAAGTAACAAAGAAAAGGGTACATGCAGCAAGTAGGATCTAGCCTATCCCACACTTCAATTCCTAATGCAACACCTAACATCCAATAAGCAGTTAATTCACGAAAATAGATTACACATAAGGTTCAAGATGCATAGGTGCTTGCCTTGTTCTTCTGCTTGTGGACCGACAGCGACTTGCCCCTCGGTACTTCCCTCAACCACGGCCACGTCAGTCGCTGCGGGATCGTTCTCTACACGGATACAATGCATAATGAGATGCATGCCATGCGAAAGAAACAAATACAATGCAACAAGAACGCGAAACCCCCACCCGAACAGACCAGGTGAACCCGGACAGTCCGGGTACTTCATCCGGACAATCCGGTTAACCCGGACATTCCGGCCATGCATGACCGGATACTCTGGCCTGGGGTCCGGATACTCCGGCC
The DNA here is from genome assembly GCA_036346355.1 of Rhipidocladum racemiflorum. NCBI lineage: Eukaryota > Viridiplantae > Streptophyta > Magnoliopsida > Poales > Poaceae > Rhipidocladum > Rhipidocladum racemiflorum. The sequence continues at coordinate 14,264,487 of CM070584.1, forward strand.
TGGGGTCCGGACACTCCGGTCCTGGCGCATCTTGCCCAACTAACACGAGGGATCGAAGCGCCACCAAGCCCTACGGCACCATGAGGGCCCGATCTACGACTTCTCTACACCTTGCAAGCCGGGAGAAGTTCCAAGCTAGCTCAACCCACGACGAACGGATCTCACTCTTTACAACTCCAACCAAAACTCAACCCAACTCTAGGGATGACATTATCTACCCCCGATCTACCACCCTAACATCCAACATTGCCCAAAACAACCCCCAAACCAACCACCCACCAAAACCCTAACATCCCCAACGTTCAACCCAAACCTCAAACTTGCAACCCAACCTCAAATCCAACCCCAAGGGAACCCTAGAACTCAAGGGCACTAGATAGGGAGTCCAAGAAGGGAGCTTACCTTCAAGGAGGAGGAACGAGAAGGAGAGGAAGCCGGGTAGGGGAAGGAAGACGCCGGCTTGAAGGAGAGCTTGAGGTCACCGGGATGGGGAAGCCATCAAGGAGGAGCCACGGGAGGTCACCGGCCGGTGGGGAGCTCGCCGTGGAGGAGCCCAAGGTGGGGAGCACGGAAGGAGGGAGCAAGTAGGAAGAAATGAATGGAGAGGGGACCACAAAAATCAGACTTTTATACAAAACCCCCACACGATCTGGACTCTCCGGACGTTCAACCCGGATACTCCGGGTTGGGGTCTTCGGTACAGTCAACCCGGACACTCCGGACATTCAGTCCGGACACTCCGGGTTGGGGTTCTCGGTCAGGGCAATCCGGATACTCCGGACAATATATCCGGACATTCCGGGTTGAGTCCGGACATTCCGGATGTTGATCCGGACACTCCGGATGTCCCAGAAAATCTGGAATTTTGGGGCCTTGACACGGACCATGCCCGAGTGCTCGCGGACCTCCAACGAGTGCACACGGGCATCGGTACCCTTCTCGCCACAACCGCGGCCCAACTGGCATGGTACCCCCAGCAGCTGGCCGCTTTGCGTGAGGAGAAGGAGAGGACCGAGGCGGCGCTGGCTCGAGAGAACGCCGCCTCGCTTGTCCGGGCCCGGGCGGGCGAGGCGATGCGGGACAGGGCTGCTCCATAACGTCACCGTCATGCTCCGCGACACCTACAGGAGCATGAGGGTAAGCCTGGCGCCCCTCGGTGTGGTTCTTGTGCCTTCGCAGGAGTCCACCGCCCCATAGTACGCTGCGGGGGTGAACCGAGCTGCGGAGGCCCTACAGAATCTGCCCGCTGCCCTCGCTGAGTGTTCGGTCGTCGAGGGGCGAGCAGTGGCCATCGGGGTAGCTTCCTACGTGCTGTCGTGTTGTGCCAACCGCGACGCCTCCTTCTCATGAGGACATCACTCTCTTCGATGCAGCCACGCCGACACCTACACGTCAAGAGGAAATGATGAAAGGACCAATTACGCGAGCTCGTGCACGCCAGCAAATGGTCAACATGGTGCTCACAAATTATGGAGAAGTGCCAATACAATACCAGATCAAAATGGGCCCAAAAGGAGGCACCAACCATGATGGGCCAAGGAGGTGCCAAGGCCCACGGGCAAAAACATGTTGAAACAAGGAGGCCCAACCATGATGGGCCAAGGAGGCACTAAGGCCCATCATGGCACCACTCCTTATCAGGCCAACCCATGAAGTGTGGCACCACTTGCTCCCACTTGCTCCCTCCACCGGCCCACGAAGGCCCAAGTTGCATGACTAGAAGTTTAGTACCACCTTGCTTAGTGTTTAGCTTTTGGCTCCATCCCACCACTATATAAGAAAGGCAATAAGCCACCTAAGAGACTTGAGTTTTGCTTTGTAAATCAATTTAGCCTTTGCTACTGTACGTGTAAGCGCGTGTCGATTAGACCGACCGCACACGTGTTTGCAAGACTCCAAATTTTCATATTGGAAATTAAATTTTCATATTAGCAATTTCAGATTGCTTGTTATCTTGTTCTTGCTAGTTCTTTAATTGCTTGCAGGAACCCAGACCCTCGTGGTCAGGTTGATCACGCACCGGCGAGATCAATAACCCTCTGGAGTTGGTGTATCGGTCGCTAAGGCGCAACGTCCTGGACGGTTGTAGTCGGGCCGCTAACGTTGACTCTCCACAAAAGTCGAGATTTACCTTCTCATTGAAAGATCGGGACCGTTGTTTCTATCAAGTGGTATCAGAGCGCCAGGTTGATCGGTGAGAGATTTCTAATTCTGCATTTTTTTTACCTATAGTCTAGAAAATCCAAAAAAAAATAGGGATTAGTTCTATTGTCCAAAACAATTTGTGCCTTTCGCTATTTCTGCTTAGTTTTTACTTGTTGAGTTTTCGGTTGCATCGATAAGTCGGTTGCTGGTCTTAGTGTCTAAGCCCTTAGAGTTTCGAGTTCTTGTCACGTTTTTTTTTATCACCGCTGCCATCACCGTCCATCGAGTTGAAGTTGTTTTTTTTGGTTGGGAAGGAAACCGAGTTAGATCCATTTTTACATTCCGAGATTATAGGGGTTATTTCCTTTGTTTTCTGGTGTCTGCCAATTTAATTGTAAAAGAAAAAGGCAAGTGCAAAAAAAAAAGACGCACGAAAAAAAGCCGCACAAAAAAAAGAAAGAAAAGAAAAGAAAGTTGTGAATTAGAAAGATTGGCAAGAACCGTCCCCTCTACTTGGAACGTGATCTGTATTTTTCCGTACAAGTTCTTTAATTACCTTTATACCCCTGGTCAAATTTTTTTAAAAAAATAAAATAAAAAAAGGGAATAGAAGAGAAGGAGCCCTAGCTGTTTGCTTTGTGTTTTAGCATGTCAGTTGGATCCGTGATTTCTCTTGTGTCCAGGCTCGCGTCTCTAGTACGGTCTAGCCTAGAACCAGCACGGTACCGTCGTTGAGCGATTACTCAGCTTGTTTTGACTAACGCGGTTCTAGCATTCCCCTGTACTGTTTCAACCACCTATAGCTCCACAAATACTACTACCAACCAGGTACTAGCGACTGGCATCGATACACCATATTTCTAGGGGTTGTTGCCTTGTCGGTTGCGGTCACCATCTGCTAAGCTTGGTAAGAATTGGTAAGAACTTGACAAAACAAGTGGAGTGTGAGTGACTTAGCCACGTCCTACTAGTTGCTAGGGGTATATTCTCTGTGATTGCTGGTTCCATTGTTTTGTTTAGCCATGGCATGTTCTGGAGACAATAGCGTGCAACATTCTCCTCGCACCAAGGGCATCATCCAACACTTTGAGCGCCAAGTGATGCTACGCACAGAAGGCCTTGATGAGGATGTGCGGGTTACTAATGAGCGCCTAGGTGGTTTGGAGGCGGCTCAAATCAACACCAACGACAAGCTTGCAATGGTGGAGACGTCTCTCGCTGAGATTTTGAGGCGGCTTGATGTCCTTGGGCGTGCACCTCCTGCTGATGATGTTGATGTTCAACGAGGCCACCACAACCATGGTGCCCTGGCGATCAGCGGTGAGAACGAGGATGACTATTCTGCTGACACCGAGGTTGATAATTTAAACGCTCGTCCACGACGTCAGCTCCATCGCAATCGCCATGGCATGGGTCCTTTGCCACCGGGCCGTGAGGTACGTGACCGTGATGAATCACTAGGAAAGATTAAATTCACCATTCCATCTTTTGATGGTAAATACGATCCTGATGCATACCTTACTTGGGGATTAGCTACTAATCAAAAATTTACTTGCAATGAATTTCCTGAGAACAAAAGGGTTAGGGCTGCTACTAGTGAATTCACTGATTTTGCTTCGATTTGGTGGAGTGAGTATCACCGTAAAAATCCAAATGCTGCTCAAACCTGGGATGATTTGAAAAGAATCATGCGAGCTAGATTTGTTCCATCATATTATGCACGTGATCTGTTAAATAAATTGCAACAATTAAGACAAGGTAGTCAAAGTGTAGAAGATTATTACCAGCAGTTGCAAATAGGAATGCTTCGTTGTGGATTAGAGGAAGATGAGGAGGCTTCTATGGCTAGATTCATGGGTGGGTTGAACCGTGAAATTCAGGACATTCTAGATTACAAAGAATACAATTCTATCACTCGTTTATTTCATCTTGCTTGCAAAGCTGAAAGAGAAGTGCAGGGGCGACGCGCAAACACCAGGATTAACATTTCTGCAGGCCGTGCTAGCACTTGGTCTCCCCGTACACCTGCTGCTCCCACGAGTCACCAAACTACAGGACTTCCCCCCAACAATAAGACGCGCCCTTCGTCGTCCGGTCCAACATCTAGGCCCCCCCGAGGCGTCAAAGGGGCCCGTCCAAACACTCGCCAAGAGTTCTTCTGTTGCTTCAACAGGGAGAACGAGAGATGTTCAATGTCATCAATGCAAAGGGTATGGCCATATGAGGAGTGAATGTCCAAGCAAACGGGTACTGATTGTGCGGGATAATGGTGAGTATTCCTCTGCTAGTGATTTAGACGAAGATACCTATGCTATGCTGGCAGCTAACCATGCAGGTAGTGAAGATGAGCTTAATCAAACAGAAGAGCACATTGACGCTGAGCATGCAGATCGCTATGAGAGTCTCATTGTGCAACGTGTGTTGAGCGTTCAAATGGGCAAGGCGGAGCAAAATCAACGATACAATTTGTTCCAAACCAAATGTGTGATCAAGGAACGCGCATGCCGTGTGATTATTGATGGTGAAAGCTGCAATAACCTCGCCAGCTCTCTCACTTAACACCAGACCGCATCCTCAGCCTTATTACATCCAATGGTTCAACAACAGTGGTAAGGTAAAGGTAACACGGTTGGTGAGAGTACAATTTGATATTGGCTCATATCATGACTTTGTTGATTGCGATGTGGTACCTATGCAAGCATGTTCTATGTTGTTAGGTAGACCTTGGCAATATGATAAGGACTCTATGCATCATGGTAGAACGAATCAATATTCTTTTATGCATAAAGAAAGAAAAATTGTGCTGCATCCTATGACTCCTGAGGCTATTTTGAAAGATGAGATTGCTAGGGCTAGCAAAGAGAAAATTCGAGAGAATGTAAAGAGTGAGAATCACATTGTAGCAAAAGGGATTGAACAACCTAAAAAGAAAGAATTTAACTCTGATGTTGAGAAGAAAAATGAGATTAAATTGAAAGGTGCTTGCTTTCTTGCGACTAAATCTAACGTGAATGAATTGCATGCTAGTATTTCTCATTGCTATGCTTTGGTTTGCAAAGAAACTTTGTTTTCACTGCAGGATATGTGTTCTTCTTTGTCTCCTGTCATCGCTAACCTTTTGCAGGAGTATGCTGACGTCTTCCCGAAAGACATTCCTCCAGGGCTGCCACCAATCCGGGGGATTGAGCACCAAATTGATCTCATTCCAGGGGCATCTTTACCCAATCGAGCACTATATAGAACCAATCTAGAAGAAACCAAAGAAATACAACACCAAGTTCAAGAATTGCTAGATAAAGGGTACGTACGTGAATCTCTTAGTCCTTGTGCTGTTCCGGTCATTTTAGTGCCTAAAAAAAGATGGAACATGGTGTATGTGTGTTGATTGTAGAGCAATTAATAATATCACCATTAGGTATCGTCACCCTATTCCTAGGTTAGACGATATGCTTGATGAATTAAGTGGTTCTATTATGTTCTCTAAAGTTGATTTGCGTAGTGGGTACCATTAGATTCGCATGAAGTTAGGAGATGAATGGAAGACGGCATTTAAAACTAAGTTCGGACTATATGAATGGTTAGTATTGCCTTTTGGGTTAACTAATGCACCTAGTACCTTCATGAGATTGATGAACGAGGTTTTGCGTGCTTTCATTGGAAAATTTGTGGTGGTATATTTTGATGACATTTTGATCTATAGCAAATCATTAGAGGAACATCTTAACCATTTGCGTGCTGTTTTTAATGCATTACGAGATGCGCGTTTATTTGGTAACCTTGAGAAGTGCACATTTTGCACGGATCGAGTCTCTTTTCTTGGATATGTTGTTACTCCACAGGGGATTGAAGTTGATCATGCCAAGGTTGAAGCAATACAGAGTTGGCCGACTCCTAACACGGTCACACAGGTGCGAAGTTTTCTAGGACTTGCTGGGTTCTACCGTTGCTTTGTGAAGGATTTTAGCACAATCGCCGCACCGTTGAATGAACTCACCAAGAAGGGTGTGCCATTTGTTTGGGGTAAAGCACACGAAGATGCCTTCGATACCTTAAAAGATAAGTTAACACATGCACCCTTACTCCAACTACCAGACTTTTCTAAGACTTTCGAATTAGAATGTGATGCTAGTGGAATTGGGTTGGGTGGTGTGCTCATACAGGGAGGAAAACCTATTGCATATTTCAGTGAAAAGTTAAGTGGGCCTAGTTTGAACTATTCTACTTATGATAAGGAATTATATGCTCTAGTTCGAACTTTGGAAACATGGCAACATTATTTATGGCCCAAAGAATTTGTCATTCACTCTGATCATGAATCATTAAAGTATATTCGAAGTCAAGCTAAACTAAATCGTAGACATGCTAAATGGGTTGAATTCATTGAATCTTTTCCTTATGTCATAAAACACAAGCAGGGAAAAGATAATGTTATTGTTGATGCTTTGTCTCGAAGATATACCATGCTTTCACAACTTGATTTCAAAATCTTTGGATTAGAGACGATTAAACAACAATACGTGCATGATGATGATTTTAAAGATGTATTGTTGAATTGTAAAGAAGGAAAAACTTGGAATAAATTTTTCATTAATGATGGATTTGTATTTAGAGCTAACAAATTTGTGCATTCCACTGGTCCGTTCGCTTGTTACTTTTGGCAGGAAGCACATGGAGGTGCTTTGATGGGACACTTTGGTGTCAAAAAGACAGAGGATTTACTTGCTAGCCATTTTTATTGGCCCAAGATGAGAAGAGACGTTGAAAGGTATGTAGCTCGCTGCATAACTTGTCAGAAAGCAAAATCTCGTCTTCAACCTCATGGTTTGTATATGCCTCTCCCTGTTCCTTCTTTACCTTGGGAAGATATTTCAATGGACTTTGTTTTAGGATTGCCTAGAACTAAGAAGGGGAGGGATAGTATATTTGTGGTGGTTGATAGATTCTCTGAGATGGCTCATTTCATACCATGCCAAAAAACTGATGATGCTACACATATTGCTGATCTTTTCTTTCGTGAAATTGTTCGCTTGCATGGTGTGCCAAATACAATTGTTTCAGATAGAGATGCTAAATTTCTTAGCCATTTTTGGAGAATTCTATGGGCTAAATTGGGGACTAAATTATTATTCTCAACTACTTGTCATCCCCAAATTGATGGACAAACTGAGGTTGTTAATAGAACACTATCTACCATGCTTAGGGCTGTGTTAAAAAAGAAAATTAAAATGTGGGAAGAATGCGTGCCTCATGTTGAGTTTGCTTACAATAGATCAAAGCATTCTACTACCAAGATGTGCCCATTTGAGATTGTATATGGTTTTGTGCCTCGTGCTCCAATTGATTTATTACCACTACCATCTTCTGAAAGGATTAATTTTGATGCTAAGCAATGTGCTGATTTAATGATAAAAATGCATGAGTCCACAAAAGAGAATATTGAAAGAATGAATGCTAAATATAAACTTGCTGGTAGTGAAGGAAGAAAGCAATTAAAATTTGAACCTGGTGAACTTGTTTGGCTACATTTGCGCAAAGATCGTTTCCCTGAGTTACGGAAATCTAAATTAATGCCACGAGCTGATGGTCCATTTAAAGTACTTGAACGGATTAACGATAATGCATATAAGCTTGAGTTGCCTGCAGGTTTTGGGGTTAGTCCCACATTTAATGTTGCAGATTTGAAGCTATACTTGGGTTCTGAGGAGGAGCTTGAGTCGAGGATGACTCCAATGCAAGAAGGGGAGGATGATGAGGACATCACTCTCTTCGATGCAGCCACGCCGACACCTACACGTCAAGAGGAAATGATGAAAGGACCAATTACGCGAGCTCATGCACGCCAGCAAATGGTCAACATGGTGCTCACAAATTATGGAGAAGTACCAATACAATACCAGATCAAAATGGGCCCAAAAGGAGGCACCAACCATGATGGGCCAAGGAGGTGCCAAGGCTCACGGGCAAAAACATGTTGAAACAAGGAGGCCCAACCATGATGGGCCAAGGAGGCACTAAGGCCCATCATGGCACCACTCCTTATCAGGCCAACCCATGAAGTGTGGCACCACTTGCTCCCACTTGCTCCCTCCACCGGCCCACGAAGGCCCAAGTTGCATGACTAGAAGTTTAGTACCACCTTGCTTAGTGTTTAGCTTTTGGCTCCATCCCACCACTATATAAGAAAGGCAATAGGCCACCTAAGAGACTTGAGTTTTGCTTTGGAAATCAGTTTAGCCTTTGCTACTGTACGTGTAAGCGCGTGTCGATTAGACCGCCCGCACACGTGTTTGCAAGACTCCAAATTTTCATATTGGAAATTAAATTTTCATATTAGCAATTTCAGATTGCTTGTTATCTTGTTCTTGCTAGTTCTTTAATTGCTTGCAGGAACCCAGACCCTCGTGGTCAGGTTGATCACGCACCGGCGAGATCAATAACCCTCTGGAGTTGGTGTATCGGTTGCTAAGGCGCAACGTCCTGGACGGTTGTAGTCGGGCCGCTAACGTTGACTCTCCACAAAAGCCGAGATTTACCTTCTCATCGAAAGATCGGGACCGTTGTTTCTATCACCTTCAATGCCATGGCAATGGTGGGGGCATAGAAGGAGACGAGGCATAGGCACGAACACGCATGCAGGAGGCTGCGGAGTTCGTCGCCAGGCTGATGCAGGTCCATCCCCCGGCGGGTCTCGCCCCGGTGGCCGGAGACGCCGGGGAAGACGAGGGGGCGAACGCCGGGGACGCAGTAGCAGACGGCGCTGACAACCAGTAGCCTCTCCAAGGCTACTGGCTTTAACCTTCTTTTGTTTCTTCTTTTCTTTTGTAGTCTGTAATCATGAAATTTATCAGTATTTTTGGGTACCATCTAAAACATTTCATGTTACCTTCTTGTTTGCCAACTATATCGCCTAATTTTGATGAAGGGTTACCAAACTGGTTACTCGACCTTATGGTCAAGTTACAAATGTATGCCTCGCAAGGCGAAACTTATTAAAAGAGAAATAATAGCAGCGGAAAATCAAATAGCTTCGTGGCGCCATCCAGTATACCACAGGCAACTGACTGGGCTCGCTTCCCTAAGTAGACGGATCCTCTTGGAGTTCCTCCTCCAAAGCTGGCGTAATCTCCTCTTCAACTGATATTGTGTTGAGAGTACTTGGTACTCAGTCATGCCTGAGAATGCAAGCTAAGATACTATATGCATGGCTTGGTACAAAGGAATAGCTCAAGGTATATTTGCGAAATGACATTTGACAAATAATATAAGTAGATTCAGCAAAGAGAAATAAGTAAAGCATAAATAACTTTTCAAGAAGTTTAATAAACATTTTCCCCATCCTAAACCACATTTCCATCATCTTCATTATTAAACCATCCCAACTTTCCAAATCCAAGTTATTTTTGAGAAAATCTAACCCTTGATTTGTAATTCGAAGCGATGTCCAATACCGCGGACACGGCTATTCGAATAGATTCTAAACTCTGCAGAGGTTATGCACTTTACCCACAAGATACAGATCAAACACCACAAAGGCGAGTTCAGTAACAAAGTCTTTCGGAAACCTCTAACAATACAAGTGGTCCTCCCGGTTATTGCGCACTAACCCTTCCCTTCGCTAAGGCGAAGTCTAGGCCAATCAACCGTTAGATGGGTACTGGCCTCAGCCCAGACGCTCCGCACAACTTACACAAAGGGTGTAGTTGACCTCCTGAGGTCCCACAGTGCGTTATTAGCAACTTAGTCAACTAGGTCCGTCCCATTCCGGACATGTGGTTGCACGTTAGACCCAGTTCAAAGGCTTGCAAGGTTAAGTCCTTAGGGTGACCAGGGCAAGACTACCCGAAGAACCAAATCAACATTCCCAACGCCACAATGGCCCACTGATTACTCTTGCCACATGCCCTGGCCGTTTATCAAACCCCGCTTGATTACCATGCACCACGTGCCATCAACATCACATGATACTTTTCCAAAACAGTTCAATATATCATTAAGTCAATATTAGCATTTGATTATCCAAAATCATGTTATGAGCACGTAGCGTGTCTAAGCAGATACTACAAACGGGCCTATAACCCATGTTGGCAATTTAATAATGTCCAACTAGTAATCCACAACTAGGGTGACAAGGGTCATGGCACATACTTAAATAATCAAGGTGTCATACGACAAATTGGTACTTATCTAACCCCATGTTTAAACCAAGTATTTTTCTAATTGAACTAGCATGCAATAGTTTAAATCAAAATAGATTTGAAATAGGATCAACATGGTCAAAGCACAACTTGCCTTCAAAAAGTACTTGTTCTTGGTCTTGAGTTGGATCCTGAGTTAATACTTCTCCTTGAATCCTTAGGCACTTCAGCGTCTACTCGTAAAAGCGTGCAAATAGCAAATACACGAATAAACAATAGGCAAAAGTGTCCAAACATCCAAATAAAATCCATAAACAGAAATAACATAATTTTACAAATTTTTAGAAACCGGAATCGTCAAATTTGGAGTTAAGGCGCTGAAAGTTATGATTATTTAAAGTTTAAATAATCAATTAAATAATTTTGCAGAGAAAAACTTTAGTACAAAAATTAAATAAAATTTATATTTAGGTAGATCTCATTTTTATACAAATTTAGAAATTTGAATTACTCAAATCGGAGTTGAAACGCAAAAGTTATAAGCGTTTGAAGTTTGAATCCAAATTTGAATCAATATTTCGAATTAATAAATCATTTTCTTTTTCGGAAATTAATTATTGCGTCAGCATGGACACGTGTCATCCTGTGATTGGTCCACGGTGACCTGCTGGACGTCGGCGCGAAGCAGGTCCCGTGATGACATCGAAGATGACGTCATCATGCCACGTGACATGTCGGTGTCGCCGCGTGTCTCGGTCCATGGGTCGAGTCCACGGTGACACCCGACACGGCTTGGATGAGAGGCGACGGGTGGGACCACCCTGCCGGTCGCGGGTCTCACGCATAAGCGTGGTGGCCAGCGTGGGCCCTCGACTTGCGGGGCCCGCGTGTCAGACACGCCGCCACACGCAGCGTGGAGTGCGGCTGAGCACGCGTGTCGTAATCCGATCCGTCGGATTTCGATCTAACGGCCATAAAGAATTTGGCTACAGTGCGGTGGAGCGCTACGTGGCTCAAGCGAGACACCACGATTAAGATCCGACGGCTAAGGACAGATCTACCCGATAACACTCGATCCAATCTAACCCGTGCGATCTAAAACCAACGGCGGAGATTGAATCTAAAACAACGCCGAATTACACGGAGGTGACGTGGGCTAACCTGGACCGTTGATCGGGATCGAGCGGTGAGGACCTTCAGCGAGGCTTGACGGCGTCTTGGCGGTGCTAGCTCGGCCGAGAGGAGGAAGACGATGCGTAGCGCGCTCCGTGGGTTTCCGGCGAGAGAACGTCCGCGGGTGCGTCTCGCCGGGGTCTCGGATCCGATCTCCAATGCCCCGGGAAGTGGCGGACAGCGGGCGAGGCAAAGACCCAAGCAACCCTAGGTCCAACTCCGTGAGCAATTGCGCGGCGTGGTTGCGGCTTTCGGCGAAAGCGGATCGAGGCAATCGGTGCGCAAGGGCAAGGTGATTACTGGCGGTGGGGTCGTCTCCTTAAATAAGGCCTCGGCGTCCGCGATATCGCAGCGGAACCCTAGCGAACTTCGAGGCGGCGGCGGAGCTCTCCGGCTCGGACTTCGGACGGGGAAGACGGCACGAGAACCGTCCACGTGTCCCGATCAAGCCCCGATCGGATCGGCGCGAGCGGGTTCGGTCGGACACGGCTCGGCCGTGCAGGCGATTCTCGGCCGTTGGATCTTGATCCAACGGTCGGAGAATTAGGAGTTCGGTTTAGGTTCGGTGACTTGGTTTGATCGAAGCGGTTGGCTCGGTCGGGTTCGGTCGGACTCGAGTCCGACTTTCGGACCGAGGAACGATACTAAACCCGGCGATTTTAATATTCAAAATAATTCCCGATGAATTCATTTAATTCATTAAAAATAGCAAATAACTCGAGAAAAATTCGGAAAAATTCTGGAAAATATTTTGGATCATTTTGGACTCAAGTAAAATATTTCCAACAAAATTTTATGTGCAAAATTAAATTCTTTAATTATTTCAAAATGGAATAAATTCAAATAAATTCCAAATAAATCCAAATAAATTCGAGAAAATTCCAAAAATCCACCAAAGTGCCAAATCACACATGAATTTAAGAAAAGCAAAATTTTGGGGTGTTACAAACCTCCCCTTAATAGAATCTAGTCCCTCGAGATTCGTGGCTCACTACGAATAGGTTTGGAAACTCTTTCTTCAAATCCTCTTCGAGCTCACAATTCTCTTAGCTTTATTCATGGTTGCTCCTTTGAACTCTCTGAAACGGGTCGACTTATTTACGTCTCTCGATCCATTGTGTCTAGAATCCTCACGGGATGCTCCTTATAAGTCAAATCCTCTTGCAACTCAATTGACTATAGCGGTGTCTGTTCCTCAGGAACTCGGAGACACTTCTTCAATTGGGACACATGGAATACATCATGCACTCCTGCCAACGCGTGGCAACTCCGGTGGTAAGCAACTTCGCCTCTGCGACTCAAAATCTTAAATGGTCTAACATAGCAGAGTGCGAGTTTCCCTTTGGCATGGAACCTCTTAACTCCCACGAGGCGTAACTCTGAGGAATACAAAGTAATCTGTTTCAAAACTCAAGACCCGGCGACGAAAGTAAGAATAACTCTTCTGTCGAGAATGGGATATCTTCAACCTTTCCCTAATCATAGAGATCTGCTCTTCAGCCTCTTGAAGAATATCAGGCCCAAAGACTCGGCGCTCGCCGGTCTCGTTCAATTCAATGGCGTCCGACAGTCGACCATCTGAGTGCCTCAAAAGGTGACATCTGTAAACTAGCACGATAACTATTGTTGTAACTGAACTCGGCATACGGTAAACTCTTATCCCAAGAAGTAGCATAAGCTAATGCACAAGCTCTCAACATATCCTCCGAGAATCTGGTTGACTCTTTCGGTCTGTCCATCCGTGCATGGATGATAAGGCATCTTGAAGTTCAAGCGGGTTCCCATGGCTTCATGCAACTTATTCCAGAACCTTGAGGTAAATTGGGTACCTCTCGTCTGATACAATCCTCTTTGGCACTCGTGCAAGCAGACAATCTCGATCATGTACAATTACGCTAATTTATCTCCCGAGTAAGTGGTCTTCACGGGATAAAATGGGCTACTTTAGTCAAGCGATCCACTATAACCCATATGGAGTCATTACCTCCTTGAGTCTTGACAAACCGGTAATGAAATCCATTCCGATTTCCTCCCACTTCCACTCGTATTTTCAGCGGTTGTAGCAATCCTGCTGGTCTACGATGCATTGCCTTGACTCTCGGCATACGTCGCACAATGCAACATGCTCGGCAACTTCACGTTTCATACTCGCCACCGAATCTCTCCTTGAGATCCTGATACATCTTGGCGCTTCGGGATGAATTGAGTACTTGAGTCATGGGCTTCTTCGAGAATCGGTTGCTTTAACTCCTTCTTGTTAGGCACACAAATGCGATCCTTCATCCACAACGTGCCTTGCTCATCCAACTTGAAGTCCTCTGCCTTGCCTTCCTCCTTGATGAACTTAATCCTGCGGTTCTTGTCATCATCATACATCCTTCTCGGATCTGATCCTCTAGGGTAGGCTTTACTTCTAATGCGGCCAAGAATCCGCTAGGTACTACCTCAATCTTCATTTTCTAAAATCTGGCGTAGCTCATCGACTTGTGGCTAGCAACATGCTCACGCAGTATGGCTTTTCTCCGACTCGGGGCATCGGCTACTACGTTGGCCTTCCCGGATGGTAATGGATTCCAACATTATAGTCTTTGATCAACTCTAACCATCTTCTCTGCCTCATATTCAGATCCATTGGTGAATATGTACTTAAAACTCTTATGATCCGTATACACTTCACATCTGTTCCGTCGATCGATAGTGACGCCATATCTTCAAGGCATGCACTACGGCCCAACTCTAGGTCAAGTGTCGGATAATTTTCCTCATGCGGCCTCAATCGCCTTGATGCATAAGCGGCGACCTTTCCATTCTGCATCGGCCACACATCCAAGTCCTTGGCGCGATCGTCACAATAAATATCGAAGCTTTGAGCAACATCAGGTAGAACTAACACCGGTCTTGATGTCAATCGCTTCTTGATTCCTGAAATCCTTTCTCACATTAGGCGTCCATGCAAACTTCCTTTCCTTCTTCAGCAATTGCGTAAGAGGTTTCGCAATTGTCGAAGCCTTCAATGAAAGCGGCGGTAGTATCCTGCCATTCCAAGGAAACTCCGAATCTGGGTCACGATCTTGGTGCTCCCAATGTAACACGGCTTCTACTTTGCTTGGATCTACGGCGACTCATTCTGCGGTCATTACATGTCCAAGAAACTCCACCTTGTCCTTCCAAAAATCACACTTGCTGAACTTGGCGAAAAGTTCTTTGTTCCTCACTTTTCCAAAACTCGCCTTAAGTGTTCGGCATGTTCATCCTCTGTCTTGGAGTAGATTAGGATATCGTCTATGAACACGACGACAAACTTGTCCAAATATTCCATGAACACCTTATTCATCATATTCATGAAATAATTTGGCGCATTCGGCCCAAAGGACATAACCGTAAACTCGTAATGTCCATATCTTGACGAGAATGCGAGTCTTGAATATCTTCGATCGGATCTTCAAGCGATGGTATCCCGATCTCGAGATCAATCTTGGAGAAAACTCCGGCTCCTCTCAACTGATCAAACAAATCATCAATCCTGGTAGCGGATACTTATTCTTCACGGTGACTTCATTGAGTGCACGGTAGTCAATGCACATCCTGAAACTCCCGTCCTTCTTCTTGACAAACAAAGCGGTGCTCCCCACGGCGGCGAACTTGGTCTCGATAAATCCTTTCTCCATTAACTCTTCTAGCTGTTTCTTCATCTCTACCAACTCCTCGGTGGACATCCGATAGGGTCTCTTTGCTATCGGTCTTTGCATGCAGTACAAGCTCTATCACAAACTCTATGTCCCCTGTCGCGGCATACCGAGGTAGATCTTCGGGAAAAACATCGGGTACTCGTTCACTCTTTGGGACATCCTCTATGCTGATTGCCTTGGTACTGTTAACCATCAACTGTCCATCTCTAACTGCAGTGGCTTGAAATTCTACTTTCTTCCCACACGGGCTCTCAACTGAGATAGTCCTCCGTCCACAATCCAATACGGCCTTGTGCTTGGATAACCAATCCATTCCCAATATGACGTCTAAGGTCTGGGTCTCCAAAATTATAAGGTTTGCTAGGAACTCTATTCCACCTATCAGTATTCTCACCCCGGAACATCCTACTTTCGTTCGGAGTTCGGAACCAGGGGTTTGAACTAAAAGCATGCACTTAAGTCTTGCAATTCTCAAATCATTTCTAGTAGCAAAGCCTTGCGAAACAAACGAATCTGAAGCTCAGAGTCAAACAAAGCATTGCAGTCTTGAGTTAACAAGTAACTTACCCAAGATCTGACGTCAGTAGCATTTTGCGGTGCATCTGCGGTGACATGGTTGACTCGGCCTCTCACCACGGTGCAGGGTGTGGCTCTGTGTCTTTGGCGTCCTAGCTGGGTGGTTCCTAGATTGAAGCGAATCGGGTCACTCCTGCTGTCTTCTTTGGACAAGCGTTGGCAAAGTGTCCTAGCTCGTTGCGTTGTAGCGGCGTCTCACTTTGTTCCTTCTTGTTGCACGGAGTAAGCGTTTCTAGCGAAGTGGGGTTTGGTAGTTCGATTGAGTCTTGGTCTTTGAGGATGGTGTCCTTGTTGCATTACGTGGTTGGAATCCCGAAGAATTGATTTGGTGCAACTCTCAAGCGCCGCGTTCCTGGCGTGATCCTTCTTTGTTGCATCCTGCGCTTCTGTTCTCATCCAGTTCCTTGCGCTTGTCCTCAAGAATAAGTGCCTTATTCACCAACTCTTGGAAATCTGGAAAGGTGTGGGTGATCAATCCTACTTGCAATCCTGAGTTAAGTCCCTTCATAAAAGCGAGGTATGCTGGATTTATCTGTCGCTACATCCTCAGGTGCGTAGCGTGCTAGTTGTGTGAACTTGTTCAAGTAGTCGGCCACCGGCTGATTACCTTGTTTGATGCTCTGAACTCCTCCTTCTTAAGGTCCATGATTCCTTCAGGCACGTGATATCTGTCGGAATGCGTGTGAACTCTTCCCAAGTGATATCTTGAGGGTTCTCTTGCGTGGCACGAAGTTCTCCCACCATTCTGGCTGTCCCTTCCAAATGATGAGAAGCGTGAGTACCTTCTCATTTCCTATGCATTGAGCTATGTGTAGCTTCCTCTCGATTGATCTTAACCAATCATCGGCCTCCAATGGATTGGCATTCCCGGAAGAAAGTGGGTGGGTGAGTTCTCATGAACTCGTCTTGTATTCGGCGTGGTCCCGATTAACTTGATTAGCGATGGCCTGGCGGTGACGTGTTGCATTTGTTGCATCATAGCATGCATTAACTGAGTGCAGGCAGCAAGAAAAGCTCGAAATTCTGCATATCCAGTGGCGGTGCTGGTGCTCCATCATTGGGGTTTTCTGCTGGGCGAGAACCACTCCCATTGCTTCCAAAGTTTCCACGGGTGTTCACCATCTGTCGATTTGCTCTAGGTTTAGAGATGAGAGGGAAAATAGACAAGTAATATGGAACTTATGCGGGGCGAAAGGGGTAACTTTAAGGTCCAACTTTATTATTTAATAACTTGGTATGGCTGCTTACAATGCCTAAGGGCCTTGCAACACATATTGCACACTCAGCAAACAAAGCAAATCCAAATCGAACTAACTCTGGTGTCTAACGCCTAAAGGGTGACTCTTTATTCTATGACGCGACTCGGCGAAGGAGTCTCACTATAGAACCTATGCTCACTCATCGAGAAAACCTCCACGGCACAGTGCAGGTCTTTGTGGCATAGACGCCGAACGATCGCCATGTCCAAATGATCGTGTCCTCGTGGTAGTCGAAGAAGCGATGTCCTCATCGAGATCGACTCCTCTGGATCGGCTCGTGTAGCTCGAAATCTTGGCTCTGGGTCTGGTCCGTACAAGGTCATCTCCAACTCGTCAATCCTTCGTGGAAGGTGTGCCACATACTCTTGAGCTTCCTGCCATCTGTTCTTCTCTGTCGTGATTTCCTTGCGGGCCTTCTGTAGCTCCTTGCTTGTATTATCTAGTACATCCTCCTGGGCGACGACAAATCGTGCCAAGCTGTAACCGTGGCATCCTCATCTGAATAGCCTTGGTCAAGAAGGTTATCGCTCTTGTGAGATGATAACGGAACACCGTGCTCTCCAATTCTCTGGCGTAGATACGGGTAATGTGCCGCATTGCTCGTCGTGATACTTCTTGGATACCCATCTGCATTGTAGATCTCCTGGCAGTGCAGTGTATCGGGCGATTGCCTGGGCCCTTCTTCCTAGCAGGTACCTCAATCTTTACGTCACAAGCCTTGATCAATCCCGCTTGTCTGATCACTTCTACTTGGTATTGGGGCTTCTCAAAACCTCCGAGAATTTGTAGCATATGCCAAAGTTCCGCGGCGTGACCAACTCCCAGATCAACGTAGTTGAACTCTTCCTCCATCTGTCACAAGAGTGCTTTACGTAAGAACTCGGAATTTTTAAATTGTGACAAGGTAAGGGAAAATTTCAGCAAGAGACAAGAAAAGAGAGAAGGGGATAAGTCGAGATGTCATTTCTTGTCTTCACAAATTTTTAGCTTTAGAAAATAGGTTTTATCCTCACTACGACCATTCTAGCTAGGGTTGAGCCTACGATCAAGTATGGCTCGATACCACCTCTGTCGGGACCCGAATTTGCAAATCCGACCCTCTGTGTATTCAAGACTAGTCCAGGACGCGCTTAGTGCACACAGTCTTAACATTGGTAAATATCACAATCATACCAATCGATATTATCAAAGTACTTTATTTAAATAACTAAATCAGTTACTCGACCTTATGGTCAAGTTACAAATGTATGCCTCGCAAGGCGAAACTTATTAAAAGAGAAATAATAGCAGCGGAAAATCAAATAGCTTAGTGGCGCCATCCAAAGATACCACAGGCAACTGACTGGGCTCGCTTCCCTAAGTAGACGGATCCTCTTGGAGTTCCTCCTCCAAAGCTGGCGTAATCTCCTCTTCAACTGATATTGTGTTGAGAGTACTTGGTACTCAGCAAGTCATGCACAGAATGCAAGCTAAGATACTATATGCATGGCTTGGTACAAAGGAATAGCTCAAGGTATATTTGCAAGAAACAGATTTGACAAATAATATAAGTAGATTCAAAGCGGTAGAAATAAGTAAAGCATAAATAACTTTTCAAGAAGTTTAATAAACATTTTCCCCATCCTAAACCACATTTCCATCATCTTCATTATTAAACCATCCCAACTTTCCAAATCCAAGTTATTTTTGAGAAAATCTAACCCTTGACTGTAATTCCCGAGCGATGTCCAATACATGGACACGGCTATTCGAATAGATTCTAAACTCTGCAGAGGTTATGCACTTTACCCACAAGATACAGTCAAACACCACAAAGGCGAGTTCCAGTAACAAAGTCTTTGGAAACCTCTAACAATACAAGTGGTCCTCCCGGTTATTGCGCACTAACCCTTCCCTTCGCTAAGGCGAAGTCTAGGCCAATCAACTGTTAGATGGGTACTGGCCTCGCCGATGACGCTCCCCGCACAACTTACACAAAGGGTGTAGTTGACCTCCGAGGTCCCACAGTGCGTTATTAGCAACTTAGTCAACTAGGTCCGTCCCATTACAGACATGTGGTTGCACGTTAGACCCGATTCAAAGGCTTGCAAGGTTAAGTCCTTAGGGTGACCAGGGCAAGACTACCCAAGAACCAAATCAACATTCCCAACGCCACAATGGCCCACCTGATTACTCTTGCCACATGCCCCGGCCGAAATCATTTATCAAACCCCGCTTGATTACCATGCACCACGTGCCATCAACATCACATGATACTTTTCCAAAACAGGTTCAATATATCATTAAGTCAATATTAGCATTTGATTATCCAAAATCATGTTATGAGCACATAGCAGGTCTAAGCAGTATACTACAACGGTCTATAACCCATGTTGGCAATTTAATAATGTCCAACTAGTAATCCACAACTAGGGTGACAAGGGTCATGGCACATACTTAAATAATCAAGGTGTCATACAAAGAAATTGGTACTTATCTAACCCCCATGTTTAAACCAAGTATTTTTCTAATTGAACTAGCATGCAATAGTTTAAATCAAAATAGATTTCGAAATAGGATCAACATGGTCAAAGCACAACTTGCCTTCAAAAAGTACTTGTTCTTGGTCTTGAGTTGGATCCTGAGTTAATACTTCTCCTTGAATCCTTCCCAAAGACTTCAACGTCTACTCGTAAAGCGTGCAAATAGCAAATACACGAATAAACAATAGGCAAAAAGTGTCCAAACATCCAAATAAAATCCATAAACAGAAATAACATAATTTTACAAATTTTTAGAAACTGGAATCGTCAAATTTGGAGTTAAGACGCGAAAGTTATGATTATTTAAAGTTTAAATAATCAATTAAATAATTTTGCAGAGAAAAACTTTAGTACAAAAATTAAATAAAATTTATATTTAGGTAGATCTCATTTTTATACAAATTTAGAAATTTGAATCACTCAAATCGGAGTTGAAACGCAAAAGTTATAAGCGTTTGAAGTTTGAATCCAAATTTGAATCAATATTTCGAATTAATAAATCATTTTCTTTTTCGGAAATTAATTATTGCGTCAGCATGGACACGTGTCATCCTGTGATTGGTCCACAGTGACCTGCTGACGTCAGCACCGAACGGGTCCCGTGATGACGTCAGCATGACGTCATCATGCCACGTGGCATGTCCCGGGTGCTGCCACGTGTCTCGGTCCATGGACTGAGTCCACGGTGACACCCGGCCCACGGCTTGGATGAGACTGACAGGTGGGACCACCTGTCAGTGCGGGGTCTCACGCAAACGTGGCTGACGCGTGGGCCCTCTGACTTGCGGGGCCCGCGTGTCAGGGACACGCGCCCACACGCGTGGGTGCGGCTAGGCACACGTGTCGTAATCCGATCCGTCGGATTTCGATCTAACGGTCATAAAGAATTTGGCTACGGTGCAGTGGAGCGGCTACGTGGCTCAAGCAGGGACACACGATTAAGATCCGACGGCTAAGGACAGATCTACCCGATAACACTCGATCCAATCTAACCCGTACGATCTAAAACCAACGGCGGAGATTGAATCTAAAACCGCAACGTGGAATTACACGGGAGGTGACGTGGGCTAACCTGGACCGTTGATCGGGATCGAACGGCTGAGGACCTTCGCGGGGCTTGACGGCGGGTGGCGGTGCTAGCTCGGCCGGAGAGGAGGAAGACGATGCGTAGCGCGGCGCTCCCGTGGGTTTCCGGCGAGAGAGAACGTCCCGCGGAGTGCGTCTCGCCGGGGTCTCGGATCCGATCTCCAATGCCCTGGGAAGTGGCGGACAATGGGCGAGCGAGGCAAAGACCCAAGCAACCCTAGGTCCAACTCCGGCGAGCAATTGCGCGAGCGTGGTTGCGGCTCGGCCGAAAGCGGATCGAGGCAATCGGTGCGCAAGGGCAAGGTGATTACGGCGGTGGTCGTCTCCTTAAATAAGGCCTCGGCGTCCGCGATATCGCGCGGAACCCTAGCGAACTTCGGGCGGCGCGGCGGAGCTCTCGGCTCGGACTCGGACGGGAAGATGGCACGAGAACCGTCCACGTGTCCCGATCAGCGGCCCGATCGGATCGGGCGCGAAGCGGGTTCGGTCGGACACGGCTCGGCCGTGCAGGCGATTCTCGGCCGTTGGATCTTGATCCAACGGTCGGAGAATTAGGGTTCGGTTTGGGTTCGGTGACTTGGTTTGATCGAAAGCGGTTGGCTCGGTCGGGTTGAATTTACTCGAGTCCGACTCGGACCGAGGAACGATACTAAACCCGGCGATTTTAATATTCAAAATAATTCCCGATAATTCATTTAATTCATTAAAAATAGCAAATAACTCGTAAAAATTCGAAAAATTCTGGAAAATATTTTGGATCATTTTGGACTCAAGTAAAATATTTCCAACAAAATTTTATGTGCAAAATTAAATTCTTTAATTATTTCAAAATGGAATAAATTCAAATAAATTCCAAATAAATCCAAATAAATTCCAGAAAATTCCAAAAATCCACCAAAGTGCCAAATCACACATGAATTTAAGAAAAGCAAAATTTTGGGGTGTTACAGCTGGCCTTTGACCGCAAAGTATTTACATCTTCAGGGGTAGAATTTCCACAGCAACTCGATGTTCTGGGAGTTCGCCAACTCTTGGCCTTCTTCTGTCGCCAATCGGACGGCGCCCGATCGCGACACTGAGATTACCTTGAAGGGCCCCTCCCAGCTGGGAGACAGTTTGTTGTGACCGGCGTGCGTTTGAACTCCTCGCAGCACCAGATCTCCCACCACCAACACCCTCTTGTCGACTCGAGAGGCGTGGTAGCGTCGGAGGCTATCTTGATACCGGGCGGCCCGAACTGCGGCCCAGTCCCTTGTTTCTTCCAACAAGTTGACATCTTCTCGCCGAAGGTCCTCTTGGCCTTCTTCTGTGAAGGCCACCACCCGTAGGGATCCGAACGTCAGTTCGGAGGGAAGAACTGCTTCGGCACCGTAGACCAGAAAGAATGGCATTTCGCTGGTCGCCCGGCTTTGTACGGTACGAAGTGACCAGAACACAGCGGGGAGTTCTTCTGTTCATGATGCCCCTCGCTTCTGGAGCCTTGGTGCCCACTTCTTCGCAGAAGCTCAAGAAGATTGCGCTGGTAAATTGTGAGCCATTGTCGGTGATAATTTGATTGGCGACTCCGAAGCGGTTGAAGATCCCGCAAATGAACTTGACGGCAGCGGAGGCCGTGATGGTGCGCACTGCTTCGGCTTCAATCCACTTGGTGAACTTGTCGATGGCAACGAACAGGTGGGTGAAGCCTCCTGAGGCCCGTGGGAACGGACCCAGAATGTCCAAGCCCCAGACTACGAACGGCCACGAGAAGGGTATCGTCTGGAGGGCCTGGGCGGGGCGATGTGTACGCTTGGCATGAAATTGACATGCAGCACATCGTCTTACCAGCTCACAGGCATCCTGGAGGGCTGTGGGCCAGTAGAATCCCTGACGGAATGCTTTGCTGATGAGTATCCATCCGAACAGATGGCTCCCACACACGCCTCCGTGGATCTTAGAGAGTAGAGAACTCCCCGCTTCCTGAGTGATGCATTTCAGCAGAAGTCCATTTCTACTCTGGCGATATAGGTCCCCACCTACTAGAGTATAGCACTTAGCCCTTTGTGCGATCTTCTCGGCTGTGGCATCATTGTCGGGGAGCACTTGGTCTTGTAGGAAGGCCAGGATAGGGGCCATCCATACTTCTTCCCTACCAAGTGTGGCGACCAAAAGGTCGCACAGGTACTCCGCTTGGGCGAGCGTTTCCCTTGGCGCCGCCGTAGCGGGGCTGGTGCTATATGTCTGGAAAGGCGGGCCCCAGGCCGCTCGCCACCTTCGGAAGTAGAACGCCACTCGCCGATGCCGGGGGCTGCCTACCACACTTCGACATTGGGGGCTAAGACACCAGCACCATTGTCCCCATCAAACCCGGGGGCGACAATGGACGATCGAGGTGGGCACCCTTTGCAGCCCTCGACCGGAAGTACACCTTCGCCACGGCCCCCGGGGATAGGGCGGCGTCAGACAGTAACGTTGGTCCTCCTCCGAGGGCCCCGACCGGAAAAACACTGTCGTTCCTACCTTGTTCAGGGGCTACGACAGACGACCGCAAAGGTCCTCTCACGAGGTCCTGGGTCGGAGCTGCACCACCGCGCGTGCCTTGTTCAGGTGCAACGATGGCGGCTTGCGATGGTCTTACCGGACACGCCCCACTGCTCCTACCTTGTTCAGGGGCTGCAGTGGACGGTTGAGGGGACTTCCCTTCGAAGGTGTAACACCCCAAAATTTTGCTTTTCTTAAATTCATGTGTGATTTGGCACTTTGGTGAATTTTTGGAATTTTCTGGAATTTATTTGGATTTATTTGGAATTTATTTGAATTTATTCCATTTTGAAATAATTAAAGAATTTGATTTTGCAAATAAAATTTTGTTGGAAATATTTTATTTGAGTCCAAAATAATCCAAAATATTTTCTAGAATTTTTCTGGAATTTTTCTGAGTCGTTTGCTATTTTTAATGAATTAAATGAATTACTGGGAATTATTTTAAATATTAAATCGCTGGAAATCCAACTCGTCGAAAGTATCGTTTCATCCGACCGAAGTCGAACTCGAAGTCGGACTCGAAGTCCGACCGAGCCGCCTGACTCGATCAAACCAGCTCAAAACTCCTAATCAATCCCAACCGCTGATCAAGATCCAACGGCCGAGATCCGCCTGCACGGCTTCGAGCCGTATCCGCCGATCCGATCGCGCCCGGCGATCGTGGGCCGTTGATCGTG
Organism: Rhipidocladum racemiflorum; assembly: GCA_036346355.1. Lineage (NCBI taxonomy): Eukaryota > Viridiplantae > Streptophyta > Magnoliopsida > Poales > Poaceae > Rhipidocladum > Rhipidocladum racemiflorum. The sequence continues at coordinate 14,288,272 of CM070584.1, forward strand.
CCGCATGGACTACCGAGCGTCATCGCTCCGCCGAAACCGAAGCCGGACTCGCCACGCGCCCGGGCCGGTGTAGAATTAGGTTTCCGTCGCACGACGCCGAGGCTATTTAAAGCCCTGAGTCACGCCCCGAGGTTGCTCCTCATCCTTGCGCACCCGTTTCCACGAGCCATCTCGCCTTTGAGCCGCCCGTTTGCCCAGGCGAAGCTCGCCAGAAGCTGAGCGCCACTCCGCCCAAGTTTTTGCTCGACTCCCGTCTCGGCCGTCTTCCGCCGAGAAGGAGCCTGATCCGAATCCTGGACGAGACGCACCAAGGAGGACTCATTCGCCGAGCAACCCCGAAACGCCATCGCAAGCTCGCTGCCGTTTCGCCTCCGGTGGCTGAGCTCCCGCCTGTCGCCATCACCTCGCGAGCTCAGGACCGTCCGATCTTGGATCGTGCAAGGCTGAGGTGAGTTCACGTGTTCCAAACCCGTTAGATACCTGGGACCGTTGGATCAAGATCCAACGTTCACAATCGCCACGCCGTAGTAGTGATTATTATAGGATTAGATCTCGGGACCGTCCGATCAGATCGAACGCCCACGATCATCGAGTAGATTCAACGCGCGTTAACCCTCGATCTAATCGCGCCGTCGAATTTCAAATCAACGGCCGATTGCGCGCACGTGTTTCGGGAAGTTGGACCGACGCCGTCGGGCCGGCCCACGCTGGCTCAGTGGGCAGGGACGACACGGGGCCCGCGTGTCGAGCAGGGCCGTCGCGGCTAATCCAGCAGCGCCGACACGCCACCCATGACGCCACAAGGTCCTACATGTCAAGACTGCGGCCGAGTCTCGCCGACGTCGGCCGATGACGCCACCCGAGTGGGCCTACATGTCGGGCCGACACGTAGAGTCGTGGATCGAGTCCACGATGGACCGAGCCAAACCGTGGACCACGCCCATGGACGGTGACCGGGCCGACCAACCAATCGAAGGCTGCCACGCGTGTCATGCCGACAATACCACTTCCTAAAAGAAAATGATTTATTAATTCAAAATAATGATTTTGATTTTGTTTCAAACTTCAAACGCTTATAACTTTTTGCGCTTCAACTCCGATTTGAGTGATTCAAATTTCTAAATTTGTATAAAATTAAGATCTACTTAAATATAAATTTTATTTAATTTTTGACTAAAGTTTTTCTCTCTGTAATATTATTTAATTGATTATTTAAACTTTAATAAATCATAACTTTTGCATTTTAACTCCAAATTTGACGATTCTAGCTTCTAAAAATCCATAAAATTATGTTCTTTTGTTTATGGATTTTATTTGGATGTTTGGACACTTTTTGCCATTGTTTATTTTGCGTGATTTGCTATTTGCACGCTTTTACGAGTAGACGTTGAAGTGCCTTGAAGGATTCAAGGAGAAGTATTGACTCGTGATCCAACTCAAGACCAAGAGCAAGTACTTTTTGAAGGCAAGTTGTGCTTTGACCATGTTGATCCTATTTCGAAATCTATTTTGATTTAAACTATTGCATGCTAGTTCAATTAGAAAATACTTTGTTTAAACATGGGGTTAGATAAGTACCAATTTGTCAGATGACACCTTGATTATTTAAGTAGGTGCCATGACCCGGGTCACCCGAGTTGTGGATTACTAGTTGGACATTATTAGATTGCCACCATGGGTTTTAGGACCACAGTTAGTATCTTTGCTAGACACGCTTTCGTGCTCATGACATGGTTTTGGACAATCAAATGTTAATATTGACTTAATGATATATTGAACCTGTTTTGGAAAAAGTATCATGTGATGTTGATGGCACGGTGCATGGTAATCAATCGGGTTTGATAAACAGCCGACCGGCATGTGGCAAGAGTAATCAGGTGGGCAGGTGGCATCGGGGATGTTGATTTGGTTCTTCGGTAGTCTTGCCCTGGTCACCCTAAGGACTTAACCTTGCAAGCCTTTGAACTCGGGTTTAACGCGGCAACCACATGGTCGGAATGGGACGGCCCTAGTTGACTAAGTCGCTAAGGACTCACTTGTGGAGCCTCGTGGTGTCAATTACACCGCTTGTGTGATTGTACGGGGAGCGATCGTGGTCGTGGGCCGATACCCATCTAACGGTGTGTTGGTCCCATACTTCGCCTTGGCTAAGGGAAGGGATGGTGTAGAGCACGAACCGGAGAGGACCACTGTGTTGTTTGAGGCTTCCCAAAGGCTTTGTTACGGAACTCGCCTTTGTGGTGTTTGACTGTATCTTGTGGGTAAAGTGCATAACCTCTGGCAGAGTGTAGAATCTATTTAAATAGCCGAGTCCACTAGACCGGACAATGCCTCTGGAATTACAAACAAGGGTTAGATTTTCTCAAAAATAACTTTGGTTTGAAAGAAGGTGGGTTGGTTTAGTAATGAAGATGATGGAAATGTGGTTTAGGATGGGGAAAATGTTTATTAAACTTCTTGAAAAGTTATTTATGCTTTACTTGTTTCTACGCTTTGAATCTATTTATGATACTTGTCAAATGTCAGCATCGCAAATATACCTTAAGCTATTCCTTTGTACCAAGCCATGCATATAGTATATTAGCTTGCATTCTGCGGCATGACTTGGTCAGTACCAAGTACTCACCCTTGCCTCAACACAATATCGCTTGAAGAAGAGATCGCACTAGCCTTGGAGGAGGAACTCCAAGAGGATCCGTCTACTTAGGGAAGCGAGCCACCGCTGCCTCGTGGGTATACCGGATGGCGCCACGGTTATTTGATTTTCCGCCGCTATTATTTCTCTTTAATAAGTTTCGCTTGCAAGGCATACATTTGTAACTTGACCATAAGGTCAAGTAACCTTGGTTATTTAAATAAAGTACTTTGATAATATCGAATGGTATGATTGTGATATTTACCGATGTTAAGATCGTGCACTAGCGCTGCCGACTAGTGTCAATACATGTGAGGGTCCGATTTGTAATTCGGGGTCCCGACAGAAGGCTTCAACCAGACTCTCGGCGTCATTCCCGCCCTCGCCGGGGGTTGCAACAGACGGCTGAGATAGTCTTTCTTCAAAGACTCCTGTCGGAACGGACGATCTGGACGAAGTGAGCTGAGACAGCTCATCCGCCAGATGGTTGTCCCGCCGATGGATATGGGTAAAACCCAATCCGTCGAAGCGACGCTCCAATCTCCGAACTTCCGACAGGTAGGCAGCCATGATTGGGTCGGAGCATTGGAACTCCTTGCGCACTTGGTTGATCACCAGTAGAGAATCTCCCTTGACTTGAAGGCGTCGAATTCCCAAAGCTGCAGCGGCGCGCAGTCCCGCCAGCAGCCCTTCGTACTCTTCAATATTGTTAGTGGCCTTGAAGTCGAGGATGATTACGTACCGGAGGACATCACCAGTTGGGGTGATCAGGACCACCCCAGCCCCCGCGCCTTCGAGCCTGAAGGAGCCATCGAAGAATAGCATCCAAGGGGAAGGCGCGGGGTCTTCTTCATTCTCCAAAGCGGCAGGAGTCCACTCATTGACGAATTCTGCCAGCTTTTGACTCTTGATGGCGGTACAAGGGACAAACTTGAGGCAAAACTCTCCAAGTTCCACCGACCACTTAGCGATACGGCCCTCCGCTTTCCGGTTGTGGAGGATTTCCCTCAACGGGTAGGCCGTAACGACCACTACTTCTCGCCCCTGAAAGTAATGCCGCAGCTTCCTGGATGCCACCAGGACGACATATAGCATCTTCTGGGCTTGAGAGCGCTGGTCGCCACATAGCCACGTGGGCCTCCTCGCCCCACGAGGAGGGCTTAGGAGCGCTGGTCGCCACGTAGCCATGTGGGCCTCCTCGCCCCGCGAGGAGGGATTAGGAGCGCTGGTCGCCACGTAGGCACGTGGGCCTCCTCGCCCCTTTTCTTCCTTCCTTTAAGGGCGGAGAGAGTACCCCGGTGTAGAATACGGCGACAACCGTCGCCTAGCTCCACTTCTCTTTTCCTGCGATCAACATCCGACTTTCACAACATCTTGTTCATCTCCTTTTGATGAACCTTCTTCTTCTTTTCTTCTCATCGGGATTTCCTCTTGACGTCCATCAATTCATGATGTCGTCCTTGTCATGTTTCTTCATCTCAACCATCACTGGACCTAACCTGGCTTAATTATTACTTATGAAAATAGTTAGTCCAATATGCATGGTTGTCTCAATCATCCTTGCACTCCATTAACACATAATGGATGCCTCCATAACGATTGAGCACAATCTAAATCAATTTAATGAATATTTGTATTTGTGTCTTAAGTATATTGATGCAACTAATGCTTCATTATACTCAAGAGCTATCGATTATCTTTAATCGATCACAAGAATACCATCAACACATGATGAAATGTTCTTTGATGGTTAAGAGATAAACGACCTCAATTTAAATGTTCATTTAAATTGATATGAGTATATAATAACTACACAGGTTTTCATATACTTATGTTGATGGAAAATAATGATCCATATGCACATGTTCAATTGATATGAGTATATAATAACTACGGAAATGAACGTTATTCTAAGCCATCAACTATAGAATAAACTCCACAAAGATATGTGCATACATATAATTGACCTTGAATCAATATGCACATGTTCAATTTTATTGCTTTGGAGCATATCCTATAATACCATGAGTATACTACAACTATGCATGTTAAATGTATACTCAAAGATCTAGTTTCAATGTCTTGATCCTTTATATTTGGTAATGAGAAATAGATCAATACAATGAAACATTAAGTTAGAGTGTGAACTCCCCCTAAATGTGTGCATCCATGTAATATATGGATTAGGAAACATGATACACACTTTGTGGTTAAAGCAGTGGAGAAATTCATACTACAACTTAAATCCTAAGCATGCAATAAAATAATGAACATTGATACAATGCATACCTTAGGTTTTCCATTTTCCATCCAAATATGAGGCTACTAAACATAAGCTCAATAAATATGTTAGTCTCATTAAAGATTGTATTTGTCATAAACAATGACTAAGCATTAATCATAAACCAATCATCAAAACCAACAGAGGTTGAACATACAATTCGGGAAAGTTCTAATGTTGTATCGCTGGTGTCAAGAGTAGTTACACTTGTATGTATTTGTGATGTACCCCGTGATGTACCTGTTGCAGTTATTGTAATATTGATGGATATTATTTGTTAACTCCTTACAATTATCCACAGGCATGGCCAGTAATCACAACTAAAAACACTAAGTACTAAGGTCAAGCGCAATGATCCTAAGTGTTGTAGTCGGCCACACGCTACAAAATCTGATATGCCACAAAGCTGAATATGATGATATGACAAAAGACTGCAAAAGCTGATATGACAAAAAGCTGAAAAGCTGATATGATAAAAGCTGCATGACCTGTCACACGGAACCAAAGCTGCACAGCCTATCACGTGCAACCAAAGCTACACGACCTGTGGCAAAAGGCTGAAAATAGTGATATGACAAAAGGCTGAGAAAGGTGACATGACAACACGCTGAAAACATTAGTATGACAAAGTGCAAAAAAAGCTGACATGACAAAAGGCTGAAAAACGTGATATGACAACACATGGGCCGATCACCCAGCGAGTTGGGCCTGAATGCTCGCCTGCTCGCTAGGCCGCCATGTGGGCCGGTCGCCCGATGAGTGGGGCCTGAACGCCCGCCTGCTCACCAGGCTACCACATAGGCTGATCGCCCGTGTGACGGGCCTATATATAGGCGATTCCATGACCAATGGTTTCACGCTCTTTCCGTGTCCTATGGATGTTGCTTTTTGCCCTTTCAAGTCCTCCATTTGAAACCCTTCCTCTTGCTACAATGGCGCAATCCTTCCCATCTTCCTCTGTCGACAGGGCGAGGGCGGCGACTCTCTCCATGATCGCGGTCGAGGGCTCCCTCCAACTCCACCATGGAACCCTTGCATCGTGTTGTAAACCCGAGGAGATCGTCGTCTTCACCTAGGGATTGCTGGCGGGCCTGGTGCCGCCCTTCTCCGAATTCTTTTTTACCGTCCTCCACTTCTACGAAATCAGCCACCTTCACCTCACTCCCAACTCCGTCCTCACCCTCTCTATCTTTGCACACCTCTGCGAGATGTTCGTAGGGGTAATGCCCAATCTTCCCCTCTTCCAGTACTTCTATACTCTCCGCGGCCTCACCGATGGTGGGGCCATTGGGAGTTGCCATTTTTGCCTCCGTGACGGGTCGGCCACTCGTTACATTTCCTTCCAGGCGAAGTCCAACTGGAAGGCATGGCGGAACGACTGGCTTTATGCCAGTGACGATAGCGGGATCGATGCTCTCGCAGTGCCCGGCGCGCCCGCGGATGCCCTCGAGAGTTGGGGCTTGCTCGTCGAGGAGACAACAGTTAACCTGGCGATGGCGGCCCGCGTCAACCGGCTGCGAGATGCTGGCCTGACCGGGGCGCTGGTAGTCCGGGACTTCGTTGCCCGGAGGATCAGCCCCCTTCGTCGACGTGCCCACCCTTCATGGCAGTACTCGGGTGATGACGACTTGACCCGCACGCACCTGGGCCGTGAGTTTCTCATTCTCCTTATGAATACATATCTTCTTTTGTGGTCGCCATCAACCAACAATCTTGTCTTCCTTTTTTCAGCAGGTGCAGGGAACTTGGACTGTCCCGCCATCTCCAAATGGCTGACCGGACTGCTCCCGCCACTACTGGGCGGTTTGGATTTCCCAGCTGGGGTCCAGCCGCTCTGCCATCTAGAGTTCACAAAGCGCCTCCGGATCATCAAGATGTTTCCTACGATGGACTCCACCGGCCCTGCGGCGCTGCCAGCCCGCGGTCCCTTCGTAATCATGGACTCGGGCCCTGCTGACGATCAGAGCGCCTGTAAGCACCCGGTCCCTCCGGACACCTCGGGTGCTGTCCCCGAAAGGCCCGCACCGAGGACCAGACTCCCGCCATCGCCGACTCTGCCGCAGCTCGAAGCGCGTCATTAGCGGCGGGGTCTTCATCTAGGGTGACGATGTCCACTACCCCGGATTCGGCGCTAGTTCCACCGACGCCAACTCCTTCGGTGTCGACCTGGTCGGCGCCAACTCCATCGGTATCCGCTCTGTTGACACCAACTCCTCCAGTGTCGACCTCATCAGCACTAAGGGTCACTGCCACCGCCTGCCAGGGCGGGCTCGCGCTCCCAATGGCTGCATTCAGCTTTTGATCGCCTTCGAGGGCGGCCGCTCAAGGTGCCCCGGCCCAACGGACGCCCACAGGGACAATAGATGCAACGGGGACATCCGCCCAAGGGCCACCCAGCGCCTCCGAAACCACCCAAGTGGACGTCGTTGGCGCTAGCACTTCTGCCCAGCCCGCTTCGGTCATCCCCACCGCTTCAACCTCCCGCCTGGCCACGTTGCTCGCCGAACTTCGCGAGGCGCATGCAGCCTCGAGAGCCCTCCTCACGGTGGCCATCCAGCACGAAGCGCAACTGTCGGAACAGATTATGGCGCTGCGTGAGGAGAAGGAGAAAGCGGAAGCGTTGCTGGCCCAGGAGAGGGCGACTGGGGTGACCCTGCACACGCAGGTGCAGGAGGCTGGGGCGGCACAGGAGCAGGCTGTGGGGGACCTGCGTCGCTTGCTGCACAACCTCACCGTCATGCTCGGATAAGCTTACCAGTGCATGGCGAGATGCCTAGGGCCACTGGGGTGGCCCTTCGTGAGCCGATCGAGCCATCGGCCCTGCAGTACGCCCATAGCATTACTCGGGTCGTCGAGGCCCTCAGCGGCTTGCCAGCTGCCTTGGCCGCTCGCTCTGCCCGAGAAGGGCAAGAAGTCACGGTTGCTACTGCGACGTTCGTGCTGACCTGCTGTGCCAGCCGTGACACCTCATTCAATCCGATGGTTGTCGCCGCTGGTATTGAGGGAGACGAGGCCCAGCTGCAGGCGCGTGTGTGTGACGCGGCGGCGCACATGGCTGGGCTGATGGAGGTTGAAGACCTGAACATCGCCGCCGCACTGCCGGAGGAGGAGGACGAGGACACCGCCGGGCAGATCCAAATCATCGACGACAAGTGACTATCGGGGCCGCCACCTTTTATTTTTGTTCACTTCTTCTTTTGCTTGTTTTTCTATACGCAAAAGACTACATTTGTAATCTTAATGAAATTAGCACCTAATTCATACACCACAAGTTTTCTCATCCCCTTCAGTTGCATTGCGAAGAAGCTCCATAAAGTACTCTGCTTTAACTCCACCCTAGTGATATGACAACACACTGACAACACTTATATGAAAAAATCTAAAAAAGTTGGAAAAGGAGCTTACAGTTCTCCAGGATGAAAAGCGTGACATGATGGGCTATGCAGCTTTGCCAAGTGGGGTGTTAGGTTGGGCAGATTTGGTAAATGGGTGACAAGTATCACAAGCTGCACAACCTATCACCCTCAATCAAAGCTGCACGACCTGTCACTCTCACTCAAAGCCGCACGACCAATCAAGCTCATTCAAAGCTACATGACCTGTGGTCATAGCCAGACATGGCTCATGTCCCATCACATGCAATGCTACAAAGGAATCCGATGCTGGCGGATTTCAACTTCTCTTAAGTCCGCTACTCTTTCTTATGGTTGGCTATTTAAGCCCTAGTGGTCGCCTCCCAATAATCACAGCAATCAAGCAAGCTTCGGGCCAATACGAGGGAAGACAAAACACAGAGTACAAGTTCGCCAGCCAACCAACCAGTGCCAATGGAGTTCTCCTCGCCCCCAAGGCACTGCCTTCTCGAAGACAACCCCGAAGGTACCCAGGTCCCCATGTGCCTATGCGGGGATCCTTGCCGGTTCTAGAAGTCTCTAGACAACTCGTACACCTACGATATGAGGTACTGGAGCTACCGCAACCATGACTCCGAGCCAACGCTGGAGATGCGGATGCGGCGGAAAAGGCTGGTATGTTCCTACTCGCATTTGATGTTGCATCAAACCGTGAAAACCTTAATACTGTAATACCATATGTTATTGCCATTTGTAGCCTCCATTGTGCGAGTTCATCAAATTCTACAATGCGGAGCAGACTCCTGAGATGGACAGGATGCGGGATTGGGAGTACTCGCATCGCAGAGCTGTGGTAGAGCAGCAGTGGCGTGAGCAGGACGAGGAGGAGAAGTGGATGAAGAATCACGAAGAAATGCGTGCAAAGAGGGAAGTCGAACGGCAGCGCCTGGCGGCCGAGCGGGAGGTAGAGCGTGAGAGGAAGCGTGAGAGGGCGGCTAGGGCCAGGGCGGAAGGCACCGATGGGTTGCGCAAGGGGAAATATCACCGGTGCACCCAGTAGTGTACCAGAAGGGCCGTTGTTGTTTCGTGCTACCGCTTTTAGTTTTAAGCCGTAATAAAGAGTGTTGCTTACCTTATTTTTGTCACTAACATCTTATTTGTGAATCAACCTCTCTCGTATCTCCCTCTCCCACCCTCCTTAGGGTTATTGCACTAGTACATTTTAGATGCAAAAAAAATGTAAATTAAATATTTTTCCATAATAAGGTAGTCCATATACCAAATGCCAAATCTCATCCATTCTTACAAAAAATACCTTCCAACACGATATGTTACGGGTTGACGAAAAGGCTTAAGCGTTATGGTTTGTTCCCGACTATAATACTTAGGGTTATTGCTCTAGTACATTTTACATGCAAAGAAAGGTGTAAATGAAATATTTTTCCGGAATATGGTAGTCCATACATCAAACATCAAATATGGCATATTCTTTCAGAAAAATACATTCAAACATGATACCTTACGGGCTGCCGAAAAGGATTAAGCGTTATCGTTTTTCGTCGACTATAATAGTTAGGGTTATTGCGCTACTACAATTTAGCTCCAGAGTAAGGTGTAAATAAATTATTTTTTTAGAACATGGTAGTCCATATATCAAAGAGCAAATCTGCCCCATTCTTCCAAATAAATTCATTCGAACAAGATATCTTAAGGGTTGCCGAAAAAGCTTCGTCGTTTCATGAAAGCGAGGCTTCTTATAGCCATTTGGTTTTGTCAACTGAGTTAATTCCTATATATTTTTGCAAAAAATAGGACATTTAAGAACCTAAGAACAAGTGATATTTATTTCACGATTTCTAGAGCCATGGTTTATATAGTTTCTTCATAATACATAAAAGGGTCTTCATCTAAACTTGATATCAACTATTTAAATTTGCAAGGAACATAGTACTTTTTGTGAGATATTCTGAATCCTTATTCCTTAATAAAAAATTTACAATTTTTTGTTAATTTTTGGAGCCATGGTTTACATAGTTTCTTCGTAATCCAGAAAATCCGAATTTATCGTGACTTGGACATCGTTCACAATCATCAAAATTATTATTTTTTGCATATTTATAATACACATGATGTTACATAAATTTAGAAAGTTATCTCATTGAATTTGGAGTTATATAGCGAAAGTTATTTGTATTTGAATCAGTTCCCGTTGAAAAATCAGAAAAAGCAAAAAAAAAAAAGGAAATAAAAAAATGGGTATACCCAACTACCTCCAGCCGACTGAATCAGCTGGTGGTTATAAAAAAAAAAGATCCAGCGGATGTAGTCCGCTGGAGGTAAATAAAAAAGGAAAAAAATTTCCCAACGGACTGTATCCGCGGGACCTGGCCGGAAAAATGAAAAAAAAAATTATTTCGCGGACTGGATCTGCTGGATACTACTGTATATTTTATTTGTCGCGTGGCTATTTTCGCAAAAAATTCGATGAATAGGGTCGAAATAGTAAAAAATTCACCGCTCGGTTCTGTTATGCTGCTAGCCTAATATGTGGAAGTGTTAATTGCTATTTTGAAGTATCACTAGTTTCGGTAGTTGCCAGCCTGCCAGATTAATTAGATAATGCTGGTGCCATTTAAACCGTAAAAACGATATTTGCTGTCATTTGAAAGTTTCAGTTAGCACTCTATTTTGAGTTTTAAATCTCGACCTTTTAATGCAAACATGGAAATGACATCATTTCAAGTTTCAATAGGTTGAATTTGTAGTTTTTTTTATTTTGTTTATCTGATTTCCAGTTTGCACCAAGAGTTTGTTGTCTTGAACAAGCACATGCTTAAAAACAACTAGGTCAATAAGCGTGGCGCACGCCGCGTGCGTGAACGAAAAATGATTTTACATTTTTTTTCAGAGAAAACATAGACCTAGATGTATTTTAAAATTTTTGGAGGCTCGAGAAATATTTTTTGATCGAGCTGAAAAAAGTACACATATTTCTGTTGACGAAAATATTTTTTTTGGCGAAAACGAAGAAAGGATCTGGACGCAAAAATCGGATACCTATTTGTTATATTTTTTGTACGAATATCTACTCTATTATTACTCTATTACATGGGGAAGATTTGGAGCCCTCTCAAGGCATCCACCTCACCCCCTATGCCATTTTGCAAAAAGTTTCCTCCCTTTTCTCTAAATTACGAATAGGTCCATGTAAATTACAAAGAGGTCCTTTGCGATTTTTTGTGAGTATAAGAAAAACGTTTGCAAATTGCGTTTAGGTCTCTAGTTTGTTACTTTACGAACCTCACCCCCCGCATTAAATACGAATCTCGAACGAGTTCTTTTCTAATTTTTCATAATAGTGATTAGGTTCAAAAATATAACAAACAGATCCCCGGCCTTTACGTCCAGGTCCTTTCTCCGTTTTTCCCGAAAAAATATTTTCGTCAATAGAAATATGTGTGCAGCTCTATCTTTAGATTTTTTTGCAACTCTATCTATAGTATTTTTCGAAAAATGTATTATTTATCGGTAAACGTATAGAGTGTTAAAATCGCTCCGAAAAAAATACAATTAGTTTCTCCTGCAGTTTTTTTTAAAATAGAGTAGATTTTACACGGTGCGGCGCACCCGCACATTCTGGTTAATTTCGAAAATGGGTTAGCTAGTAAAAATCTCTGAGCAAATCGCAGCAAACTAGAAGTAGAAGCATCCATCCTAACCTTTCTAGAGAACTCCTCACCGCAATCAACATGAGTGACGCGACTGGTCGCCACTCCTCCGCCTCGCCGTCGTCGGCGGCGTCTCTTCTGGACGACCTCCTGGCCGAGATCCTCCTCCGCCTCCCGCCGCACCCCACCTTCCTACTTCGTGCCTCCCTAGTCAGCAAGCGCTGGCGCCGCCTCGTCAACGACCCCGGCTTCATCCGCCGCTTTCGCGCATTCCATCGAACACCTCCCTTGCTCGGCTTCTTCCACAACTCTCCTCTCCTCCCCCGCTTCGTCCCCGACGAGGGCCCGCCCGGCCGCATCGCCGCTGCGGCCTGCTCCCTCCGCAGAGACGGGGACGACGGCATGTGGTGGTTCGTCGACTGCCGCCACGGCCGCGCCCTCCTCCGCAGCCGCGACTGGGCCGAACTGCTCTTGTGGGACCCCATGACCGGCGAGCGCCGCTGCATCACCGTTCCCCACCAGATGATGATTGGCGCGTCCGACCGCAACGCCGCGGTGCTTTGCGTCGACGGCGACTACTACTCGAGCCCCTTCCACGTGGTCGTCTTGTTCACCAGCCAAGGCCGCGCGTTCGCGTGCGTCTACTCGTCGCGAGCCGGCGCGTGGGGCGAGTTGAGCTCAACGCAGACACCATCATCATGTGAGCTCTATGAGGAGCCTGGAGCACTCGTTGGCGATGCCCTGTATTGGCTTCTTGATGGGACTGGCATACTTGAGTTCGAATTGGGCAGGCAGAGATTATCTCTGGTTCAGCGGCCACTCGAGACGCATAGCATCTACAAGAGGAACATCCGTGTGGTGAGGTCGGAGGATCGCGGGCTTGGCCTCGTTGCAATCAAGGATTTCAGCGTGCATTTGTGGGCACTGCAGGCTGACCACGACCGTGCCTCCAAATGGGTGCTGCGCAGGGCCATCGAGCTGGACACGCTCCTTCCACTGCCAATGGCGTCTATGCTGGAGGCGGATCGGTGTCGTGTGCGAATGACGCCTGTTTGGATAAGTGGGCTCTCTGAGGACGGCAATGTGGTGTTTCTACGGACCATGGCTGGCATTGTCCTGGTTTGGCTCAAGACGATGAACTTCAAGAAGGTGTCTGACACAGTACTCGTGAAGACTGTTTATCCCTATTCTAGCTTTTATGTCCCAGATGGTACTAACAACTACCCTTTTCCTTTCCTTTGAAGTGTAATTTCTATATTAATCAGTGAAATGTTGCATAATGGCTGTTAAGCTGAACCAAGTACAGTGTATCTTGTTCTAGTTTGGGAGCCTGAACAAACAGAAACTAGACTTACGTTTTACCTAATCGCTCTTGTGTTCTGGTTCTGTGGTTTGTTGTGCTGCTGTCCATCTGTCCATGCTTATGGATTGACATTGAGTTTGAAAGGGGATGGATGGCAACAATATACACTTACATTTCACTACTCAGTCATTTTGAATGGTGAGCTCGATTCTTATTTGGGAAACTTTGTCTGCATAACCAATGTCACATGATCTGTAAACAAAATCTTGACTTTAGGTGACAAGTATTAATTTTGCATTATTCATGCTTACTCTATATAGAACCAATGGACTACTGAAGAATGGTTCTGTTGAACAATTGGAAATTAGGACAAAGTTACATCCATAGCTTCTCTTTTGAAGGGTGCACTGAAATTTATGACATTTTTATTGCTATGTCTTATGATTGAACAAAGAGGAGAATAAAATCAGTAAATGTATAGACCGGTTGTAGCTGCGCAAGGTGTGTGTGGGGTGGGTAACTACCCCGTGGTAGGGAACTATTTCCGTTAGAATGTATGTCTTGTGCAATACAATCTTTAGTTCCTTTGGTAATAAAGCTCTCATGTATTGTAATGAACTAATTACGGTGACTAGTGAATTGCTTAATATAAGTACTAAGAGCATTTCCAGCAGAGCCCCTAAACCAGCCCCTGAACTTTAAAATAGGAGGTGTAGTAAAAAAAACAGATCCAGCAGGACCCCAACTCAAGCCCCTAAAATTAGGAGGCCCCTAAATTTGCCTCCTCAGCCCCAATTCCCAGGGGGCCCCAACTCCAGCCCCTAAAATTATGAGACCCTTAAATTTGCCTTCTCAGCCCCAATTCCCAGGGACACAAGTACAACCCCTATTATTGAAGATAGGAAAATACATGAGAGGCTTTGAAAATTTTATCATGTTTTGAAATTTTTAAATTTAAATTTGAAATATCATGTTTTTAAATTGTAAATGTTAATATGCTTATGTTTATGTATTACAAATATTTTTGATTGAATTTTAGTAGTGTCAAATGAAGATTATACATAGCGGATATGTTAAAATAGGAGAAAAAGTAAAATAGGGGCTGAGATTTAGGGGCTGTTGCTGGACTTGTGCTCTGAAAGTAGGGCCCCAAAAAATAGAGGGAGTCCCTAAATCCAAAATAGGGATCCTGTTTTAGGGGTTCTTGCTGGAGATGCTAAGTAGCATGCAATTATGCATTGCAAAAATGCAAATAGCACTTTTGAATGTCTCATGAATATTTTCAATGTTCTGGAAAATTTATCCATCATTCTATTGCGCCTTTTGAAAATCAAGTCAGGCCATTGTGCTTCAAATCAACAATCGACTGGTAGGTCTTTTTTTACTTGCTGCATTTCATGGTATGACACTGGATGTTGATACATTAAGTTGAAATATGAGTCTTAATTTCATTTTGGTTGATAGTTCTGTAAGCTCAACGAACTAGTGTGCCAAAATCAAACTGCATCAAATACCTCAATATCAAATGACATTTTAAAACATTTGAATTGGAAGCTAATCAAATTCTTAGCTTTCAAGTCACAGCTATTTTCTGATTTCTTCTCTCTTGCTTAAAACAAAACCATAATGGCCCCTTGTCGGGACCCGGATTTGCAAATCCGAAACCCTCTGTGTTTACTGCACTAGTCCAGGATCATGCTAGTGCACACAGTGGCAACAAAATTGACATATCAATCCATTATCGAATTAACTATGAAAGTAGCAAATAGTAACAACGGACCTTATGGTCAAGTTTACATAACTGTGCCGTAAAGGCTTAAGAAACAAATAAAACTCTTGCAGCGGAAAATAAAATAACTGGGACCATACGACATGCCACAGGCAATCGTCTGGGGAAACGCCACCCTAGTTCACGTAGTCTTCATAATACTCCTCCTCGTAGAATTCAGTATTTCCCTGTTCTCCTCAAAGAATCGATCAACAAAGGCATAAAGCCGTGAGTACAAAAAGTACTCAAGAAGCCGCAGGGAATGATGCAAATAATGTACGGCTTGACAAAGGATAACCATAGGGTTATTTTGCAGAAAGCGATAACTTGAATGTAAATACAATGTATAGATTCAAAGCATAATTGACAAAGATAATAACAACTGGTAAATCAATAGTAAACAACAACACAAGATTGGTGAGGCATCACCCATCACCAACTAGATCATTATCAACCACTAAACTCAACAGTGTTAATAATTTGACATCGAAAACAATAGTGACCTCCCTGTTCACTCCCAACAAACCCAACCTTCAACATTTTCTAAAAAAACAATATACCTCGTGTGAAATTCCCAGGCACGTCCATGACCGCGGACACGGCTATTCGAATAGTTTAACACACTCTGCAGAGGTTGTACAGCTTTACCCACAAGATATGATCAACTCTTATTGCCATACGTAATTAACACACTTCCTATGGTGTGTCGGCAGAGAGGTCATAACAAGGCCTTTACAATGCTCTGTATAAACCTAGTACTGCCCGCTAAGGTTTCACCCCTCAGGGCCCCCTCTTGCGCCTTGTGAGTCTACCCGTCTGTCCCGGAACCCACACAACCACAACAAGATGTAAATTTAGACATTGCAAATTAATCAGCCAGGTCTGTCACCAGACATGTGGTTGTACGGTTAGGCCCAGTTCAATGGCGCACAAGATTAAGTCCTTAAGTATACTCAGGCAAGACAACCACATCCCAAATGTGTTAAAAGCACCCCTTTTACTGCACGATCACTTGCCCGAGTGAAAACAATTTTGTATAACCAATACCAATGACACATCCCGCTATGGTACATCAAATTTTACAACAGTGGCTACCCGCCACGATTTCATATCTCATTAAGTCAATATTATTAATTCATCATGTGACATGAACCCATCGTACAACTAAGCATGTCTAAGCATAGTTACGATAACCCAATGTTGGTACTACAATCATATCCAACTAGTAAATGACCCAACCTAGGGTGACAATGGATACATGGCATTTCAATGATTCAAGGTGTCATTATGGTAATCAGGTATTTAACTATTCCTGTAAATAATTCTTGTAAACAAATAGCATGCATTTGTATGAAACAAAAATACTTTTGGAAACATAGGTTCAACATGGTCAAGGACTACGACTTGCCTTCACCAGCAGCTAAGATATCGAAGACTTGATGCTCAGCGACGGCGTCGGCGGCTTCGATGGATTCTTCGGCTACGCGCAAAACGAGACACCAATAAATAACCAAAAATAAAATAAAATCTAAAAATTATAAAAATTATACTGGCAGGTAGATCTTGAATTTAGATGAATTTAGGAATTTGAACGGAGTGAATCGGAGTTCGGACGCAAAAGATATAAGCGTTCGAAGTTGGAAAATGATGGAAAATCAAGAAAAAAGAGAAAAGTTACTGTAGCTACAGGGATTTTGTCGTAGCTACAGTAACCTTGCGTCCAGAACTGAGCAGAACCGAGCACATGAACTAGGGTTTGGGGGAAAAAATGGATTTTTTCAATGGAAGGGATGGCGGGGTTGGGGAAGATGACTACCGGAAAGGTTTCGACGACGCGAATCCAACGGTGGCGTCGGATTTCGGAGAGGATGACCGGATTGAGAGCAATCTAAGTCGCAAGCCTCCTCGGTTGATGATGACCAAACCCGAAATTCGTCGAAATGAAGATGAAGTAGCACAAAGGAAGTGGAGGGACGGGTTGGCGACGAAGAGAGGCACCGGAGCCCCCTTTTTATAGGGCAAGAGGAGGTCCGTAGTGGGTGTATTCATGGGAGAAACGGAAACACGTTCTCACGGGAGTAAGTTGCAATTCATGAAAGATTTAATTAAGGGATTAACTTTGGAACGTTACAAATGCAACGAGGATCTCAAATATCATTTTTCCGGAATTTTTGGTGCATTAATCGGAAGGGAAATGAAGCTTCTACGTGAGCATCAATGGAGGAGAGAGAGAGTGAGCCTTCCCTGATGCTTGGCTGGAGGTTGGAGATGCTCTACAGTGCCAAGCTGACATGTGGACCCCATGAATAGTGAAGAAAATATGGCGCGAGAGATAAAATAGCAAAAAGGATCTAAAAATCCCAGAAAAATTCCTAAAAATACTAGGGAATATTTGGAACCCAACAAAATTGGTTTCATTGAATTTGGATAAAATTTGGGATTTAGAAAATTCCAGGATGAATAAAGGGCTTTTAACGGAAGGCCGCAAGCGATAAAATACCAGAGGGTTTCTAAAAATCTTGGGAAAAATTCCCAAAATCATTTTGGAATATTTGGAACCTAATGCAATAGGTTTTGGAATTTTTGGAGCATTTTGGGACTCGGGTGAAATTTCGAGCAATGACAGGAATTTGAAAATTCGACTTTTCGGACGATTCGAAATTAAGCTCCAATTTCGGAAGGATAAGGATGCCAGGTTAATTAGAACTCCAAATAAAATCCAAAACTTTAAATTAATTAATTTTAATTTTTTTTTGAAAACCGAAAATAGGGATGTTACACCCCTACTCACAATAACACCTCTAATCTTACAATGGAATGCTACCATAATTAAGTTTAATTTTAACCTTCACCTTCCATACACAATAAGACCTCTTGTCTTGTAAATGAATTCTGATAATGGTAAACGTCCGACCTATCCTTATAAAATTACTCTAGCTAAATATAAGAAGGGCAAATAGAACTTAAAATGTGCTTTTGACAAAAAAATCAACTAGTTATGTCTTTTTAATGCTCTCTTTTGTAGGATGTCAGACCGTGAGGTTAAGAGAGCAATATCTAATCATTAGGTTAAGATCTAATTCGCTAAATGCTGACAACTAACAAACTGCCCCTACCCAAGATTCAAACCATCCCAATGTTCTTGAGACTCGGCAACCGACACCACCTGGAGGTAACACAAGCACAGCTAAACCCCAGATAGCCTTTATCAGTTAGAAAGAATTCGTATGTACCTGGAAAGTTCTAGTAATGAGGATCAAGAGAGTTAGAACAAGTTTATGGAAGCCCTACTTGTTGACTTAGTTCCAGGAACCCCACGTCAAACTATAACAGAGTCACTCAAGGAGGGTTCCTACAAACACGCCCACATACCTTTGACAAAACCACATAACCACTTGAAGCTAATGATTGGCTTCAAGAAATAGAAAAGAAGCTGTGCACTGTGGGTTGTTTTGAGGAGGAAAAAAGTCCAATATGCTGCGTATCAATTGGCCGGCCCAGCTACTGTAACATCCCCACTTTCGGTCTTTTTGTCCAAAAGCTAATTTAAATTAATTAATTTAAAAATTTGGATTTACTTCAGGGTTCTAATTAACCTGGCATCCTTATCCTTTCAAAAGTCGAATTTATTCCATCTTTGTCTGCAAAGTTCAAAATTCAAAATTCTATCCTTACTTGAAATTCCACCCAAGTTCTAAAATCCTTCAAAAATCTTGAAACCTATTGCATTAGGTTCAAATACTCTATAATATTTTTGAGAATTTTTCCAAGATTTATAGTCACTTTGCTATTTTATCTTTCGCGCTCTTCCTCAAAACACTATTTATATTCAATTTATTCGTTTCAGTATCATCCAAACTTCAAAATTCATCCAAGAATCTTGGAACCAATTTCATTTGGTCCCAAATATTGTCTAGTATGTTTGGAAATTTTCCTATGTGGCCCATGTAAAGTCCATATGTGGGGGTGGAATGAGTGGGTTAATCCTTGCCCTTGGTGGAGTGCTCTAGGGTTTGGGACTTATCCAAGGGTGGTAGGTGGCCTAAGAGTAGTATAAATAGAGGGGGGGTGCCCTCCCTCACTTGAAGGTTTGAGTTGCTCCTTTAAGCTTTGCCCACATGAGGTGAGGCTTTGTAAACCTTCCAACCAGAAAATACAAAGATTTTATTTACATTCTTGTGAATTTAAATTCCGCATTTACATTGTCTTTACTTTATGCAATTTAAATTCAGCATTTACTTCCTGCATGTGAATTCTCGCAATTTACTTTCTCATAATTTGGATTTGCCTCATCTCCTTCTAAATGCTGTTGATCCAGGATGTCTTGAAAGTGCTTATTTGGTTTTACATCTTTCTTTCACCCTAGGATAGACTAGAGATCAAGTTTCTATCAAGATTGTAAATCTGTCCTGAACTTGTTCTTCGCATAGCAGGCAGTCTTAGATTCTTAGGAAAATATAAAAAAAAATCATTTCTGAGTGATTCTTGTTGGAAAAGGTGAGTGGCTCACATATCTATCTGTGGAAAAATTTTGGAGTTCACTGGTTGTACCGTTTGGGAGCTATGAGGTGAAAACTGAGTCCCAAAATTTTTGATCGAAGTTCTTGACTGTCTGTAGTTCTTGATATTTCCTGATTTTTCTATAAAGCTTTTGGTGTTGATTTTTGGTGTAGTGTTTGAAGACTTATCTTCTCATAGTTTGAAAAAGTTCCAAAAATTTTGGAGCAACAGAAGTCGACCAACTACCTGCTCCAATTGAGGACAATTCTTGAAAAATCTGCTTTTGCTTTTCTAAAATGGACTTTTGTGATTTGGCTTGATCTCGTTTAGAAAAGAAGTCTTTGAATTGATTTTTCTTTGTTTTGGACACTTGACAACCAGGATTGTGATTGAAAAATCCCTCACATGTTTCATGGCTCTCATCCATGACAGCTAGGGTACACATAGTTGTCTAAGCGTTCCGGTTTTTTTGCGGGTTTGCGAATTTGAGGAGCACTGGTTTCCTTGCGGTATTGTTTTGAGTACTTTGAGTGGGGAAAATTTTATTTGGGATCATTCACCCTCCTCTGATCACCATCTCGATCCTTCAATTGTTATTAGAGCCGGTTTTGCTCTCTTTAGATCTTGACCTGTCTCGAGAGCCATGGCGACAGACAAGTACTCAACGATGGAGTCATACATCACTGCATAGGGCTTCCAAACTCCCGTATGAGGTTCCTGCCGATGAGAACGTCAACGCCGCGAACATGGCTGACATTGAGGCAAATGCTAAGGCTAGGAAAATCCTCATACACTTAGCCGCAGTGAGTATGACCGGGTCTCTCACCTATGATCCGCTCATCAGATCTGGGTGACCCTCGATGCTTACCATGAGGGTACCACCTAGATCAAGATGGTGAGGCAGGACCAGTACAAGCGTGACTACAACAAGTTTGAACAGCATGTTGGTGACAGTCTCAATGAGTGCTTTGCTCGCTTCTCCAAGATCCTTAGCAATCTCCGATCAGTTGGTTGCACATACCCTGACTCGAAGAATGCTAGACACTTTCTGACAGCACATGGTTTGAGAGTTTGGGAGATGAAGGTGACCACCATCAAGGACTCTACTGATTTGTTGACTTTGACTCTTGACGGGCTTTATTCCCGACTCAAGACTCATGAGATCGACGTCGTCTCTCGTCGGACGAAATCTCAGTCGATGACCTTGGTCACCGATCCCATGGAGTCTTTCTCTGGACCCTCTCTTGATTTCTCCTTAGGTTTTTCTCTCTCTGCTCTTTGCGATGAACTTCTGGAACAATTTCCAGAAAATGAGCTTACTCTTGTCGCTCGCAAATTTTCTAACATCTACAAAAGAGAGAGAGAGAGAGAGAGAGAGAGAGAGGAAGAGAGGCGGCACCATGACTTACTTCGAGTGTTGTGGCCCCAACCACATTCGAGCAAACTGTCCCAAGCTGGGGAAGGGTAAGAACGAGCAAGGCGGTTTGAGCAAGAACGACTACACAGATAAGAACCGCAACAAGAAGCCTCCAGTTCGCGAGCCGGCGCGCAAGAAGAAGTACCGCAACTTTGCCAAGAACAAGAAGCTCTTCCACCGTGTGCTCGCCGCTCTTGACGATGTCAACTTCTCTGACACGGAGACATGGAGCGACGAGGGAGAGGATGAACTGCAAGAGAAGACGAAGGGCAATGATGACTTCTCCGGCATGTGCTTCATGGCGGATGCTAACGGCGTCAATGACTCTGAGCTGTACAGCGACACGGATGAGGTACTCTCCTATGACCAGCTCAATGATGCTTTCTGCAAGCTAGGAAAATATCATGCTAGATCTAGAGCTAGGTGTACGGAGTTTGAGAAGGAAGTAGCTACCTTGTCTCGGGAGTTAGCTTCACTTAAATCATGTTCATCCCGATACTCTGATAGTTGTACTCTCTGTGATGCTTTGCTTGTGGAGCTTGAGAACCTAAGGACAATGCATGATAGTGTGTTTTCTGAGCATGTGTCTTAGGTTGAAGAATACTAGTATAGTTTCTTCTGATGACATTTCTGTTGATGCTAGTTTTCTTCATACTCATACTACTGGTTCATGTGAAAATTGCCCTAAGTTGCTAGCTGAAATTGGTGCCATGAGCAATCACCTTATGAAGCTTTCTGTTAGAAATGATGAACTTGAATTGCGTACTTCTAAGGATCTAGTCTTCATACTCATGGGACCTTTGATGAGAAGGGTGCCTCTTCTGCTACTTCAGCCCCCAAGGCAAAGTATACTTGCACCTTCTGTCAGAAGGATAGACACATTGCTGACTTTTGCTTCAGACGCGCTAAGATCACTCAGCGTGAGCGTGTTCGTGCCCTTATGGGGTATTCAGGGTCATCCCCAGACTCAGAGTGCTCCTAAGTCACACACTGCTTCTAGACAGGTTAGAAAGTTTCTTGTTTTTGGACAGCGTATGGGGCTTGGTTTTCAGGCTTCTACCTCTGGTTTTCGCCACAAAGCTATCCCGAGTCGGTCCCTCTGCCGTCCTCATGATATTCCTCGTTCTTCCCATCAAGGTAGATATCAGCGACGTGAGTTTGCTTCCTCCAATAGGAGGTTTGCGCAGTAGCACCAGGATGGTCCAGCCTTTGCACGCCGGTGAACCTACCCAACACCTGTTCCCAGACGTCCTACAGGAGTGATTTTCGACTTAGTGAGAGTAGAGTCACGAAGAGGTGCTACATTGCATTCATCTGCTTCTGTGACTGGTTCTTCTGCTCAGGTGACTCAGTTTTGGGTTCCTAGATCTGCTTTGATCTATCCCAGTACTGAGTCATCTGCATCTCGCTCTCTTTGATTCAGGTCCGTAGGACAGGGAAGTGAGATGTTTGGATCTTAGACTATGGCTGTTCACGTCACATGACTGGAGACTCCCGTTGGTTCTCTTCCCTAGTCTGGGCTCCCGGTGATGAGGTGATCACTTTTGGGGATGCTTCGTTAGGTGGAGTCATCGCTAAAGGTACCGTCTGCATTAATGATCATTTTATTCTTAAGGATGTTGCCTTAGTTAGTAAGCTGCAATACAATTTGCTTTCAGTTTTCCAGCTTATCGATGACAAATTTGAGGTAAGTTTTAAGAGTAGCGTTTGGAGGATACTCGATTCTTCTGGAGGGTTAGTTTGTGGGATTTCTCATTTTGGGAGTCTTTCGTGCTGATTTTTCTTCTTCTTCTGGAGACTCTCTTCACTGTTTACTTGCTTCAAAGTCCCGTTATCTCTCCTTCTGGCATAGGATACTTGATCATATTGGCTTTGATCATTTGACCCGAGTTAGCGGCCATGACCTCATTCATGGTTTGCCCAAACTCAAGATGGTCAAAGATATTGTTTTCTCTCCTTGCCGGCATGGCAAGATGGTTGCTGCTTCTCATCCTCCAGTCACCTGAGTGATGACTAATGCACCAGGATAGCTTTTGCACATGGACACTATTGGTCCAGCTCGAGTGCAGTCAGCAGGAGGGAAGTGGTACATTCTTGTCATAGTCGATGATTATTCGAGGTTTTCTTAGGTGTTCTTCATAGCCTCGAAGGATGAGTCATTTTCTTATTTTAGGGGTTTGCTCCGTAGGTTGTCCATTGAGCTCCCCGGTGCCTTACGAGCGATTCGCAGTGACATTGGCACAGAGTTCAAGAACTCCTACTTTAGCAGCTTCTGTGAGGAGTGAGGCATAGAGCATCGGTTCTCTTCTCCATATATTCCTCAGCAGAATGGCATAGTGGAGAGGAAGAATAGGACCCTGGTTGAGATGGCCATGATGATGCTAGATGAGTACAATACTCCTAGGAAGTTTTAGGCTGAGGCTGTAGCTACGGCACGCCACGTTGCCAATAGAGTTTTTCTTATAGCACACTTGCACCACACTTCTTATGAGTTGAGATATGGGCGAAACCCAGTGTGTCTCATTTTTGTGTTTTCGATTGCAAGTGCTTCTTCTTGAAGTCTGGGAACCTAGACAAGTTCGAGTCACGCTCTATTGACGGGATCTTTCTGGGTTACTCAACTTCTTCCCGTAGCTATAGGATTTGGGTTGTAGACTTGGGTAGGATAATAGAGACCTGTGAGGTGACCTTTGATGAGGCTAGTCCCGGTGCTAGACCAGACATTTCAGGCTCTTCTCCTCTTTTCCAGTCTATTTTCACAGAGGGTGATGATGACGGAGATGAAGGCATCTTGGCTGATCCAGTCTCCATTCCTGCTCCTGAGGTGCCTCCAGTTTTCATCTCTGCACCTCAGGGAGATCAGCCCTTACCCTTAGACTCTTCAGCAGCCAGTGGCTCTATCCCTACTTCTCCCACACGAGGAGTAGATGCCACTTCTGCTTATGGACCTCCCCGCCACATTCAGCAGGCTCATCCACCTGACCAGATCATTGGAGATCTATTTGAGCTAGTCACTCGCTCTAAGTCAGGCCTGTCCACTTTCTGCCTTCACTCTGCCTTTGTTGCCTCTTTTGAGCTGAAGGATGTTTCTCATGCATTATCTGATGAATCTTGGATTAATGCTATGCATGAGGAACTCGAAAACTTCGAGAGGAACAAAGTTTGGAAGCTTGTCGAGCCTCCTTCTGGTCACAACATCATTTGGACCAAATGGGTGTTCAAAAACAAGCAAAGTGAGGATGGAGTTATAGTTCGAAATAAGGCTAGGCTAGTCGCTCAGGGTTTCACTCAGGTCAAGGGTCTCGACTTCGAGGAGACTTTTGCCCCTGTAGCTAGACTAGAGGCCATCAGGATCCTGCTCGCATTCGCGGCATCCAAGGGCTTCAAGCTTTATCAGATGGATGTCAAGAGTGCATTCCTCAATGGCTTTATTGAGGAAGAGGTGTATGTCAGACAACCTCTAGGATTTGAGAACCCCAAGTACCCTAACCATGTATTCAAGCTTTCAAAAGCTTTGTATGGACTTAAGCAAGCTCCACAAGCTTGGTATGAGAGGCTTAAGTCCTACCTCTTGAGTCATGGTTTTCATATGGGTCAAGTGGACAAGACTCTGTTCGTCAGACATTCCGATTCGGACTTTCTCCTAGTCCAGATCTATGTCGACGACATCATTTTTGATGGTTCCTCGCATTCGCTCGTTACTCAGTTCTCAGATGTGATGAGTACTGAGTTCAAGATGAGCATGATGGGTGAGTTGAGCTACTTCTTTGGCTTCCAGATCAAGCAGACTCGGGAGGGTACATTCTTGCACCAAGACAAGTACACTCGAGACCTCCTGAAGCGCTTTGATATGTCCAATGGGTAGCTAGTTATGACTCCTATGGCCACCACTGCTGTCCTCGAGGCTGACGAGGATGGTGAGCCAGTTGATCAGAAGGAGTTCCAGAGCATGATCGGCTCCTTCATGTATCTCACTACCTCGAGACCTGACATACATTTCTTTGTATGTCTGTGTGCTCGATTTCAGGCTTCTCGTGCCTCTCACCGCCAGGCAGTGAAGCACATCTTCAGGTACCTTCGAGCTACCATTGATTATGGTATCTGGTACTCTTCCTCCTGCTGTCTATCCCTTCGAGCCTTTTTCGACGCAGACTTTGCTGGCTATAGGATAGATAGGAAGAGCACATTTAGCACTTGCATATTCATTGGCACTTGTCTTGTTTCTTGATCCTTTAGGAAGCAATCTGGTGTTGCATAGTCCACCGCTGAGGCCGAATATGTTGCTGTAGCCAGTTGCTGTAGCTAGATTCTTTGAATGAGATCGACCTTGCAGGATTTTGGGTTAGCAGCAGATTGTGTTCCACTTTTCTAGGATAACACATCTGCCATTCACATTGCTAAGAACCCAGTGCAGCACTCTCGGACCAAGCACATTGATATTCGATATCACTTCCTTAGAGACCATGTGGAGAAGGGTGACATAGTGCTCCAGTTTGTGGAGAGTGGCCACCAGTTGGCTGATATTTTCACCAAGCCTTTTGGATAGCTTTAGGTTTATTGCCTTGAGAGGGGAGCTCGGGGTTATGAGCCCATGTGGCATATCTTGAGGGGGAGCTGATGTGTATTATATGTTTATATGTGTATATTCAGCATTTCCCTTCTGTTTCTTCTGGGTATCTTTGGGCTTCTTTTCACTTTGTTGAGTCCACTTCACCTAGACTTCTGGCATGCTTCGGCATGGACCTCTCATCTTATGCTTTAGGATGCTATTCTCTTATTCTTCTTGGTTGAGCTCACTCACAGTCTTGTAGGTCTAGCAAGTGTTGGGCCCTAGGGTCTGTGTTTACTCTTGAGCTAGAGTTTGAGAGTTAGCTTTCCTTTGTAAGTCATATGGGGAAGGTGAGAGTGAGTCTGAGCTTAGTGGTCTCTACCATCTTTTCTATGCTCTTAGATCACACAGTTGTTAGTTTTTTTCCCTCTTCTCATTTTGGTTTCTAATTTCAGTTGAGTTCAATTCTTTTTCTTGAAATTTAAAATTGCTAATGACTTAACTTGAATCAGATTTGTGCTTAAAATTGACTCACTTGTTGATGGGGGGGGTTTGGAACTGACCTTCTTGCATTCTTCTTGCATTGCATATAGACTTGTTTCCATTTTCGAACTTTGTCTTTTTATGCAAATGATAAAACTGTGATATGTTGCACCTAGCTACTTTCATGAAGATCCTTGCTAGTCTAGGTCATATCTAATCTGGTGTACCATGTTTAAACTAGCCAACATTTAAATTGAGCCTTCTTAAAAACTTGATGAAACTTAGCTTTTACTTGCCTATATTTCTTTACTAGATGCTTATGCCATGCTTAGTGAAATAGTGGGTTTCTACTAGAGTCCCTAGAGCAACTTGGGTTAGCTATATTGTTCCATTTCAGAATCCTCAACATGCTCATGATTCTCAGTGCTAAAATGATAAAAATTGGTTTATTTGTGCTAAAATTGAACTCAACACTTTCCATTCTCGAGACTGCTTCCCATTGCACTTGGGATGAACTTGGAATGAATTGTGTATGATCAAAACCACTCTTTTAAGCTTCTTGCTTGAGATGGTTTAATATGTGGATTGATTTAATAAAATTGAAAAACGCAAAATAGACTAGAGGAAGAGAGTGACGCCTAGGAGACCTATGTCGATGGCTCCTAATCGAGGTTGTGTTTCACTAGGATAAACTCTTTACACCTCAAAGGTTTGTGGAGGATAATGAAGCTTAGGAAGCCTTTGTCGGTGGTTCCTAGTCGAGGATGTGCTTCACTAGGCCTAACTCTTTGAACCGCTTTGTGAGCATTAATCTACAAAATTTGCATTTGAAAGAGATGTTTGAGCATGAGGATTCTCTAATGGTTTTGTAGCTTCTCAAAGTGTTGACTAGGTTGAACTCTAGTATATCCATTTGCTCATTAGGTTGGCTTTGCTTCTAGTCTTGAAGTTATGCTAAGCGTACTATTGTTGAAATCATGCAAAAGTAACATAACATCTTTTGAGCTGGTTAGAAAAAATTGAAATATGCCATTGGATATGACTTAGGATGACATAATCTGAACTTGAGTAGTTTGGTGTCATACTTTGTCTAAGTGGTCACTTGCATAATCCTCAAAACTCTTCTAGGTTGCATTTCATCCAAAATTGCTCTCTTGATGCTTATATTGCCAAAAGGGGGAGAAAACATAGAGAAGACATCTTAGAGGGAAGAAATTAAAAAAATGCTTTCTTATGATCATGTTGAACAATTGTCCTTGCATTTGGATCTTGAGTAATATTGAGCTTTTTGGGGGATTTCTTGGTTTTTGGAGCTCTTGTCGAAAAATTGTTCTTTCTTGTGTTGAGCTCTGAAAATCTTCTCATCTATTTGGTCATTAGCTTTCTTTCTCTTTCAGTTGGACCAAGTATGATTTTTGCAATCAAATTGCTTTTCTTCCTTATTTCCAAACTCAAATTTATGCCTTTTGTGTGGTTTGTCAATATACTCATCAAAGGGGAGATTGAATGACCATGTGGAGGTCCATCCAAATTTGTGATGAGTATTTGACTTTGGTTAAGCAAGGTGTGCTCAGGATTGAGTTTGATTTGACTTGCAATTACATGTTTGAATATATGATAAATGTAGACTAACATGCAAGAAGAAAATGATAAGAGTGTATTTTGGAATGTGCAAAATGGTTTGGTCCTTGTGGTACAGGTTATTGAGGCAGCTGTGGTCGTTGGTGAGTACCGGGACTAGGTTGGGAGAACCGAGGTTCAGAACGATCGAGGATGCCGACGAGATAGTTGGGCTCAAAACAGGATCACTTGGATGTCATGGGAATGGACTTGAGGTGGCTCAAGGTTTTCGATTTGGGTTGGAGGCTCGAAGAGGCGGAAACAGAGTGGTCAAGTCCGGCGGATGAAGGCCCGTTACATCAGGTTGACCGGTTTTTGTTTAAAACCCATGTATAGCCTATGTGGCCCATATAAAGCCCATGTGTGGGGGTGGAATGAGTGGGTTAATCCTAGCCCCTGGTGGAGTTCTCTAGGGTTTGGTACTCATCCAAGGGTGGTAGGTGGCCCAAGAGTAGTATAAATAGAGGGGGAGGGGTGCCCTCCCTCACTTGAAGGTTTGAGTTGCTCCTTTAAGCTTTGCCCACATGAAGTGAGGCTTTGTAAACCTTCCAACCAGAAAATACAAAGATTTTTTTTACATTCTTGTGAATTTAAATTCTGCATTTACATTATGTTTACTTTATGCAATTTAAATTCAGTATTTACTTTCTCGCATGTAAATTCTCGCAATTTGGATTTGCCTTGTCTCCTTCTAAATACTGTTGATCAAGGATGTCTTGAGGGTGTTCATTTGGTTTTACATCTTTATTGCACTTTAGGATAGACTAGAGATCAAGTTTCTATCAAGGTTGCAAATCTGTCCTGAACTTGTTCTTCGCACAGTAGGCAGTCTTTGATTTTTAGAAAAATATAGAAATATCATTTTTGAGCGATTCTTGTTGGAGAAGGTGAGTAGCTCGCATATCTATCTGTGGAAAAATTTTGGTGTTCACTGGTTACACCGTTTGGGAGCTATGAGGTGAAAACCGAGCCCCAAAATTTCTGATCGAAGTTCCTGACTATTTGTAGTCCTTGATTTTTCCTGATTTTTCTAGATGGCTTTTGGTGGTGATTTTTGTTGGAGTGTTTCACGAATCATCTGCTCACAGTTTGAAAATTTTCCAAAATTTTTGTAGCAACAGAAGTCCACCAACCATCTGCTCCAATTGAGGATAATTCCTGAAAAATCTGCTTTTGCTTTTCTAAAAGAGTTTTTTGTTAGTGGCTCGATATCTTTTAGAAAAAAAGTCTTTGAATTGATTCCTCTTTATTTTGGATACTTGACAACTAGGATTGTGATTGAAAAATCCCTCACATGTTTCATGGCTCTCATCCATGAAAGCTAGGGTACACATAGTTGTCTAAGCGTTCCGGTTTTTTTGTGGGTTTGTGAATTTGAGGAGCACTGGTTTCCTTGCGGGATTGTTTTGAGTACTTTGAGTGGGGTAAATTTTATTTGGGATCATTCACCCCTCTCTGATCGCCATCTCGATCCTTCACAATGGTCAAAACAAATCTTGTAATTCTGCAACCAAATATCTTTCCACAAAGTAAATTCTCCAGACTAAATCTTACTGGCCAACCAAATATCCATATGCTATCTGGGATTTTAAATTAGTAGTACTGAGTAACTACATATAACACACAGGAAAAGAAAATAAAAGAAATCATTATAATCACCTATTTGAAAAAGCAGGTCCAGTGCATTATACTCAGTTAAAAAAGAAACAACTTGAGTACATGTGTACCTCAGAAAGTTTGGCAAGTAAAGAACATTGAATTTCTCATGACATGGAGGAGTACAAGCATTACTTACGATTGCTCTGATGTTTCCTCATCTGCACTGTCTCAGTGGACAAGAAATTGATCACTCCAGCTCAAATCCTACAATCCATTTAGAAACATTATAGGAAGAAAAAAATTTCTTTTTGCGAACAACAAGAGTATACAATATTATATTATAATATGATCAAACTCAAAGCACGGCTACATTGAGATCCTTAGATCTCTGAGAATCCTTCGTTTTCTTCTTGCCCTTTGATTTATCATGGGATTGCTTTGTGTCACCCTCTCTGTCTGCATTCTTCTTAGCATCTAAAGCAAGTTCAGCCAAGAAGGCTTTACTTGCAGCATCAGATCTCTATGTGGCGTCCTTGTCCACCAGCTCTTCCAAATGGTTCTAAATTACCACACTATAACCACAATTAAGAAATGGACAAGAGCACAAAGCATTAAAACAACTGTGTGTGTATAGACATGCAGTATACAAACTCGCAAGAAGGATTTCAAAAGCAGAAGGAGAATCGTTTGATAATCAAGGATAGAAGCAGGTCCAAGCTTGAATTCCAGTTGCTGCATCACAGTTAGGCTTAACATAATCCTAGCGTCTATCTTGCTAAGCTGTAATTGAAAAAGGTTAAGAGAACAGATATTGTTATTGCATGTTAAGAGAACAAATATAACTTCTGTTGATAAATACATTGGCAGAAGAACTGACCTTATTCCCCGAATCACCCTTGCTGTTCGGACCACCATGACTTTCACCCTCTGGTGGGAGGAATGGAGTCGTCACCTCTTCCTTGCCCCTTTGGACGGGATGCTCCATCGTTTTGATGAGTCTCATCCTCTCCCCCTGAATTCAGAGGTACACAGAAGCTTGCTTTTATCTACATACCCTCATCATTTTCCTTTATCGACCCCTTCTGTCGTTTACTCCTCAGGTTACTGAAGATACCCGGCCGATTTTCTCTGCCAGTGGCAGGGTCATTAAGTTTTATGACAATGTGGTCGGTCGCACCAACGTCGGCCTCAGTTCCCCCACCCTGAAGGACATCAAGAAGAGGGGCCGCAGACAGGTACCGGCTCCTTCTCGGCAAAAAAGGAAATCGGCCAATACGCTAAGAGGCGATTTTCTTCCAAAGGTCGGAGCAACTGACATAGCCCATCCAATACTTCCTCTTGCTGGTACAGACTCTACCAAGCCTGGTGAGCGTTTTGTGCTCCTACCGATTTGCCAAGTTACTTTCTGCCTATGACTTCTCCTATTCTCCTACTTCAGCTCCGAAGAAAAAACTTGCCGGGCGCAGAAGGCTCGCTGTCGCTACTTCTCCTGTGTCTCTGCCAGCCAGTGTGCCTCCCATGCCATAACTTCAGGTACCTGCTCCTCTTATAATCAAATCTACATTCGGCCTTCCCTGGTGTTTGTTCTTTTGTATAGCTGATTGTTGGCGATGTGGTACATAAAGTCCACTCTGCTGCGGCTTACGACGTCCTTACGGGTGCGTTCGCCGATTTTCCGAAAGAGACCGTCGCTGAAGACCCGGTTGATCTTGCTGATGTGGGGACCATCACGGCTGCCGAGTTCTCTGAAATTGTCATCATGGAGAAGGGTAGTGCCATTGTTGCCACTGGGGTCAGTGCGACAGAAGTGACGCTGCCTTCCGTGGCTGATCCACTAGACCAGGCCGATAGTCCCTCTGCTCAAAAGGTTTCAGATACTGTTCTCCCTTCGAGTTCTCCTTCTGGTGTCGAGGTAGCCTCATACTTTCACCGCCTTTCTTCAAATCATTTCAATCCTGACTAACATCCGATTCTCAGCTATGGGCTAGCACTCTCCTTGGGTTCAGTCCAGAAGAGCTTGGTTCCTCCCCCGGCGAGGCTCTGATAACTGCCACAGTTCTCACGGCGCCTGCCGTCCATCAATCATCTCAAGCGGGACCAGAACTTTCGTCCGTGCCCTCGCCTCAACGGGACAAGTTGAAGCAACTCCACCGATTGCTGGTGCGATCAGGGCCGGAGTTTCTGGATGCCTACCCATCAATAGCTGCCCTTCTTGTGGACGTGGCCTCCTATCTTCCTGCGGCAACGATGGACAAATTTCATGACTTGCACCAGTTTTTCCCGTGAACAGATCACATTCAGCAGGCACTAGTGCGCCGTCATCCGCGAGAGAAGATCGCAAGGAAGCGCACTGAGCTTGATGTTTTGGTGGCCGCAGGTGTTAGTGTTATGCCCTTGAGGCAGTCATATAGATGATTGTAACATGACTATGTTTATGAATAATAATATGATTATTGGTCCAGTGAATGTATATCATTATATTGATCAGTAAGTATGTGACTTGCTTATGAAACTCTCTACTCATTGATATAATTCTGTAAGTATCTCTGATCGGATATCATCATAGTGGACAACGATGAATTGATCAGCACATGTACTGATCAATGATCATGTTTCATAGATCATGGGATATGGAGATATCATCAATACATTGTGAACGCATGTTGGAGAACATGTGTTAGATGGACCCGCAATGGGACACTGCGAGAATGTTGCATTCTTATATGTCATCAGTGTATCTTATACATAGTAGATGTATGATACTTAGACCTGAGATTGTCACATTCCCTACATATGTAATAGTTTACCTTGGGTTTACCAAACAGTATTTGCTAACCAGATAGTTATAAAGGTAGCTTTCATGTTTACTATGAATCATGCAGAGGGAAGTGAGCAGTCAAGATGGAATTTGCCACTCCAATGTAACGGAGATATATGTCTAGGACACTCGTGTGATATGATTAAGGAAGTGCATGGCCATGCCGTGATTGAGAAGTCAATCACAACTTATTAATATATCACGGATACGAGAGATGGATTGAACTGTCAAAGGATGACATGCTTCTCGCCTTGAGTTCGATCTTGTCGGGACCCGAATTTGCAAATTCGGACCCTCTGTGTATTCAGCACTAGTGTAGGAACGCGCAGTGCACACAGTCTCAACATTGGTAAATATCACAATCATACTCAACGAAATAATAAGGTACCTTAAATAGTTAACCAAGCTGGTCGCTCGAGCTTAGGGTCGAGTTACAAATATACGCCACACAGGGTGAAAACTAAATAAAAGAGAAATAACAGCAGCGGAAAAATAAGATAACTTCGTGGCGCCATCCAGTATACCACAGGCAACTGACTGGGCTCGCTCCCAAGTTAGACGCTTCCTCTTGGAGTTCCTCCTCCGAGGATGGTGTAGACTCTTCTTCAACTGGTGTTGTATTGTGGCAAGGGTGAGTACTTGGTACTCAGCAAGTCATGCACAGAATGCAAGCTAACATACTACATGCATGGCTTAGTACAAAGGAGTAGCTCAGGGTATATTCGCAATAAAGCAGCATCTTGACAAGTAACATAAGTAGATTCGAAAGCAGTAGAAACATGTTTAAGAGCAATAACTTTTCCAGCAATTAAATATACATCTTTGCCCATTCTAATCCACATTTCCAACAACATCATTATTAGACCAAACCCAACCTTTCAAGTCCAAGTTATTTTCAAGAAAGTCTAACCCTTGACTATAATTCCCGAGCGATGTCCAATACCGCGGACACGGCTATTCGAATAGATTTTACACTCTGCAGAGGTTATGCACTTTACCCACAAGATACAGCCAAACACCACAAAGGCGAGTGTCCGTAACAAAGTCTTTCGGAAGCTTCTAACAGCACAAGTGGTCCTCCCCGGTGATTGCACACTAACCCTTCCCTTAGCGAAGGTGAAGTTTAGGCCAATCCACCGTTAGATGGGTACCTGGCCGCAGCCCCGGTACGCTCCCCCGTACAACTACGCAAAAGGTATAGTTGACACCCCGAGGTCCCAGAGGTACGTTATTAACAACTTAATCAACTAGGTCCGTCCCATTACAGACATGTGGTTGCACGTTTGACTCAGTTCAAAGGCTTGCAAGGTTAAGTCCTTCGGGTGAACAGAGCAAGACTACCCGAAGAACCAAAACAACGTTCCCGGTGCCACAACTGGCCCACCCGATCATTCTTGCCACATGCCCCGGTCAAATCTATTTATCAAACCCCCAGTTGATTACCAAGCACCACGTGCCATCGACGATCACAACACATGACACTTCTTCAAAACAGGTTCAATATCTTATTAGGTCAATATTAGCATTTGATTGTCCAAAGCATTCTACGTGGCAAGGCTAAGCATACTACTTCGGTCTAACTACCCATATTGGCAATTTAAT
Organism: Rhipidocladum racemiflorum; assembly: GCA_036346355.1. Lineage (NCBI taxonomy): Eukaryota > Viridiplantae > Streptophyta > Magnoliopsida > Poales > Poaceae > Rhipidocladum > Rhipidocladum racemiflorum. The sequence continues at coordinate 14,321,868 of CM070584.1, forward strand.
AATGTCCAACTAATAATCCACAACTGGGGTGACAAGGGGTCATGGCACATATTTAATTAACCAAGGTGTCATACAGCAATTTGTCATTTATCTAATTTCCCATAATTAAGTAAAACATTTTCTAATCAAGCTAGAATGCAATAGTTTAAACCAAATTAATTTGAAAATGGGATCAACATGGTCAAAGCACAACTTGCCTTCAAAGAGTGCTTGTTCTTGGTCTTGAGCTGGCTCCTGGGTCAACACTTCACCTTCGAAGCCTTCGGGCACTTCAATGTCTACTCGTAACGTGTGCAAATAGAATTAAATAAATAAACAGTAGGCAAAAAGTGTGCAAACAGAGATAGCATAATTTTATGAATTTTTAGAAACTGGAATTGTCAAATTCGGAGTTTAAATACAAAAGTTATAACAGTTTAAAGTTTAAAGAAAACATTAATTAAATACAAACAGAGTAATATTCATAATCAAAAATTAATTAAAATTCATATTTGAGTAGGTCTCATTTTTATAAAAATTTAGAAATTTGAATCACTCAAATTCGAGTCAAAACGCAAAAGTTATAAGCGTTTGAAGTTTGGATCTATATGTAAAATCAATAAACCGAATTAAATAAATAATTTCATTTTCAGAAAAGGATTTATTGCGTCAGCATGACACGTGTCAGCACCTCATTGGTCCACGTGGATCCGTTGACGTCAGCACCAGCCGAGTCCCCGATGACGTCAGCATGACGTCACCATGACACGTGGCACCACCCGGGTGCTGCCACGTGTCCTGGTCTACGGACGTGGTCCACGTGCACGGCTCGGTCCACGGTGGCACTGGTCCACCGGACCGGCGTCACTGACAGGCGGGCCCGCCCTATCAGCGACCCCGTCCCAGCCCACGCGGGCGCGCCGATTCGACTTCCGCACACGTGGCTAGACCTCGGCCGTTGATTTGAAAATCAACGGCCCAGATCGGATCTGGCTTAATGCGTTATGGAAACTACACGGCAACGGTGCTTGGGCGTGATTCCGGCAGAGTGAAGGGTCCTCTCCGACGCGTCTCGTCCTTGAGGTTCCGAATCTGGGCTTAACGGCGGCGGAGGACAGCGGACGGCGGCGGAAACGGCGATTAACCGCGGCGGAGCCCTAATGCAACTACGGCGAGCGATTGCGGTGCAACCACGGCGGCTCAGGCGACGTGGTCTAGGGCTACGGGTGCGCACGGAAATGGAGCACACGCTGGCGGCGGCGGCGCAATAAATAGGCCCCTCGGCGTCCGTGAAAACCGCGGAAACCGAGGCCCACACAGCTGCGGCGGCGGAATCCGAATTGGATTCGGATTGGGTGACGTGGCTCAACGCGAGCCGTTGGATCAAGATCCAACGGTGCGGGGGTTTGGGCTCGGGTCCGGCTCGGGCGACCTGGCTGGCTCGGTCGGGCTCGGGTTCGGCGACGTGGCTAAATCTCGGCCGTTCGATCTTGATCGGACGGTCGAGAGGGTTAGGGTTAGGCGACTGGGTTCAACTGGATCGGCTGGCTCAGGTCGGACTCGAGTCTGACTCGGACTCGGGTCCGGTCGGATGAACAGTACAAACCAACTCGGTTTTTCCAGCGTTTAAATATTGAAATTAATTCCCAGAAATTCATTTAATTCATTAAAAATTGCAAAACACTCAGAAAAATTCCAGAAAAATTCTAGAAAATATTTTGGAACATTTTGGACTCAAATAAAATATTTCCAACAAAAATTTATTTGTAAAATCAAATTCTTTAATTATTTCAAAAGGGAATAAATTCAAATAAATTCCAAATAAATCCAAATAAATTCTAGAAAATTCCAAAAAATCACCAAAGTGCCAAATCTTAATTAAATTCATGAAAAGCAAAAATTTGGGGTGTTACAAACCTCCCCCCTTAACAGAATCTCGTCCCCGAGATTCACGGCTTACTAAAGAATAGGTTCGGAAACTCTTTGTTCAAATCCTCCTCGCGCTCCCAAGTTGCTTCACTCTCCGCATGGTTGCTCCATTGAACTCTGCAGAAACGGGTTGACTTGTTTCTCGTCTCTCGATCCGTGGTGTCTAAAATCTTGACGGGGTGTTCCTTGTAAGTCAGATCCTCTTGTAGCTCGATTGACTCTAGCGGTGTCTGCTCATCAGGTACTTGGAGACACTTCTTCAACTGGGACACGTGGAACATGTCATGTACTCCTGCTAGTGATTGCGGTAACTCCAGCTGGTACGCAACTTCACCTCTACGGCTGAGAACCTTAAATGGTCCAACATATCGCGGCGCGAGTTTTCCTTTCGCATGGAATCTCTTAACTCCTTTGAGTGGTGTAACCCTAAGGTACACGAAATCCTCTGGTTCAAAGCTCAAGTCTCGGCGACGGTTATCGGCATAGCTTTTCTGTCTTGACTGTGCTACTTTTAGTCTTTCTCGGATCATGGCAATCTGTTCTTCGGCCTCTTGAAGAATGTCTGGTCCAAAGACACGGCGTTCACCTGTCTCGTTCAAGTTCAACAGCGTTCGACAGGGTCGGCCATACAATGCCTCAAATGGCGACATTTGCAAACTGGCTTGGTAGCTATTGTTGTAACTGAACTCAGCATACGGCAGACTTTTATCCCAAGAGGTAGCATAGGCCAATGCACACGCTCTTAACATATCCTCCAATATCTGATTAACTCTTTCGGTCTGCCCATCTGTCTGTGGATGATATGTTGTACTAAAGTTCAAACGGGTCCCCATGGCTTCATGCAGCTTATTCCAGAATCTCGAGGTAAACTCGGTACCTCTGTTTGATACAATCTTCTTCGGCACTCCGTGCAGACAGACGATCATGGTCATGTACAACTCGGCTAACTTATCTCCCGAGTAGGTTGTCTTTACGGGGATAAGCTGAGCGACCTTAGTCAAGCGGTCCACTATGACCCATATGGAATCATATCCACCCTGGGTTTTCGGCAAACCGGTAATGAAGTCCATTCCGATTTCCTCCCATTTCCACTTAGGTATTTTCAACGGCTGTAGCAATCCTGCTGGTCTCTGATGCATTGCCTTGACTCTCTGGCATATGTCGCACAGCGCAACTTGTTCGGCAACTTCACGCTTCATGCTCGGCCACCAGAATCTTTCTTTTAAATCCTGATACATCTTAGCACTTCCCGGGTGAATTGAATACTTGGAGTCATGGGCTTCTTCTAGAATCAGCTACTTCAGCTCCTTCCTGTTTGGCACACAGATTCTATCATGCATCCATAACGTGCCTTGCTCGTCCAGTCTGAAGTCTTTTGCCTTGCCTTCATCCATCTTGGACTTGATCCTGCGGATCTTGTCATCTTCCGTCTGTCCTTCTCGAATCTGATCCTCCAGGGTAGGCTTCACTTCTAATGCGGCCAAGAATCCTTCTTGTACTACTTCAATCTGTATTCTCTGGAATTCCTCACATAGCTCATCCTGACTCGTGGCCATCAACATGTTCACAGTATGGCTTTTCCGACTCAGGGCATCGGCCACCACGTTAGCCTTTCCTGGATGATAATGGATCCCAACATTTTAATCCTTGATCAACTCTAACCATCTCCTCTGCCTCATGTTCAGGTCTGATTGGGTGAAGATGTACTTAAGACTCCTATGGTCCGTGTATTCTTCACATCTGTTTCCAATCAAGTAGTGACGCCACAACTTCAAAGCATGCGCTACGGCAGCTAACTCTAGGTCATGCGTCGGATAATTCTCCTCATGCGACCTCAACTGCCTAGATGCATAAGCGACGACCTTTCCATTCTGCATCAGCACACATCCAAGTCCTTAGCGCGATGCGTCACAATAAATATCAAAGCTTTGATTGACGTCCGGTAGAACCAACACCGGTGCTGATGTCAATCGCCTCTTCAGCTCTTGAAAGCCTTTCTCGCACTCCGGCGTCCATGCAAACTTTTTCTCCTTCTTCAACAATTGCGTGAGAGGTCTCGCAATTGTCGAAAAGCCTTCAATGAAGCGTCGGTAGTAACCTGCCATACCAAGGAAACTACGAATCTGGGTCACGGTCTTCGGCTGTTCCCAATGTAACACTGCTTCTACCTTGCTTGGATCTACGGCGACTCCTTCCGCGGTAATTACATGTCCGAGGAACTCCACCTTGTCCTTCCAAAAGTCACATTTACTGAATTTGGCGAAGAGTTACTGTTCCCTCAGCTTTTCCAAGACTCACCTCAAGTGCTCTACATGTTCATCCTTTGTCTTAGAGTAGATTAAGATATCATCTATGAACACGACAACAAACTTGTCCATGTATTCCATGAACACCTTGTTCATCATATTCATGAAATATGCGGGCGCATTCTGTGATGCCTTAGAATTTGGGAGTGACCGTGGGGTTTTTTTTTCTCTTCTTTCGGTTTCGGAAGGAATGAAGGAAATGTTGGGAGATGAAATAATTGAGTTTTAGGCTGCAATTTAATATTAAATTTGGAGTCTTTGGGCCGAGAAAACCTGGGCTTGGGCCGGGAATTCCCCTTCCCACCCCCTCCTCCCCACGCCCTAGTGGGCCGGCCCACTTTTCCCTCAAGAGGGGTGGCGCCCCTTGCAACCCTAGGCACCTCCTCCCACCACCCCCTGGCAGCCGCCCCCTCCTCCCTCTTCCCAGCGTGGAGGCTCAAGGATACACCGCGAAACCCGAAGGGAAAATCGAGAAGAGGATCAGAGAAGGTGTGGAGGACGAGCAGATTTTCAGATTTGGTGTTCGTCGCGCGTTCTTCGTGGGTTCACAAGGGAGAACTCAAGGTAAAATTCCCGATCTTTTACCCCCTGTTCTACCTAGGATTAGGAGTGTATTAGATCTGGTGGTGTTTGATTTGGATGGTTTTTGATGGGATAGAAGGGTAGTTGTTCACGTGATGCTGTTTCTAAAAGGGGAGATTGTGCAGCACGGATTGTTCCGCGGTTTACGTGGCATAGATGATTTTTCCTGCAAAAACCTATAACTAGAAAGTTGTAGATAACGTCGAGACCTAGCTTCTGTAAATGTTTCAGAATTTTTGGGCCATCGGTCTAAGAGTTATCTCTGTTGGAAGATGACGAACAGAATCTAGAAACAGATTTCGTCCACTGTTTTGGACGGTTGTTTAGGAATGTTTAACAGCGGAATTGAAATTTTTGACCTTCATGAAAGTTGTAGATCTCATCAATATCTAGCTACTGTAATTTTTTTGTATTTTTAGGAACAGTATAAAAAAAGATACGAAATTGGGAAGAGAGGGTGCTGCTGTTCGATCCGGACAGATCGCGGTTTTTTGGCGCTTAAATGGGAACGGGGAGTAGGAAGCGTGTGTTTGAATTGTGTTATCAATTGTGATGTCGCTATGTACTGAAATAATGTTTGTTCAGGTGGTGCCACTGCTGGGCGCATCTAGGTTCATCGTCCACGTCGGTAAAGGCAAGTGGAAGTAGTTGTATTGTTAAGCTATACATCGTTGTTTGCTTCGCCTTCATTATAAACTCCAATTACAGCAATCATACATGGTTTAATCACTTGCTTTGAGGATTGCAATATCTTGACTAGCATTGTGATGTTGTGGTTTGGCTATGAATCATGAGTAATGTTAAGATGGATGTTGTTTACCTGATGAATTGTTTAAATACTTCATCTCAATGTTATTTGCTTTCTATCTATGCTATAAGATGATAGGCAAACATGTGAACTCAGTGTGGGAGATTCTGAATGAATTCATGCATGAATCATTAATTGCATAATCATGCATTGGAAGTTTTGTCGACGCCTTGGCGTCTTGTGGCCGTGCATTACAACACCGTGTGTTCCTGAGAAAGGGCACGGTGAGGAGGATCATGGCATAAGCATGTGCACAATCATATGCATTTTACTGAAGTGGTGTGGACTCCTTGATGTGGTATTGGATATGAGGAATGTGGAATGCTAGATATATGGTGGATGTGTTATTTGTATTAGTTGTTCCGCTTGCTGAGATTACCCAATCTCTCTACTTCTTTGTTTGATGTTTCCAGGTAGCGCACGTGAGTCGTAAGCATGAAGGGCGGGCTAGCAACACAATAAATCTTCTGGTGTCATCACGACTCACATGAACTAGTGCTTTAAATAATTCATTAGTTGGATGCAATTTTATTACATATCGACCCATGGTTGTTCCCTTTAAACTTGTTCTCGTTTATGGTTGTCCCATTAGAGATGTGTTATACTTATGGTTGATACCTGGTTGAATTAGACTCGTTGTCTCTAGTATTGATGTCGTGATATTATTCCTATTTGAATTGCTTCCGTATTGTCCTGTTTTAGGGGAAATGCTGTCGAATTTTTCTTGTACAACAGTTGAGATTTATGGGGTGTTACAGTTGGTATCAGAGCGGGCTTTAGGTCCTTGGTGTATGAGTTTAGGAAAAGATTCTAGCATGAACTAAAATTTTGCTGTGTGAAATTAGTAGCATTGCTTAGGTTTAAGTTTTAAAATTGCCATAGGATAATAAACTTTAAAATTGACACACTTGCACTATTAGGATGGGATGGGCTGCATTGCATGGCATGCGTATGTTCGACTATATTTATGGTTTGATTGTTGGTGATTTTGATTATGTTTTTATTGGCGTGATTGTTTGTTTGCGGCTTGTTTGGGTACAGTATGCCACCAAAGACGCGCGCGACAGATCGTTCGGGAGGGAACGCTCCCGAGCCGTCAGAGGTGGCCGAACCTACCCAGGCTGTTTCGGCGGAATTAGTGGCCGCCATGAGGGCGATGCAGGAGGAGTTGCGGGTCTTTGAGGCAGGCGCCTGAGCCGCCCTCGCTGGCGGCGTAAGCACCTGTGCCAATTGTGGGCGCGGCGGTGGCATCAAGGCTGCGAGTGGGTTGGACTGAGGCTGGACAGCTTTGATGGTGCGGGCACTCCGATCCAGGCGGCGGATTGGCTGTCCTTTATGGAGTTGCAGCTGGACGCTTTTGAGGTGGCGGCGCAAGATCGTGTCCGCTTTGTAGCACAGCTCTTGAAGGGAGAAGCCCAAATCTGGTGGAGGGGTGTGCTGTCCTCGAGGGGCGCGCCGGGGGACTTCTCTTGGGAGGAGTTTGTCCGGCAATTTTTGGGCGGCGGTTCTTTTCCGCCACCTTCCTCGACAAGATGCAGATTGACTTTGGACAGTACACCCAAGACAAGAAGACTGTGGTGGAGTACGAGGTTGGCTTCAACCAGATCGTACGTTTTGTGCCCCATGTGGCACGTGATGAGGTGGAGAAGGCCAGGCAGTTCAGGCAGGGACTCCGTCCTGCCATTCGTCATATGCTGGGCATTTTGAGTTCGTAGTCATGTCTTTTGGACTAACGAATGCTCCTGCCGTCTTTATGGAAGCCATGAACAGGATGCTCCATGAATATCTTGATGTCTTTATCGTCGTCTTCATTGACGACATTCTTGTCTACTCGAAGTCCGAGGAGGAGCACGCCGTACATCTCGGTCTAGTTTTGGAAGCTCTTCGTAGAAATCAATTCTATGCCAAACTCAAGAAGTGCGCCTTCTGGTTGTCGGAGGTGAGTTTCCTTGGGCATGTCATCAACCAAAGTGGTATCACAGTTGACCCAAAGAATGTTCTTCTTTGTGGTTGGATGGCGAAGACCGTCTAGTGTGACGGAAATCGGGAGTTTCCTTTGGTTGGCGTGTTATTATCGGTAACCGTGCACAATTTTTCTATCATTGCTAAACCGATGACAAGGCTCACACGAAGGGGTTCCTTTCATGCAGTCAGGAATGTGAGGCTTGTTTCCAGACGCTAAAGAGCAAACTGGTCAATGCACCTATTTTATCCTTACCTGTGAGTGGCAAGCGTTATACAGTGTATGCAGATGCCTCCAGGATTGGTTTGGGTTGTGTGCTCATGCAAGAAGGTTGTGTCATCGCTTATGCTTCAAGACAGTTGAAGACTCATGAACAGAATTATCCCACCCATGACCTCGAGTTAGCCGCTGTGGTTTTTGCCTTGAAATTGTGGAGGCACTATCTTTATGGGGAGTCTTGTGATATTTTCACTGATCATAAGAGCCTCAAATATATATTCACCCAGCTGGAGCTGAATCTGCGGCAGCGTAGGTGGTTGGAATTGATAAAGGACTTTGATGTGTCGATCCAGTATCATGCCGGCAAGGCTAATGTCGTGGCGGATGCCTTGAGTAGAATGGGTGTCCCCAAGACTGCTTTGCCCTTGGTTGCAGAGTTGGAAAGAGGACAGGTCACTTCTTGTTTCTTTGGGGTTGCGCAAGATGAGACTCAGATGATCATTCAGTCTTGCATACTCGAGCGAGTGCATGAGGCTCAGTTGCAGGATCGTTTGCTTCAGGAGGTTCGGCGGAGGATTTCAGAGGGGAAACCTTGAGAATTCAGTATAGACGAGCATGGTTCTATTCGGTCTAGAGGCCGTCTTTGTGTGCCTCAAAAATCGGATGTGAAGATGGACATTCTAAGGGAAGCCCATAGGACTCCGTATTCCGTTCATCCTGGCGAGACCAAGATGTATCGGGATCTGAAACAGAGTTTCTGGTGGAAGAGGATGAGGGTGGATATTGCCAAGTATGTGGCTTCTTGTGGAGTGTGCCAATAGGTAAAAGCTGAGCATAAGAGACCTGCTGGTCTGTTACAGCCTTTGGAAATTCCGGAATGGAAGTGGGAACACATCACTATGGACTTTGTGATTGGGTTACCCCGCTCACCGCGAGGTAGAGATGCCATTTGGGTGGTTGTGAATACTCGCTAAGTCCGCACATTTTATTCCAATGAAGACGACCAATTCGACACCAGATCTAGTTCCCTTGTGCATGAAGGAAGTGCTTAGGCTTCATGGCGTGCCTAAATCGATTGTCTCCGATCAAGACACTAGATTTGTGTCCCTATTTTGGCAGAGCTTGCATAGTGCTTTGGGAACAAAACTCTCTCTCAGCACATCCTTTCATCCTCAGATGGATGGCCAGTCTGAGCGGACCATCCGGACTCTAGAGGACATGCTTCGAGCGTGTGTTCTTTCTTGGAAGGGAAGTTGGGAGGATCACTTGGCCTTGGTAGAGTTTGCCTACAATAACAGTTACCAGGCTAGTATTCGAATGGCCCCATTCGAGGCGCTTTATGGTCGAAAGTGTGTTTCCCCGCTTTGCTGGGATACAGTTGGTGAAAAATCATTGCAGGGTCCGGATTGGGTTCAACAGACCTTCGAGAAGGTGCAAGAGATACGGCGGAACCTCCTGGCTGCCCAGAGCAGTCAGAAGAGTTATGCCGATAACAGAAGGCGAGATTTGGAATTTTTCGGTGGGTGCTCAAGTTCTCCTCAAGGTATCTCCATCAAAGGGTGTTGATCGTTTTGGTACCACTGGCAAGCTTAGCCCGAGGTACATTGGTCCATTCCTAGTGGTGGCTCGAGTGGGCAGTTTGGCATACCGCCTGGAGTTGCCAGACTCTTCGAGAGGAGTGCATGATGTCTTCCATGTCTCTATGCTACGGAAATATATCCATGACCCAGAGCATAAGATTGATCTGGAGCCAATTACGGTTGAGCAAGATTTAACTTTGGAGTGCCATCCACTTCGAATTTTGGACTCTTCAGAACGAGTCATGAGGAGGAGAACCATCAGATATGTAAAAGTTCTGTGGACCAATCAATCTGAGCGGGAGGCAACTTGGGAACTTGAGGACTAGATGCGGAAGAAGTATCCTTTACTTTTTGAGGATGCTGGGGGTAAGACGTATTTATCTTTTGTCTTCCTTTCTCCTGTTTAAAATTGGTAGTTAAAGGAGGAAGATTCGAGGACGAATCCTTTTAAGGAGGGGAGAGTGTGATGCCTTAGAATTTGGGAGTGACCGTGGGGGGTTTTTTCTCTCTTCTTTCGGTTTCGGAAGGAATGAAGGAAATGTTGGGAGATGAAATAATTGAGTTTTAGGCTGTAATTTAATATTAAATTTGGAGTCTTTGGGCCGAGGAAACCTGGGCCTGGACCGGGAATTCCCCTTCCCACCCCCTCCTCCCCACGCCCTAGTGGGCCGGCCCACTTTTCCCTCAAGAGGGGTGGCGCCCCTTGCAACCCTAGGCACCTCCTCCCACCACCCCCTGGCAGCCGCCCCCTCCTCCCTCTTCCCAGCGTGGAGGCTCAAGGATACACCATGAAACCCGAAGGGAAAATCGAGAAGAGGATCCGAGAAGGTGTGGAGGACGAGCAGATTTTCAGATTTGGTGTTCGTCGCGCGTTCTTCGTGGGTTCACAAGGGAGAACTCAAGGTAAAATTCCCGATCTTTTACCCCCTGTTCTACCTAGGATTAGGAGTGTATTAGATCTGGTGGTGTTTGATTTGGATGGTTTTTTATGGGGTAGAAGGGTAGTTGTTCACGTGATGCTGTTTCTAAAAGGGGAGATTGTGCAGCACGGATTGTTCCGCGGTTTACGTGGCATAGATGATTTTTCCTGCAAAAACCTATAACTAGAAAGTTGTAGATAACGTCGAGACCTAGCTTCTGTAAATGTTTCAGAATTTTTGGGCCATCGGTCTAAGAGTTATCTCTGTTGGAAGATGACGAACAGAATCTAGAAACAGATTTCGTCCACTGTTTTGGACGGTTGTTTAGGCATGTTTAACAGCGGAATTGAAATTTTTGACCTTCATCAAAGTTGTAGATCTCGTCAATATCTAGCTACTGTAATTTTTTTGTATTTTTAGGAACAGTATAAAAAAAGATACGAAATTGGGAAGAGAGGGTGCTGCTGTTCGATCCGGACAGATCGGGGTTTTTTGGCGCTTAAATGGGAACGGGGAGTAGGAAGCGTGTGTTTGAATTGTGTGATCAATTGTGATGTCGCTATGTACTGAAATAATGTTTGTTCAGGTGGTGCCACTGCTGGGCGCATCTAGGTTCATCGTCCACGTCGGTAAAGGCAAGTGGAAGTAGTTGTATTGTTAAGCTATACATCGTTGTTTGCTTCGCCTTCATTATAAACTCCAATTACAACAATCATACATGGTTTAATCACTTGCTTTGAGGATTGCAATATCTTGACTAGCATTGTGATGTTGTGGTTTGGCTATGAATCATGAGTAATGTTAAGAATGATGTTGTTTACCTGATGAATTGTTTAAATACTTCATCTCAATGTTATTTGCTTTCTATCTATGCTATAAGATGATAGGCAAACATGTGAACTCAGTGTGGGAGATTCTGAATGAATTCATGCATGAAGCATTAACTGCATAATCATGCATTGAAAGTTTTGTCGACGCCAGCGTGCGCGACCGTACTGGTACAACACCGTGTGTTCCTGAGAAAGGGCACGGTGAGGAGGATCATGGCATAAGCATGTGCACAATCATATGCATTTTACTGAAGTGGTGTGGACTCCTTGATGTGGTATTGGATATGAGGAATGTGGAATGCTAGATATATGGTGGATGTGTTATTTGTATTAGTTGTTCCGCTTGCTGAGATTACCCAATCTCACTACTTGCTGTTTTGATGTTTCCAGGCAGCGCACGTGAGTCGTAAGCATGAAGGGCGGGCTAGTGTCGGGACCCCGAATTTGCAAATCCGGACCCTCTGTGTATTCAACACTAGTCCAGGAACGCGCTAGTGCACACAGTCTTAACATCGGTAAATATCACAATCATACCACTCGATACTAGTAAAGTACTTTAATTAAATAGTCAAACTGGTTACTTGACCTTATGGTCAAGTTACAAATATACGCCTCGCAAGGCGAAACTTATTAAGAGAGCAATAATAGCAGTGGAAAATCAAATAACTTCGTGGCGCCATCCAGTATACCACAGGCAACTGATTGGGCTCGCTTCCTAAGTAGACGGATCCTCTTGGAGCTCCTCCTCCAAAGCTGGTGTAGTCTCCTCTTCAACTGGTGTTGTATTGTGGCAAGGGTGAGTACTTGGTACTTAGCAAGTCATGCACAGAATGCAGGCTAATATACTATATGCATGGCTTGGTACAAAGGAATAGCTCAAGGTATATTTGCAGTAAACAGCATTTGACAAGTAGCATAAGTAGATTCGAAAGCAGTAGAAACAAGTATAGCATAGATAACTTTTCAAGGAGTTTAATGAACATCTTTCCCATCCTAATCCACATTTCCATCAACATCATTATTAATCCAACCCAACCTTTCAAATCCAAGTTATTTTTGAGAAAATCTAACCTTTGATCAGAATTCCCGAGCGATGTCCAATACTGCGGACACGGCTATTCGAATAGATTGTACACTCTGCAGAGGTTATGCACTTTACCCACAAGATACAGTCAAACACCACAAAGGCGAGTTCCCGTAACAAAGTCTTTCGGAAACTTCTAACAATACAAGTGGTCCTCCCCGGTTATTGCACACTAACCCTTCCTTAGCTAAGGCGAAGTTTAGGCCAATCAACCGTTAGATGGGTACTGGCCTCACCCAGACGCTCCCTCGCATAACTTACACAAAGGGTGTAGTTGACCTCCGAGGTCCCACAGTAATGCGTTATTAGCAACTTAGTCAACTAGGTCCGTCCCATTACAGACATGTGATTGCACGTTAGACCTAGTTCAAAGGCTTGCAAGGTGAAGTCCTTAGGGTGACCAGGCAAGACTACCCAAGAACCAAATCAACATCCCCAATGCCACAACCGGCCCACTGATCATTCTTGCCACATGCCCCGGCCGAAAACTATTTATCAAACCCCGCTTGATTACCATGCACCACGTGCCATCAACATCACATGATACCTTTCCAAAACAGGTTCAATATATCATTAAGCCAATATTAACATTTGATTGTCCAAAATCATGTCATGAGCACGTAGCGTGTCTAAGCAAAGATACTACAACGGTCTAAAACCCATGTTGGCAATTTAATAATGTCCAACTAGTAATCCACAACTAGGGTGACAAGGGTCATGGCACATATTTAAATAATCAAGGTGTCATACAGCAAATTGGTATTTATCTAACCCCCGTATTTAAATAAAGTATTTTCTAATTGAACTAGCATGCAATAGGTTAAATCAAAATAGATTTCGAAATAGGATCAACATGGTCAAAGCACAACTTGCCTTCAAAAAGTACTTGTTCTTGGTCTTGAGTTGTATCCTGAGTCAATACTTCTCCTTCGAATCCTTCCGGCACTTCAACGTCCACTCGTAAAGCGTGCAAATAGCAAAACACGAATAAACAATAGGCGAAAAGTATCCAATCATCCAAATAAAATCCATAAACAGAGAGAACATAATTTTATGAATTTTTAGAAACTGGAATCGTCAAATTTGGAGTTAAAATGCAAAAGTTATGATTATTTAATGTTTAAATAATCAATTAAATAATTTTACAGAGAAAAACTTTAGTCCAAAAATTAAATAAAATTCATATTTAGGTAGGTCTCTATTTTATACAAATTTAGAAATTTAAATCACTCAAATCGGAGTTGAAACGCAAAAGTTATAAGCGTTTGAAGTTTGAAACAAAATCTGAAATCATTATTTCGAATTAATAAATCATTTTCTTTTTCGGAAATTAATTATTGCGTCAGCCTGGACACGTGGCAACCACTGATTGGTTGGCTGACGTCAGCCGGTCCATGGACTTGGTCCACGCTCGGCTCGGGTCTACCGTGGAAACGGTCCACGGCTCACGGTCGCTGACAGGCTGGCCCCACACGTCAGTGACATGCTCCCACGCGCACAGTGCGGCGACTAGAGCCACGTGGCATGATCAGGGCCGTTGGATCTAGATCCAGCGGTCTAGATCCACCCTAGGTTAACGCAGTTTCCAGCACGTGGCGATCGTGGGCCGTTGGATCTTGATCCAACGGTCCAGATCCGATCTAGTTTAAGGGGTTTGGGTTGCACGTGGGCTCACCGTGGATCGCCGGATCTTGATCGGACGGCCGAGGACCTTCGCGGGTGACGATGGCGTCGCGGCGGGCTTGGTCACCGAACCGAGGAAGATGACCCGCAGGCAGCGACTCGGGCAGATCCGTGGCTTGAAGGTGTCCCTCGGACGCGTCACGCGATGGGGGTTCCAGATCTGGGACTCACGCGGCGCGGAACGGGCTACCGGCACCGGAGGAGAGGAAGAAACCACGGTGGTGCTTCACGAACTCCGGCGAAAGTTTGCGGGCAGGCGGCGGCGGCTCGGGCGTTGGAAACTAGGGCAATAGGTGCGCACACAAACGGCGGTCCTCGGGCGATGACCCACGCCTTAAATGGCCTCGGCCTGCGCGCACAAAACGGAGACCTAAATCCTCACGGCGGCGGAGTCCGGCTCGGACTCGGGCGGAGACGACGACGGAGGACCGTCCACGTGGCGCGATCAACGGCCACGATCGCGCGGGCGCAGTCGGATCCGGCCCGGACTCAGCCCAACCGGTGCGATCCAATCTGGACCGTTGGATCTCGATCCAACGGTCGGGATCGAATAGGGTTCGGTCAAGTCACTTGGCTCGGGTCGGACTCGAGTCGGACTCGGACTCGGGTCCGGTCGGATGAACAAGATTTGACCCGACTCGAATTTCCAATGATTTAATATTTAAAATAATTCCCAGAAATTCATTTAATTCATTAAAAATATCAAAAGACCCTGAAAAATTCCAGAAAAATTCTGGAAAATACTTTGGATCATTTTGGACTCAAATAAAATATTTCAAACAAAATTTTATTTGCAATGTTTAATTCTTTAATTATTTCAAAATGGAATAAATTCAAATAAATTCCAAATAAATCCAAATAAATTCGAGAAAATTCCAAAATTCACCAAAGTGCCAATTCACACATGAATTTAAGAAAAGCAAAATTTTGGGGTGTTAGAAACCTCCCCCTTAATGTAATCTCATCCCACGAGATTCGTGGCTTACTAAAGGAATAGGTTCTAAACTCTTTCCTCAAATCCTCTTCGCGTTCCCAAGTCGCTTCGCTTTCTTCATGATTGCTCCACTGAACTCTACAGAAACGGGTTGACTTATTTCTGGTCTCTCGATCCATAGTGTCCAAAATCTTCACGGGATGCTCCTTGTAAGTCAAATCTTCTTGCAACTCAATTGACTCTAGCGGTGTCTGTTCCTCAGGTACTTGGAGACACTTTTTCAACTGGGACACATGGAATACGTCATGTACTCCTACTAACGACTGTGGCAACTCCAGCTGATAAGCAACTTCGCCTCTGCGGCTCAAAATCTTAAATGGTCCTACATAACGGGGTGCGAGTTTCCCTTTGGCATGGAACCTCTTAACTCCCCTGAGAGGTGTAACTCTGAGGTATACAAAGTCTTCTGGTTCAAAACTCAAGTCCCGGCGACGATTGTCAGCATAACTCTTCTGTCGTGATTGGGCGATCTTCAACCTTTCCCTAATCATGGCAATCTGCTCTTCAGCCTCTTGAAGAATATCAGGCCCGAAGACACGGCGCCACGGTCTCATTCCAATTCAATGGCGTCCGACAGGTCGCCCATACAAAGGCCTCAAAAGGTGACATCTCAGAAACTAGCTTGGTAACTATTATTGTAATCGAACTCGGCATACGGCAAACTCTTATCCCAAGAGGTAGCATAAGCCAATGCACATGCTCTTAACATATCCTCCGAATCTGGTTGACTCTTTCGGTCTGTCCATCCGTCTGTGGATGATAGGTCAGATCTTGAAGTTCAAACGGGTTCCCATGGCCTCATGCAACTTATTCCAAAACCTTGAGGTAAATTGGGAACCTCTGTCTGATACAATCCTCTTTGGCACTCCGTGCAAACAGACGATCCTGATCATGTACAACTCTGCTAACTTATCTCCCGAGTAGGTGGTCTTCACGGGGATAAAATGGGCTACTTTGGTCAAGCGATCCACTATAACCCATATGGAGTCATAACCTCCTTGAGTCTTAGGCAAACCGGTAATGAAATCCATTCCGATTTCCTCCCACTTCCACTCGTATTTTCACGCAGAGTAGCAATCCTGCTGGTCTCTGATGCATTGCCTTGACTCTCTGGCATACGTCGCACAATGCAACATGCTCGGCAACTTCACGCTTCATGCTTGGCCACCAGAATCTTTCCTTCAAATCCTGATACATTTTGGCGCTTCCAGGATGAATTGAGTACTTGGAGTCATGGGCTTCTTCCAAAATCAGTTGCTTTAATTCCTTCTTGTTGGGCACACAAATGCGATCCTTCATCCATAACGTGCCTTGCTCATCCAACTTGAAGTCCTCTGCCTTGCCTTCCTCCTTGATGGTCTTAATCCTGCGGATCTTGTCATCATCCTTCTGTCCTTCCCAGATCTGGTCCTCTAGGGTAGGCTTTACTTCCAATGCGGCCAAGAATCCGCTAGGTACCATCTCAATCTTCATTCTCTGGAAATCCTCACATAACTCACCCTGACTTGTGGCTAGCAACATACTCACGGTATGGCTTTTCCGACTCAAGGCATCGGCAACTACGTTGGCCTTCCCGGGATGGTAATGGATTCCAACATTGTAGTCCTTGATCAACTCTAACCATCTCCTTTGCCTCATATTCAGATCCGACTGGGTGAATATGTACTTAAGGCTCTTATGATCCGTATACACTTCACATCTGTTCCCGATCAGATAGTGACGCCATATCTTCAAGGCATGCACTACGGCAGCTAACTCTAGGTCATGCGTCGGATAATTCTCCTCATGCGGCCTCAATTGCCTTGATGCATAAGCGACGACCTTTCCATTCTGCAGACAAAGACACATCCAAGTCCTTGACGCGATGCATCACAATAAATATCAAAGCTTTGATTAACATCCGGTAGAACTAACACCGGTGCTGATGTCAATCGCTTCTTCAGCTCCTGAAATCCTTTCTCACATTCTGACGTCCATGCAAACTTCTTCTCCTTTTTTTTAGCAATTGCGTAAGAGGTTTCGCAATTGTCGAAAAGCCTTCAATGAAACGGCGGTAGTACCCTGCCATTCCAAGGAAACCCCGGATCTGGGTCACGGTCTTCGGTTGCTCCCAATATAACACGGCTTCTACTTTGCTTGGATCAACGGCGACTCCTTCTGCGGTCATTACATGTCCAAGAAACTCCACCTTGTCCTTCCAAAAATCGCACTTACTGAACTTGGCGAAGAGTTGCTGTTCCCTCAGCTTTTCCAAAACTCGCCTCAAGTGTTCGGCATGTTCATCCTCTGTCTTGGAGTAGATTAGGATATCATCTATGAACACGACGACAAACTTGTCCAAATATTCCATGAACACCTTATTCATCATATTCATGAAATATCTTTGGCGCATTCGTCGATCCAAAGGACATAATCAGAAACTCGTAATGTCCATATCTTGACGAGAATGCAGCTTTTGAATATCTTCGATCGGATCTTCACCGATGGTATCCCGATCTCAGATCAATCTTGGAGAAAACTCCGGCTCCTCTCAACCGATCAAACAAATCATCAATCCTGGTAACGGTACTTATTCTCCACGGTGACTTCGTTGAGTGCACGGTAGTCAATGCACATCCTGAAACTCCCGCCCTTCTTCTTGACAAACAAAAGCGGTGCTCCCCACGGCGACTAACTCGGCCTGATAAATCCTTTCTCCATTAACTCTTCCAATTGTTTCTTCATCTCTACCAACTCCTCGGTGGACATCCGATAGGGTCTCTTTGCTATCGGTCTTTGTACTGTACAAGCTCTATCACAAACTCTATGTCCCTGTCGCGGCATACCAGTAGATCTTCGGGAAAAACATCCGGGTACTCATTCACTACGGAGACATCCTCTATGCCGATTGCCTTGGTACTGTTAACCATCATCTGTCCATCTCTAACTGCGGTGGCTTGAAATTCCACTTTCTTTCCACAAGGGCTCTCAATCGAGATAGTCCTTCGTCCACAATCCAATACGGCCTTGTGCTTGGATAACCAATCCATTCCCAAAATAACATCTAAGGTCCTGGTCTCCAAAATTATAAGGTTCGCTAGGAACTCTATTCCATCTATTAGTATTCTCACCGGAACATCCTACTTTCGCTCGGAGTTCTAACCGTGGGTTTGAACTAAAAGCATGCACTTAAGTCTTGCAATCCCCAAATCGCTTTCTAGCAGCAAAGCCTTGCGAAACAAACGAATGCGAAGCTCCAGAGTCAAACAAAATGCTGCAGTGCATCGAAGTTAACAAGTAACTTACCCAAGACGACGTCCTGTAGCATTCTCGCAGTTGCATCTGCGGTGACATGGTTGACTCGGCCTCTCACCACGATGCAGGGTGTGGCTCCTGGTCTTTGGCGTCCTAGCTGGGGTGGTTCCTAGATTGAAGCGGCGGGGTCACTCCTGCTGTCTTCTTTGGACAATCATGGCAAAATGTCCTGGCTCGTTGCGCTTGTAGCGGCGTCTCACTGTTCCTTCTTGTTGCTCGAGCAGCGTTTCTAGCGGGGGCTGAAGTGCAGTAGTTCTGATTGACGGTCTTGGTGCCGTGACGGTGTCCTTGTAGCATTCTGTGGCTGGAATCTGAAAAATTGATTTGGTGCAACTCTCAGACGCTGTTGCGTTCCCTGGCGTGATCCCTGCTGTTGCATCCTGCGCTTCCTGTTCTCATCCAGTTCCTTGCGCTTGTCCTCAAGAATAAGCGCCTTATTCACCAATTCTTGGAAATCTGGAAAGGTGTGGGTGATCAATCCCACCTGCAATCCTGAGTTAAGTCCCTTCATGAAACGAGGTATGCGGCTTTATCTGTCGCTACATCCTCAAAGCGTAGCGTGCTAGCTGTGTGAACTTGTTCAGGTAGTCGGCCACTGGCTGATTACCTTGCTTCAGTGCTCTGAACTCCTCCTTCTTAAGGTCCATGATTCCTTCAGGCACGTGATACTGACGAAACGCAGCTGTGAACTCTTCCCAAGTGATATCTTGAGGGTTCTCTTGCGTGGCACAGAAGTTCTCCCACCATTCAGCGGCTGTTCCCTCCAACTGATGAGAAGCGTAGAGTACCTTCTCATTTCCTATGCATTGAGCTATGTGTAGCTTCCTCTCAATTAACCTTAACCAATCATCGGCCTCCAATGGATTAGCATTCCCAGAGAAAGTGGGTGGGTGAGTCCTCATGAATTCTGGCAGTCTTGTATTCTGGCGTTGTCCCTGATTAACTTGATTAGCAGTGGCCTGAGCAGTGACGTGTTGCATTTGTTGCATCATAGCATGCATCAACTGAGTCTGAGCAGCAAGAAATGCTCCAAAATTCTGCATATCAACTGGCGGTGCTGGTGCTCCATCATTGGGGTTTTCTGCTGGGCGAGAACCACTTCCATTGCTTCCAAAGTTTCCGCGGGTATTCACCATCTGTCGATTTGTTCTAGGTTTTAGAGATGAGGGGGAAACAAGAATAGACAAGTAATATGGAACTTATGCGGGGCGAAAGGTGTAACTTTAAGGTCCAACTTTATTAACTAATCAATAGTAACTTGGTATGGTTGCTTACAATGCCTAAGGGCCTTGCAACACATACTGCACACTCAGCAAACAATGAAAATCCAAATCGAACTAACACTTGGAGTCTAACGCCTAAAGGGTGACTCTTTATTCTATGACGCGACTCGGCGAAGGAGTCTCTCTATAAAACCTACGCTCACTCATCGAGAAAACCTCCACGGCCTGGGTACGGATGCTGCGGCATAGGTGCAAAACGATTGCCGTGTCCAGCAACTGTGTCATCTGTGGTAGTCGAAGAAGCAGTGTCCTCATCGAGATCTGACTCCTCCGGATCTGGCTCGTGTAGCTCGAGTACTGGCTCTGGTTCTGGTCCGTACAAAGCCATCTCCAACTCGTCAATCCTTCGCAGAAGGTGTGACACATACTCTTGAGCTTCCCGCCATCGGTTCTTCTCTGTCGTGATCTCCTTGCGGGCCTTCTGTAGCTCCTTGCTTGTATCATCGAGTACATCCTCCTGGGCGACAACAAGTCGTGCCAACTGTGTAACCATGGCATCCTCATTCTGAATCGCCTTCGGGTCAAGAAGGTTATTGCTGCGCGGGTGATAACGGAACATCGTGCTCTCCAACTCTCTGGCGTAGATACGGGTAATGTGTCGCATTGCTCATCGTGATACTTCTTGGATACCCATCTGCATTGTAGACCTCCTGGCAGTGCAGTGTATCGGGCGATTGCCTGGGCCCTTCTTCCTAGCAGGTACCTCAATCTTCACGTCACAAGCCTTGATCAATCCTGCTTGTCTGATCACTTCCACTTGGTATTGGGGCTTCTCAAAATCCCCGAGAGCCTGTAGCATATGCCAAAGTTCTGCGGCGTGACCAACCTCCAGATCGACGTAGTTGAACTCTCCCTCCATCTGTCACAAGAGCGCTTACGTAAGAACTCGAAATTTTTAAATCGTGACAAGGTAAGGAAAAATTCAGCAAGAAACAAGAAAGAGAGAAGGGGATAAGTCGAGATATCATTTCTTATCTTGACAACCTTTTAACCTTTAGAAAATAGGTTTTAACCTCTCTACGACCATTCTAGCTAGGGTTGAGCCTACGGTCAACCTGGCTCTGATACCACCTCTATCGGGATCCCGAATTTGCAAATCCGGACCCTCTGTGTATTCAACACTAGTCCAGGAACGCGCTAGTGCACACAGTCTTAACATCGGTAAATATCACAATCATACCACTCGATACTAGTAAAGTACTTTAATTAAATAGTCAAACTGGTTACTTGACCTTATGGTCAAGTTACAAATATACGCCTCGCAAGGCGAAACTTATTAAGAGAGAAATAATAGCAGCGGAAAATCAAATAACTTCGTGGCGCCATCCAGTATACCACAGCAACCGATCGGGCTCGCTTCCTAAGTAGACGGATCCTCTTGGAGCTCCTCCTCCAAAGTGGTGTAGTCTCCTCTTCAACTGTGTTGTATTGTGGCAAGGGTGAGTACTTGGTACTCAAGAAGTCATGCACAGAATGCAAAGCTAATATACTATATGCATGGCTTGGTACAAAGGAATAGCTCAAGGTATATTTGCGATGTGACATTTGACAAGTAGCATAAGTAGATTCAGCGGTAGAAACAAGTATAGCATAGATAACTTTTCAAGGAGTTTAATGAACATCTTTCCCATCCTAATCCACATTTCCATCAACATCATTATTAATCCAACCCAACCTTTCAAATCCAAGTTATTTTTGAGAAAATCTAACCCTTGATCAGTAATTCCCGAGCGATGTCCAATACCGCGGACACGGCTATTCGAATAGATTGTACACTCTGCAGAGGTTATGCACTTTACCCACAAGATACAAATAAACACCACAAAGGCGAGTTCAGTAACAAAGTCTTTCGAAACTTCTAACAATACAAGTGGTCCTCCCGGTTATTGCACACTAACCCTTCCCTTAGCTAAGGCGAAGTTTAGGCCAATCAACCGTTAGATGGGTACTGGCCTCACCCCAGACGCTCCCCGCACAACTTACACAAAGGGTGTAGTTGACCTCCCGAGGTCCCACAGTGCGTTATTAGCAACTTAGTCAACTAGGTCCGTCCCATTACAGACATGTGGTTGCACGTTAGACCCAGTTCAAAGGCATGCAAGGTGAAGTCCTTAGGGTGACCAGGGCAAGACTACCCGAAGAACCAAATCAACATCCCCAATGCCACAACTGGCCCACCTGATCATTCTTGCCACATGCCCCGGTCGAAAACTATTTATCAAACCCCAGTTGATTACCATGCACCACGTGCCATCAACATCACATGATACCTTTCCAAAACAGGTTCAATATATCATTAAGTCAATATTAACATTTGATTGTCCAAAATCATGTCATGAACACGTAGCAGGTCTAAGCAGTATACTACAACGGTCTAAAACCCATGTTGGCAATTTAATAATGTCCAAATAGTAATCCACAACTAGGGTGACAAGGGTCATGGCACATATTTAAATAATCAAGGTGTCATACAGCAAATTGGTATTTATCTAACCCCCGTATTTAAATAAAGTATTTTCTAATTGAACTAGCATGCAATAGGTTAAATCAAAATAGATTTCGAAATAGGATCAACATGGTCAAAGCACAACTTGCCTTCAAAAAGTACTTGTTCTTGGTCTTGAGTTGGATCCTGAGTCAATACTTCTCCTTCGAATCCTTCCGGCACTTCAACGTCTACTCGTAAAGCGTGCAAATAGCAAAACACGAATAAACAATAGGCGAAAAGTATCCAATCATCCAAATAAAATCCATAAACAGAGAGAACATAATTTTATGAATTTTTAGAAACTGGAATCGTCAAATTTGGAGTTAAAATGCAAAAGTTATGATTATTTAAAGTTTAAATAATCAATTAAATAATTTTACAGAGAAAAACTTTAGTCCAAAAATTAAATAAAATTCATATTTAGGTAGGTCTCAATTTTATACAAATTTAGAAATTTGAATCACTCAAATCGGAGTTGAAACGCAAAAGTTATAAGCGTTTGAAGTTTGAAACAAAATCTGAAATCATTATTTCGAATTAATAAATAATTTTCTTTTTCGGATATTAATTATTGCGTCAGCCTGGACACGTGGCAACCACTGATTGGTTGGCTGACGTCAGCCGGTCCATGGACTTGGTCCACGCTCGGCTCGGGTCTACCGTGGAAACGGTCCACGGCTCACGGTCGCTGACAGGCGGGCCCCACACGTCAGTGACGTGCTCCCACGCGCACAGTGTGGCGACTAGAGCCACGTGGCATGATCAGGGCCGTTGGATCTAGATCCAGCGGTCTAGATCCACCCTAGGTTAACGCAGTTTCCAGCACGTGGCGATCGTGGGCCGTTGGATCTTGATCCAATGGTCCAGATCCGATCTAGTTTAAGGGGTTTGGGTTGCACGTGGGCTCACCGTGACTGTCGGATCTTGATCGGACGGCTGAGGACCTTCGCGGGTGACGATGGCGTCGCGGCGGGGCTTGGTCACCGGAACCGAGGAAGACGACCCACGGAACGGCGACTCGGGGCAGATCCGGCGAAACGAAGGTGTCCCTCGGGCGCGTCACGCGATGGGGGTTCCAGATCTGGGACTCACGCAGCGCGGAACGGGCTACCGGCACCGGAGGAGAGGAAGAAACCACGGTGGTGCTTCACGAACTCCGGCGAAAGTTTGCGGGCAGGCGGCGGCGGCTCGGGCGTTGGAAACTAGGGCAACAGGTGCGCACACAAACGGCGGTCCTCGGGCGATGACCCACGCCTTAAATGGCCTCGGCCTGCGCGCACAAAACGGAGACCTAAATCCTCACGGCGGCGGGCGCGGCGGCGGAGTCCGGCTCGGACTCGGGCGGAGACGACGACGGAGGACCGTCCACGTGGCGCGATCAACGGCCACGATCGCGCGGGCGCGGTCGGATCCGGCCCGGACTCAAATTTAACCGGTGCGATCCAATCTGGACCGTTGGATCTCGATCCAACGGTCGGGATCGAATAGGGTTCGGTCAAGTCACTTGGCTCGGGTCGGACTCGAGTCGGACTCGGACTCGGGTCCGGTCGGATGAACAGTACTTGACCCGACTCGAATTTCCAGCGATTTAATATTTAGAATAATTCCCAGAAATTCATTTAATTCATTAAAAATATCAAAAGACTCAGAAAATTCCATAAAAATTCTGGAAAATACTTTGGATCATTTTGGACTCAAATAAAATATTTCCAACAAAATTTTATTTGCAAAGTTTAATTCTTTAATTATTTCAAAATGGAATAAATTCAAATAAATTCCAAATAAATCCAAATAAATTCCAGAAAATTCCAAAAATTCACCAAAGTGCCAATTCACACATGAATTTAAGAAAAGCAAAATTTTGGGGTGTTACAGCTAGCAACACAATAAATCTTCTGGTGTCATCACGACTCACATGAACTAGTGCTTTAAATAATTCATTAGTTGGATGTAATTTTATTACATATCGACCCATGGTTGTTCCCTTTAAACTTGTTCTCGTTTATGGTTGTCCCATTAGAGATGTGTTATACTTATGGTTGATACCTGGTTGAATTAGACTCGTTGTCTCTAGTATTGATGTCGTGATATTATTCCTATTTGAATTGCTTCCGTATTGTCCTGTTTTAGGGGAAATGCTGTCGAATTTTTTCTTGTACAACAGTTGAGATTTATGGGGTGTTACAGTTGGTATCAGAGCGGGCTTTAGGTCCTTGGCGTATGAGTTTAGGAAAAGATTCTATCATGAACTAAAATTTTGCTGTGTGAAATTAGTAGCATTGCTTAGGTTTAAGTTTTAAATTTGCCATAGGATAATAAACTTTAAAATTGACACACTTGCACTATTAGGATGGGATGGGCTGCATTGCATGGCATGCGTATGTTCGACTATATTTATGGTTTGATTGTTGGTGATTTTGATTATGTTTTTATTGGCGCGATTGTTTGTTTGCGGCTTGTTTGGGTACAGTATGCCACCAAAGACGCGCGCGACAGATTGTTCGGGAGGGAACGCTCCCGAGCCGTCAGAGGTGGCCGAACCTACCCAGGTTGTTTCGGCGGAATTAGTGGCCGCCATGAGGGCGATGCAGGAGGAGTTGCGGGTGCTGAGGCAGGGCGCACAGGCCGCCCCTGCTGTGGGCGCGGCTGTAGCACCTGTGCCAATTGTGGGCGCGGCAGGCGGTGGCATCAAGCTGCGAGAGTGGGTTGGACTGAGGCTGGACAGCTTTGATGGTGCGGGCACTCCGATCCAGGTGGCGGATTGGCTGTCCTTTATGGAGTTGCAGCTGGACGCTTTTGAGGTGGCGGCGCAAGATCGTGTCTGCTTTGTAGCACAGCTCTTGAAGGGAGAAGCCCAAATCTGGTGGAGGGGTGTGCTGTCCTCGAGGGGAGCGCCGGGGGACTTCTCTTGGGAGGAGTTTGTCCGGCAATTTTGGTCAGCGGTTCTTTTCCGCCACCTTCCTCGACAAGATGCAGATTGACTTGGGACAGTACATCCAAGACAAGAAGACTGTGGTGGAGTACGAGGTTGGCTTCAACCAGATTGTACGGTTTGAACTAAAAGCATGCATTTAAGTCTTGCAATCTCCAAATCATTTTTAGCAGCAAAGCCTTGAGAAACAAACGAATGCGAAGCTCTAGAGTCAAACAAAACTGTTGCAGGTACTGAGTTAACAAGTAACTTACCCAGTACGACGTATGTGGCATTCTGGAGTGCTTCTGCGGTGACATGGTTGACTCGGCCTCTTACCAAGGTCTGGGGTGCTGCTCCCGGCTGTGCTTTCCCGCGGTTTGCTCCTGGTACTGGCGTCCGGACTGGTGTGGATCCCAGATTAAAGCGGACTAGGGTCACTCCTGCTGTCTTCTTGGAGCAGCTGTTGGAAAAGTGCCCTGGCTCGTTGCATGTGTAGCAGCGTCTCACTGTCCCCTGTTGACTGCCTGAAGCGGCGTTTCTGGCTGGAGCTGGGGTCTGATAATTCTGGTTGACGGGTCTTGGTGCTGGTGACGGTGTCCTCGTTGCATTCTGCTGATTTGGCGCAACCCTCAAGCGTTGCTGTGCTCCCTGACGCGATCCCTGTTGTTGCATCCTTCGCTTCCAGTTCTCATCCAGTTCCTTGCGCTTGTCCTCAAGAATAAGCGCCTTGTTCACAAGCTCCTGGAAATCTGGAAAGGTGTGGGTGAGCAGTCCCACCTGTAGTTCTGAGTTAAGTCCCTTCATAAAGCGAGACTGTTTGGCTTTATCTGTTGCTACGTCTTCAGGTGCGTAACGTGCAAGCTGTGTGAACCTATTCAGGTATTCGGCCATCTGCTGGTTACCTTGCTTCAGTGCTCTGAATTCTTCCTTCTTGAGGTCCATAATTCCTTCCGGCACGTGATACTGACGAAATGCGGCGGTAAACTCCTCCCATGTGATGTCCTGAGGGTTCTCCCGCGTGGCACAGAAGTTCTCCCACCATTCGGCGGCTGTCCCTTCCAACTAGTGAGAAGCGTAGAGTACCTACTCATTTCTCATGAATTGCGCGATGTGTAGCTTCCTCTCAATTGACCTTAACCAATCGTCGGCATCCAACGGATTGGCATTCCCGGAGAAAGTGGGTGGATGAGTCCTCATGAACTCTGACAGTCTTGAATTCTGGCGTTGTCCTTGATTGACTTGATTATTCTGATTAGCCGTGGCGTGAGCGGTGATCTGTTGCATCTGCTGCATCATCGCATGCATCAATTGGGTCTGTGCAGCAAGAAAAGCTCCGAAATTCTGCATGTCAACTGGCGGTGCTGGCTGGGGTGCAGGTGCTCCATCATTGGGGTTCTCAGCTGGGCGAGAACCACTTCCATTGCCTCCAAGGTTTCCGCGGGTGTTCACCATCTGTCAATTGCTCCAAGGTTTCTGAGATGAGAGGGAACAAGAATAGACAAGTAGTAGGGAAACTTATGCAGGGGAAAAGTGTAACTCAAAATCCAACTTTATTATTAATAATAATAACTTGGTATGGTTGCTTACAATGCCTAAAGGCCTTGCAACACATACTGCACACTCAGCAAGCAACGAAAATCCAAATCGACTTTTACTGGAGTCTAACGTCTAAAGGGATGACTCTTATTCTATAACGCGACTCGACGAAGGAGTCTCAACCTTAACGCCTAAGCTCAGTCGTCGAGAAAACCTCCACTGCCTCCTCGGGGCGGGTGCGACGGCCTAGGCGCGAAACAATCGCCATGCCCTGCAACTGCAGCTGTGGTTGACGACGCGGCGTCCTCCTCTGGCTCTGGATCTAGCTGGTGCTGTGGCTGTGGCGCGGGTGCATGTGGCGCCTCTTCTGGGTCCTCCTCTGGCTCTGGGTCATCCAACTCTAACACTGGATCGGGGCCCTGTCCATACAGTGCGGTCTCCAGCTCTGCGATCCTTTCCGCAGCATAGGCGACGTACTCACGAGTATTCTCTAAGTGCTTCTTCTCCTCCTCAACCTGCTCGCGGGCCTTCTTCAACTCCTGGACTGTGTGATCGATAAGCTCCTCCTGGGCTGCGACGAATCTGGCTAAGTGAGTGACGGTAGCATCCTCATCCTCTATCGGCTTCCGCTGAGCTCTGCTGTCTCGGCGTGGGTGGTGATGGAATACTGTGCCTTCCAGCTCCATGGAGTAAGTGCGAGCGATCTGCTGCATTGCTCGACGCGACACCTCCTGAATTCCCATCTCAAAGGTAGACCTCCTGGCGGTGAAGTGGAAAGGGCGGCTGAACTTCGTCTTCTCTCGGGCATACACCGTGATCCGGACATCCCATCCTATGACCACTCCTGCTTGCACGAGTGTAGTCCCTCGGTAGAGCGGTCTCTCAAAACCTCCAAGAAACTGAAGCATACGCCACAACTCGGCGGCATAGCCTCCCTCGCGCTCCGGTGTAGTTGTTCTTCATCATCATCTGTCAAAAGACGCTCGCGTGAGAACGCAGCATTTTAAAATCAATGTGGAAGACAAAAAGAACTCAGCAAGGGGTATGAACAAGAAGGAAAGGGGTAAGTCAAGAATTCATTCATTATCTTGACAAATTTTATCTTTAGAAAATAGGTTTTATCCTCTCTACGACCAATTTAACTATGGGTGAGCCTACAGTCAGTATGGCTCTGATACCACCTCTGTCGGGACCCGAATTTGCAAATCCGGACCCTTTGTGTATTCAGCACTAGTCCAGGAATGCGCTAGTGCACACAGTCTCAACATTGGTAAATATCACAATCATACTCAACGAAATAATAAGGTACCTTAAATAGTTAACCAAGCTGGTTGCTCGACCTTAGGGTCGAGTTACAAATATACGCCACGCAGGGCGAAAACTAAATAAAAGAGAAATAACAGCAGCGGAAAAATAAGATAACTTCGTGGCGCCATCCATTATACCACAGGCAACTGACTGGGCTCGCTCCCTAGTTAGACGCTTCCTCTTGGAGTTCCTCCTTCGAGGCTGGTGCAGACTCTTCTTCACTGGTGTTGTATTGTGGCAAGGGTGAGTACTTGGTACTCAGCAAGTCATGCACAGAATGCAAGCTAATATACTACATGCATGGCTTAGTACAAAGGAGTAGCTCAGGGTATATTCGCAATAAAGCAGCATCTTGACAAGTAACATAAGTAGATTCGAAAGCAGTAGAAACATGTTTAAGAGCAATAACTTTTCCAGCAATTAAATATACATCTTTCCCCATTCTAATCCACATTTCCAACAACATCATTATTAGACCAAACCCAACCTTTCAAGTCCAAGTTATTTTCAAGAAAGTCTAACCCTTGACTGTAATTCCCGAGCGATGTCCAATACCGCGGACACGGCTATTCGAATAGATTTTACACTCTGCAGAGGTTATGCACTTTGCCCACAAGATACAGCCAAACACCACAAAGGCGAGTGTCCGTAACAAAGTCTTTCGGAAGCTTCTAACAGCACAAGTGGTCCTCCCCGGTGATTGCACACTAACCCTTCCCTTAGCGAAGGCGAAGTTTAGGCCAATCCACCATTAGATGGGTACCTAACCGCAGCCCCGGTACGCTCCCCCGTACAACTACACAAAAGGTATAGTTGACACCCCGAGGTCCCACAGGTACGTTATTAGCAACTTAATCAACTAGGTCCGTCCCATTACAGACATGTGGTTGCACGTTTGACTCAGTTCAAAGGCTTGCAAGGTTAAGTCCTTAGGGTGACCAGGGCAAGACTACCCGAAGAACCAAAACAACGTTCCCGGTGCCACAACTGGCCCACCCGATCATTCTTGCCACAAGCCCCGGTCAAATCTATTTATCAAACCCCCAGTTGATTACCAAGCACCACGTGCCATCGACGATCACAACACATGACACTTCTTCGAAACAGGTTCAATATCTTATTAGGTCAATATTAGCATTTGATTGTCCAAAGAATTCCACGTAGCAAGGCTAAGCATACTACTTCGGTCTAACTACCCATGTTGGCAATTTAATAATGTCCAACTAATAATCCACAACTAGGGTGACAAGGGGTCATGGCACATATTTAATTAACCAAGGTGTCATATAACAATTTGGCATTTATCTAATTTCCCATAATTAAGTAAAGCATTTTCTAATCAAGCTAGCATGCAATAGTTTAAACCAAATTAATTTGAAAATGGGATCAACATGGTCAAAGCACAACTTGCCTTCAAAGAGTGCTTGTTCTTGGTCTTGAGCTGGCTCCTGGGTCAACACTTCACCTTCAAAGCCTTCGGGCACTTCAACGTCTACTCGTAACGCGTGCAAATAGCAATAAATAAATAAACAGTAGGCAAAAAGTGTCCAAACATCCAAATAAAGTTCATAAACAAAGAGAGCATAATTTTATGAATTTTTAGAAATTGGAATCGTCAAATTCGGAGTTTAAATGCAAAAGTTATAACCGTTTAAAGTTTAAAGAAAACATTAATTAAATATAAACAGAGAAATATTCAAAATCAAAAATTAATTAAAATTCATATTTGAGTAGGTCTCATTTTTATGAAAATTTAGAAATTTGAATCACTCAAATCGGAGTTAAAACGCAAAAGTTATAAGCGTTTGAAGTTTGAATCTATATTTAAAATCAATAAACCGAATTAAATAAATAATTTCATTTTTCGGAAAAGGATTTATTGCGTCAGCATGACACGTGTCAGCACCTCATTGGTCCACATGGATCCGCTGACGTCAGCACCGGCCGAGTCCCCGATGACGTCAGCATGACGTCACCATGACACGTGGCACCACCCGGGTGCTGCCACGTGTCCTGGTCTACGGACGCGGTCCACGTGCACGGCTCGGTCCACGGTGGCACTGGTCCACCGGACCGGCGTCACTGACAGGCGGGCCCGCCCTGTTAGTGACCCCATCCCCGCCCACGGGGGCGCGCCGGTTCGGCTTCCGCACACGTGGCTAGACCTCGGCCATTGATTTGAAAATCAACGGCCCAGATCGGATCTGGCTTAACGCGTTATGGAAACTACACGGCTGATCTGGACCGTTCAATCTTGATCGGACGGTCAAGATCCAATATAATGTTTACAACGCGGCTAACCCTAGCTGTTCGATCTAGATCCAACGGCTGAGATTGGATCTAGTACGGTGCGGTTCTAGCTACGTGGCACAATCTAAACCGTTGGATCTAAATCCAACGGTTGGAAATAGATCTGGGGATTAGAACGTGGATCTCACCAGGGAGTGACGTGGACGAATCTGGGCCCTTGGATCTGGATCGGACGGTGGAGGGAGTTCGGGGTCCGGCGATGGCGTGCGGCGGCGCTGGCTCACCGGAGACGAGGACGGCGACCACGGCAACGGCGCTTGGGCGCGATTCCGGTGGAGTGAAGGGTCCCCTCCGACGCGTCTCGTCCTTGCGGTTCCGAATCTGGGCTTAACGACGGCGGAGGACGGCGGACGGCGGCGGAAACGGCGATTAACCGCGACGGAGCCCTAATGCAACTACGGCGAGCGATTGCAGCGCAACCACGGCGGCTCAAGCGACGTGGTCTAGGGCTATGGGTGCGCACGGAAACGGAGCACACGCTGGCGGCGGCGGCGCAATAAATAGGCCCCTCGGCGTCCGTGAAAACCGTGGAAACCGAGGCCCACATAGCTGCGGCGGCGGAATTCGAATTGGATTCGGATTAGGTGACGTGGCTCAACGCGAGCCGTTGGATCAAGATCCAACGGTGCGGGGGTTTGGGCTCGGTCCGCTCGGCGACACTGGCTCGGTCGGGCTCAGTTCTGCCCGCCGACGTGGCTCAATCTCGGCCGTTCGATCTTGATCGGATGGTCGAGAGGGTTACGGTTAGGCGACTGGGTTCAACCGGATCGGCTGGCTCGGGTCGGACTCGGGTCCGGTCGGATGAACAGTACAAACCAACTCGGTTTTTCCAGCGTTTAAATATTCAAATTAATTCCCAGAAATTCATTTAATTCATTAAAAATAGCAAAACACTCAGAAAAATTCCAGAAAAATTCCAGAAAATATTTTGGAACATTTTGGACTCAAATAAAATATTTCCAACAAAAATTTATTTGTAAAATCAAATTCTTTAATTATTTCAAAAGGGAATAAATTCAAATAAATTCCATATAAATCCAAATAAATTTCAGAAAATTCCAAAAATTCACCAAAGTGCCAAATCTTAATTAAATTCATGAAAAGGAAAAATTTGGGTTGTTACAGATCTTCATATAGTTTGGCAAAGGGATTATTGCATAAGTACTTTAATAATATGCGTTTGGGAGTTGGCATGCTCTGCAAGGAGCCGCTACTGACTATTGGATTAGAAAAGGATTTTCCGAATCCATGTCCAAATGCGCATGAACCTACAGGGTCTCACACTTAACGGGCTAGGACGCATTAATTTGGATTGGATCCATAATTAATGGACCTCGTGGGGTTAGCGCGTAGATGGGCCCAGACTGCCTAGGGTTTCACCTCGTGGCTATATAAGGAGGGGAGGATGCTAGACGCAGAACACACTTTCATGCGGTTTAGAGGTGTTTCGCCAGAAACCCTAGCCACCTCTCGTTGCCCCTGCCGAGCGACCCGGTGCTTGCACACCGACGCATGGCTTTCCATCCCCGGACGTGTGGACTGCTGTGGTAACGCTGCTGCTATTGCGGTGTAGAGAGGACGATCCATAGCGAGGACGATCCGTGGCGAGGACGATCCGCAGCGAGGACGATCCGCGGCGAGAACGATCCACTACAACGATGTGCGAAGTATTCCGCAACTGCGCGTCTAGTGGTAATAGATCTATGATCCCCTTCTTGCAAGTAGCTTTTCTGGTTTGCTGTAGAAATTTTAATTTGTGCTAGAGTAGCATACCGCATTCCTCAACAGCGGGGAAAAAGAAAAAGGTCGACTTTGATACCGCGACGTCTCTTGCCAAAGCCTTAGCGCCGCTGAGGGCTGTCCTGGTTGACGAGGTCATTCGTTTGAAGCAGGTTTTGGTTGAAACTGAAGCTCATCTTGCAGACGCCGATCATGCCATCAGCTCAGCCCAGGCGGATCTTCGTGTGCGTCGCGCTAAGCTCGCGATAATCTTCTGGCTAATGGAGGCCCAAGCCAAAGCGATCATACCTGTCCCTGGAAGTGAATCGGACGACGAAGCTTTGATTACAAGTGTATGTCATGCTGCGGAAGCTGCTGCTGATAGCATCCTTCCTTTTATTTAAATGATGTAGCCGAACATCTGATTGGAATTTATTATTCTTGGACAAACATTACTTCGGTCATCCTTTTTGTGTCTTTATGTTGGTCATGCATCCAAAACTTTGACTGCATTGAGTTAATTCAGCTTTTCTCGTTCTTGACTACCACCAGTCATTCTTGCTATGCTTTTCTTATTAGGACCCGATCCATATGCTGGGGTAGTATCTTTTCAAATACTTCCCATTGATGGCTTTAGCAAATGGCTCCCCTTCTAGAGTCTCTAGTGTGTATGAATTGCCCTGTACTGGTCAGCTGACTATACGGGCCTTCCCATGTCGGTGACCACTTCCATATTTACTGTCCTTTGTTCCGATTGGCAGGATAGTCTTCCATACTAGATCGCTTTCTTCAAATGACTTCAGCACCACCCTCTTGTAGATTTGCTCCAACGTTCTGAGTCGTAGTTCTGTCATATCCTCTAGATTATCGGCTAGTGCGTTTTCGTAATTCTCAGCTGGTACAGTGTCTTGTTTGGCCGTCCTGAGTGAGTTTATGCTGATTTCTATCGGCAATACCACTTCTTGCCCGTATACTAACTAGTACGGGGATACTTTCTTGACTCTATGGCACGATACCCTGTATGCCCAGAATGCATCAGCCAATGTCGCGTGCCAACCTCTGGGTTTGTTAGCAATCTTTCTGTTGATTAACTTGATCAACATTTTGTTCGATGACTCGGCCTGCCCATTGGCCTGAGCGTAGTATGGCGAAGAATTCAGCATCCTGATTCCTAAGCCTTGGGCGAAGCTTTGGAATGCCTTGGACATGAACACAGTGCCTTGATCGGTTATAATAGATTGCGGGACTCCAAACTGATAGACAATGTGCTCTTGGACAAATGCTACCACTTCTGTACTAGTGACCTTTGTCAACGGGATGGCTTCGACTCATTTGGAAAAATAATCTATGGCCACTAAGATAAACGTGTGCCCTTTGCTTGAGGCCAGGTAAATCAACCCAATTACGTCAATACCCCATCCACGGAACAGCCACGATTTCACTACTGGGTGCAGGGCTGTAGTGGGATCGTTCTGCAGGTTTTCGAACCTCTGACAATCTTGGCATCCTTTGTAATATCGGAAATAGTCTTCCAACATTGCCAGCCAATAATACTCAAAGCGTCTCAGTAACCATTTCATTTTATGGGCCGACTGATGTGTTCCACAGATTCCTTCGTGGACTTCCCCTATCACTATTTTCGCTTCTTTGGTACTGAGACAACGGGGAAGTAGTCCTTCCAGCATCCAATAGTACAGAATGTTATCAATTAGCATATACCTTAGTGCCTGTCGTTTGGTTTTCACATCCGTCTTGGCTGAAGGATTCGTCAAGTAAGCCGTAATCTTTCCACACCAGTCAGGTGTTGTTAGGCACATTACTGCTATTTCAATTGGTTCACAATCGGTCAACCGATCAAGGGGCATATACCTTGATGCTTGCTGAGCCAACTCATTAGCTCGACCATTCTTTCCTTGAGGTACGTGGCCGATTGTCAAAGAGCCAAAATCCTTTATGAATTCATGGCACCACGCCAAGTATTTGTTTAGGATTTCATCGTGGTAGTTGAACTTCCCCCGCACCTGCTGGACTACTAGTAATGAATCACCATAGGCTTCAACAGAATTTGCCTCGACACTATGCAACATGCATAAGCCTTTGATCAAAGCTTCGTATTCCGCTTGATTGTTTGAGCATTGGTGCTTTAGCTTGAAGGCAAACTTAAAGTGACACTCTCTGGGGGATACCAAGACCACTCCGATACCAGCCCCTTCCTTGCAGATTGATCCATTGAAATAAAATTACCAAGGGGCGAGGCTTATTAGCCCATTGGTAGGAGAATGATCCGCGATGAAATCGGCCACTACCTGCCCTCTTACAGCTTTGGCCAATTCAAATGTTAGATCGAAATCAGTGAGTCTGTAGGCCCATTTCCCGAGTTGTCTTTTCATTATGGATGTAGATAGTATATACTTGATAACGTCGGTCTTTCCTATGACTGTACATGTAGACGATAATATGTAATGCCTCAGCTTTATGCATGCGAAGTAGAGAGACAAGCAGAGCTTTTCAACTGCCCTTTGTTTATCGGTTCCCTGAATAAATATTACGACTTTGTTCGTTGGATACGATCTGATTGTGAAACACATTGTCAATTGACATTATTCTAAACGAGTCCCTGATCCATATCATTATGAGGAGCGGTGATGATTTGATCATCACATGTATTGGTTGATGGTAATGTTTCACATATCATAGATATGGAGATATCAAACCAATAATGTGGACACATGTTGAAGAACATGGGTAGTCGGACAAAACCCACTCTGAGATGCTGTGAGTTGTTATCTGTTATAGTGCCATCAGTGTATAGTCTCGAGTGGTACGCTTATATGGTCCTTAGACCTGAGATTGTCATAGATGCCTAGCATCTAGACTTGTATACTTTGGTATCATCAAACACTACACCGTAACAGGGTAGTTATAAAGATGACTACTGGTTATGCCACAATACATCGCCAAGGGTGTGATGATCAAGATGGGATTTGCCCCTCCTAGATAACGCGAGAGATACCTCTGGGCCCCTCGTGTGGATGGATAGGGAAAGTGCACGACTGTGCTAAGATGACTAAGGAGTTAGTCATAGTTTATATCCATTACACTGTCGAGTGAAGTGGTCGAGCTATCAACAAGGGTGGCGCGTATCTCGCCTTGAGCTTGACTGGTATCGAGTGGCAAAGGGATCGGTATGTGAGTGTATCAAGGTTCAGCCGAATATTGACTCTGTGCATTCGGGGGTCAATACGTACTGCTAGGTGCTGCTGTTTATCTGTGAAACTGAAACGAGTTTCCGAATTCACGTCCGACTTGTACTGAGCCAAATGGGTCACACACTTAACGAGTTGGAACTATTTAATGGGTTTGTGCGTGGATGAGATCCGCGTTGGAGGTGGAACCCTAGCGGGCTTCGGTCCACTAGCATGTCTATAAAAGGAGCGAGTCCAGGAATAGTGCGTAGTAGAGATTAGAACCCTCACCACGTTCAGCCGTCACGCACCCCTCCTGCACCCCAGAAACCCTAGCCGTGTGGTGAGGTGCTAGCACACCCCGCACGGCATTCCTGCTCGGTACGTGTGGATACCGGTAGAGGCGCTGCTGCTCGCGGACGCGCTATTCGGTTGGATCTCCGGCGACTTTCGGTGGTCGATCTCGACTAGATTATCGGGAAGAACTCGGTGTAGATCGTGAAGCACTAGGTCGAGAAGCAATTGGCGGAAGTCCAGAAGCACTCGGTGGAGGTCGAGAACCACTCAGTAGAGGTCAGAAACCACTTGGCGTTGATGGGGACGTGAACGACTACTTCCTCTACGCGCATGTATCTGCTTCCGCTGCATCGGTGAGTCAAGGGTAACGACTCATGATCCTCTACTCGCATGTGATCTTGGATGATTCGTGGTAGAAAATTTTGATTTTATGCTCATGTAGCCTACCCGTTATCCCAAAACGTGCGGCCAATTTGCACCAGGACTGGCCATGGCGATGTGAACCGATGTATCGGCCTCCATCACCTCGATTGGATCACCATTCCATTGTATCAATTTCTGATGCATGTGGAACCCTAGCGGGCTTCGGTCCACTAGCATGTCTATAAAAGGAGTGAGTCCAGGAATAGTGCGTAGTAGAGATTAGAACCCTCACCACGTTCAGCCGTCGTGCACCCCTCCTGCTCGCCAGAAACCCTAGCCGTGTAGTGAGGTGCTAGCACACCCCGCATGGCGTTCTTGCTCGGTACGTGTGGATACCGGTAGAGGCGCTGCCGCTCGCAGACGTGCTATTCGGTTGGATCTCCGGCAACTTTCGGTGGTCGATCTCGACTAGATCTATCAGGAAGAACTCGGTGTAGATCGAGAAGCACTAGGTCGAGAAGCAATTGGCGGAAGTCCAGAAGCACTCGGCGGAGGTTGAGAACCACTCAGCGGAGGTCAGAAACCACTCGGCGTTGATCGGGACGTGAACGACTACTTCCTCTACGCGCATGTATCTGCTTCCGCTGCATCGGCGCGTCAAGGGTAACGACTCATGATCCTCTACTCGCATGTGATCTTGGATGATTCGTGGTAGAAAATTTTGATTTTATGCTCATGTAGCCAACCCGTTATCCCAAAACGTGCGGCCAATTTGCACCAGGACTGGCCATGGCGATGTGTACCGATGTATCGGCCTCCATCACCTCGATTGGATCGCCGTTCCATTGTATCAATTTCTGATGCATGGTAGACGGGATGCAGCAGTTGGCTTGGATCCAGTCTCTTCCTAGAAGCACGTTGTAACTTCCCTTGGCGTCTACTACGAAGAAAGCGATCGGCAATGTTTTGCTGCCGACTGTTAGTTCGGTCACCATGTGTAACATCCCAAAATTTTGCTTCTCTTAAATTCATGTGTGATTTGACACTTTGGTGAATTTTTGGAATTTTCTGGAATTTATTTGGGTTTATTTGGAATTTATTTGAATTTATTCCATTTTGAAATAATTAAAGAATTTAATTTTGCAAATAAAATTTTGTTGGAAATATTTTATTCGAGTCCAAAATGATCCAAAATATTTTCCAGAATTTTTCCGAATTTTTCGGAGAAATCATTTGCTATTTTTAATGAATTAAATGAATTATCGAATTATTTTAAATATTAATTCGCTGAAAAAGGACCGACCGGTTTCGGTTATTATTCCTTCGTCCAGCTCGACTCGAGTCCGACCGAACCCGAGCCGAGCTTGACTCGACCGAACCCACTTAAATCCTAATCAATCCCTAACCGCTGGATCAAGATCCAACGGCCGAGATCCGCCTGCACGCTCGAAAGCCAGAATCGGCCGGATCCGGATCGCGCCTGGCGATCGCGTGGCCTGCGGATCGCGCGCACGGACGCCACGATTGCTGCTCGGGCCGAGTCCGAGCCGGACTCGCCGCCAGCGCCAAGTAGCGAACCAGGGTTTCCGCTTCAGGCACGGACGCCGCAGGCTATTTAAAGCGCGAGACGCCCCCGAGGTTGCCCTCATCCTGCGCACTCGTTTCGAGCCATCTCGCCGAGCCGCCACCGCTGAGCCGCACGCCGCCGGAGTTGTCTCTTCCTCCGCCGCGTTTGCTTTGCCGCCATTGCCGTCGCTGCCTTCGCCGAAGGAGCTCAGATCCGAGTCTCGCCGACGACGCACTGGCGGAGAGGTTTATCTCGCCGAGCACGCCCCCAAACGCCGCTTCTGCTCGGTTGCCGTCCCTCGCTTCCGGCCAAGCTGCCAGAAGCCATCGCTGGCCTGGCGAGCTCGGAGGACCGCCGATCCAGACGGACGGTTGAGGCGCAGCTCACGTGTTCCCAAACCCGATTAGATCTCGGATCGCTGATCAAGATCCAACGGTTCACAATCGCCACGCGGCCGTAGAAGGCGATTATAGGATTAGATCTCGACCGTCCGACTAGATCGAACGGCCCACTTGCATCGGTAGTTTCAACGTGGTTAACCTCGATCTAATCCGCGCCTGATTTTCAAACCAACGGGGACGAGATTGCGCCACGCGGTTCGAAGTTGGACCGACGCGTCGCCACACGCACGCGTGACGCCGACACGCTGGCCCGCTGCGGTCGAGGGCCCGCATGTCGCGGCCAACCCAGCCAAGCGCCGACGCCACCCATGACGCCACAAGGACCCCACCAGACTGGCTGAGCTCACCGACGCCGATGACGCCACCCGAGAGGGCCCATGTCACGACACGTGAGAGTCGTGGACCGAGTCCACTGTAGACCAAGCCGAAGTGACCAAGTCCATGGACCGGCCGACGCCATGAGGCCAATCGAGGCTGCCACGGTCCATGCCGACGCAATAATTAATTTCCAAAAAGAAAATGATTTATTAATTCGAAATATTGATTCAAATTTAGATTCAAACTTCAAACGCTTATAACTTTTAAGTGCTTCAACTCCGATTTGAGCGATTCAAATTTCTAAATTTGTATAAAATTGAGATCTACCTAAATATGAATTTTATTTAATTTTTGGACTAAAGTTTTTCTCTCTGTAAAATTATTTAATTGATT
The DNA here is from genome assembly GCA_036346355.1 of Rhipidocladum racemiflorum. Lineage (NCBI taxonomy): Eukaryota > Viridiplantae > Streptophyta > Magnoliopsida > Poales > Poaceae > Rhipidocladum > Rhipidocladum racemiflorum. The sequence continues at coordinate 14,360,121 of CM070584.1, forward strand.
ATTTAAACTTTAAATAATCATAACTTTTATGCTTTAACTCCAAATTTGATTTATCTCCAGTTTCTAAAAATCCAGAAAATTATGTTCTCTCTGTTTATGGATTTTATTTGGAGTTTTGGGATCTTTTGCATAGTGTTCATTTGTGTATTTGCTATTTGCACGCTTTAATGAGTAGACGTTGAAGTGCCGGAAGGATTCGAGGAGAAGTGTTGACTGTGATCCAACTCAAGACCAAGAGCAAGTGCTTTTTGAAGGCAAGTTGTGCTTTGACCATATTGATCCTATTTCTAAATTCATTTTGATTTAAACTATTGCATGCTAGTTTAATTAGAAAGATACTTTGGTTTAAACTCGGGGTTAGATAAATACCAATTTGCTATATGACACCTTGATTACTTAAGCATGTGCCATGACCTTTGTCACCCTAGTTGTGGTTTACTAGTTGGACATTACTAAATTGCCAACATGGGTTTAGATCGCTGTGGTATAACGCTTAGACTACGCATGTTGCTCATGACATGATTTTGGATAATCAAATGCTAATATTGACTTAATGATATATTGAACCTGCTTTGGAAAAGTATCATGTGATGTTGATGGCACGTGGTGCATGGTAATCAACTCTGGGTTTGATAAACAGATTTCGACTGGGCATGTGGCAAGAGTAATCGTGGCCGCCAGGCATTGGGAGTGATGATTTGGTTTTTCGGGTAGTCTTGCCCTGGTCACTCTAAGGACTTAACCTGCAAGCCTTTCAACTGGGTCATACTTGCAACCACATGGTCTGGAATGGGACGGCCCTAGTTGACTAAGTCGCTAAGGACTCACTTGTGGAGCCTCAGGGTGTCGGCTATACACCTTTGTGTGATTGTACTGGGAGCGATTGCTGCGGGCTGTGTACCCATCTAACGGTGTGTTGGTCCCATACTTCGCCTGGCTAAGGGAAGGATGGTGTAGAGCACGACGAGAGGACCAATTGTTGTTTGAGGCTTCCAAAGGCTTTGTTACGGAACTCGCCTTGTGGTGTTTGACTGTGATTCTTGTGGGTAAAGTGCATAACCTCTCGCAGAGTGTAGAATCTATTTGAATAGCCGAGTCCACTGTGATCGACAATGCTCGGGAATTACAAACAAGGGGTAGACTTTCCGAAATAACTTGGTTTTGAAAAGATGGGTTGGTTTAATGTCAAGGAAGATGATGGAAATATGGTTTAGATGGGAAAAATGTTTATTAAACTTCTTGAAAAGTTATTTATGCTTTACTTATTTCTAACGCTTTAATCTACTTCATATTACTTGTCAAAAGTCACATCGCAAATATACTCTCGAGCTATTCCTTTGTACTAAGCCATGCATATAGTATATTAGCTTGCATTCTCAGGTATGACTTGGCTTGAGTACCAAGTACTCACCCTGCCTCAACACAATATCGCTGAAGAGGAGATTACGCCCTTTGGAGGAGGAACTCCAAGAAGACCCGCTCACTTAGATGCGAGCCTGGCCGCTTGCTCGTGGTATACCGATGGCGCCACAGTTTATTTGATTTTCCTTCTCGCCGCCGCTATTTCTTTAATAAGTTTCGCTTGCAAGGCATATATTTGTAACTCTGGCCATAAGGTCGAGTAACCCTTTGATTATTTAAATAAAGTACTTTGATAGTATCGTATGGTATGATTGTGATATATACCGATGTTAAGACTGTGTGCACTAGCTGCTCCTCGACTAGTGCTGAATACCGTAGGGTCCGATTTGCAAATTCGGGTCCCGACAGAGGTGGTATCAGAGCCATACTTGACCGTAGGCTCAACCCTAGCTAGAATGGTCGAGTGAGGATAAAACTCTATTTTCTAAAGCTAAAAAGTTGTCAAGATAAGAAATGACCTCTCGACTTATCCCCTTCTCTCTTTCTTGTCTCTTGCTGAATTTTCCCTTACCTTGTCACAATTTAAAAATTGTGCTCTACGTAAAGCACTCTTGTGACAGATGGAGGAAGAGTTCAACCACGCTGATCTAGGAGTTGGTCACGCCGCTGAACTTTGGCATATGCTACACTCTGTGAGATTTTGAGAAGCCCCAATACCAAGTGGAAGTGATCGATGCTAGGATTGATCAAGGCTTGTGACGTGAGGATTGAGGTACCTGTCAGAAGAGGGGCCTGTGCAACGCCTCGACACATCGCACCGCTGTAAGATCTACAATGCAGATGGGTATCCAAGAAGTTTCACGACGAGCAATGCGCACATTACCAAAGATTCACGCCAGAGAGTTGGAAAGCACGGTGTTCCGTTATCCGCTAAGAATGATAACCTTTCTTGACCAAGACGATTCAGGATGAGAATGCCACGGTTACAGCTTGGCACGATTCGTCGCCGCCGTAGAAGTACTAGATAATACAAGCAAGGAGCTACGTATGCCCGCAAGGAGATCACGCCAGAGAAGAACATGGCGGGAAGCTCAAGAGTATGGTGGCACACCTTCTACTAAGGATTGACGAGTTGGAGATGACTTTGTACGACCGGACCCGTGAGCCAAGATTTAGCCACACCCGCCATCCGTGAGGAGCCGATTCGATGAGGACACCGCTTCTTCACTACCACAGATGACATAGTCGCCGGACATGGCGATCGCTTCGCGCTTATGCCGCAAAGACCTGCACTCCAGGCCGTGGAGGTTTTCTCGATGAGTGAGCTTTAGGTTCTATAGTGAGACTCCTTCGCCGAAGTCATAGAATAAAGAGTCACCCTTTAGGCGTTAGACTCCAGAGTTAGTCTGACGGATTTGCTTTGTTTGTCGAGGTGCAAAGATGTTGCAAGGCCCTTAGGCATTGTAAGCAGCCATACCAAGTTATTAATAATAAAGTTGGACCTTAAAGTTACCCCTTTGCCCCGCATAAGTTCCATATTACTTGTCTATTCTTGTTTCTCTCATCTCTAAACCTAGAGCAAATCGAGGATGGTAAACACCCGTGGGAACTTTGGAAGCAATGGGAGGATCTCGCCAACAGTAAAACCCCAATGATGGAGCACCAAAGACCGCCATCGATGTGCAGAATTTTGGAGCATTTCTGTCGCTGATCAGACTGATGATGCTGCTATGATGCAACAAATGCAGCATCGCTTATCAAGCCAAAGCCACGCTAATCAAGTTAATCAGTGACCACGCCAATACAAGGTCATGAGTTCATGAGGACTCACCCACCCACTTTCTCTGAAAATGCCAATCCATTGGAGGCCGGCGATTGGTTAAGATCAATCGAGAGGAAGCTACATATAGCTCATCGCATAGGGAATGAGAAGGTACTTTACGCTTCTCAGCTTGAAGGAATAAATACGAATGGTGGAGAACTCGTACACGCAGGAGAACCTCAAGATATCACTTGGGAAGAGTTCACACTGCATTCCGACAAGATTCACGCGGCCTGGAAGGAATCATGGACCTTAAGAAGGAGGAGTTCAGAGATCAAGCAAGGTAATCACCTGGCCAACTACCCGAACAAGTTCACACAGCCTAGCACGCCACGCACCGAGGATGTAGCGGCAGATAAATCCATAGCCTCGCTTATGAAGGGACTTAACTCAGTGATTGCAAGTAGGGTTGATCACCCACACCTTTCCCGGATTTCCAAGAGTTGGTGAATAAGGCACTTATTCTTGAGGACAAGCGCAAGGAATCGATGAGAACAGAAGCGCAGGATGCAACAAACAGGATCACGCCAGGAACGCACAAATGTCGCCCTAGAGTTGCACCAAATCAATTCTTCGATTCCAACCACACGCAACGAGGACACCATCCCCCAAGACCAAGACCTCGCCAATCGTAACTACTGCATTTCCTTCGCTGAAAACGCTACCTGCATTAAGGAACAAAGAGACGCTGCATAACCAACCGCAACGAGCCAGACACTTTGCCAACAGCTTGTCCAAGAAGATGCAGGAGCGACTCCCGCCTGGCTTCAATCTAGGAACCACCCCAGCTAGACGCCAGCACTGTGAGCCACACCCTGCACTGGTGAGAGGCCGAAGCCAACTATGTCACCGCAGATGCACCGCAGAATGCTACTGACGCTTCGACGGGTAAGTTACTTGTTAACTCAAGACTGCACGCTTTGTTTGACTGAGCCAGATTCGCTTGTTTCGCACGGCTTTTGCCGCTAGAAATGACTTGAGAATTGCAAGACTTAAGTGCATGCTTTTAGTTCAAAACCCCTGGTTCAACTCCGAACGGAAGTAGGATGTTCCGGGTGAGAATACTAATAGATGGAATAGAGTTCCTAGCAAACCTTATAATTTTGGAGACCTGCACCTTAGATGTTATATTGGGAATGGATTGGTTATCCAAGCACAAGGCCGTATTGGATTGTGGACGAAGGACTATCTCGATTGAGAGCCCGTGTGGGAAGAAAGTGGAATTTCAAGCCACTGCGATTAGAGATGGACAGTTGATGGTTATGATACCAAGGCAATCAGCATAGAGGATGTCCCAGAGTAAATGAGTACCCCGATGTTTTTCCCGAAGATCTACCTGGTATGCCGCCAGACAGGGACATAGAGTTTGTGATAGAGCTTGTACTGCACAGACCGATAGCAAAGAGACCCTATCGGATGTCTACCGAGGAGTTGGTAGAAATGAAGAAACAGCTAGAGGAGTTAATGGAGAAAGGATTTATCGAGACCAAGTTCGTCGCCGTGGGGAGCACCGATTTTGTTTGTCAAGAAGAAGGGACGGGAGTTTCGTGGATGTGCATCGACTACCGTGCACTCAATGAAGTCACCGTGAAGAATAAGTATCCGCTACCCGTGATTGATGATTTGTTTGATCAGTTAAGAGGAGCCGGAGTTTTCTCCAAGATTGATCTCGAGATCGGGATACCATCGATTGAAGATCCGATCGTAAGATATTCAAGATCGCATTCGTCAAGATATGGACATTACGAGTTTACGATTATGTCCTTTGGGGCCGAATCGCCCACTTATTTCATGAATATGATGAATAAGGTGTTCATGGAATATTTGGACAAGTTTGTCGTCGTGTTCATAGACGATATCCTAATCTACTCCAAGACAGAGGATGAACATGCCGAACACTTAAGGCGAGTTTTGGAAAAGGCCGAGGAACAGAACTTTTCGCCAAGTTCAGCAAGTGTGACTTTTGGAAGGACAAAGTGGAGTTCCTTGGACATGGGATGACCGCAGAAGGAGTCGCCGTAGAGCCAAGCAAAGTAGAAGCGGTGTTACATTGGGAGCACCAAGATCGTGACCCAGTTCGGAGTTTCCTTGGAATGGCAGGATACTACCGCCGTTTCATCGAAGGCTTTTCGACAATTGCAAAACCTCTTCGCAATTGCCAAGAAGGAAAAGAAGTTTGCATGGACGCCGAATGTGAGAAAGGATTTCAGAGTGAAGAAGCGATTGACATCAAGCACCGGTGTTAGTTCTACCGATGTTGCTCAAAGCTTCGATATTTATTGTGACGACGCGCGCCAAGGACTTGGATGTGTGCCGATGCGTAATGGAAAGGTCGCCGCTTATGCATCAAGGCGCTTGAGGCCGCATGAGGAAAATTATCCGACACATGACTTGGAGTTAGTCGTAGTGCATGCCTTGAAGATATGGCGTCACTATCGATTGGAAACAGATGTGAAGTATATACGGATCATAAGAGTTTTAAGTACATATTCACCCAATGGATCTGAATATGAGGCAAAGGAGATGGCTAGAGTTAATCAAGGACTACAATGTTGGAATCCATTACCATCCCTGAAGGCCAACGTAGTTGCCGATGCTCGAGTCGGAAGAGCCATACCGCGAGTATGTTGCTAGCCATAAGTCGGGATGAGTTATGTGAGGAGTTTTAAAATGAAGATTGAGGTTGTACCTAGCGGATTCTTGGCGCATTAGAAGTAAAACCGACCCTGGAGGATCAGATTCGAGAAGGACGTAAGGATGATGACAAGATCCGCAGGATTAAGTCCATCAAGGAGGAAGGCAAGGCAGAGGACTTCAAGATGGATGAGCAAGGCACGATGTGGATGAAGGGTCGCATTTGTGTGCCTAACAAAAAGGAGTTAAAGCAACTGATTCTGGAGGAAGCCCATGACTCCAAGTACTCGATTCATCCTGGAAGCGCCAAGATGTATCAGATCCTGAAGGGGAGATTCTGGCAGTATGAAACGTGAAGTTGCCGAGCATGTTGCATTGTCACGTATGCCAGAGTCAAGGCAATGCATCGAGAGACCAAAGCAGGATTGCTACAACCGCTGAAAATACCTGAGTGGAAGTGGGAGTAAATCGGAATGTATTTCTTTACCGGTTTGTCAAGACTCAAGGAGGTTATGACTCCATATGGGTTATAGTGGATCGCTTGACTAAAGTAGCCCATTTTATACCCGTGATGAACAATTACTCGGGAGATAAATTAGCATTTTTATACATGATCAGGATTGTCTGTTTTCACGGTGTGCCAAATAGGATTGTATCGGACGAGGTACCCAATTTACCTCAAGGTTGGAATAAGTTGCATGAAGCCATGGGAACCCGTTTGAACTTCAAGATGCCTTATCATCCACAGACGGATGGACAGACCGAAAGAGTCAACCAGATTCTGGAGGATATGCTAAGAGCTTGTGCATTGGCCTATGCTACCTCTTGGGATAAGAGTTTGCCGTATCGAGTTCGATTACAACAATAGTTATCGTGCTAGTTTACGATGTCACCTTTTGAGGCATCAGCTATGGTCGACCATCGGACGCCATTGAATTGGAATGAGACCGTGAGCGCCGTGTCTTTGGGCCTGATATTCTTCAAGAGGTCAAGAGCAGGTCGCTATGATTAGGAAAGGTTGAAGATAGCCCAATCTCGACAAAAGAGTTATCTTGACAATCGTCGCCGAGACTTGAGTTTTGAACCGTAAGATTTTGTTTACCTCGAGTTACGCCTCTCGGGAGTTAAGAGGTTCCATGCCAAAGAAACTCGCACCTGCTATGTTGGACCATTTAAGATTTTGAGCCGCAGAGGCGGTTGCTTATCACCGGAGTTGCCACGATCGTTGGCGAGTACATGATGTATTCCATGTGTCCCAGTTAAAGAAGTGTCTCCGAGTTCCTGAGGAACAGACACCGCTAGAGTCAATTGAGTTGCAAGAGGATTTGACCTATAAGGAGCATCCCGTGAGGATTCTAGACACCATGGATCGAGAAACTAGAAACAAGTCAACCCGTTTTTGTAGAGTTCAGTGGAGCAACCATGAAGAAAGCGAAGCGACTTGGGAGCTAAGAGGATTTGAAGAAAGAGTTTCCAAACCTATTCCTTTAGTGAGCCCTGAATCTCGGGGACGAGATTCTATTAAGGGGGGGAGGTTTGTAACATCCCAAAATTTTGCTTCTCTTAAATTCATGTGTGATTTGACACTTTGGTGAATTTTTGGAATTTTCTGGAATTTATTTGGGTTTATTTGGAATTTATTTGAATTTATTCCATTTTGAAATAATTAAAGAATTTAATTTTGCAAATAAAATTTTGTTGGAAATATTTTATTCGAGTCCAAAATGATCCAAAATATTTTCCAATTTTTCGAATTTTTTCTGAGTCATTTGCTATTTTTAATGAATTAAATGAATTAGGAATTATTTTAAATATTAATTATTTGAAAAGGACCGACCGTCGGTTACTATTCCTTCGAGTCGGACTCGAGTCCGACCGAACCCGATCGAGCCAGTTGACTCGCCAAACCCACTCCTAAACCTAATCAATCCCAACCGTTGGATCAAGATCCAACGGCCGAGATCCGCCGTCTGCTCGAGCCGTAGTCGGGCGGATCCGATCGCGCCGTCGATCGTGGCGTTAATCGCGCCACGTGGACGGCCACGATTTAAATCGTCTTCGCCGTCCGGCCGGACCGCGCCGCGCCGCCGCCGTAGCGAACTAGGTTTCCGTCTAGGGCACGCCGAGGCTATTTAAAGCGTGAGACGTCCCCAGGGTTGCCCTCATCCTTGCGCACCCGTTCCCGAGCCATCTCGCCGAGCCGCCACCGTTGAGCCGCAATCGCTCGCCGGAGTTGTCTCTTCCCTCCGCCGCGGTTTGCGCGGTTTCGCCGTCGTCCGTCGTCTTCGCCGAAGGAGCCCGGATCCGAGTCCGCGGCGAGACGCACCGAAGGAGGCTTCATCTCGCGAGCACGCCCCAAACGCCGCGTCGGGCTCGTCGTCGTCCGTCTCCGGTCAAGCCAGCGCCGGCGGAAGCCATCGCCGTCGCGAGCTCGGAGGACCGTCGGATCGGTCGGACGGTTGAGGTGAGCTCACGTGTTCCCAAACCCGATTAGATGCGGATCGTTGGATCAAGATCCAACGGTTCACAATCGCCACGTCTTTGTAGCGATGCGATTATAGGATTAGATACGGGACCGCCCGATCTAGATCGAAGCGGCCCCACGAGCATCGAGTAGTTTCAACGTGTTAACCCTGGATCTAATCCGCGCCGTTGATTTTCAAACCAACGGGCGAGATTGCGCCACGTGTCGGGAAGTTGGGCCGACGCGGTCGGCCGGCCCACGACGTGCAGTGTGACACGCGGCCCGCGTGTCGAGGGCCCGCATGTCGCTGGCTAACCCAGCCAAGCCGACGTCACCCATGACGTCACGATGGACCCCACTGCCGGCCGTGGTGAGCCCGACGTCGGCGATGACGTCACCCGAGAGGGCCCACATGTCAGCGACCACGTGAGTCGTGGGACCGAGTCCACGAGACCCAAGCCGGCGTGGACCAAGTCCATGGACCGCTGACGCGTCAGCAGGCCAATCGAGGCTGCCACGTGTCCATGCCGACGCAATAATTAATTTCGAAAAGAAAATGATTTATTAATTCGAAATATTGATTCAAATTTAGATTCAAACTTCAAACGCTTATAACTTTTGCGTTTCAACTCCGATTTGAGCGATTCAAATTTCTAAATTTGTATAAAATTGAGATCTACCTAAATATGAATTTTATTTAATTTTTGGACTAAAGTTTTTCTCTGTAAAATTATTTAATTGATTATTTAAACTTTAAATAATCATAACTTTTAACGTTTAACTCCAAATTTGATTTATTCCAGTTTCTAAAAATCCAGAAAATTATGTTCTCTCTGTTTATGGATTTTATTTGGAGTTTTGGGATCTTTTTGCATAGTGTTCATTTGTGTATTTGCTATTTGCACGCTTTACGAGTAGACGCGTTGAAGTGCCTAAGGATTCGAGGGAGAAGTGTTGACTCAGGATCCAACTCAAGACCAAGAGCAAGTGCTTTTTGAAGGCAAGTTGTGCTTTGACCATATTGATCCTATTTCGAAATCTATTTTGATTTAAACTATTGCATGCTAGTTTAATTAGAAAGATACTTTGGTTTAAACACGGGGTTAGATAAATACCAATTTGCTATATGACACCTTGATTACTTAAGTATGTGCCATGACCTTTTGTCACCCTAGTTGTGGTTTACTAGTTGGACATTACTAAATTGCCAACATGGGTTTAGATCGTTGTAGTATACTGCTTAGACCTGCTACGTGCTCATGACATGATTTTGGATAATCAAATGCTAATATTGACTTAATGATATATTGAACTGTTTTGGAAAAGTATCATGTGATGTTGATGGCACGTGGTGCATGGTAATCAATCGGGGTTTGATAAAATTTATTTGGGGCATGTGGCAAGAGTAATCGTGTGGGCCAGTTGTGGCATTGGGAGTGATGATTTGGTTTTTTCGGGTAGTCTTGCCCTGGTCACTCTAAGGACTTAACCTTGCAAGCCTTTGAACCGGGTCATACTTGCAACCACATGGCTGGAATGGGACGGCCCTAGTTGACTAAGTCGCTAAGGACTCACTTGTGGAGCCTCGAGGTGTCGATTACACCTTTTGTGTGATTGTGCACGGGGGCGTGTCGTGGCTGTGGCCAGGTACCCATCTAACGGTGTGTTGGTCCCATACTTCGCCTTGGCTAAGGAAGGGATGGTGTAGAGCACGTCTGGAGAGGACCACCTGTGTTGTTTGAGGCTTCCAAAGGCTTTGTTACGGAACTCGCCTTTGTGGTGTTTGACTGTATCTTGTGGGTAAAGTGCATAACCTCTGCAGAGTGTAGAATCTATTTGAATAGCCGAGTCCACGATCTTTGGACAATGCTCGGAATTACATCAAGGGGTAGACTTTACGAAAATAACTTGGTTTTGAAAAGATGGGTTGGTTTAACAAGGAAGATGATGGAAATATGGTTTAGGATGGGAAAAATGTTTATTAAACTTCTTGAAAAGTTATTTATGCTTTACTTATTTCTCTGCTTTGAATCTACTCATATTACTTGTCAAAAGTCATTTCTGCAAATATACTGAGCTATTCCTTTGTACTAAGCCATGCATATAGTATATTAGCTTGCATTCTGTGCATGACTTGAGTACCAAGTACTCACCCTTGCCTCAACACAATATCGCTTGAAGAGGAGATTACGCCACTTTGGAGGAGGAACTCCAAGAAGACCCGTCTACTTAGGGATGCGAGCCCGGTCAGTTGCCTGTGGTATCTTTGGATGGCGCCACAGTTTATTTGATTTTCCGCTGCTGCTATTTCTCTTTTAATAAGTTTCGCCTTGCAAGGCATATATTTGTAACTTGGCCATAAGGTCGAGTAACCCTTTGATTATTTAAATAAAGTACTTTGATAGTATCGTATGGTATGATTGTGATATATACCGATGTTAAGACTGTGTGCACTAGCGCGTTCCTGGACTAGTGCTGAATACACAGAGGGTCCGGATTTGCAAATTCGGGGTCCCGACACCATGACACCTCTGGCCTTCGTTGGTTCCTCTGTGAAATCGTTCAAGACCATATTGGTCTTGATGAGATCTTCGTCGGTCTTGCCCAATTTTTTGCAGGGCGAACACCATGTTTATATCTACTGGAGGGGGTGTCTTGTCCTACACCGTAGATAACTCTGTACTGCCTACCAAGGCTGGCCCCGTGTCATCCGCCGTGATTGCTTCTGCTTCAGTCTTTGTGGGTGTCTCCACGTCAGCTACTATGGGAGTTTCCTCATCGTCTGGCACGTACGGTTTCTCTAGAGTGACCTCCTTTTCACACCATTCCTTTGTCGTGATCTTTATGGGGCATAACTTATCGAACGTCTCATCTCTTCGTCTTTCCTCCTCGGCCTCTCTCAGCTCTTGAGTCCTGAGGCGTTGGAGCCGACGCCTTTGTTATTTCGTCAACCCGAAGGGGCACCATCGCGACTTCGGTTCTATCAACTGGAGTATGTTTCCGGCCAAACTCGTTACCTTCGCCTCTTTATTCTTCCAGGTGTCCTCGAAAGCTCCTCCTTGGGCTGACCGCTTAAGACCCTTTGGTTCAGTCGATTCTGATCGGTCGGTCTTCCGTTGTTCCCAGGTGATCTCTTGCTCCCGATCTGGCTGAGTGATCCTCTCATGGACTGGTTTTCTATGGCTTCTTTGTTCGCCGATTTCAAACCTTTATCCTTGTACCCTTCTTCTAGGTACCAGAGTGTTTGGACTGGCCTGGAAATCCTTTCACGAACTGGCCTTCTGTAGCTCTCAGGGTGCCAGCGGAGATGTTGCCCTGACGTCGATCCCACGACAGCATCCAGGTGTTCTCGGCTCTGCCCTGGGTAATGCTGCATCGGACAGGCGTGAGGGGACGGTAACGCCAGTCCTCGTTCCCAGCAGAACCGCCAGAAAAGGCACCGTTCGTGAGCCTTTAGCAGTCAGCCGACGGGTCTCTATCGGCGCCTATGGGGGCTTATTCCCCATTTTCGGGCCCTTTCGCTCGTAGTTAGCCAGCAATTGGGTAAAAGTTGGCTTGACCTTCTGTATCGGTTTTTTCGGTGGCCCCTGCCTCTCAGCCATACACCATTTCTCGATCTCGGGCCTTGCTCTTATCTTGATCGTCCTAGACCGCTTCCCTTCCCGATCGGCTTCTATTTGGATGGAGCCAATTGTAATCTGCACTGTTTTTTCATCGTTCATCATTCTCTTATCGACTTTTGTGGTTGATACAGATAATGAACGGCTCTCGTCCCGTTTCACCTCCTTCCCTTTGGATGAGCACCTGACCATGTTGACTGGAAAAGGATCGGTGTCGATCTGCAGAGCTTGCTCTTCTGCGAACTTCAGTCGTCCGTCTTCTATGGCTGACTGTATCTGTTGGCGAAAGATGTTGCAATGGTTAGTATTGTGCGAGGAGTTATGCCACTTGCAATATCTACGTCTTTTCAATTCTTCAGCCGATGGCATGACGTGTCCCTTCGGGATTTGCACCAACTTCTCTTGTAGAAGTAAATCGAAGATGAGGTCACATTTAGTTATGTCAAATGAATACTTGACCTCCGATTTGGTTTTAGTCGACTTCATGCAAGAGCATACCAAAGGCCTTCTATTACCTTTGACCCACTCGGCTATGTTGACCTCCGTTTCCTCATCATCGATCGACTCTTCTGACTCGTATTCTATGAGGTTGACTTTTGGTTTTTCTCTTTCCTTGTTATTTCTGAATTTACCCTTAAACCCCTTATTTTTGTAGAGCTGGCCTTCTGGGGCCGACACCCTATGTAGGAGGTGGCTGAGATCGGTGAACTCCTGACCACCGAATTTCTCTCGTAGAGGGGGAAACAACCCTTGGAAAGCTAATTGGCTAGCTGATTGTCGGGTAGGGTAACTCTAAAGCACCGATTTCACACCTCTCTAAATCTCTTGATGTACTCCACCACTGATTTCCCGAATTTCTATCGTACAGAGCTCAGATCGGAAATCCACAGTTCCAAACTCCCACAAAAGAAGTACTTGTGGAACCGGCTTTCTAAATCGGTCCAAGTATTGACCGAATTTGGGGGTAAGGTGGTAAACCAGGTAAAGGCCACCCCCGGACAGAGATAATGGGAATAGTTTTACCCAGAGCCCATCTGAATGTGTAGCCTCTCCGTACTGCACCATAAAACGTCCGACATGCTCCAAAGTGGTGGTGGTGTCATCCCTTGTGAACTTAGCGAAGTCAGGGACCCGATATCCATTAGGATACGGGATCCTATCGATGTAGTCAGGGTAGGGTTTTTTGTAGCCGAGAGTTCGCCCTCTCGACTGGATACCTGTGAGGAGCCGCCCAGACCGTCCTCGGGTTATTTGAATGCCCTGTCGCTCTCGTCGGATTTGGAGGCTAGCAACGGGTCGCCGATGGCGCTCACAGTGCTAGCACCCAAGCCCAAGCGAGGCAACAAAGATGCAAATCGAATAACTCGACAACAATCCCGGTATTCCCCCGGTATGCGACCCAAAACTCGCCCAGGATCCCACATACCGGTTTCCAAGACCACATCAACTCAATTTGCGTAAAGGGGGCAACGAACGCAAAACTATAAAACCAAACGCAGCGCGGAAGCAAACACACGCAAAAAGACAAACCCGACAACCACAACCAAAACCCAACGCGAGAACCACACAAAAACCATACACCAACCCAATCCGAACACGAGAAACACTAAGACCCAAAATTCTACGAAAATTCGGCATGACCTTTTTGCAAACTACGGACATCCACTCAGCAGATAAGGAAACAACAGTTGATATATATATCACAACCATAATCCAACATCAGAAGTAGTTCTAAGTACTCAACCACAAGACAGAGTTAAACATCTAACTCAACAACAGAAAGATATAGAACCGAAAGCGACACAAGTGTGGACGAACTAATTACACAACAAAATAGAATTCATCCACAACAACAAAAATTTAAGCCTCTCCGGAAGTGTTTTGTCCCTGAACACTCCCGGACGTGCGCGATGCGCTAAACAGCCTATGCTCGGTGCCCCGCCCGGACACCGAGAGGCAGTACGGGCAGAACTCACAACTGCCCAACTCCTCACCTGCAAAACAACAAAGCAGAAGCCTGAATACAAAAGGTACTCGCAAGTCTTACCCGGGGTCCATATATGACCGACTCCAAAGGAGATGCATTTGGGTGTAGCAAAAGTAGGCATAAGGTATAAGTGCGGAAAGCTTAACATTTGTTGTATGGTTCTTTTACTAATCAGATTACCACATTTAAAGCGGTTATAAACAGCACCTACTTCGAGCATGAGTTGTGATCATCATCAATTAAAGCAACCACCACTTTTCAAATTAAGGCTCAAACCCAAAGGCGAACCACATATTCAAGTTATTTACTCGCAGGAAAAGTTTAGATCAAGCTTGCTCATATCCGAGAGCTCGGCAATTCGAATCGCAATTAACCCTCGCAGGAAGCATTGATCACACGATATGTGCACGAAGGAACCTCATGTCAACCCCCTCCCATCCATACTTACTCGCCGAAGTACCCTTATGGGTCCGAAAACCTAGCACCCTCTCGAGTAGCCCAAGCCCGGCTTGGCCACTCGAGAGCCGGCCTAGGCCTCGCCCGCATCATCACGCCCAACCGCATGAGGTCGTAGTCCTTCGAGTAAGCATGAGATAAAACAGGGCTTACCCTACCATAATCAGGCATGTGACCAACCGGGGGTGCTCAATCCGTATCCTCCTTACGGCTCGGTCCTTAATTGGCACGGATGAGACTACACGTTTGGATCTCCATACCCAAACAACCAACCTTCTCGCCCGGCCCACAAGTTTAACATTCTCAAAACCATTTGCCACCATTTTCCCATAGCTCAACATGTATAAACATTTAATCTCGAGCGGCGGAACCCTCCACCACTCGGCCCATCCCGACCTCTAAGCAAAGCTAAGCATGATATGACTTAATTACCCATAAGGTAGCTTCAAGGACAGGATTAACAACATCAAGGAGTAAATGCAGCAATTAGGATCTAACCTAACCCACAGTTCAATTCCTAATGCTAATACTTAAGCCTTTGAATAAGCAAGTTATTCTCCAAATTAAAATGATATACAGGGTTAGATATGCATAGGAGCTTGCCTTGTGCTTCGCTATAAACCTCACCCTCTTGACCCACGGCACCCTCGTCGGCTGCCGCCGCGTCAACTCCCACGGAATCGTTCGCTACACGATACATATGTATGAAATGAGATGTATGCGATGCATATGAGATGAATTATTCAATGTATAAACCATGGAAGTTTTAAAGGTGCAGCAATCATCACAATTCACAACAATCGACATAGTGCTAACATTTACTTCAAACCTATAGAAAAAATCTGAATTTAGCATCATACTCCACTAAACAAACACAACTTTGGAATGGCTAATCCCAAAATTGATTTTCTTGCACTCTAATGACCAAATTAGGATAATCTACAGTTATTACTCATTTAAACCCTTGGGACTTGGACTTAAAGTCCCCAAACTGAAATCTGAAACTCACATTCAAAAATCTGAAATTTTGAAATCTTTCAATTTCTGGGCAGATTGCAATACAAATGGCCATAAATAGGACACATACTCTTATTACTCAACTACACACTTAGCAAATGGATCTAAAGCCCCTAATCTGAACATTGAAGACAAAAACCGAAATTGGGGATTTTGAGCTTTTTTTTTTAGAAATCTGGGCACTACTTCAAACCGGTATAACTTACTCCAAATTCATCCAAAATAAGCAAACAAATACATTTTTTAAATCTACACGAAATTCCCTACAAGTTCTCAGGCAAAATTTTTTCCAAATTCGGCCTCCAATTAATTCTAATTCGCAGCTCAATATCCAATTCACCAATTTCGTCCATTTCGGACAGTCGAAACTAAAAACGGCATAACATTCTAATGGAATGTCCAAATGGAGTGATTCCAGTTGGAGATGCTAGATAATTTCACACTCTACAACTTCCTAAGGAAATGTAAACTCCAATTCGGCCTCTAAGTAGCTCGAATTCGCAGAAAACTGAGAGCCAAAAATCTGCCCGAAAATGACAGATTTTCCACTCAACCCTAACTTTGCTCCCACATCATTTCTCCTCAAAACTAAGCATTAGAACTCCATGGATAGCATCTAGGGACCCCATGGAGGTAGATCCAAGTTTTGGGGAGGCTCTCACCTAGCTCATTCAAGAGATGACCATGGAGGGAGAGAGGAAGCTTGGAGGAGATGGGGGGCGCCGGCCGGTTGGGGGAGCTGCTGGGGTGGGGTGCTCCGGTGGAGGAGGAGTATGGGAGGTCGCCGGAGCTCACCACCGGTGGAGGAGGTGGCCGGTTGGAGGTGCTCCAATGGAGTGGATGTGTGGTGGAGGGAGGAAGAAGAGGACGTGAGCAGCTCACAGTTTGGGAAAAAAATGGGGATGAATTGGCTGCCACCCACACCACATAACCCACACTTTCATCTCACCAAAATATCCCCCAAGCAAACCAACCAAATTGGCTAAGTCCTCCAACAAAAAACAGCGCTAGATTCACTTTTTGAGCCAAGTTTAAAATTAGTGTTTGACACCGGATTGGCGAGATGACTCCACCACTATATAGAGAAATGTTTTTACTTCGCAACCATGTAACCCGCGCACTCTAGGTCATTATAGATTGCCAGTTACAAGGCTCCAAAGTTGGTTGAAAGTCACAAGTGCGGACTGAAATTTTTGGCTCTAAACTTTTGGTTAAGCTTGGGATACTCCTAAGTGGCAGTTTAGGACATTAACTGAAGCCGGGAATTGACCTTAAGAGCGGCTAAAACTTAATTGATGCGAAACTTAGCCGCTAGAATCGAATTCGAATTCGGGACCGTGACAATACCAAATTGGTCCTGTAGGACGATTGTGATTGCGTTAGTCCAGTCGGCCTCTCTGGGTGGTTACCGTATCCCCGTTGTCGGCATTGGGGGTATCCGTTCTGAAGGGATTGATTGTTGCTAGCATCGTTTTTTGCGTGACGCCGCGCCGAGTCTTCTGGTAGCAGTTCAGCATCATCTGCTCGAACGCCGCCTTCTGATCTTCAATCTCCTTGCACTGTTCTAGCGATAGATCGGTTAGAGTTGGCATGATTATCGAATCAGGGTTGATATCAACGGAAGCGGTGGTCTTCCCTGTTGACGTCATATGTCGGGACCTGAATGTACAAATCTGGACCCTCTATGTATTCAGCATTAGTCCAGGATCACGCTAGTGCACATAGTCTCAACATCGGTACATATCACAATCATACTCAGCGAATTAATAAAGTACTTTATTTAATTAACCAAACTGGTTGCTCGACCTTATGGTCAAGTTACAAAAGTTCGCCTCGCAGGGCGGGAACTTATTAAAAGAAATAACCACAGCAGAAAATAAAGAAACGCGTGGTGCCAACCAATATGCCACAGGCAACTGACTGGGCTCTTCCCCTAGTTCGCTGGCTCCTCCTGGAACATCTTCTTCAACTGATGTTGTATTGTTGCAATGGTGAGTACTTGGTACTCAGCAAGTCATGCACAAAATGCAAGCTAATATTCTATATGCATGGCTTATTACAAAGGATAGGTGACGAGTACACATACCATGGGTACCCCCATCAGCCTGGGACCACGAACGGGCTGACCTCCTTGGAAGCCCAGTTCTGACGAAAAGTCCATGGGCCGCAAAGAGTGGGCCTGGCCCTGTTTAGGGCTAGCCCCGGACGGCCGACAGGTTCCGACCTCCTAGGTCGGGGCGTGTGCTCAGTCGGCTCCACTAGCGCTTGAGGGGCCAAGACCTGTGCTGGTGGAGGGCCAACTGCTCTGCGTACGCGACGTCCCCTGACGTCCATACCAGGGTAGGCGGTCCCTTCCCGAGAATGTCAGAGGATGTGCAGGGCAGTCAAGCCCCGGTCCCATCGTCACTGACACACCACGGAGGAGAGCGCTCCCTCCCGAGGCCAAGCTGAGGTCAAACACCATTAACTGCTGGAGCTGACGTTCGTACGAAGCAGTGCGTCACCCCTGTCACTCCTGAAGACTCCCTGCAGCAGGGCTACCAACCCAGCGTAGGGTTGGGCGGAGGCCGGTCGGACGACAAGACAGAAGACCAGACTTCAAGGCGTACAGTACCCCTTTCTTTTTCTCTCCAAACTCCCATGTAACCTGTTGCCTCCGAGTATATAAGGAGAAGCAGGGCTCCGGGAGGAGGGGGAGGTGAACAAAACAATCAGGCAAGCAACCCAGCGAAAAACTAATCGAGCAAGGGAGATCGATCCATTCGAACCCCTGTCTCGCCTGTAGCCCTTGGTTCGTCTCACGAATACAATACACCACAATGGCCCGAACTGGAGTAGGGACATTCGGCCCAAACCAGTATAAACCCCTGATTTCCTGAGTCAACCATTCGAGGAGAGGGAGCGCGCGACCCCCACTAACCAAAAATTCGTATTGCCGGTGCACGAAACACCGACAGTTGGCGTGCCAGGTAGGGGGCTTCGCGCGTCATCATCGCATCTATCTTCGGATTCCCACCACTTTCGTCCTCGATGGCTTCTCCCTCGTGCATCGACGGCACACCGGCGCCGAGGGGTTGGATCCGTTTCGGTACCCTCGGCTTCATCGCTACGGCAGCAGGAGAGCTCGTGCTCGTCCCCGCCACAGTTCGCGACCAGGTCTTCTCCGGAAGCCTGGGCGCAGTCGCCGATATCCTCGGCAACCTCCGCCTCGAGGCTCCGGCGCGGGCCACAGAGGCGGGCTTACCACGTACCGGCGTCGCCTCGGGTGATGCTGCGTACGAGTCACGACCGACGAAAGTCTCGTCATCCACGGGCTCTCGGCTCGTGGCCATGACCGGCTACATGCCAACTTCCCTCCACCACCTGCTGGGGGACTCCTCCAGCCGCAGTTCTAGCTCCGACAGGGAGTATCCCCCGCGCAGGACTTTCTCCCGCGAGTGCAACATGGCGGGCGCGACGGAGCCATCCGCCACCCCCGCGACTCCCGGAACCCTCCTCCCGCGCGGCGAAGTGCGGGGGGACGGGTCCCGACGGGAGGACGACGCGGGCCTCTAGACTCGCCTCGCCGACCTCCAGCGTCAGCGCGAGGAGCTGGACACCCGCAAGGCCGAGCTCGACAAACTCCAGGCCGACCTAGAGCGACGTCAGCCTGAGCCACCGCTAGTCTTTGGCGCGCTTGCACACGCGCGCCAGGTCCATCACCAGCTGGCCGAGGGGACGGACGATCTCCCGTTCTTCCCCCACGCCAACCAAAACATCGCCGCGGCAGCAATGCTGCTCCGCGGGCTGCCTGAGCCGATGGACTTGGACGCCAAGGCCACGTACCAGAACCTCCGGGGGCTGGTAGAGCATGCTGTCATCCAGCATGCACAGGGTTCCGGCTCTCGACGCTCAGGTACGGCCTCGGGCGACCCGGGCCACTCCCCTTCGCGGGGTAATCAGACCCCGACCGCGACGGCCCCGCATCACGAGCTTCCCCAGGCATCGCGCACCCCGGTGTGCCACCGCCTGGGGGACAACCGTGACCTTCGCTCCACCCTCGAGGCGCGGAGGAGAATTGCCGACGCGGCGGCATCGTCATAGGTTGCGGACAGCGGGCGGCGCGACCGCCGCGATCCGGGTCCCGACGACCCCGGACCGCGGGCGTTCACCCGCGCCATCTGCAACGCTGACTTCCCGGCCAGATTCCGGGCCCCCGCCAACATAGCCAAATACACAGGGGCCACCAACCCGAGTGTTTGGCTAGAGGATTACCGGCTCGCCTGCCGGGCGGGGGGAGCGACAGATGATTCCTTAGTCATCCAGTACCTCCCGGTCTACCTCACGGACTCTGCCTGGGCCTGGCTCGAGTACCTGCCCGCTGACACCATCGGGAGCTGGGCCGACCTGACGAACCTCTTCGTCAGGAACTTCCAGGGCACGTATAAACGCCCTGGCAACTCCTAGGATTTGAAGAGCTGTAAGCAGCAACCGGGGGAGACCCTCCGGGACTACATTTGCCGCTTCTCCCAGTAGTGCAACGAGCTCCCCGACATCCATGACGCCGATGTCGTCGGGGCATTCATCTACGGCACCACCTGCGTGGCTCTGGTCCACAAGTTGGGCTGCGCAAAGCCCTGGACCACCAAGGAGCTCCTCGACATCGCCACCAACCATGCCTCCGGCGAGGAGGCCGTGGGGGCCATCTTCGAAAGGAAGGTGGCCCACAAAGCGTCCGGCTCCGAGGCCGGCACCCCTTCCGACCGCTCCGACAAGAAGAAACGGAAGGGGAAGCAAGGCCATGAAGGTCGCATGGTCGCCGCTGCCGACCGCCCTGCCGAGCAGCAGGCTCGGCAGACGCCCGACCGATTCGAGAGGTTGATGGATAGCCCGTGCCCGAACCACGACTATCCCATCAAACACAAGACCGAGACTGCGAAGTCCTGAAGTGGTTTCTCTCCGGGAACCCCACGACGTCGCGGGGTAAAGGGAAGAAGCGCGACCCGGCGCCCGACGCCGGGGCGAAGGGTGACGAGACGACCGACGAGTTTCCGCAACTCGACGGTTGCCTTATGATCTTCGGTGGGGCGGAGTGCTACGCCGACAAGCGATGGTTGAAGCTCGCCCACCGTGAAGTCCACACGGCGACCCCCGCCGTGCCCAGCTACCTGAGGTGGTCGGAGTGCCCGATCGCCTTCAACCGGACCGACCACCCCGACCACGTCCCGCACCCGGGACGCTACCCGCTCGTCGTCGACCCCATCGTGGGGATGAAACGCCTGACCAAGGTGCTTATGGACGGCGGCAGCGGTCTCAACATCATGTCCCGAGCAAGGCGCCTTTCCACGACGTCGTCCCTGGCCAACAGGCCCATCCGCTCGGGCAGGTCGACCTGCCCGTTACCTTTGGGAGCCCAGACAACTTCCGCACCGAGAGCCTCACTTTCGAGGTCGTGGATTTTCCCTGTTCCTACCACGCCATTTTGGGGATGCCGTGCTACGCGAAGTTCATGGCGGTTCCCAACTACACCTACCTCAAGCTGAAGATGCCGGGGCCACAGGGCGTCATCACCGTGGCCGTAACATCGAGGCCTACGTCGACGACATCGTTGTCAAGACCAGGAAGGCCGACGACCTCGTCACCGACCTGGAAGAAAGTTTTGCGAACCTTCGGCAGTTTCGCATAAAGCTCAACCCCGAGAAGTGCGTCTTCAGGGTCCCAAAGGGAAAGTTGCTCGGCTTCATCGTCTTCAAGCGCGGCATCGAAGCCAACCGCGACAAGATCTCTTCCATCATGAGGATGGGGCCAATCAACGATCTGAAGGGGGTCCAGAGGCTGATGGGGTGTCTCGTGGCTCTGAGCCGCTTTGTGTCCCGCCTCGGCGAGCGCGGGATGCCACTCTCCAAGCTGATGAACAAATCCGACCGCTTCTGCTGGACCCAAGAAGCTCAGGAAGCCCTCAGTCGACTGAAGGCGTTCCTGACTTCGCCTCCGGTATTGGTCGCCCCAGAACCGCAAGAGCCGTTGCTCCTCTACATTGCCGCCACGACCAGAAGCTGTTGTATTCGGTGCTCATCACCAAGAGGAATCTGGTCCACTACTTCGACCGGCATCCCATCTCCGTGGTGACCTCGTCACCTCTCGGAGAAATCGTCCACAACCGCGACGCCACCGGAAGGATCGCCAAGTGGGCTCTCGAGCTCAATGGCCTCGACATATCGTACGTCCCTAGGACGGCGATCAAGTCATAGGTCTTGGCTGACTTCGTCGCCGAGTGGACTGAAGCGCAAGTCCCGCCGATGGTCGAGGACCCCGAGTACTGGACAATGTACTTCGACGGGTCCTACACCAAGAACGGGGCTGGTGCGGGGGTCGTCATTGTCTCCCCTCTCGGCAACAAGCTTCATGCGCCGTCAGGCGCTTTCGACGCCACCAACAATGTCGCCGAATACGAGGCCCTCGTCAACGGCCTTCGGATTGCCGCCGACCTCGGCGCTCGGCGGCTCTACGTCCACGGCGACTCCAAGCTGGTCGTTGACCAAGTTATGAAGGCCACGGAGCCTCGCGACACCCGTATGGTGGCCTACTGCTTGGAGGTCCGCAAGCTCGAGGAGAGGTTCAAAGGATTCGAGCTTCACCACAGCTACCGACGCTACAATGGAGAAGCTGACTCCCTCGCCAACCTCGCCTCCAGCAAAGGGCCGGTCCCTCCCGGAGTCTTCGTCTTCGACCTCCACAGGCCATCCATCCGGTTGGATCCGACCGTTGAGGACACAGACGACCCCCTAAAAGCAGATGCTCCGACCGACCTTCGGTCGGACGCGCACCCGCCTGGGTCTGACCCAAGTGTACTAAACGTCGAGTCCGACTGGAGGCAACCTTCATCGACCGGTTGACAGACGGATCACTCCCCGCCGACTCCACCGAGGCTCGGCACCTCGCTCGGCGGGCCAAGTCCTTTGTTCTGGTTGACAACACCCTCTACAAGAGGAGCCCCTTCGGGATCCTCCAGAAGTGCATCCCGGCCGACCAAGGAAGACACCTGCTGGTCGACGTCCACGGCGGGGTTTGCGGACATCATGCCGCGCCACGGTCCCTGGTGGGAAAAGCCTTCCGACAAGGCTTCTACTGGCCGACCGCTGTGGCGGACGCAACGCAACTTGTCCGCACTTGCGAAGGATGCCAATTCTTCGCCAGGCAAATGCACCTCCAGGCACAAGTCCTGCAGACGATCCCCATCACATGGCCCTTTGCGGTCTGGGGGCTCAATCTGGTCGGACCCTTCAGAAAGGCGCCCGGAGGCTTCACTCATTTGCTCGTCGCCGTGGACAAGTTCACGAAGTGGATAGAAGCCAAGCCACTGGCGACCATCACTTCCGCGCAAGCGGCAAGCTTCTTCCGCGACATACCGCTTCGGAGTTCCAAACTCTATCATCATCGACAACGGAACGCAGTTCACGGGGAAGGAGTTCCTCGAATTCTATGATGACTTCAACATCCGGGTCGACTAGGCAGCGGTTGCACACCCCCGTGCCAACGGTCAGGCCGAGTGGGCTAACGGCATGATTCTCCAAGGGCTCAAGCCGCGAATCTTCAGTCGACTAAAGAAATTTGCGGGACAGTGGGCGGCCGAGTTGCCCTCCGTTCTCTGGAGCCTGCGGACCACGCCAACACGGTCGACCGGATTCATGCCCTTTTTTCCTGGTGTTCGGAGCGGAGGCCGTCCTCCCGACCGACCTCGAGTACGGCGCCCCAAGAGTACAAAACTACGACAGCGCACGGGGGTCGGTGGCGCAACAGGACGACCTTGACCAACTCGACGAAGCACGAGACGTCGCCGGCCTGCGGTCGGCCAAGTACCAGCAGACACTACGCCGGTACCATAGTCGACTGGTTCGCGGCCGATCGTTCGAGGTCGGCGACTTAGTGTTGCGTCAAGTCCAGTACACGAAGGACAGGCATAAGCTCTCCCCGCCCTGGGAGGGCTCTTTCACCATCGCAGAGGTCATCCGACCTGGCACCTTTCGCCTCAAGGACGCTGAAGGCCACCTCATTGCGAACGCGTGGAACATAGAGAAGCTGAGAAGGTTTTTTCTTAGCAGACCTCCCTTCTCCTTGTACCACACAACCGAGAAATCGCAGCGGTCGGTCGTCCGACTGAATGACTGTTCTCTCCTCTTTTGCGCCTTCCTTTTTGCTGACCCCGAGCACTATGACCTTCGCCCCGGCAGCGGCGGTCCCGAAATAGTGCCCTACGGGTCGCAGAAACTATGCGTACAAAAACCGACCAACAGTTGGTCGGAGTAACCCTTCTCCCGCGCAAGCTCGCGCTAACACCGCCTTAGACCTACACTTGACCCGTTGCGGTCCCTAAAGGCTACGGTCGTCGAAGCATGCATCCCGCAAGAGCAAGCTCATGAAAAAGAAGAAAAAGCCGGCAAGCAAAAGAAGGAAGCAGAACGAGCAACTCCTTTATTCATTTACATAAGAAGGGCGCCAGCCCCACTGGCGGAAGCCACCTGACCAGATCTAAGCCTCCCGTCGCCCGCGGTCGTACTCCTCCAAGTGTGTGCCGATCCAGCCGAACGACGTGTGGCGCCGCTCGGTCAGCGCCTCGATCAGCGGCGCCCTCACCTCCCGAAGGTGAGGGGCGACCGCGATGAGGGCGTCCACCAGCCCCGCGTCCCCAACCACGGCGCCGGCCTCGACCTCCACCATGACTTGTCGCCAAGCTCCCTCAGCGCTCATGGAGGGTTGCCTAAGGAGCTGGGTATAGCGATCCGCCATTGCGCGAGAGGAGCTTGGCTAGCGAGTTCTAGGGAAGCTCACAAAGATGCAGGCGCATCCCCCTTTATACCCCGCGGCACGGAAGGCGAAGCGCATCGAGTAATGGCAGGCAGCGGGAGCCGAAGCGTCCGGCACCAGTTCCAACCATGGCGCGGCCCTCCAAGAGAGTTAAGACGGCCTTATCCCGAAAACTCTTTATTTTCACACGTCTCCTCACCCTGAGCTCAAAGTGGTACGCAGCGACTGCACCTCTAGTCCCTGCGCCCCACTCGGGGGCTACATCTGACCGCACGGGTCGGTGACCTAGGTCGATAACCCGACCGACCAAACGGTCTTCCTCGCGGTTACCTCTTTAACCCAAGTGCTGCGGCCTACGCCCCTGCGGCTACGGCTTTGAAGTAGCACTTCGCGGAAGAAAGAAACCACCCGAGCAAGGAAGGCTGAGGCCGGCCGGGGGCATTTCGACTTAGGTCAGCAACTCGACCGACTGAATGGTCTCCCTCGCGGTAACCTCTTCAACCCAAGTGCTGCGGCCTACACCCCTGCGGCTACGGCTTCGAAGTAGCACTTTGCAGAAGAAGGAAACTACCCAAGTGAGGAAGGCCAAGGCCGGTCGGGAGCATTTCGACTTAGGTCAGCAATCCGACCGAACGAACGGGCACTTCGCGGAAGAAAGAGGTTACTCGAACCAAACTTCCGACACCGGTCGGAAGCACCCCTCCTCTGCGAAGTGAGCGCTCTAAGTCCTAGTCTCATCCCACGTTTTCCTCAGATGTGATCGACACAACACCTATGCTATCGAGATGCCCCTGCGGGTCCTGTGGCTACGATCGTAAAAGTGCCAATCACATAAAGGAAACACAAGATGAGCGAACGTAAACTTAAAACAACCCAGCAGGCCGGATTCATTAGCGACGCATCGTTCATTACATGTACTTCAAAACAAAAAATAAAAACAAACAAAAAAAACTAATCGTCTCCTTCTTCTCGGTGAAGGATACTCTGCGGCGAGATCCAATCGGCAATCTCCCGGGCGTACGGGTCAACCTGGGCGACAAACTTGTCGACTTCTTCGTCGCTCCGGTTCGCGGCAACACCACTTCCGACCGTCTCGAGGTCGATGCCGTCGTAGTAGGAGACGGCGTTAACCAGTGCCGAGGAAGCGCCGAGCATCGCCGCCTCCCGCACCAAGCCTTCGACGTGCTCCGGAACCCTCTCCAGCAGGACGAAAAGAGTGCTTGGGCCCGGGGTAAGCCCCATCAGCCGATCGCTGATAGCCTGGCCAACCACCCGAAGGGTCGACAGCTCGGCCGTCGCGTCGGCCGCCTCCCTCTCCGCTCTCTGTTGGGCCGACAAGGCGAAGTCCCGCGATGTGAGCGCCTCGTCCCGCTGCTCTGATGCCAACCGCCGCGACTCCAGGACGCCGTTGAGGTCCGCCCGCAGCTCTGCAAGGAAAGAGCCGCATCAGAGGACGCCTACCCCAATGCCCACGAAAGGATTGGCCAACTCACCAGCCAAGGAAGCCTCTCTGGCGCGGAGATCCTCTTCAGCCTTAGCGCGCGCCTCCCGGTCGGACGCTGCACGATCGGCAAGCGCCCTCGCCGACGCAAGCTCCCCCCGAGTGAGGTCTCGCTCGGCATGCAGTTGGTCGGCCTCCCTCCGAGCCGACTCACATGCATCCCGGAAGCGGACGGCCTCCGCCCGAGTGGACTCCTTCGCGCTAACTGCTGAAGCCTTGGCTCTCTCAGCTTCTGCCAGGGACGACCTGGCCTCCTCCACCTCGCTGGTCAACGACTCTGCTAGCCGCTGAGCCTCCCGAAGGGCTTCAGTGACTTCCCCTAGCCGCTGACCGGCGGCGGTGGCCTTCTCTCGCTCGGTGACAAGCGCCCCCTGGGCGTCGCGCAGCTCTTGCTCCACGGCATCCCCCTGACTGTGCAGACGTTGGAGGAAGCCTGACTTTCTCGACGCCCGGGATTGCAGACGCTGCAAGAAATTACCTGCCCTGTCAGTCACAGCTCCGCTCAAGAAATACTACGGACAAGCCTCTTTTGGCCTTACCGATCCGGCCGGGTGGGTTTCCTGGATGAAATAATTCATCAATTGGGAGGAAGACTCGAGAGCAAGGAGGAGATCCTTGCGGATCCGACCGATCTCGTTCTCAACCTTCCTCTCGCTCTCCTCCAGAGCATTCCAGTCGCGGCGCTCCG
Organism: Rhipidocladum racemiflorum; assembly: GCA_036346355.1. Lineage (NCBI taxonomy): Eukaryota > Viridiplantae > Streptophyta > Magnoliopsida > Poales > Poaceae > Rhipidocladum > Rhipidocladum racemiflorum. Next base: position 14,386,456 of record CM070584.1, read on the forward strand.
CCTCATCGTCCAAGACGAACGACGGTTCTCCGGACGGGTCGCTGCCCGGCCAGGTCAGCACGGCGAGCTCCGCCCGCCCTGTCCTGGCATCCTGCCCTTCTGGAGCGTCCCCGTCGACCCGTCGTAGGGCCTCTTGCGACAATCGACCTGCCCCAACAGGCGGTTGCCCCGGCGGTGGAGGCGGCAGGCCCTCCTCAACTCCCTCGACCGGTGTCGCAAAGGGCAACAGACCCAGTGGGACCCCTCGACCGACGTCACGGTGGGCAGCAGACCTAGCGGGACTCCCTCAACCGGCATCACCATAGGCGTCGGACCCAACGGTCCCCCCACCGGCGGCAACACCTCCTCTCCCGCAGACCCCGCCGCGGGGACCGTACCAGCGGGGGCCTCGCTCCGGACAGTTGTCGGTGCGAGCCCCGCCGACAGGGGCGAAGAAACGCGGCTCCTCACTCCTGAAGTGGGGCTCAGCACCACCCCCGTGCTCGAGCGGCCCCTGCACGCGACAACCAGTCGGGAACCGCGCAAGGAAACCTGAGCAAAGGACCAGTCGGAGGGCGGACGAGACACTTACCGCGTCGAGCGGATGTGCAGCGCCTGACGCGCCCTTTTTGCCGGACCCCTGCGTGGGGGCGTAGGGGCTCTCCATTTTCTCAGAAGGAACCCCGAGCTTGGGGCGTCCTCCTGATGCTCGAGCCCGCAGCCCCTTGGTCGGAACCCGCGTCGGAGCCGCCCGCGTCACCCCCAGCGCTCTCGCTACCCTCACTCGAGGATGACTCATCATCACTGTCTTCCAGGGTCGTGTCGGAGACCTCCTCGCCTAGCGCGGCCCGGGCCGCGCGCTCCTCTTTTTTCCGCGCCGCCGCGGCTTTCTTCTCCTCCCTTCGCGCACGGCGGGCGGCGTCGCGATGATCCGCAATGGCGCGCGCCGCAGCTCTCGCCTATTTTTCTCCCAGTAGAAGTGCTCAGGAGATCATGCCATCGAGTCCCTGCGAAAGCACACTCGGATAAGCGGGGAGAAAAGCAAGGGAAGAAGAGTCAGGAAGATAGAGGCCGCCCGACCTACCAGGTTCGGAGGATTCTGTGCTGAGAACAGCGTGGGGACCTCGCCCACCGCCTCGGTGTCGCCCACGCGGACGACTGCAGACACACGGGCCAAAAGCTCCGACCCCGGGAGCTCCGTCTCGGACGACCTCATGGGGTCGGACACTCCGGTGTACCTGAACATGGGGTGCACCCGATCCTTGAAGGGTTGGACGCGCCTCTCCATGAACGCGCGGACGACCACCTCGCCCGTCAAGCCCCTCACCTTTAGACCCTCGAGTCGCCCGAGGATCGCCTCCACCTTCCTTTTGTCTCTCGCGTTGGGACCCCAACCCCAGTGGGGACCCGGCACAGACAGTCTGCTGGTGAAGATTGGGGCGCTGATACCCGGGTTCTGAACATAGAACCATTCGGTATGCCACCCCCGGTTCGACGTCGGCAACTTCACGTCGATGTAGCTCGCCTTGCGGCCGCCGCGCAGTTGGATGGCCAGGCCACCGAGGGGAGCAGCCACATCTGACGGTGACCGCGCAAAGAAGAAGTGCCTCCAGAGCCCCCAGTGGGGTTCGATCCCCAAGAAGGCCTCGCACAGCATGATGAAGATCGCGATGTGGAGGACGCTGTTCGGGTTCAAGTGGTGCACTTCCCCCCGGTAGAAGTGCAGCAGCCCGCGGACGAACGGGTGGAGGGGGAGACCGAACCCGCGCTCGTAGAAGGAGGCGAGCGCGACGATCTCTCCGGCGGCCGGCACGGGGGTTGCGGCACCTACTGGCACCCTCCACGCCGACTCGTCCCTCGGAGGAAGGAACCCTTTCCTCTCCAGCCCAAGGATGCGGTCGGCCGGCGGCGAGCACGGAGGCCACGACATCACTGAAACCGACGAGGAGGCGAGGTGAAACGCGATGAAGCAGGGAGCTTTTCTCTTCTTCTCTTCTGATTTTTCCTTTTTGCAGAAAGCATGAGCGAGTGTGCCCTTCCACGCGCCTCCCTCGTCCTCCTTTATAGGCACCGGGCGGGAACGGACGCCTCTTCACACCAACCGGCGCCTCCTCGCGCGATTCGACGCGTTCGCCGACCGTTCGGCTGCCACCTCGGCAACTACCCCGGTAACGTGCCGCAATTCATTAAATTCCCACTGAGCACTAAATGCTCTGATAGGACATCCGCCTCGCGCCGCACGCCACGCAGCTCCGCGGACTCCGCCGGGCGTAATGGGCCAAAGCGCCCCGAAAAAAGGTACGAATGGCCCATTAGGCCACCCGGCCTTGGGGCCGCGGATTGCCTACGGGATCGCACCCAAGGCCCGGCACCGTGTTGAGGGTTACGAAGGCCAAGTCCAGGCCGATCGAATCAAGCCGCCGCCAAAGACGTAAAACCAGAGTGAGGGGCGGACCAGGGTGAGCTCCCAGAGGGCCTCCAGTTGGGTCGACGGACGACCTAATCACCCTGACCCGCATCCGAGACCATACCTCACACTTTCCCGCGGAGCTCATCGATGAGTGGCGGCCAGCCGCGCTCCGGGTCGGCAGACGACCCGGTAGCCCGATACGGGATCGAGTAAGGAAAGGTTCTCATGGGACGCCCCCCAGCGGGTCGGACGCCCACGCCGGGATCCACGTCCGCTTGGAAATGATCCTCCCCGCGGGAGATCACCAAGGTCCCACTCGGATCACCCGTTAGTAGCTCGCACGAGCACGGCGTTCAAACTGATGTAGGTAAACGTGCGTTCGCTCACCCGACTCTAGGTCCCACGACCGTGGCCGACCAAAGTCCGACCGGGTAAACCCCCGACCGGCTCTCCGACCCGCTCGGGGGATACACCCACCGGGTGCGCTCGCGTGCACCCAGGTCTGTGAAATCATGTGCTGAAAAATTGGCTTAGAATTGAATTTGCAAATGTGTTTGTTCTTGTGTTTTGACAATTTGACAAGAAACAGTAAGTTTCGCTTTGGCGCCGGACCAAACTTAAAGAAAACAGTAAGTTTCCCATCTACGACGGACAAAGTTTGTTGGTCTGTCGTAAACATGCTTTGGCAACCTCACTTTCCCATGTACGACGGACCGATTTTGTTTGTCTATCGTGAACGTGTTTTTGAGCTCATGAGTCGAACTCAATCTTCCAAGAAACCAGTAAGTTTTGCATGTACGGCGGACAAACTTCTTTGGTCAGTCGTGAATGGCTTTTTGAGGTTTGATTTCGCATGTACGACGGACCGATTTTGTTTGTCCGTCGTGAATGTGTTTTCGCCGGAATGATTTCTTCTTGGAACCGAAACTTTCACTTGTACAACGGACCGATTTTGTTTGTCCGTTGTGAATGGTTTTTGAGTGACTTTTTCATGTGTACGCTGGACCATATCTGTTTGTCCGTCGTGAATGCGTTTTTGCTGAATTAGGGTTTTGAGCAAAATTGGAATTGTGTTTGATTCATTTTTGGGATTATGAAATTTGTGAGAATTTCATGATGCTTCTTTTGAAGTGGACTTTATGCAATGCTCATGTGAGTAGTTGCATGGATTGACATTGAGTCAAGTCGTGGACTTGTACTCGGATTCGTTTTGTGGTTTGTTCATGTGCAGGTATTGCTCGAGGGCGAACGTGGTCGATGACGGGACCGGAACTAGGTTCATGGAGGAACTGAGGTTCGGGACTAGGTTCAGGGAGGAACTGAGGTCTTGGTGGTCAAGGATGTCATGCGGGACGTTCGGGCTAAGAGAATGGTGCACATGAAGAATGGTTAGTCACGTGAGAATGGTAGGAGGTCATTCGCGTGCAAAGTGTTAGTCACGTGAGTATGGCAGGTGGCCATACGCGTGCAAAAGTGTTAGTCACGTGAGTATGGTAGGGTTGCCATACACGTGCAAGAGTTGTACTCGGCCAGGTTGGGCCAAGTAGAGTTGTGTTGGATACAGATTCCTTCTAGGGAATAGGAATCGTATTCAGAACTCCTTGTGGGTTGGTCCTTTAAATAGGAGGGGTTGTCTCCTGTTGAAGGGCATCAAGCCTTGAGCAAGTTTTAGGGTTTGTACTATTTTTATGAGAGTACTTTAGACAAAAGAAATAAAGATCAATTCTTCCAAGATTTTTGCGTGCTACAGTAACCACATTGCTACAGTGTTTTTCTGTCTTGGTTCTTGTTTGCATGCTTGCTCTAAATCTAGATTGGTTTTTGATCCTTGAGTGTCATCTTGATTTGATCCATCAAAAACCTTTCTAGGGTATTGATTTATAGTTCCTCAAAGTCTAGTTGATTAAACTTTTGTCGGTTCTGTTAAAACTTTCAAGTTTACGTTAGATCAATTCTCGTCAAGTTCTGGATCAGCAAGCTTGCGAAGCTCATAACTTTTAATCCATAAGTCCGATCGAGCTGATTCTTTTTGGGTTTGATTCGTATTGGAATCTAGTTTCTTGTGTCCAAATTTTAGATCATTTCGACGGTTGGATCTCCGGGAATTCTCATTTTACCAAGCATTTGTCAATCTGTTTTTGTTGATTACGAGGCAATCTTTTGAATCCGAGTTGGGGTGTTCTTCCAGTAGATCGAAAATTTTGTTTTAGCTTCCGCGTAATCATTCACCCCCCCTCTGATTGCTATATTTGTATACTTCGATACTACAGGGTCCTTCGGCCGGCTCGACCGACAGGCCGGCCGCTCCGAACGAGCTCCGCCGACCTCCAGCTCGGCCGGCTGCTCCGACCGGATAAACCCCCGACCGGCTCTCCGACCCGCTCGGGGGCTCGGGGACTACACCCACAGGGTGCGCTCGCGCGCACCTGGGCCTTCCGGCGGACGTAGCGTACAGGCAGGCTGCGCCCACCCGACCTCCCGCACGGCGGGCCACCTGCGATCGGACTAACCCCCCGACCGGCTCTTCGACCCTCTCGGGGGCTCGGGGGTTACACACACCGGGTGCGCTTGTGATGCCCTAGAATTTGAGAGTGATCCTAGGGTTTTCTTTCTTGGTTGTTCCGGAAAGAAAGAGGGTTTTGTCGGGGAATGAAATAATTGAAGAATATGCGGCAATTTAATATTAAAAATTGGAGTTTTGGGCTAGTTTCCGCTGGGCTGAGGCAACCTGGGCCTGGCCCGGGAATTTCTTTTTCCCCCTCTCCTCCCCTTGCGTGGGGGGGCCGGCCCACCACCCCCCTTTAAGTGGCGCCCCTCCCCTTTGGCCGGCCACCTCCCCCCTTTGCCCTAGGGCGCCTCCCCTTCCTCCCCCTAGCAGCCGCCACCCTCTCCTCTTCCTCCCCTGCGTGGTGGCTCAAGATCCACCACGAACCGCGAAGGAGAAAGCGAGAAGGGATCCATGGAGGCGTGGAGGACGAGCAGATTTCAGATTCGGGGTTCATCGCGTGCTTTCCGTGGATTCTCGAGGAAGGACTCTAGGTAAATTTCCAGAATTTTACCCCCTGTTCTACCTAAGATTAGGAGTGTTTTAGATCTAGTGGTGTTTGGTTTGGATGGAATTTGATGGGGGAGAAGGGTAGTTGTTCACGTGGTGCTGTTTCTGAGAGGGGAGATTGTGCAGTGCGGATTGTTTCGTGGTTTAAGTGGCATAGATGTTTTTTATGCAAAAACCTATAACTAGAAAGTTGTAGAAAACGTCGAGACCTAGCTTCTGTATTTTTTTCAGAATTTTTGGACCGTCGGTCTGAGAGTTATCTCTGTTGGAAGATGACCAACAGAATCTGGAAACAGATTTCGTCCACTGTGTTGGACGGTTGTTTAGGCATATTTAACAGCAGAATTGAAATTTTTGACCTTCATGAAAGTTGTAGACCTCGTCAATATCTAGCTACTGTAATTTTTCTGTATTTTTATGAACAGTATAAAAAAAGATACGAAATTGGGAAGAGAGGGTGCTGCTGTTCGATCCGGACAGATCGGGGGTTTTTGGTGTTTAAATGGGATCGGGGAGTAGGAAGCGTGTGTTTGAATTGTGTGATGAATTGTGATGTCACTATGTACTGAAATAATGTTTGTTCAGGTGGTGCCACTGCTGGGCGTAACTAGGTTCTTCGCCCACGTCGGTAAAGGCAAGTGGAAGCAGTTGTATTGTTAATCTATACATTGTTGTTTGATTCGCCTTCACTATAAACTCCAATTACAGCAATCATACATGGTTTAATCACTTTCTTTGAGGATTGCAATATCTTGACTGGTTTTGTGATGTTGTGGTTTAGCTATGAATCAAGAGTAAGGTGAAGAATGATGTTGTTTACCGGATGAATTGTCTAAACATTTCATCTCTATGATATTTGTTTTCTATCCATGCTATATGATGATATGAAAACGTGTGGACTCAGTGGGAGAGGTTATGAATGAATTCATGCATGAAGCATTAACTGCATAATCATGCATTGGAAGTTTGTCGACGCCAGCGTGCACGACCGTACCGGTACAACACCGTGTGTTCCTGAGAAAGGGCACGGTGAGGAGGAACATGGCATAAGCATGTGCATCAATCATATGCATTTTACTGAAGTGGTGTGGACTCTTTGATGTGGTATTGTATATGAGGAATGCGGAATGCTAGATATATGGTGGATGTGTTATTTGTATTAGTTGTTCCGCTTGCTGAGATTACCCAATCTTACTACTTGCTGTTTTGATGTTTTCAGGTAGCGCACGTGAGTCGTAAGCATGAAGAGTGGGCTAGCAACACAATAAATTTTCTGATGTCATCACGACTCACATGAACTAGTGTTTTATATAATTCTTTAGCTGGCTGAAATTTTATTACACCTAGACCCATTGTTGTCCCCTTTAAACTTGTTCTCCTTTATGGTTGTCCCTTTAGAGTTGTGTTATGTTTATGGTTGATTCCTGGTTGATTTAGACTTGTTGTCTCTAGTATTGATGTCGTGATATTATTCCTATTTGAATTGCTTATCATGGACCTTGTTTTTATGAATTGCTTCCGTATTATCCTGTTTTAGGGGAAATGCTGTCGAATTTTTCTTGTACAGCAGTTTAGATTTATGGGGTGTTACAGTTGGTATCAGAGCGGGCTGTAGGTCCTTGGAATGTGTATTTTTAGTGTCATACTATAGGATACAACTAAAATGTGATGTGGAATAACTTAGAAACATGGCCTAGGTTTTAACTAAAATTTTGTCATTAGGATAGCAACATTAAAACTTGTGTAAGTGGAATCACTAATTTAAAATCTGACACACATGGATGCACAGTAGGAAAGGGGTATGGGTACCGTTGCTTTCCGTTTAAATATTGTATCTAAGCTTTGATGTTGAATGCTACTTTTGATGATGTATAATGCTATATTTATGATGGATTTGATTGAGTTGCTTCATTTGTGATGAAGTGGAGTTGTGGTAGAAGGGTTTCGGTCACCTCTTTTGTTCTTAGTAAGGGTGTGGTTTGTGGTGTGGCGGTTAACGCCATCACCAAAGAATTATTAAACCCTGTAGGAGGAGTGCTTACCCTTTCTGTCGTGGATCGGGTAGTGGACTGGAGTCAAATAGAAGAGATTGGTGGTAGATTCCTTCGGATGTTCTTTATCGTTCTGACGGTCGGTCTTGGTTGGTTCTCTTGGTTTTAGTTGATTGAAATTAGAAGAAAAGTGTTTGGAATTTGGATTTTTGCGGAGTGTGCCTTCGGTGTTTCTTGGTTTTGTCTTCTTTGGATGAAGACAAAGAAGGGGAGTTTTGTGTTGCGCGTCTTTGGTCGCCTTTTGACTTTGACACCTGTTTAGTTGGTTGCCTTGCAAAGAAAGGTATAGCTTTTGGTTCTTGTGTGTCTTGCTCTGAGTTTAAAAGAAGTTATTGAAGCGTGTGTAAAAAGTTAAGTTGTGTCGATTTATGTTTTGTGCATTTGTTCGTAAAAGGTTTACTTGATCACTTGGTTCCCTCCTGTGGGAGTCTTTAAGATTGAAATGTGTCTTGGAGTCATGTCCTATTGCAAATTTGAGAGTCAAGCCTCTTTGTGAGTTTTGGTTGAGTATTAAAAGAAAAATGCTGCAAATAAAGTAAGTATTCGTTTGACTGAAATTAATTGTTAAAAGTGAAAATTATTGTTTAGCATGTTATGTAGTATGTAACAATGTGGTTTATAAAAATGATGTACTCCTTAGTTAATTTGCGAGTTGAATCAATTAAGTGTAATTGTTACCTTTAGCTTAAGATTAAATGAACCTCTAGTGATGTAGAGTACCCCATAGTGGGGATGATTAAATGTGTTAATGTACATGCTTATAATCTGTTGCTTTGCTTTAAAAGTGCTTATGACCCACGATAATGTTTAAGGTTTTAAACCCTGATGCATGGTTAGAACATTAAGATGAGGTAGACTGCGGTTATTGTTAAAGAAACTTTGCTGGTTGTTTAAAGATGATCTAATCTAACGGATTAATAGAGAAAATTTAATCGTGTTGACTAGCGACTTTAATTTGGAAGTTGATTAGAATTGCTATTTACGTTGTTGTAACCTACTAGTATGTTGTGTGGTGGTAATTTTGTTATCACCTATGTATAGGGTAGCCAAAAGTAATGTTGATGGTTGATGTTTATGCCCATTTGTTGTTATTGATGACTTGGTAGGGTTGTTAATTGTTGGAAACCTTTGATCCAATAGAGAAAAGTGTAAAACTGTGGATTTATGTTGAGTTCATGTTGTGGTGGGATGAATATTGGATAACAATCATGATGCAAGATTTTAACCTTAATGAATGCATGTCTTAGAATCCTGTTTACGAATTTTATCTTGTAGAGATAATACTTATTGGTTGAAGTCATTTTATTGATTGAACAAGTTTTAATTGTCAAGATGTTGATGTATGGATGGTATAAAATTGATACATTGATCATGCTTAAGTATATGTTGAAGTACTATGTTTGAAATATAGAATACATTGATATATGATGTGTTGGTCTGTGGGGATCATGATGAGGTAGTATAGAATGGAAGACGTTTTGTTAATCATCATAAACTGTATTTATAAATGTTTGGAAAGGTAACTAGAGAAAGAATTGGTTATGTAGCTTTTGGTTGAATTATATTGAGGCTTCTCGATGAGTAAATAGTGTATATTGAATGCTTAAATGGTAAGTATAGTGGAATACTAAATATGGTGGCTTTCATCCTGAGCCTGTGTCTAAAACCTTTTGGGTGGTTTGGTTGGTTGCTATTTTGGTTGAATACTTTTTGTCGAAGTGTTTCTTCTGTTGTGTTAGAGAGTTTCCCTAAAACTCGTAGTGATTAATGCCAACCTTTGGATTTGGCTAACTTGTTTAGTTTGCACTATGAGTATGGATTTACACCCAAAAGTCTTTGAGTGGATCGCGCTCCTTCGGCGTTAGACCGAATTATCTTTGGAATTAATTTTAAAGGAAGCAGATGGACATAGTGGGTTGTGTTGGAAACTCTTGAGATTTAATTTGTAACTCTTTTTGACTAGAGTTGGTTTATTTGCATGATGTGTGTGACGTTTGCGAGTACTTCAAAAAGGTGGATTATATGAGTGTTTCATAAGTGAATTTGGTTAGTGAAGAGTTCTCTTTTGGGAATGAATTCCCTTTCTTTCGAGAAAAAAAAATTGTGGCGGTTGTTTGTGCAGATGTTTGACTTTGGAGTCGATGTTCTTTTCCAAAATGTTGATTTTGGTTAAAATGCGATGTTTTGCATGTTTAGCTTTATATCATTGGTGGTTTTGATACGATGTGGTGCCTTACTGTTAACTATGCTGCCGACATAGTTTATATGAATTAGCGCAATCCTCGGTGTTATTCGAGTTTTATTCATGTGTTACAGAGGAAGAAGTCGTCTTGTAAATGACTATTCGATAGTCTTTGTTACATGATGAATGAATGGTGAAAAGTAAACATGACATTGTCTATAGATGTTAAATGATAAAAGAGTCGTTGAGCCAGGTCGGTGAGAAAGTCATATATGGATATATGACTAATCCGGAGTGCTCTTGGAAAGCTGCATGCATGTCCTGAATCGAGATTTCAATTGCCTTCTAGTACGGGAAGTAAGAACGAATATCTTCTGATATGTATGTTGTGGTGTAAGAGATCTGAGCTTTCTTTGCATTTGGCTTAGAAAAAAAAATAAAAAAATAAAATGAGTACTCTTGGGTTGTTGCCGAATTCTTTCCAAAGTGGCTTTTAGCGCTTTGGAGTTCGAGTTGTTGGATGTGAATCATTTGGGGATCATGGGTCTTGGTTGAGCTTCCTCAATGATTCTACCCTTGGTTCTGATTCTTTGAAAGGAAGAATGCGAGGGCGAAACCTTCTAAGAATGAGGAATTTAGTGTGGGTTGGTAATGACCTAAGATATTAGATATTGCTAGTAGATGATCGTAAACAGTTTAAAAGTGAAGAGTAAAGGAAGGTTGTGTATGACTCAATCCAAACCTTCTTGGAGAATTGGGTCATTGATGTGTACCTAGGTGGGGCTGTTTAAATTATTAGTGGACCACTTGGTGGTTGCTAGTAATTGTTTTTCCTTTTCCAGTGTATTGGACCTTTCTGTCGAGGTTGAGCGAGGTTGTGTCAACCATAAGCGATTTTGTTCGGTTATTCTTGTCTCTTGCGGGTTTAAGGACCCTGGTTGTAAAGTAGGCCTTTCCTTTTGGTGGTCTTGGAGTGTATGTCTCACCTGGTTTGTCGTCGTCTTGAATACGGCGAACCACAGTAGAGGGGTTGTGGTGTGAAAACACGTTTGTGCGTGGGAGATGAAGAGGGTTCTAGAGACTGGTACCGTTTTCTTCTGGAGAGTAGTTGGATTAAGGAGTGCGAGACCGTTTCCTTTCATGGTCTATTTGGGAATTGAAGTGAAGGTGGAACCATGAGAGGTTGCACTCTGTTGAGCTAAATCAACTTTTTCTCGCTAGTGTTGGTTTTGAGAACTCGCTTGTCGTTTATTCCGGTTTGAATCTTTGTGTGAATGTTTTGTGTTGCAAAGAAGTCTTTTGTCCTTTGGGGACTTTGTTGTTGATTTTGGTGTGTCTTAGATTCGGGGACGAATCCTTTTAAGGTGGGGAGATTGTGATGCCCTAGAATTTGAGAGCGATCCTAGGGTTTTCTTTCTTGGTTGTTCCGGAAAGAAAGAGGGTTTTGTCGGGGAATGAAATAATTGAAGAATATGCGGCAATTTAATATTAAAATTTGTTGTTTTGGGCTTGTTGCGGGGGGGCTGAGGCAACCTGGGCGTGGGCGGTTATTTTCTTTTTCCCCCTCTCCTCCCCTTGCGTTGGTGGGCCGGCCCACCACCCCCCTTTAAGTGGCGCCCCTCCCCTTTGGCCGGCCACCTCCCCCCTTTGCCCTAGGGCGCCTCCCCTTCCTCCCCCTAGCAGCCGCCACCCTCTCCTCTTCCTCCCCTGCGTGGTGGCTCAAGATCCACCACGAACCGCGAAAGAGAAAGCGAGAAGGGATCCATGGAGGCGTGGAGGACGAGCAGATTTAAGATTCGGGGTTCATCGCGTGCTTTCCATGGATTCTCGAGGAAGGACTCTAGGTAAATTTCCAGAATTTTACCCCCTGTTATACCTAAGATTAGGAGTGTTTTAGATCTGGTGGTGTTTGGTTTGGATGGAATTTGATGGGGGAGAAGGGTAGTTGTTCACGTGGTGCTGTTTCTGAGAGGGGAGATTGTGCAGTGCGGATTGTTTCACGGTTTAAGTGGCATAGATGTTTTTTCCTGCAAAAACCTATAACTAGAAAGTTGTAGAAAACGTCGAGACCTAGCTTCTGTATTTTTTTCAGAATTTTTGGACCGTCGGTCTGAGAGTTATCTCTGTTGGAAGATGACGAACAGAATCTGGAAACAGATTTCGTCCACTGTGTTGGACGGTTGTTTAGGCATATTTAACAGCAGAATTGAAATTTTTGACCTTCATGAAAGTTGTAGATCTCGTCAATATCTAGCTACTGTAATTTTTCTATATTTTTATGAACAGTAGAAAAAAGATACGAAATTGGGAAGAGAGGGTGCTGTTGTTCGATCCGGACAGATCGGGGTTTTTGGCGTTTAAATGGGATCGGGGAGTAGGAAGCGTGTGTTTAATTGTGTGATGAATTGTGATGTCGCTATGTACTGAAATAATGTTTGTTCATGTGGTGCCACTGCTGGGCATAACTAGGTTCTTCGCCCACGTCGGTAAAGGCAAGTGGAAGCAGTTGTATTGTTAATCTATACATTGTTGTTTGATTCGCCTTCACTATAAACTCCAATTACAGCAATCATACATGGTTTAATCACTTGCTTTGAGGATTGCAATATCTTGACTGGTATTGTGATGTTGTGGTTTAGCTATGAATCAAGAGTAAGGTGAAGAATGATGTTGTTTACCGGATGAATTGTCTAAACATTTCATCTCTATGATATTTGTTTTCTATCCATGCTATATGATGATATGAAAACGTGTGGACTCAGTGGGAGAGGTTATGAATGAATTCATGCATGAAGCATTAACTGCATAATCATGCATTGGAAGTTTGTCGACGCCGTCTTGCGCGATCGTCTGCAGTACAACACCGTGTGTTCCTGAGAAAGGGCACGGTGAGGAGGAACATGGCATAAGCATGTGCATCAATCATATGTATTTTACTGAAGTGGTGTGGACTCTTTGATGTGGTATTGTATATGAGAAATGCGGAATGCTAGATATATGGTGGATGTGTTATTTGTATTAGTTGTTCCGCTTCTTTGAGATTACCCAATCTCACTACTTGCTTTGTTTGATGTTTTCAGTAGCGCCTGCGTGAGTCGTAAGCATGAAGGGTGGGCTAGCAACACAATAAATTTTCTGATGTCATCACGACTCACATGAACTAGTGTTTTATATAATTCTTTAGCTGGCTGAAATTTTATTACACCTAGACCCATTGTTGTCCCCTTTAAACTTGTTCTCCTTTATGGTTGTCCCTTTAGAGATGTGTTATGTTTATGGTTGATTCCTGGTTGATTTAGACTTGTTGTCTCTAGTATTGATGTCGTGATATTATTCCTATTTGAATTGCTTATCATGGACCTTATTTTTATGAATTGCTTCCGTATTATCCTGTTTTAGGGGAAATGCTGTCGAATTTTTCTTGTACAGCAGTTTAGATCTATGGGGTGTTACAGCGCTCGCGCGCACCCGGTCCCTTCGGACGAAACGGTCTCCGGCAGGCTGCCCCAAACGAATCTTATCGATCGACCCCAACACTGCGTCAACCTCGTCAAACCCCCGACCGGCTCTCCGACCCGAACGGGGGCTCGGGGGCTACTGACGAGTACACATACCATGGGTACCCCCATCATCCCGGGACCACGAACGGGCTGACCTCCTTGGAAGCCCAGTTCTGACGAAAAGTCCATGGGCCGCGAAGAGTGGGCCGGGCCCTGTTTAGGGCTAGCCCCAGATGGCCGGCAGGTTCCGACCTCCTAGGTCGGGGCGTGTGCTCGGTCGGCTCCACTAGCGCTCGAGGGGCCAAGACCCGCGCTGGTGGAGGGCCAACTTCTCTGCGTATGCGACGTCCCCTGACGTCCGTACCGGGGTAGGCGGTCCCTTCCCGAGAATGTCAGAGGATGTGCAGGGGAGTCAAGCCCCGGTCCCATCGTCATTGACACACCACGGAGGAGAGCGCTCCCTCCCGAAGCCAAGCTGAGGTCAAACACCATTAACTGCCAGAGCTGACGTTCGTACGAAGCAGTGAGTCACCCCTGTCACTCCCGAAGACTCCCTGCAGCAGGGCTACCAACCCAGCGTAGGGTTGGGCGGAGGCCGATCGGATGACAAGACAGAATACCAGACTCCAAGGCGTACAGTACCCCTTTCTTTTTCTCTCCAAACTCCTATGTAACCTGCTACCTCCGAGTATATAAGGAGAAGCAGGGCTCCGGGAGGAGGGGGAGGCGAACAAAACAATCAGGCAAGCAACCCAGCGAAAAACTAATCGAGCAAGGGAGATCGATCCATTCGAACCCTGTAATCTCCGAGCAGTGTCCAATACCGCAGACTCGGCTATTCGAATAGGTTGTACACTCTGCAGAGATTATGCACTTTACCCACAAGATACAGTCAAACACCACAAAGGCGAGTGTCCGTAACAAAGTCTTTCGGAAGCCTCTAACTACACAAGTGGGCCTCCCCGGTTGTTGTGCACTAACCCTTCCCTTAGAAAAGGTGAATTCTAGGCCAACCAACCATTAGATGGGTACCTAGCCATCGCCCCGGTACGCTCCCCTGTACAACTACACAAAAGGTGTAGTTGACACCCTGAGGTTCCACAAGCAAGTTATTAGCAACTTATTCAACTAGGTTCGTCCCATTACAGACATGTGGTTGCACGTTTGACTCAGATCAAAGGCTTGCAAGGTTAAGTCCTTAGGGTGACCAAGGCAAGACTGCCAAAGAACCAAAACGACATTCCCGGTGCCACTCATGGCCCACCAGATCATTCTTGCCACTCGCCCCGATCTAAAGCATTTATCAATCCCTAGTTGATTACCATGCACCACGTGCCATCAACATCATCATCAATAACACATGACACTTATCCAAAACAGGTTCCATATCTCATTAGGTCAACATTAGCATTTAATTATCCAAAATCATGTCATGTCTACGTGGCAGGTCTTAGCATACTATAACGATCTAATTAACCCATATTGGCAACTTAATAATGTCCAACCCAATAATCCACAACTAGGGTGACAAAGGGTTCATGGCACATAATTAAATAATCAAGGTGTCATACTGCAAAGCTGGCATTTATCTAATTTCCCAAAGTTAATTAAAGCATTTTCTAATTAAATTAGCATGCAATAATTTGAATCAAATTAATTTTTAAATGTGAGAGCGATATGATCAAAGCATAACTTGCCTTCGAAAAGTACTTGTTCTTGGTCTTAAGCTGGCTCCTGGGTCAAAACCTCACCTTCGAAGCTTTCAGATACTTCAACGTCTACTCGTAACGTGTGCAAATAGCAATAATATTTAAATAGTAGACAAAAAGTGTTCAAAAATTCAAATAAAATTCACCATGAAATAGAGCTCAATTTTATAAAAAATAAGAAATTGGAATCACTCAAATCGGAGTTGAAACGCAAAAGTTATAAGCGTTTGAAGTTTGAAAAATCAAATAAAAGAATAAACCGAATTAATTCATTTATTTTTCTATTGAAAAATACGAATTATGACGTCAGCTGACGTCAGCGTGGATTTTGAATTTCCACCGAATTATTTTGTATTGAAAAATCGAATTATGATGTCAGCATTACGTCATCCGGTCTATGGACTTGGTCCACGACTCGGGCTTGGTCCACCGTGGACCCGGTCCACGGGTACACGTGTCGCTGACACGTGGGACCCACTCGGATGACGTCATCACTGACGTCATTGCGCTCGGCCGAACGGCTCTGATAGCTGGGCCCCACCGTGACATCATCATGATGTCATGGTGCGGTTAGGCCAGACGCTGACACGCGGACCCGTGCTGACGTCATTGCTGACGTCAGCGACGACCGGGCATCGCCCGTGTGGACCGCGGCGCTTCATCTCCCGGCCACGTGGCACGATCTGGGCCGTTGGTTTGAAATCCAACAGTCCAGATTGGATCTAATCTCGCTACTATGGGAATACGTGGCTCAATCTGGATCGTGCGATTGGGATTGGTTTGTCGAGATTGGATCGGATTTTCACATCACCGGGGGGGCGACGTGGCATGTCCCGGTGCTCGAGACGTAGCTCAATCTACACTGTTCGATCTTGATCGAACGGCTGAGATCGCATCTAACGCAACAACGTGAGCCAATCCTAACCGTACGATCTAGATCTAACAGCTAAGATTGGATCTAACACGTGCAGTTAATAGCGACGTGGCTTAATCTCGTGCGTTAGATCTAGATCCAACGGTTGCTATTAGATCTAAAGCCGTAACGTGGATTTCACGTACGGGTGACATGGACGCATCTGGACGCTAGGATCTAGATCCAACGGTCTAGATCTAACTTGGAACTTGCGTATGGGATGGTGACGTGGACGTACCAGGGGCGTCGGATCTTGATCGGACGGTTGTGGGAGCTCGTGAATCTGGCGATGTCGCGGCGGAGCAAAGGTGGCCGGACCTGGGGAAGACGACCACCCGGACGGTGTTTCGCGCTGTCTTCGGCAAAGTGAGTGGTCTCTTCAGACGCGGCTCAATGTAAGAGCTCCGGATGTGGGCACCAATACGGCAGGGGACGTTGGACGGCGCCGGAAACGAAGAAAAACTGCAGTGGCTCCTCTTCGTGCAATGGCGAGAAATCGATGGCTGGCGATGGCATCTCGGGCTCCAAAACCTAGGGCAAAATGCGTAGGTGCAGCGTCGAACACGGCGCGCTGATCCACGCATTAAATACTGGCCTCGATGTCCGGATTTGGCTCGGGATTCGCGGAACGGCCGTGGCGGCGGCGGATTCCGACCGTGAAACGGAGAGGGTGACATGGCCACGTCCTGACCGTCCACGCGTACACGATCAATGGCCCGGATCTGGCCAGTGCGAACGGGTTTGATCGGAGTCCACGTGGGCGACGTGGCTTGATCCCGGCCATTGGATCCAAATCCAACAGTTCAAGCACACGTGTGACGTGGCTCAACCCTCACCGTTGGATCTCAATCCAACGGTGCGCATGAAAGGGATTCGGTCCGGTTCGGTCAGGTTCGAGTCAGACTCGAGTCTGGCTCGGTCGGGTGAACAGTAAAACCCGTTAGGGTTTTCCAGCGATTTAATATTTAAAATAATTCTAGTAATTCAAACAATTCAAGAAAAATAGCAAAATAATCAGAAAAATTCTGGAAAATACTTTGAGATATTTTGGACTCAAATAAAATATTTCCAAAAAAATTTTATTTAAAACTTTTAATTATTTAATTATCCCAAAAAGGAATAAATTCAAATTAAACCCAAATAAATCCAAATAAATCCCAGAAAATTCCAAAAATTCTCAAAAATGCCAAATATCATTTAATTTCATGAAAAGCAAAAAAATTAGGGTGTTACATCATATTAGCCTCTTCGTGTCCCACTGGGCATGCCAAAGGTGTCTTAGCGTCGAAAAACGTGACGACGGGTCGATCGCCGCCAACACACGAGAACGCTGGGTTTAGATTTTGCAGGCGTGCTAGTCGATTTTATCATGCAATCGGCAAGAGACGTGTTCCCCAATACGATCGATCAGGAGAACGATCAAGGGGTTTGTTGATAAATTGATCTCAATCGGTCCGCAGCTAACCAGCGTAGATCGAGGGAATCCGATAAGTCAAATCAACCCTTACGAGCTCATCGGATGGGGTAAAAGCCTACTTTTCCCAAAAAAGGCGATGCACAGCAAGATCAGGAAGAAAGTAGAACTTGGCAGGACGTAATGCAACATAAACCAACAACTGGCGATGCGCAACTCGTGTTGATCAACATGTATTACAAGAAAAAGAAGATTACAAGGCTAAAAAGACTACTCATAATGATGAAAAGTAGGGTAATTGATTGATTGGTTGTTTGGATGTGTCTGTCTCAACATAGCTCGTCGACCCCCTTTTATAACCCTTAGGCCTGATCGTATCTGCTTTGGTCTCTTATTCCGCCCGTATCGGCCTTGAATTCCCTCCTTACATCTCGGGTACGATTGTATTTGATCCAGGTCATGTTGCTTCTGGTCTTTAATTTTGATCCATGTGTTACCATACAATCGTGACCTTCTAAATCATCTGCTCACCACCCTTTGCCAACCTGATTCTCGCTGGTCACTTTAGACTCGCACCAAGGTTGAGCCTGTCTCGATCACTCAATTTTGGGTGCCAACAATATTGATTTTAGGAGTATATGGTAAAATTTTCTATGTAAGATAAGCTTCACAAAAAAATTATTAAAATCTTACAGGGGACTGTTCCTAGTAAAAAATTCCCTAATTAATGCCTCTTATCATTTTTTAATGCACTCATAAATACATCTAGACACCTCTAATGTTTTGGGTGCCAAGGCAGCGGGCTGGTGGTTGCGCGCGACGAGCGCAGGGCCAGGCACGGTGACACTCGGCAGGTTCGGGAGTGGCATCGCGAAGCCGGCTAGGCCACGGGCACTGGCCTCCGGTGACAGCTTCGAGCCGTGTGTCAAGCGGAGGCGGCCGGCGCGACCGCAGCGTGCACGTGCTTCAAACCTGTAGGATCGAAGTATACGAATATAGCAATCAGAGGGGGGGTGAATGATTGTGCGGAAGCTAAAACCAAATTCTTGATCTATTAAAAGTTCACCCAAAACAGAACCAAATAATTGCCTCGTTTTCGACAAAAACAGAATGACAGAGGTTTGGTAAAACGCGAATTCCAGGAGATCCAACTGTCGAAACGATCTGAAATTTGGACACAAGAAACTAGATTCCAATACGAATCTAACTCAAAAAGAATCAGCTCGATCGGAATTACGGATCAAAAGTTATGAACCTCGCAAACTTGCTGTGACAGAAGATGACGAGAATTGATCTAACGTAAACTTGAAGGTTTAACAGAAACGACAAAAGTTTAATCAACTAAACTTAGAGAAACCCTAAATCAATTCTCTAGAAAGGCTTTGATGGATCAAATCAAAATAAAACTTAAAGAACAAAAACCAATCCAGAAAAGAACAAGCATGCAAACAAGAACCAAAACAGGAACACTGTAGCAACGCTGCGATTCTTGTAACGCAAGGATCTAGAAGAATTGATCTTTATTTCTTTTGTCTAAAATACTCTCATCAAAAGAGTACAAACCCTAAAACTGAGTTTGAGGCTCTCAATGCGCTCAGCTTCGATTGATTGCCCTTCAACAGGAGACACCCCTCCTATTTAAAGGAGCAAAACACAAGGTGTTCCGAATACAATTCCTAATCTAGGAGTATGTATTCAACACAACTCCTCTTGGCCCAACCTAGCCGAGTACAACTCTTGCACGCGTATGGCAACCCTACCATACTCACGTGACTAACACTTTGCATGCGTATGGCCACCTGCCATACTCACGTGACTAACACTTTGCACGCGAATGACCTCCTGCCATTCTCACGTGACTAACCATTCTTCATGTGCACCATTCTCTTAGCCCGAACGTCCCGCATGACATCCTTGACCACCAAGACCTCAGTTCCTCCCTGAACCTAGTCCCGAACCTCAGCTCCTCCATGAACCTAGTTCCGGTCCCGTCATCGACCACGTTCGTCTTCGAGCAATACCTGCACATGAACAAACCACAAAACAATTCCGAGCACAAGTCCATGACTTGACTTACATCAATCCATGCAAATACTCACACGAGCATTGCATAAAGTCCACTTCAAGCATCATGAAATTCTCACAAATTTCATAATCTCAAAAACAAATCAAACACAATTCCAATTTTGCTCAAAACCCTAATCGAGCAAAAACGCATTCATGACGGACCAAAAAATATGGTCCGGCGTACACATGAAAATGTCACTCAAAAAACCATTCACGACGGACCAACAAAATCGGTCCGGTGTACAAGTGAAAATCTCTGTTTCAAGAAGAAATCAATCCGGCGAAAACACGTTCACGACAGACTAAAGAAATCAGTCCATCGTACATGCGAAACTTACTGGTTTCTTGGAAAATTGAGTCCGGCTCATGATCTCAAAAGCACGTCCACGACAGACCCAAAAACTTGGTCCGTCGTACATGCGCTGACTGCTATTTTCTTGGAAAATTGAGTTTGGCACAAGAGCTCAAAAACATGTGCACAACAGACCCAAAAACTTGGTCCGTCGTACACAAAATCGGTTCGGCGCAAAAGGACTCAGATTCATGTTTACAACAGACCAAAAAAACTTGGTTTGTCGTACATGGGAAAATGAGGTTGCCAAAGCATGTTTACGATAGACCAACAAATTTGGTCTATTGTAGATGGGAAACTTACTGTTTTCTTTAAGTTTGGTCCGGCGCCAAAGCGAAACTTACTGTTTCTTGTCAAATTGTCAAAACACATGAACAAACACATTTTGCAAAATCAATTCTAAGCCAATTTTTCAGCACATGATTTCACAAAACCGATGGCAATGGCGTGCGGAGGCCGAGGCGCGACTTCTAGCCGGCGACCGGTGGCAGGGGAGGTCGGCGCTTCATGGCCAGGAAGTCAGAAGCCTTCCGGTGCGGGGTCTACCGGCGGCCGGGGCCGGTGTGCTACATGCGCCCACGGGTGATGACTACATCGACTTTGGGTGATACTGTAGCTTCATGCCACAATCTATAAAAATCGCCGCGAACTTGTAGCTTCGTGCTATGTAGATGCATGGATAGAATTCATACGAGATTATATCAATCCTGCATCTCGCCTTTCAATCTGTCTCATCGGTAGAGGCTCGTGCTGATAACGCGTTAGGGAACCGTGCTATTGAATAGTCCAGGGTTCTCGAACAGATCTAAAGTGGAGAACAGAGAGAGAGACATTGTGGGAGGAACTGATCTATTATTTCTTCTGATTCATGTACAATGGGGGAACCCCCTCCTATTTATGGCCTACATTTAGGGGTTTGGTTAAGGGGCTATCGTGGGCCTTCGTGGGACACGTGGTTTCCCAACACCACCCACTCACCGCTCAGTACTGCAACTCTCTCTAGATTTTTTATTTAGTACTTATTTTAAATCTTATTTTCGACAATAATCAATGGAAAAAATAGCACAAATAGGCCCCTATCGCCTGTGAGTGGGGCGATCACCCGCGACTGGGGCGATAGGGGCCTGCCGTACACCTGCCGTGGCAACGTTCATTGCTGCCGTTTGTTGCCATGGCAGGTATCACCCGATCCTGGGGCGATCGCCCTTTCCAGGGGCGATAGCTAGCTAGCAACAAAAACAATGAATTCCACCTGTCGCATCAGCGAAAAACTGATGTGTATGTGCAGAGATCCTTGCAGGCTTGTTCGCTCTTGGGAAATGCTATCTTGGAAGAGGAGGTATTGGAAGTGCCGCAACTACGGCTTCGACCCGCCAGAGAAGAGCCTGAAGAATCGCCATATGGTAATAATCATACTTGTTTCACAATATTTGTACATGAGACTTTGCTAATTTATGTTTCATGTAGTCGCCTCCGCCACTATGTGAATTTGACGAATGGTTTGATATGGAGATCAACCCCGAAGACCAAAGGCTCCTTTATCAAGCCAACCGGGCCGAGGAGTTCACGCGGAGCTTCAAGAGCAACGTGATGCCGCACGCGAGGAGGCACATAGAAAGGAAGCGGAGGAGAAGGAGGCTGAGAGAGAGAAAACGAGAGAGGGCGTGTCGTACCAAAGAAGCCCTATCGGAGGCATGGGCGAAGGGGAAGTGGCCTCGAAGCACTCAGTAGATGTCTAGTTGTAACTATTATTTTCGTTGTTGGTGGTACTCCTTTTAGTTTTAAGCCGTAATAAAGTGTGGCATACCTTAATTTCCACAATAACATTTGATTTGTAAATCGCCCTCTCCCTAATCTCCCTCTTACCCTCATTTTGCAATAAAGTTATTGTCGACTATAATACTTAGGGTTATTGTACTAGTAGAATTTAGATGCAAATAAAGGTGTAAATAAAATATTTTTTTAGAATATGGTAGTCCATATATCAAAGAGCAAACCTAGTTCATTCTTCCAAAATATTACATTTAAGCATGATATTTTACGGGCTGCCGAAAAGGCTTGAGCGTTTCATTGTTGTTGATTATAATACTTAGGGTTATTGCACCAGTACTTCACCGCATCCATCACAACCTCCTTGTCTTTATATATGGCCTCCTACGTGACCTCGTTCTCATGATACTCCCATGCATTACTGTTCCCTTCATTCATTGTTAGGTCTTCGAAATTATAATTACTCCACGCACCTTGGACAAGCACCTCAGGAATATTGTCCTCCTCGTATGACTGTTCGCCATTAGGGACTTCCTCACCGGCATGGTCCTCCTCCTCCATCATGTCAACTATGTCCACCACCTCCTCCCTCTCGTCGGCCACCCCCCGCGCCTCCACGACTGTCTCCTCGTCCCCCCGATTCCCTCGCCACCGCCAATCTCGTGTCCCCCGTCTTCGGGCTCCTTGCCACCTTCATCATCACATTCTTGCATATTTGTCTTCCCCTCGTCCATAATATCTACTCGACATCACGAACTTCCAACACCAATGGAGCTACCTGGTGCCACTGTACCAGCAACATGAGCGACCAGTCCCACTTTACGGCAAACCCAACATAGCTCCTCCATGATGATGTCGCGTTAATAGGAATCAACTCTCCATAAAAACAGTGTTGCACATGGCTTACTATTGCTCTAACCTGCAGCCGAACAATCTGGCCATCCAAATTGAACATCCGAGAAATCCACTCCAACAAAGCTCTGTATGTCCTATCGCTCAATCTAGATATGCCCCGTAGGACTCTTGAAAATGCTGACAAATCCACTCCATCGCCCCCTGTGCTATCTCCTCATCTCCATAAAATATTTGAAAATACAATTTCTCCGACATGCTGCCTGCAACATCGGACCGAGAAATTCATTAGTTTTCTACCCTTAAAAACTGCATATCTACATAATATATTATACTGCCTTCAATTTCTAGGTCGTAATTTTCGAAAGTCGTTGAGTCGCTAAGTCGCTATAAATCGCTAAGTACCGAAGATGGGGACTTTTTTGGGGCCATTCATGATGGAGATTTCCTCGTCATCTCTGCCCAGCACACGGTGGAATTGGATACCGACTATCGGCATCAGCAAACGGCAACACAGCCAACGTTTTCCGCTGAAACCCCAAAGTGGCAACTGAAACCCTAGCATGATAGGCCTTTTTTTGCTGTCGTGGCAGCCGTTCTCACGCCACAGTGGCACCACCCTCGTAGTATACCCAAGGGGATGATTGGTACCGGAGAGGGGCATCGATTTTTGGGGCCATTCATGACGGGGATTTCCCCGTCATCTCTGCCCAGTGCACGGTGGAATTGGATACCGACCGTCGACATCGGCAAACGGCAACACGGCCAATGTTTCCAGCCGAAACCCCACTGTGGCAACTGAAATCCGAGCGCGATAGGCCTTTTTGGCTGCCGCGACAGCTGTTCCACGCCACTGTGGCACCACCCCCTAGTATACCCAAGGGCCATGGGACCCCGGGGGATGACTTAGCCCCAAAAAAACAGTGCTAAAAAAAGTCGCTATCGCTGAGTCGCTAAGTCACTAAATCTCTGAATTGCTAAGTCGCTAAGTCGCTAAGTCACTGAATCGCTAAGTCGCTAATTAAATTCAAACAAAAAAAGAATTTTCCCGCAATAGCCTTCTTCTCCTCCTCCTCCTCCTCCTCCTCTTCTTCTTCTTTTTCCCCTCTTCTTTCTTTCTTCTCCTCTTCTCTATTTTCGCTTTTGTTTGCTGCCATCGGCCGACGGCTTTGTATGAGCCACCTATAGCCCGTGGTTCGGGCGATCGCCCTTGGTTCAGACGATTTAGAGTACGGCAGCTTTTGGCGGCGTGTTGGCAATCACGGTAGCCAACGGTAGGCTCCTATCAACGAGGCAACGGGCGATCGCCTGAGTAAGGGGCGATAGGAGCCCACTCCTGTCATTTGTTTTCCGTTATTTTTGAAAATAAGATTTAAGATAAAAATTAAATAAAAAAATTCACTCTGTCTACCGCTCTACAGGCTTGGCAGTGCTGGTGTACTAGTGTAAGCTATAATTATTGTGAAATTCAGGATCCTCATAAATCGATCGACAAAACTGTATGTATTTCATCAGGTACTGTAAGAGCCCCTGTGATGTTCTAATACACTCACGTGGGCTGCTACCAGCAAGAATCGGATGTGCTTTTCAAGCCGCCGGATCGATGGCAACAGTAATGTGGAGTTATCTGATGGCTTAATTTGCTAAATGCAATGCATGAGGATGTCAGTAGTATCGATCGAACCTGTCCGTGTCGCGGAGACAGACAGATATAGATCGGATCGAATGCATTCCATCGACATCGTGGGTGAACTTGGCTGCCTGTGTCCACGATCGATGCTGATGAAGCTAGGTTGATGTGACAATTATCTAAGCTGACAGAGTTTTTGAGTGTGTTTATGTTGCAGATATGTCCAAGGGTAATCATAGAGATGATTATATTTTTTTATGTTTATAATTTATTATCGTGTTACTTATGTGATACTACGGAATGTCGAGACTTTATAATTTGTGATAATAGGTTATAAAATGTGGTAAAATGGGTTAAGTTGGGGATTTTGCAACTAAAACCCTGAGATTTCACGTTTTAACGCGTTTCGGGCCGTTTTCGGGCGTTTGGGCCGCTCCGGGGAGGTGTTGGGCTTGAGGGAAACTTCCTGGGACGGATGGTGGGACTCCATTGGCCAATGTGGGGGTGAGGGGGGGGTAGAAAACCCTGCTGCCCTAGCTCTCCCCACCTCCATGCGCAGCCCCCCTTTCCCCATCTCCTCCTCCCTCTCTAGCCCCTCCTCCTCTTCCTCCACACCCCAAGCCGCACCACCCCTCCTCCTTGCGCCTCCTCCCCCACCACCACGTGCCCTTGCTGCGTCCCCCTCGCTGCCACGCCTTGCCACGGTGCTGCCTTCACCGGTGGGAGGATCCACGACGAGGAGATCCGGTGGGAAGAAGAGACCGGGTGGAGATCGCGCGAAGAGAAGCGGTTGATTCGTGGATCGTCAAGAAGGTAATGGGGGGATCCTGTGGGGTAGATCTCTTGCTGCTGTAGAGGGGGATTACCATGTTTTTAGATCAAGGGAGGTGCTGCCATGGGGTAGAATTGATGAAAAACTAGAGTTGTACTCACGTTTTGGTTCGGGCAGATTGGGAACCCGAACTAGGGCAGGCGTTTTCGCCAATTTCGAGTTTGAATCTTACCGTACGGACTTTTAGGAAGTTGTAGATAATTTCCTTATCTTTCCGTGCATATAAAGAACTTTAAAATCCGCCCAGCCGTTTGGGAGATATGGCCGTTTTACCGAGCGCTGTCAAATCTGTGACGAGATTGGGACAGTTCGTGTTCAACGTTAGATTAAACAACATTAAAGTCCGAATTAGTCTTTCCCTATAACTAGAAAAAGTTGGGAAATTTCCTAATCTACGCGGGGATGTACTCATTTATTCAATTTGGAGTCCTAGAACCGAAGTTATGCCCATTGGAAGGCTGCTGTCCCGAAGGGACAGATTTGCTGTTTTCTGATTTTAGGAGTTGTAAGCGAAGTCGGGTAGTGGGATTTATATGTGTGCTATTTTGTGGACTCGATTTGAGTGTGTGGCACGTATTTGCAGGTGGTGTGCCTCCGGGAGTACCCTCTACGTCCCGCCACTCCGTCCCCCGCGGTTGAGGCACGTGTAATGGAATGAGTAGAGAGTTGTAGGGTGTTTGATGATGAGATGCAATGGAATTTATGTTGAGTACTTATGCCATGCTTTATATGTTATCATCGATATGATGTTCTCATGCCATGATTTAAATGCTTGCTGTTGTTATGATGTCCTCATGCCATGCTTGAGAAGGTTGCCGTTGGTATGTGTTTTGAGCTATCTTGATGTGATGCCATGAGACAATATGCAAGATGTATTTAAGTGCGTTCTTTGTCCATTGTGCATACATGGCATATTTTCATGGCCGGCCGGTGAGATAAGTCATAACTATTCCGGTAGGGTCGGTGAGAACAGTTATGACTAGTCCGGGGCTATTCTTTTGAGTAAGTCCTTGTAACACCCCAAAATTTTGCTTTTCTTAAATTCATGTGTGACTTGGCACTTTGGTGAATTTTTGGAATTTTCTGGAATTTATTTGGATTTATTTAGAATTTATTTGAATTTATTCCATTTTGAAATAATTAAAGAATTTAATTTTGCAAATAAAATTTTGTTGGAAATATTTTATTTGAGTCCAAAATGACCCAAGATATTTTCCAGAATTTTTCTGGAATTTTTCTGAGTCATTTGCTATTTTTAATGAATTAAATGAATTACTGGGAATTATTTTAATTATTAAATCGCTGGAAAATGCGAGTGGGTTTGTACTGTTCATCCGACCGAGCCCGAGTCAGACTCGAGTTCGAGTCCGACCCGAGCCAGCCGACTCGACCGAACCACGTTCGAACCCAAACCACGGGGGCCGTCGGATCGAGATCCAAACGGTCATGATTGACCCGACCCGACCTGAGCCGTGCGGACCGGACCGGTCGCGCCCGTCGATCGTGGCGCTGATCGTGCCACGTGGGCGGTATCGTCGTCGTCTCCGCCCGAGTCCGAGCCGGACTCCGCCGCCGCGCCCGCCGCCGTGGGGAACTAGGTTTCCGTTTTCTGCGCGGAAGCCGAGGCTATTTAATGCCCGGCTCACACCCCGAGGATCGCCTTGACCGTGCGCACCCGTAGCCCTAGACAACGTCGCCTGAGCCGCCGCCGTTGAGCCGCAATCGCTCGCCGGAGTTGCCTCTTCCCTCCGCCGTGGTTCTTTGCCGATTGCAGCCATCCCCGTCGTCCTCCGCCGCCGTTGAGCCCAGTTCCGGAACAGCCAGGTCAAGCCGCGTCGGTGAGGACCTTTCACCTCGCCGGAGCACGCCCCAAACGCCGTTCGTGTGGTCGCCGTCCTCAGCGCCGGCAGCCGCAACTCCGCCGTGAAGCCATCGCCGACCCCGAGCTCCACCAACCGTCCGATCAAGATCCAAGGGCCCAGATCGCGCCACGTCACCCCGGTGAGTTTCCACGTTGAAAATCCTAGATCCAATCTCAGCCGTTAGATCTAGATCCAACGGTCCAGATCAACCGTGTTCACCCCAAACGCGTGAGATCCAGATCCAATCTGGACCGTTGATTTTCAAACCAACGATCGAGATTGCGCCACGCGTCCGGGGAGGCTGACCGTCGCGGTCAGCGCCGTCCACGCGCGCGTGTGACATCGACACGCAGGGCCCGCATGTCGGCGCCGGCCAAAGCGCACCATGACGTCACGCCGACGCGTCATGGTGGGCCCGCATGTCGGTTGTCCCAGCCTGCGGCGTCGGCAATGACGTCCGCAGTGGGTCCCACCTGCCGCCACCATGGTGAGCCGCCGACGTCGGCGGTGGCGTCACCGAGGCGGACCCACATGTCGGCGACACGTGGATTCGTGGGCCGAGTCCACGGTGGACCCGAGCCGGCGTGGACCACGTCCATGGACGGCCGACGCCAGGCCAATCAGAGGCTGGCACGTGTCCTTGCTGACGCAATAATTAATTTCCGAAAAAGAAAATGATTTATTAATTCGAAATAATGATTTCAGATTTGATTCAAACTTCAAACGTTTATAACTTTTGCGTTTCAACTCCGATTTGAGTGATTCAAATTTCTAAATTTGTATAAAATTGAGATCTACCTAAATATGAATTTTATTTAATTTTTGGACTAAAGTTTTTCTCTATAAAATTATTTAATTGATTATTTAAACTTTAAATAATCATAACTTTTGCGTTTTAACTCCAAATTTGACGATTCCAGTTTCTGAAAATTCATAAAATTATGTTCTCTCTATTTATGGATTTTATTTGGATGTTTGGACACTTTTTGCCTATTGTTTATTTGTGTATCTGCTATTTGCACGCTTTACGAGTAGACGTTGAAGTCTTAGGAAGGATTCGAAGGAGAAGTATTGACTCAGGATCCAACTCAAGACCAAGAACAAGTACTTTTTGAAGGCAAGTTGTGCTTTGACCATGTTGATCCTATTTTGAAACTTATTTTGATTTAGCCTATTGCATGCTAAGTTCCAATAGAAAAATACTTTATTTAAATATGGGGAATTAGATAAGTACCAATTTGCTGTATGACACCTTGATTATTTAAGTATGTGCCATGACCCCTTGTCACCCTAGTTGTGGTTTACTAGTTGGACATTATTAAATTGCCAACATGGGTTTTAGACCGTTGTAGTATACTGCTTAGACCTGCTACGTGCTTATGACATGATTTTGGACAATCAAATGCTAATGTTGACTTAATGATATATTGAACCTATTTTGGAAAGGTATCATGTGATGTTGATGGCACGTGGTGCATGGTAATCAACTGGGGTTTGATAAATAGTTTTCGACCGGGGCATGTGGCAAGAGTAATCAGGTGGGCCAGTTGTGGCATTGGGGATGTTGATTTGGTTCTTCGGGTAGTCTTGCCTTGGTCACCCTAAGGACTTAACCTTGCAAGCCTTTGAACTGGGTCTAACGTGCAACCACATGTCTGTAATGGGACGGACCTAGTTGACTAAGTTGCTAATAACGTACCTGTGGGACCTCAGGAGGTCAACTACACCCTTTGTGTAAGTTGTACGGGGGAGCGTACCGGGGCTGAGGCCAGGTACCCATCTAACGGTTGATTGGCCTAAACTTCGCCTTAGCTAAGGGAAGGGTTAGTGTGCAATAACCGGGGAGGGCCACTTGTATTGTTAGAAGTTTCCGAAAGACTTTGTTACGGGAACTCGCCTTTGTGGTGTTTGACTGTATCTTGTGGGTAAAGTGCATAACCTCTGCAGAGTGTAGAATCTATTCGAATAGCCGTGTCCGCGGTATTGGACATCGCTCGGGAATTACAGTCAAGGGTTAGATTTTCTCAAAAATAACTTGGATCTGAAAGGTTGGGTTGGATTAATAATGAGGTTGATGGGAATATGGATTAGGATGGGAAATATGTTTATTAAATTCCTTGAAAAGTTATCTATGCTATACTTGCTTCTACTACTTTCGAATCTATTTATGCTACTTGTCAAATGCTGTTTACTGCAAATATACCTTGAGCTATTCCTTTGTACCAAGCCATGCATATAGTATATTAGCTTGCATTCTGTGCATGACTTGCTGAGTACCAAGTACTCACCCTTGCCACAATACAACACCAGTTGAAGAGGAGACTGCACAAGCTTTGGAGGAGGAGCTCCAAGAGGATCCGTCTACTTAGGAAGCGAGCCCAGTCAGTTGCCTGTGGTATACTGGATGGCGCCACGAAGTTATTTGATTTTCCGCTGCTACTATTTCTCTCTTAATAAGTATCGCCCTGCGAGGCGTACATTTGTGACTTGGCCATAAGGTCAAGTAACCAGTTTGCTTAATTAAATAAAAGTACTTTATTAGTATCGAATGGTATGATTGTGATATTTACCGATGTTAAGACTGTGCACTAAGCGCGTTCTGGACTAGTGTTGAATACACAGAGGGTCGGATTTGCAAATTCGGGGTCCCGACAGAGGTGGTATCGAGCCATACTTATTTGTAGGCTCAACCTAAGCTAGAATGGTCGTAGTGAGGATAAAACCTATTTTCTAAAGCTAAAAGTTTGTCAAGACAAGAAATGACATCTCGACTTATCCCTTTCTCTCTTTTCTTGTCTCTTGCTGAATTTTTCCTTACCTTGTCACGATTTGAAAATTTCGAGTTCTTACGTGAGCACTCTTGTGACAGATGGAGGAAGAGTTCAACTACGTTTATCTGGGAGTTGGTCACGCGCGGAACTTTGGCATATGCTTGGACTCTCGGAGATTTTGAGAAACCGCAATACCAAGTGGAAGTGATCGGACAAGCGGGATTGATCAAGGCTTGTGGCGTGAAGATTGAGGTACCGCTAGGAAGAAGGGCCTAGGCAATCGCCGATACAACTGCTTGCCAGGTGGTCTACAATGCAGATGGGTATCCAAGAAGTATCACGACGAGCAATGCGACACATTACCCGTATCTACGCCAGAGAGTTGGAGAGCACGGTGTTCGTTATCACCAGCGCAGCGATAACCTTCTTGACCCGAAGGCGATTCAGATGAGGATGCCATGGTTACACGATTGGCACGATTTGTTGTCGCCCAGGAGGATGTACTCGATGATACAAGCAAAGAGCTACAGAAGGCCCGCAAGGAGATCACGACAGAGAAGAATAGATGGCGGGAAGCTCAAGAGTATGTGTCCCACCTTCTGCAAAGGATTGGAGAGTTAGAGACGGCATTGTACGCACCAGAGCCAGAGCCAATGCTCGAGTTACACGAGCCAGATCCGGAGGAGTCAGATCTCGATGAGGACACTGCTTCTTCGACTACCACAGATGACACACGATTCTTTGGACATGGCAATCGTTTCGCGCCTATGCCGCAAAGATCCGTACCCAGGCCGTGGAGGTTTTCTCGATGAGTGAGCGTAGGTTCTATAGTGAGACTCCTTCGCCGAGTCGCGTCATAGGATAAAGAGTCACCCTTTAGGCGATAGACTCCAGTGTTAGTTCGATTTGGATTTTCCTTGTTTGCTGAGTGTGCAGCATGTGTTGCAAGGCCCTTAGGCATTGTAAGCAACCATACCAAGTTATTAATATCATTAGTTAATAAAGTTGGACCTTAAAGTTACACCTTTCGCCCCGCATAAGTTCCATATCACTTGTCTATTCTTGTTTCCCCCTCATCTCTAAAACTTAGAGCAAATCGACAGATGGTGAACACCATGAAACTTTGGAAGCAATGGAAGTGGTTCTCGCCAGCAGAAAACCTCAATGATGGAGCACCAAAGACCGCCAGTTGATATGCAGAATTTTGGAGCATTTCTTGCTGCTCAGACTCAGTTGATGCATGCTATGATGCAACAAATGCAACACGTCACCGCTCAGGCCACAGCTAATCAAGTCAATCAGGGACAACGCCAGAATACAAGACTGTCAGAGTTTATGAGGACCCATCCACCCACTTTCTCCGGAAATGCCAATCCATTGGAGGCCGATGATTGGTTAAGGTCAATTGAGAGGAAGCTACACATAGCTCAATGCATAGGAAATGAGAAGGTACTCTACGCTTCTCATCAGTTGGAAGGAACATTGGCCAGAATGGTGGGAGAACTTCTGTGCCACGCAGGAGAACCCTCAAGATATCACTTGGGAAGAGTTCACGGCTGCATTCCGTCAGTATCACGTGCCTGAAGGAATCATGGACCTTAAGAAGGAGGAGTTCAGAGCACTGAAGCAAGGTAATCAGCCAGTGGCCGACTACCTGAACAAGTTCACACAGCTAGCACGCTACGCACCTGAGGATGTAGCGACAGATAAAGCCAGACAGTCTCGTTTCATGAAGGGACTTAACTCAGGATTGCAAGTAGGATTGATCACCCACACCTTCCCAGATTTCCAAGAGTTGGTGAATAAGGCGCTTATTCTTGAGGACAAGCGCAAGGAACTGGATGAGAACAGGAAGCGCAGAATGCAACAGCAGGGATCACGCCAGGGAACGCAACAGCGTCTGAGAGTTGCACCAAATCAATTTTTCAGGTTCCAGCCACAGAATGCTACAAGGACACCGTCACCAGCACCAAGACCCGTCAATCAAAACTACCAAACCCCAGCCCCCGCTAGAAACGCTGCTCGAGCAACAAGAAGGAACAAGTGAGACGCTGCTACAATCGGCAACGAGCCAGGACACTTTGCCAACAGCTTGTCCAAAGAAGACAAGCAGGAGTGACCCGATTCGCTTCAATCTAGGAACCACCCGCTAGGACGCCCGGCACCAGGAACCACATCCAGGCCGTGGTGAGAGGCCGAGTCAACCATGTCACCGCAGATGCACTGCGAGAATGCTACGGACGTCGTCTTGGGTAAGTTACTTGTTAACTCGATTACACTGCTTGATTTTGTTTGATTCTGGAGCTTCGCATTCGTTTGTTTCGCAAGGCTTTGCTGCTAAAAATGATTTGGGGATTGCAAGACTTAAGTGCATGCTTTTAGTTCAAACCCACGGATCCGAACTCCGAGCGAAAGTAGGATGTTAGGGTGAGAATACTAATAGATGGAATAGAGTTCCTAGCGAACCTTATAATTTTGGAGACCCGGACCTTAGGCGTTATTTTGGGAATGGGTGGTTATCCAAGCACAAGGCCGTATTGGATTATGGACGAAGGACTATCTCGATTGAGAGCCCGTGTGGAAAGAAAGTGGAATTTCAAGCTCTGCCCGTTAGAGAAGGGCGGTTGATGGTTAATGATACCAAGACAATCGGCATAGAGGATATCTCCGTAGTGAATGAGTACCCGAGATGTCTTTCCTGAAGATCTACAGTATGCCGCGAGACAGGGACATAGAGTTTGTGATAGAGCTTGTACTGCACAGACCGATAGCAAAGAGACCTTATCGGATGTCCACCGAGGAATTGGTAGAGATGAAGAAACAGCTAGAGGAGTTAATGGAGAAAGGATTTATCGGACCGAGTTCGTCGCCGTGGGGAGCACCAGTTTTGTTTGTCAAGAAAAAGGACGGGAGTTTCGGGATGTGCATTGACTACCGTGCACTCAATGAAGTCACCGTGAAGAATAAGTATCCGCTACCGGGATTGATGATTTGTTTGATCGGTGAGAGGAGCCGGAGTTTTCTCCAAGATTGATCTCGAGATCGGGTACCATCGCTTGAAGATCCGATCGAGAAGATATCCCGAAGATCGCATTCTCGTCAAGATATGGACATTCTGAGTTTCTGATTATGTCCTTTGGATCGAAATGCGCCAAAGATATTTCATGAATATGATGAATAAGGTGTTCATGGAATATTTGGACAAGTTTGTCGTCGTGTTCATAGATGATATCCTAATCTACTCCAAGACAAAGGATGAACATGCCGAACACTTAAGGTGAGTTTTGGAAAAGCTGAGGGAACAGCAACTTTTCGCCAAGTTCAGCAAGTGTGATTTTTGGAAGGATAAGGTAGAATTCCTCGGACATGTAATGACCGCAGAAGGAGTCGCCGTAGATCCAAGCAAAGTAGAAGCGGTGTTACATTGGGAGCAGCCGAGGACTGTGACCCAGATCCGGAGTTTCCTTGGAATGGCCGGGTACTACCGCCGTTTCATTGAAGGCTTTTCGACAATTGCGAAACCTCTTACGCAATTGCTGAAAAAGGAAAAGAAGTTTGCATGGGCGCTTGAGAATGTGAGAAAGGATTTGAGAGCTGAAGAAGCGATTGACATCGGCGCCCGATGTTAGTTCTACGGATGTTAATCAAAGCTTTGATATTTATTGTGACGCATCGCGCCAAGGACTTGGATGTGTCTTGTCACGAGAATGGAAAGGTAAATCGCTTATGCATCAAGGCAGTTGAGGCCGCATGAGGAGAATTATCCGACGCATGACCTAGAGTTAGATGCCGTAGTGCATGCCTTGAAGATATGGCGTCACTATCTGATCGGGAACAGATGTGAAGTGTATACGGATCATAAGAGCCTTAAGTACATATTCACCCGATCGGATCTGAATATGAGGCGAGAGGAGATGGTTAGAGTTGATCAAGGACTATAATGTTGGAATCCATTACCATCCCGGGAAGGCCAACGTAGTAGCCGATGCTCTGAGTCGGAAAAGCCATACCGTGAGTACGTTGTTAGCCACAAGTCAGGATGAGTTATGTGAGGATTTTCAGAAAATGAAGATTGAGGTGGTACCTAGCGGATTCTTGGCGCATTAGAAGTAAAGCCTACCCTAGAGGATCAGATCCGGGAAGGCGGAAGGATGATGACAAGATCCGCGAGGATTAAGTTCATCAAGGAGGAAGGCAAGGCGAGGACTTCAAGTTGGATGAGCAAGGCACGTTATGGATGAAGGATCGGATTTGTGTGCCTAACAAGAAGGAGTTAAAGCAAGCGATTACGGAAGAAGTCCATGACTCCAAGTACTCAATTCATCTTGGAAGCGCCAAGATGTATCGAGATTTGAAGGAGAGATTACGGTGGCCGAGTATGAAACGTGAAGTTGCCGAACATGTTGCATTGTGCGGCGTATGCCGAGAGTCAAGGCAATGCATCGAGAGACCCGGCGGGATTGCTCTGGTTGAAAATACCTGAGTGGAAGTGGGAGGAAATCGGAATGGATTTCATTACCGGTTTGCCTAAGACTCAAGGAGGTTATGACTCCATATGGGTTATAGTGGATCGCTTGACCAAAGTAGCCCATTTTATTCCCGTGAAAACCACTTAGTCAGGGGATAAATTGGCAGAGTTGTACATGATCAGGATTGTCTGTTTGCACGGAGTGCCAAAGAGGATTGTATCGGACAGAGGTACCCAATTTACCTCAAGGTTTTGGAATAAGTTGCATGAAGCCATGGGGACCCATTTGAACTTGATCTGACTTATCATCCACAGACGGATGGACAGGCCGAAAGAGTCAACCAGATTCTGGAGGATATGTTAAGAGCTTGTGCATTGGCTTATGCTACCTCTTGGGATAAGAGTTTGCCGTATGCCGAGTTCGATTACAATAATAGTTACCAAGCTAGTTCTGAGATGTCACCTTTTGAGGCCTTTGTATGGTCGACCACTGTCGGACGCCATTGAATTGGAATGAGGCCGTGAGCGCCGTGTCTTGAACTGATATTCTTCAAGAGGCCGAGGAAGCGATTGCCGTGATTAGGGAAAGGTTGAAGATAGCCCAATCACGGCCAGAAGAGTTATCTTGACAACCGTCGCCGAGATTTGAGTTTTGAACGAGAAGACTTTGTATACCTCGAGTTACGCCTCTCGGGGAGTTAAGAGGTTCCATGCCAAAGGGAAACTCGCACCCTGTTATGTTGGACCATTTAAGATTTTGAGCGCAGGGCGGTTGCTTATCACCGAGTTGCCACGATCGTTAACGAGGAGTACATGGCGTATTCCATGTGTCCCGATTGAAGAAGTGTCTCCGAGTACCTGAGGAACAGACTCCGCTAGAGTCAATTGAGTTGCAAGAGGATTTGACTTATAAGGAACATCCCGTGAGGATTCTAGACACAATGGATCGAGAGACCAGAAATAAGTCAACCCGTTTCAGAGAGTTCGATTGGAGCAATCATGAAGAAAGCGAAGCGACATGGGAGCGCGAAGAGGATTTGAAGAAAGAGTTCCCAAACCTATTCCTTAGTTAGCCCTGAATCTCGGGGACGAGATTCTATTAAGGGGGGAGGTTTGTAACACCCCAAAATTTTGCTTTTCTTAAATTCATGTGTGACTTGGCACTTTGGTGAATTTTTGGAATTTTCTGGAATTTATTTGGATTTATTTGGAATTTATTTGAATTTATTCCATTTTGAAATAATTAAAGAATTTAATTTTGCAAATAAAATTTTGTTGGAAATATTTTATTTGAGTCCAAAATGACCCAAGATATTTTCCAGAATTTTTCTGGAATTTTTCTGAGTCATTTGCTATTTTTAATGAATTAAATGAATTACTGGGAATTATTTTAATTATTAAATCGCTGGAAAATGCGAGTGGGTTTGTACTGTTCATCCGACCGAGCCCGAGTCAGACTCGAGTTCGAGTCCGACCCGAGCCAGCCGACTCGACCGAACCACGTTCGAACCCAAACCCACGGGGACCGTCGGATCGAGATCCAACGGTCATGATTGACCCGACCCCGACCCGAGCCGTGTCTGGACCGGACCCGGTCGCGCCCGTGCGATCGTGGCCGCTGATCGTGCGCGTGGGACGGCTGTCCGTCGTCATCTCCGCCGAGTCCGAAGCCGACTCCGCCGCGCCGCTCGCCGTGGGAACTAGGTTTCCGTTTTAACGAAGCCGAGGCTATTTAATGCCGACTCACACCGAGATCGCCTTGACCGTCGCACCAGTAGCCTGAACAACGTCGCCTGAGCCACCGCCCGTTGAGCCGCAATCGCTCGCCGGAGTCGCCTCTTCCCTCGCCGTGGTTCTTTGCGATTGCGACCATCCCGTCGTCCTCGCCGCCGTTGAGCCCGATTCCGAACAGCCAGGTCAAGCGCGTCGGTGAGGACCTTTCACCTCGCCGAGCACGCCCCAAACGCCGTTCGTGTGGTCACCGTCCTTAGCGCCGGCAGCCGCAACTCCGCCGTGAAGCCATCGCCGACCCCGAGCTCCACCAACCGTCCGATCAAGATCCAAGGGCCCAGATCGCGCCACGTCACCCCGGTGAGTTTCCACGTTGAAAATCCTAGATCCAATCTCGGTAGTTAGATCTAGATCCAGCGGTCGAGATCAACCGTGTTCACCCCAAACGCGTGAGATCGAGATCAATCTGGGCCGTTGATTTTCAAACCAACGATCGAGATTGCGCCACGCGTCCGGGGAGGCTGACCGTCGCGGTCAGCGCCGTCCACGCGCGCGTGCGTGTGACGCTGACACGCGGGGCCCGCATGTCAGCGGCCCGGCCAAACTGCACCATGACGTCACGCCGACGCCATGGCGACCCGCATGTCGGCCGTTGTCCTACCAAGCGGCGACGTCAAGAATGACGTCACAGTGGGTCCCACCGCCGACACCATGGGCCGAGCCCCGCTAACGCCGATGGCGTCACCCGAGGCGGACCCACATGTCGGCGACACGTGGATTCGTGGGACCGAGTCCACGGTGGACCCGGCCGGCGTGGACCACGTCCATGGATCCACCGACGTCAAGCAGCCAATCGAGGTGACACGTGTCCTGCCGACGCAATAATTAATTTCGAAAAGAAAATAATTTATTAATTCGAAATAATGATTTCAGATTTGATTCAAACTTCAAACGTTTATAACTTTTGCGTTTCAACTCCGATTTGAGTGATTCAAATTTCTAAATTTGTATAAAATTGAGATCTACCTAAATATGAATTTTATTTAATTTTTGGACTAAAGTTTTTCTCTGTAAAATTATTTAATTGATTATTTAAACTTTAAATAATCATAACTTTTGCGTTTTAACTCCAAATTTGTGATTCCAATTTCTAAAAATTCATAAAATTATGTTCTCTCTATTTATGGATTTTATTTGGATGTTTGGACACTTTTTGCCTATTGTTTATTTGTGTATCTCTGCTATTTGCACGCTTTACGAGTAGACGTTGAAGTCTGGGAAGGATTCGAAGGAGAAGTATTGACTCAGGATCCAACTCAAGACCAAGAACAAGTACTTTTTGAAGGCAAGTTGTGCTTTGACCATGTTGATCCTATTTTGAAACTTATTTTGATTTAGCCTATTGCATGCTAAGTTCCAATAGAAAAATACTTTATTTAAATATGGGGAATTAGATAAGTACCAATTTGCTGTATGACACCTTGATTATTTAAGTATGTGCCATGACCCCTTGTCACCCTAGTTGTGGTTTACTAGTTGGACATTATTAAATTGCCAACATGGGTTTTAGACCGTTGTAGTATACTGCTTAGACACACTTTCGTGCTTATGACATGATTTTGGACAATCAAATGCTAATGTTGACTTAATGATATATTGAACCTATTTTGGAAAGGTATCATGTGATGTTGATGGCACGTGGTGCATGGTAATCAACTGGGGTTTGATAAATAGTTTTCGACCGGGGCATGTGGCAAGAGTAATCAGGTGGGCCAGTTGTGGCATTGGGGATGTTGATTTGGTTCTTGAGCGATCTTGCCTTGGTCACCCTAAGGACTTAACCTTGCAAGCCTTTGAACTGGGTCTAACGTGCAACCACATGTCTGTAATGGGACGGACCTAGTTGACTAAGTTGCTAATAACGTGCACTGTGGGACCTCGGAGGTCAACTACACCCTTTGTGTAAGTTGTGCGGGGGGCGTCACGGGGCTGAGGCCAGTACCCATCTAACAGGTTGATTGGCCTAAACTTCGCCTTAGCTAAGGGAAGGGTTAGTGTGCAATAACCGGGAGGGCCACTTGTATTGTTAGAAGTTTCCAAAGACTTTGTTACTGAACTCGCCTTTGTGGTGTTTGACTCAGTATCTTGTGGGTAAAGTGCATAACCTCTGCAGAGTGTAGAATCTATTCGAATAGCCGTGTCCGCGGTATTGGACATCGCTCGGGAATTACAGTCAAGGGTTAGATTTTCTCAAAAATAACTTGGATCTGAAAGGTTGGGTTGGATTAATAATGAGGTTGATGGGAATATGGATTAGGATGGGAAATATGTTTATTAAATTCCTTGAAAAGTTATCTATGCTATACTTGCTTCTACTGCTTTCAAATCTATTTATGCTACTTGTCAAATCTTTGTTTCTTTGCAAATATACCTTGAGCTATTCCTTTGTACCAAGCCATGCATATAGTATATTAGCTTGCATTACGTGCATGACTTGCTTGAGTACCAAGTACTCACCCTTGCCACAATACAACACCAGTTGAAGAGGAGATCGCACAAGCTTTGGAGGAGGAGCTCCAAGAGGATCCGTCTACTTAGGAAAGCGAGCCCGATCGGTTGCCTGTGGTATCTTTGGATGGCGCCACGAAGTTATTTGATTTTCATTGCTACTATTTCTCTCTTAATAAGTATCGCCCTGCGAGGCGTACATTTGTGACTTGGCCATAAGGTCAAGTAACCAGTTTGCTTAATTAAATAAAAGTACTTTATTAGTATCGAATGGTATGATTGTGATATTTATCGATGTTAAGACTGTGTGCACTAGCGCGTTCCTGGACTAGTGTTGAATACACAGAGGGTCCGGATTTGCAAATTCGGGGTCCCGACAGTCCTACATCGTGATTCCATCACCGAGGTGAATGGAAGCGAGTGATAGGCACCCTCCATCTTCGGGATGGAAGGGGGGAAAGGGTGCATGCCGACGGGTGTACACTCAACCATACCGGTATGAGAATTCCAGGAGACATGTGCATTGCATTGCATGAATGATATACCTAAATGAAAATGTTTATGAGATGATGATGAGAGTATTCATGAGATGCTCATGAGATGATTATCATGTTGTTTTAAAGGATGAATATAATGTTAAATATGATGTGTTGTGATATAAGCTGTAGGCCCAGGATGATGGTTTGTTGTCTTGCACCCTGTTTTCATTACATTACACTTTCTTTGAGTGATGAACTCACGCTTGTGTTTTATATTGTTTGTTTATTTAGGTACAATGAAATCGCCCCGAGAAGGGAAATTAGCTACACTTCCTCACGTAGCACTCATAATCTAGATAATTCACCCATTTCTATGGAAACATGGCAATAAGTTATGTGGATTTTGGTGTATGGATATTATGTGTGTTGGTTTCCCTCATGTGTGTCATGTGGGTCTTTGGAGCGATTTGTTTTATCATCCTCGTCTTAGTTGATGCTTATTCCATGATTATCATTGCTTGCTGATATTCTAGTTGATGCTCATCTATTGTTGTCGATGCATATTGATATCTCGATTGATAGATATATTGATATGATATTGTGATGTTCAAATTTATGCTAAAACAAAGGAGATGCTGCTGAAATTTCCCATTTAATCATGGTATTAATTGTTGTATGGTCTATGTTGGTGACATTCTGGGCTTAGTAGAAGCTGGGGTGTTACAACTTAATAATGTTATTATTATTTATTAGTAAGTATGTGATTTATTTGAAAAACTCTATATATGACTTTGTGATGATTATTCTAAAGTGATTTCTAGTCGATAAACATATGATGACACATAAATAGACTAGCATATGTATTGGTTGATGACTATATTTTAGGGTCATAGATATGGAGATATCAAACCAATAATACAGACATGTGATATCCCAAAATTTAATAAAAGAGAGAAATAAAATTTTAAAATAAAATTTTGCTTTATTATTGAATTTCCTGAATTTTATGAATTTTTTGGTGATTTTTTTGTTAAAAAGTAATTAAAATTGAATTAATAAAAAGATAAAAAGTGAAAAGGTAAAAATTTGGGAAAAATCTAAAAAAAATTAGTGGAGCTCTCTTGAAACATGATTTAGCAGTCAGAAATCAATGAGAAACCATTTAATCAAAGAAATAATTATTTTATTAACTTTATGTGACTCTAAATAGTGCAAAGAAGTAATTTTATAAAATTGTACTTAGCTTTAATGTAGCTCAAAATTTTACCATGTGATCATTATACCACTATTCACCTCTGATAAAATTGGTAAAACTTAATAATATTATTTGATGCTCTTAGCAATTTATTTATCCCAAATATGAAAATCAGCAAATTCAAGTAAAAGATTTAGAGGAAAACAAATACTTAAGATTTAAAATTTACATTTTTATTCAAGTATTCTGATATTATTACAAACCTTGTGTAGAAGGTTCAAAAATTAATAAGTTAATTTATACCCTTAATGAAATCTTTTTTCGAATTTAAAATTTTGAATAGTTCTAAATGTTAGAATTTTTATAATTAATATACTATGAATTTTCACCTCTAATATTTATGGATGGTAGATAACTCAACCAGGATATTTATTAAAAGGTTTCAAAAACTGTTACGTTGATTTGACCCTCCAAATAAATGCTTCTTGTCGGGAGCCAGAAGAGAAATCCTTGGAGTATTCCTCTACACCAACTGACATGTGGGCCCCTACCTCATTAAGTGCCTTCTGTAACATCCGTACTTTCGGTCTTCTTGTCCAAAAACTAATTTAAATTAATTAATTTAGAATTTTGGATTTTCTTCGGGGTTCTAATTAACCTGGCATCCTTATCCTTCCGAAAGTGGAATTTATTACATCTTTGTCTGCAAAGTTCAAAATTCTAAATTCCATCCTTACTCGAAATTCCACCTAAGTTCCAAAGTCCTTCAAAAATCCCGAAACATATTGTATTAGGTTCCAAATATTCTATAATATTTTTGGGAATTTTTCCAAGATTTATAGAGTCTATTTGTTATTTTATTTTTCACGCTCTTTCTCAAAACACTATTCCAATTCAATTTATTAGTCCCGGTGTCCATTAGGCACCTCTTGCACCGGCCCAGGAACAGCCCTGCCTCTACATATGTTATAAGGATGAATAACTAACACTCGGGTAATGAGTCGTATTATAGTACCAACAATAGTGTGTAAAATAGGTTAGAAAAGGTTGTCTTGGGAAGGTATTATGATCTCTACATTGGTTGTTAGGTAGTTAACTAGACGTGTAAAGCTGGGTATGCCGGGAGTCCCAGGGAAGGACACATAAATTAGCTGCGGTTGATCAAACGCTATATTTAAAACCTAGGGGAGTAACAGTGCTGCTGTCTTAGCATGGTACAACTGATACGCTGAGGGTAGTGGGGGATAGTTGAGGACACCACTACTCGTTGGTTATCAGGGTTGGAGATCAAATATTGGACTAGTGATAAACATTTTGGGGCCTCACGGGATGGGTTCACTATGGGTAAAGTGGTACGAACTTGTGCAGGGGTCAAAATCATGAATTTATTCTTGTCTCCTGGATTGGACGCTACAGAAGCTAAGTCTGCCTCATATACAAGTGCTAGTAGTTGTTTTTGAAATTAAAATACACAATCCTTAGAGAAAACCAAATACCTAATTTCTGTAAAACTGTATTTTGAGGGATGGTGATGATCAGATGAACTTTGGCTGGATTGAGAGATATTCATCTATTGTATTTTGCTAATAATGCTTGCTGAGTACTTTTGTACTTACTCTTGTTAAACCTCCCATTTTTAGAGTTTGGCTCTGGTGCTCAAGCGTTTGGTTGGTTTAACGAGTCTGCTGAGTTCTACCAGGAGGGATAGAAGGGATGAGTAGTCGTTCATGGGCTTTGTCAGTCTTTTGGTGTAAGTAGTATCTCTGTATTATATTTTTGTTATACATGGATCCGATGTATAATTATGGTACTGGACGTATAGCACTGCGTGGCTTAGTTTGTAATATATTTACATTCAGTCTTTAATTATTGTTTTGTTGCAACACTCTGAACACGGTGTATTAATTCATACAACGTCGGGTGCAATCGATGTTTGGATCAGTTAGTATGCCGAGATTCATATGATTATCTCAGTGTAATGGTAGTGGTTACTGTTGTTACCTTAGGCTAATTGCGCGGGTCGCAACAGTATGGTACAGTAAACAGACTTAGGTAAGTCCTTACCTAGGTAGGAATTAATTTTGTATTGTTAGAAGTCAAAGGAAAGCTTGGGGATTCTGGATCAAACACGTTATGTGTAGTTTTCGGGGGAGCCCGTATAGAACAACGTGAGCTAGGTATCAATGAACTATCAAAGTGGGAAATACCAGGTTTTTGTAGTTTATTATTCCCTAGTGTACAGTTTCAGTAATATTTTTTCCTATCTACATTCCTTGGGATAAAAGTGGAGCATAATCTTTGCTCAGCTTTGCGCTCTTCTTAATTTTAGGAATCACTTCAATGTTGCTGTTTTAATTATTATGGGAAAGGCAACAATATGTGTTCTCCTTCTGAATTTCCTATTGCAAAGTTTGTTATGGATATTTAGATTAGACGGTTTGGCCTTGTCAAATCATGCTGAGTGCAGCAATGGCAATGAACTTCCTGTATATCTAGTAAGTGCAAAGATGACACTATGATGCCCTTATGGCATTGATTACTTAACAAGTCATCTTATTGTTTGCTTAAAAAGGCTATTTGTTAAAGTTCCAATTCTTGATCAATTTTACATAGTTTTGGCCGAAATCGCTGCCTCTTTTACATTGCTCAGTCATCTACTGTATCATCCTCATGTTCCTGGTTTTCTTTCTAGCAGTTGCAGTAGAGATGTATTGCCACTTACAGGATTATATTTGATGTTTTACTCTAAGTCGATACAGAAAATATTTTTCTTGGTTTTTCTGTTGTCTGTTATTTTTCCTTTTGATGTGTTTAAGGCTGTATTTTACATCACAAGCCATGCTTCAATTAAAACCTGCTAAAGTAGTCAGTAAAAATCTATAGATAAATTCTGAACTTCTGTCCTGTATTTCTGTATAAAAATGTTGGTTCTAACTCTCTATATTTTGATGCTGCTGTCTGGTATCAAGAGTGGAGCACATTGACAGTAGGACATACTAAATAAATCAATCATGAGATGGCTTCTAATTCTGTACATTGACAGTGAGCCATACTAAACACTAATGTCTTGAGATTGCCGAATTAACAGTCTTGACTTTGGTACACACTATCATTTACTCATTAATGTTTCCTAAATTGAACCCTGACTTCAGATTACACAGGCTTAAGTTTATGTCTAGGCTTGGCCTTCCAGGTGCGTTTGGTGTGTCTTGTCTGTCTATTGTTGGATTTGGATGTGTTAATTTCATCAAAGTTTACGTCTCATAGTTTACTGTTAGCTTCTATGTCCACTGGTCCATGACAAAGTTCCACCGAGACCCGTAAGATTCAAACATTCAACACATCAGTAGAAAAAACAAGGAACTCCTGGCTTTCTCATGTAGCTGTGGCAGCTCAGGAGCAGGAATTTGGAAAAGATTTTACTTTTTTTGAAATGTCAACCGTCGTGGTTTTTTTACATTTTAACCTCATATCAGAATTCACAAGCTAGATTAACAATTAGAGATTTTTCGGTTATTACACTTTAATGTTTAACCTGTATTTTAAGTAGATTGATATGGTGCGTAAACAACAGTGGTATTAGAAAACTATTCATGAATTT
Source organism: Rhipidocladum racemiflorum (assembly GCA_036346355.1). Lineage (NCBI taxonomy): Eukaryota > Viridiplantae > Streptophyta > Magnoliopsida > Poales > Poaceae > Rhipidocladum > Rhipidocladum racemiflorum. The sequence continues at coordinate 14,429,787 of CM070584.1, forward strand.
TTAAACATGATGGACGATTTCAGTACTTTGCATCTCGTTTGGAGGAGCTCTTGGAGGGTGTAAATTGCGGTGTTGACCTTTCTAACTTGATCTATCCATGGTTCCTTCAGCATCTGTAGCACTTTGTAGTCATTTGCTTACAGATTTTCAACAATGTTTACATCTAAATTCTAAATCTTGGACCTTTTTATCTCTGCAGGAAAGATAGGTTGTGGATAGTTCGCATCACATCAGGAGCTGCTTCATGTTTTACACTTACCTCAGTTTATCATCTGCTCATTGGCCCTGAAATTTTGGCTCAGATCCTACTGGAGATTGCCACATTTTAGTAGTGCTGTCTATTTCGAGTGAATAATATCTGTTTTATCGAATTCGCAGACGTAGTATTAGTGCCCATGATCAAGGGTTGGAGAGTTTGATCTCTTCAGGTAGCAGTTTAGTCAGAGCTGTAGGGATGCAGACGAGGCAGAGGTGGCTGATTAATTGTACGGCCAGCCTAATGCTGGCAAAGGAGAAGCTTGATAACCCAGTCATTCTGGAAACGAATTATATTCCAGTGCTCCAGAAGCTTGAGGTCAGTGCACCTGACTGATCCATCAATAATCCGCGGCGGCGTCGTCCATGAAGCTAAGAAGCTCTGTTATGAGATGCAGGTGGTGGAGAATGCCAAGATTTGGCGAGAGCAGCAGAGTCGAGCATGAATTTAGCTAGTTTTGGTAGAGTTTCGAGGTAATGTGCTGTGTTAGAGCATCTTCGGCAGAGCCTCTAAACCGTAAAATAGAGAGTGTATTAAAAAAAACAGATTCAGCAGAACCCCAACTCAAGCCTCTAAAATTAGGAGACCCCTAAATTTGCCTCCTCAGACCTAAAATTAGGAGACCCCAACATAAGCCCTTAAAATTAGGAGACCCCTAAATACACCAAGAGATTGATGATAGGGAAATACATGAGAGGCTTCGAGATGATCTTATTGAGCATTTGTGGGCAATTCAAGCGCTTCGTAGTCTGATTCATTGTTCGGAGTTTCTATTTATCTATTTATTATGTTTTAAAAATTTTAAATTTAAATTTGAAATATCATATTTTTAAATTGTAAATGTTAATATGCTTATGTTTTATGTATTACAAATATTTTTGATTGAATTTTAGTGGTGTCAAATGAAGATTATACATAGCAGATATGTCAAAATAGAAGAAAAAGTAAAATAGAGGCTGGAACTTATGCTCTAAAAATAAGGCTCCAAAAAATAGGAATCCCTAAATCCAAAATATAGGCCCTATTTTAAGCACCCTTGCGGAGATCTCTTAGCACATGCTCCTCCATCGCGAAAGAAAAGACACAAAAGCCCATATTGCTACCTATGTGACGTATACGTTGATTTCTGTCGTTGTATCGATCCAACTGTGTGTGATGGTCTACTTTATGTATTTACTTCCGCTAATCAAAGAGTATGTACAATAAAATCATCTTAGCTAATTTTTAATGTGTATATATCAGTTCTGGTCTACGTGGAAGAGTGAGAAAAAAATAAGAGAGAAGAGATCTGGCTCTTATTTAATAGCTAGTTTTGTATGCGAGCATAAGTAAATTATTTATATACAAGAAAAAAGATATAGCTATTACATAACATTTAGAGACAACATTTACAAACAATTATTTTACAAGTTGATTTTTAGCTTACTATTAGCATGAGCAAGTACAATAGCAAAACTCACTACAGTCTAATAGTATGCTAAAAGCCAGATTATACAAGTTGTTTCTAGATATTGCATAATAATTATCTCTTCTTTCTTGTATATAAATAATCTACTTATGCTCTCGTGCAAGACTAGCTAGTGAGCAAAAATCAGCTTTCTTATCTTTTTACTTTTCTAAGACTATACATATGACCAAAATGGATAATTAATGAGTTATATTCATCGATAAACTGAAACACGTTCTCCATGAAAATTAATGTGGAATCAGCGTCAACTCTGCAACTACGTACCGGGCACAGTTGGCCGGTCGGAACAGTCACGCGAGCTAAAGTCTGTTGAGGATGCAACGCGGGGGATATCCCGATTTCCGTTACTTGAGGATCCAGCGTTGTCGACATGCGGCAAGACCAGAAGTCATTGCCCTCTTATCTACAAATAAGTGATACCGGAAGATACGCTCTCCTGCTGGGCTATTGTTCTTCTTATTGCACGGGTCCGTGTCATTTATCTATCCTATTGTTCTTGTGCATCTTTGATTTGCGTATCATCTGACTTGCACAAATACACGAGTGAGGCTTCACTTTTGTCAAGAATCATGTTACATGCGTTATGGGCTTTCCATATTGCTGCACTCTTATGGCCTGTTTGACAATAAAGTATTTTCATAGTTTCTAGGCAAAATCATGGTTTTGAATAATACCATGGTATTTTTGGTCATAAGGTGTTCGGAGGCAACAAAAAAAAACTCTGTTTTGAAAACCATAGTATTGTCAATACCATGGTATTTTTGGAGTATTGAAAACTCCACTTATAGTGGACTTTTGAGCTTTTGGCATCACTTTATCATGCAAAAGACTTTGCTTCCAAACAGTTTTCATGCCATGATTTTGTAATACCATAGTATTTATGCCAAAATAATTTTCATACCATGGCTTTATAATACCATGGTATTGAAAAACTTTGCTTCTAGATAGGGCCTTATTCTGTTCTGTTCACACGGTGCGCGTGTTGTAAGTTTTAGCGAGTTGATTGAAACATGTACTGCACTATGTATTTAGTTACGTATTTAGCTATGAGCTTGGAGGAACTAAATGAGTGATTTATTGACCAGGCTGGTGAATAATCTGCATTTGCTTGTTCCCCTTATGGGCATATAATATACTCCGGTCATAAATAGTTATCATTTTACACATTAATATGGTCTTAAAAATATAATTTTGTCAACTAATCTCTATTATAATATATTTATAAAACCTAAAAAAAATTATAATATTATGAAAATACTTTTCAAGACAAATCTACGCATATGATTTTCATGTATACAATTTATTTATTTAAAATGATATTGACAGTCAGAGTTTTGAAAGTTTGACTGCACCTATGTCCAAAGCGACAACCATTTGTGATTGGAGTATATAAGGGCATCTTCAATGGTGCCACTTCAGCTGGCTATAAGCTTGTCCATGTCAGCATTTATCCTATGTGGAGGAAAAAGAAAGGAGAGAGACAAGCGAGCCGGTGACAAGTTTATCGTCGAGCGATAGCTTCGATCGAGGCCAATATCGACCGCATATCACCAGCCTATCGACGAGGTCGATGATTCGCAACGCGTTTTGACCTCCTCGCGGGATCCTCTCCTCCACGCGCGCTTCCTCGATCTCCTCCCCCAAATCCCGCGCGGGATCTCACCAGTGCTCGCCTCCCCCGCGCGGGAACCATAGATCGCCTCCTCCGCGCTCTCTTCTCCCCCCAAATCCAGCCCAAATCCAGCGCGGGATCTCCCTCCTCCGCCGAGTGCACCGGTGAGTCTTCTGCCCTTGCACCCCATCACCTCTCGTGCCGAGTGCACCTCGCCAGCGTCGCGGCTCGCCCGCCTCCTCCTCCGCCTCACCAGCGTCACCAGATCCCTCTCCTCCTCCGCCTCGACAGCGTCGCGGCTCGCCCGCCTCCTCCTCAGATCCGTCTCCTCATCCGCCTCGCCAGCGTCGCGGCTCGTCGCCTCCAGTTGCTTCTCGCTCTCGCGGCTGTGCGGCGCGTCGGCAGCCCGCGGAGGCTTTTTTTGTGCCTCATGGAAAAAGGCTGACTCGATTTATGTTAGTGGACAATCTGATGATATTGTAACACCCCGGCATCTAGTATGCCTGAATGCTACCAAACATAAGCTAAACAACATCTAAATACCATGAATTAAGGTAAATTACAGCAAGGGAGTAAATGCTAAAACTCGAGATTTCGGCAGCATCTCCATTGTTTTAACATGATTTGAAGGAGCAACAATAGTATAGTAATATATGGCAATATGAGAGACAACTAAAACATCAATAATTAAAGACTTAACAACATATAAGTCTAGTTTCACGCATTTAATGTCTCCAAGAGTCAAACGAACAATAAGACTCTCATTTAGCAAAGCTAAACCTTAAAGCAATAATCATCATACGCAATTTATTATCAAAGACTAAATTAATGACTTGTGGAATCAAATGAGTGAAGCTACGTGCGGAAATATGACTATTTTTCTTCCCCGCATGCCGGTCTCATGGTACCTAAAACAACAATAAAACACAAGCGTGAGTTCAAAACTCAGAAACTCAGCAAGTATATTGCAATGGTTCAAACAAAAACAATTACATGGCTACAACAACTCACATCATGTATATCATCTCATTCATATTCACAAATCCTTATCATCATCATTATGTATGCAATGCGATGCGATGCGATGCTCATATCTCCTTGGAAACTCATACCAGTATGGTTGAGTACACACCCGTCGGTGTGCACGCTCTCCCCCTTCCATCCCGAAGATGGAGGGTGCCTACTCCTCGCTTCCCCACACCGCGGTGGATGGAATCACGATGTAGGACTTACTCATTGGCTCTCCGGATTAGTCATAACTTTTTCACCGACCTTCCCCGGACTAGTTATTACTTTCTCACCGCCTGGGCCATGTATCATGCCATGTATGCAAATATGCCAACATCATGAATAACTTGTACATTAACACATGGCATCATCATAGATAACTTGTACATTAACACATGGCATCATCACGAAATAAACATATTCATCATATCAATGGCAAACATTAAAGCATGGAATGTGAACATATCATATATTCAAATTTCAATCTCAATCAATTAAACAAATTACAACCCGCTACCCATTCCAATGCACTTGCCTCAACCACGGGCGACGGATTGGCGAGATGTAGAGGGCACTCCCGGGGTCACACCACCTGCACATAGGTACCACACACTCACAATCATGACCTCAAAACAGTACGCAAACCCTCATCTACCCCGACATTGCCATCTACTCGCAATAACCAAAAACAGAGGTTCTGTCCCGCCGGGACAACAGCCTTCCAAAAGGCATAACTCGGGTTCTAAGACTCCGAATCAATTAAACGAGTACATCCTCGCGTAGCTTAGGAAATTTACTAACTTTTCCTAAGTATAAGGAAAGACTGATTCGAACTCTAAAGTTGTTTAATCTACAAAATACCGAGATCTATTCCAATCACGTCACAGATTTTAACATGCTCGGTAAAACAGCCATAACTTTCAAACGGATGATCGGAATTTAACGTTCTTTATACCCACTAAAAGGTATTGAAATTACCTACAACTTCTTCAACAGGCGGATGTCCAAATTCGGAATCTAAATTGGTGAAAAACCGAACCCTATGTCGACTGCTCATGCTGTCCGAAACAGAGAACGTGACCACTTCTAGAATTCATCTAATCTACTCAATTCCAGCACTACCAATTAATCTAAAAACATGATATTGATCCTTAGAACAGTACCTAGCCCAACCCCTAGGATTCCCATGGCCATACCTTCGCCCGACGAACGAAAAACCCACGGATCGCCTCCCGGTTCGCGCGATCTCCCTCCTCGCTCCGATTCCACCGGATCTCCTCGTCGCGGAGCGCTCCAATGGATGGATCTTCAGGTTGGGGAGGTGGAGAACTCCCCTAGGGCATCAAGGGTGGTGGAGAGGTGAGGAGAGGGGTGGTGGTGCAAAGGGGAGCAACAATGGGGGTGGCGGCTAGGGCAAAAAGGGAGAGGGAGAGGTGGGGAGAGGCTAGGGCACAAGGGGGCGCAATGGGGCAGGGGTGGGGCGCATAAAGGGGCAGGGGAAGGCCCCCAACCTGGTCTCCTACTCCTATTTGGACTCCCACTCCTTCCCACCAAAGCCCACGACCCTTTCCCTTAGGCCCAAACTCCCCCGGAAAGGCCCAAACTCCCGGAAACGGTCCAAAAACGCATGTAAACCTCATACCACATGGTTTTAACCTTAATTCCACATTTTATAATGTTCTTGCCCTCAACATTCACATTTTGTAATGCCACAATCTCTAATTTCACATTTTATAAAGTTTTGGCATTCCGTAGTGTCATAGATATGCTGAGAGACAAAGCTCTTGAATTTTATTTACAAGACTACAAAGAAGGCCCATTCATGTTTATGCATTGCTGGAGGGTTCTTCGCAATGAACCCAAGTGGCTTGCTGTGTTGGAGGATCATGAGAATGCAAAAAACGGAAGCTTAGTGATGAGGGGAATGTACCAATTGTAGACATCTCTGAAGATGCAAAACAAGAGAACGCCCGATGGGAACAAAAGAAGCTAAGAAACAACGAAATGGCAAAGGCAAGCTCAAGGTTGATGAAAATGGATTGGCTGAAGATATTAAAAAGTACATGAATATTCAGGCAGCGGCTAAAAAACGTCATGAAGAGTTCATTGAGGCCCAACAACGTGTGTCTAGTGAAAAAGGTTGAGGCTGCAAGGCTAAAGAGAGAGACAATTATGTTAGAGACCTATAGATCTTTGATGACCATGAACACTAGTGAGATGACAGAGGACATGAAAGCTGAACACGCTATTGGATTGAAGAATCTAAGGGAGAATTTATTTGGTGGTTCAAATTGAGGTACTGCTGCACCCTCCATTATGTTTCTTGCTATTTTTAATGCAATATGTAATGAAATTGGATAGTAGAAATAGAAAACCTTGATGATTTTGATGCAGCCAGTCAGTTAATTGATTTTGTTGACAATAGCCTTGTAAATACAAAACTTATATTTACCGTCCCACAATTAGCTTGCTGTATATCGAAGAACCAACTTAATCAATCCATTTTATGCTGCGTATATTTAACTTGATGTCATCTGATATCTAGCATGCCATTTGATTTGAGCTATAATGATAATATGTTATATCAATGTTGATAAATTGAGCAACATGTTACATGACATATAGGTTAGTGTTTTACACCGTAGTCTGCTTAAAAAATTATTAGAACCATTATCCATTGATCAGAATTAATATACTCCGTAATTACAATGAATAAGGCAGTGAGTCATGTCTTGTATACTCCATGGTATAGAAGGCTGAGTATATTGTACCAGAACATGGCAGCAATTGTATGCAGCCAGAGAGTCAAGCGAGGGTGGTAGCTGGCTATAAGAGGAGGATAAAAACAAGTCACTGCTAGTCTATCGCCCTTTTTTGCTGTCTTTACAGAAATTTTTTTTCTCCACCGGCTGTCAGTTTCTTCAGAGGATTCAGAGTATTTGCACCCTGTTAACTAACTCCTGTCCTTGCATTTATTCATTGCCACACACACAAAATATATCTTTCTCTTTCACCTGGTATAGGAAAGTACCTAGTTAGTGATTATTACAGATGGCTATCTACTCAAAGTACCTAGTTAGTGATTATTACATACTCAAAGTACAAAAAAGCTGTACAAAAAAGTACCTGGTATAGGCAAGTATTTGAATTAGATGGCCCTACGGGATCTAAGAAATATATGGTGCAAAATGATATCAGGTACTTGAATCTAAGAAATAATAAAGCAGTCAGCTAGTAAATAGCTTTGTAAATGCAAAACTGAAGGTTCCAATGCAGTAAGCTAGCTGATTTTAGTGCAGTCAGCTAGTAAATAGCTTTGTAAATGCAAAACTGAAGGTTCCAATGCAGTAAGCTAGCTGATTTTAGTGCAGTCAGCTAGTAAATAGCTTTGTAAATGCAAAACTGAAGGTTCCAATGCAGTAAGCTAGCTGATTTTAGTGCAGTCAGCTAGTAAATAGCTTTGTATATGCAGAACTTAAGGTTCCAATGCAGTAAGCTAGCTGATTTTAGTGCAGTCAGCTAGCTATGAAAATATGCAAAACTAAGGTTCCAATGCAGTCAACTAGTAAATAGCTTTGTAAATGCAAAACTTAAGGTTCCAATGCAATAAAATAGCTGATTTTAGTGCAGTATACAGTAGCTATATCTTCTCTATATATTGCATCTACTGTTGCAATACAACTACTATATTGAACTCTTCTCCCCCATACTCCTTTCTAAACAAGTCTCCAAACATGTCGGACCAATCCAATGATTCCATTGACCCTGCTAGCATGTACACTTTTGAAGATTTTGAGGCCGAGCAAAGTGTCCTACACTCCTTTGCTCAACATATCTATCGGTGTATTCTACACCAGGGTGCCCACTTCACCGCAGTAAGGGTGCAAGGTGGTCGCCCAGCGGACAGGTGGCGTCCAGGCCACGCCGCTGGCGGTCACCAAGATGGTCGCCCAGCGGACAGGTGGCGACCAGGCCATGCCGCTGGCGGTCAGTGTGGTGGTTGCCCAGTGGACAGGCGGCGTCCAGGCTACACCGCTGGTGCTCAGCTCCCGAGGCCACCTAGTGGTCTGTGCCACCACACAGAGGATCAAAAGCATTTAATGCGTATCGTGCGCATTAAATGGCGGTAATGAAGGCCACAGTGTGACGGCGCATGTTCCCAACACGCGCATTTATTACGGGTGACGTCACGGCGAAATCCCCCATGGCGAGGCGAGCGGAGCCGGCAGGCACACGGGGCCCGAGGCCGGGGTGAAGTCGGCTATGTCAGAACATTAAGTGCGACGCAAGAATAGTGACAGGTGCATTAAATGCGGTATGACAGTGTGATGAGTGTGGTACACTGATGTAAGCTCCCATGCGCCCCAGCCAGCCCAAGTATAAAAGGGAGCCGGGGTGCATGGGAGAGGGGGTTCGATTCATTAGGTTGGAGGGATTCGGTTTGGTTCTTCAACATCTGAGAGCCGTTCCGTCTATTGTAGTTGTCTTAGTTTTCCCCCAAGAACACAAGCAAGAACAGATAAACAGGACTAGGGCTATTACTCATCAGGAGGGCCCGAACCTGGGTAAACCCAAGCGTCCCCTTGCATGCTTCGCCATTATTTCCTTTTCTCCATCTTTCGAGTGATCTCCACGAAAGCCCCCTGTTCAAACTTCATATACACCCGATCCGGAGGTGTCTGTTGGCTCTTACGCCGACAGTGGCGCACCAGGTAGGGGGCTCGGTGGCTAGATTGCCTCTTCTTCTTCAACCTTCTTGCAAAACTTGCAAGAAGCTTTGGCGGCCGCCAGCATGGCGGATTCACGCTCCAAGCACGACGACCTACCTGAAGAGAGCAGTACTCGTAGCCGATCCCGGTGCCCGGCCAGGGCGTTGGACCTCCCGGGTCCCTCCGTCCTGGGAGGGACACGTGTTGCTTCCACGCTAGGAGGACAGCCCGTCCGACGGCGCCTGTTGATGGGTGACGACACCCTAGCGTGGAATCTTCATGCGGCCCGGCTGCTCCTCGATCACCCTCCGATTCGCTAGAAGCGAAACCGGCGCTTCCATGGGCTGCGGGACATCGCTTTGCCTAGTGGATGCCACCCAAAGAACAGTAGAGGCGGCAAACCACCGGGCGCTTCCGGCGTTAGGCGGCAGGGGCGTCTGCGCGATCGATCACGAGGCTTCACCGCCCCAACAAAGTTTTTTCTGGCCACGAGGGTCGGGACAAAGGGAAGGGTGCGCAGGTTGCATCCCCCTTAGATATCGGGGGACGTGCACATGCTCCCACCCCTTCTCGCGGTCCCCCCAAGCTGATGGGGGGCACGAGGATCTGAGGGCCCGTCTAGACGAAAGGCGGTTTCAGCGCGATGATGACTTGCGCAATGTCCTTAGGGGGCGTCGTGAGCATGCGCAACGTCGCGCTGGCCGCCCGACGCCTAGCGGTCGGGGGGAGATCTCGCCCCCTGACTCCAGGGAGAGTGTAGACTCATACTCCTCGATCCCCTCTCGGGGCCGAGGAGCGGGCGAGCAACGCTGCTCCCCCTACAACGTTGGATGCCAGGCGTTTTCCCTCCGCCTACGCCAAGCTGCGTGGCCGGAGAGATTCCGCCCTGCGTCCATCGAAAAGTATGACGGTACCACCAACCCAGAGGAATTCCTGCAGATCTACACTACGGTGGTGCGTGCCACGGGAGGGTCCGAAAAGATCATGGCCAACTACCTCCCGACGTCGCTGACGGGTTCTGCCCGCTCCTGGCTGCTGAACCTCCCGCGAGGCTCCGTGCACTCGTGGGAAGAATTGTGCGACCTTTTCGTCGCCAACTTCCAGGGCTCCTACACTCAGCCAGGCGTGGAGGACAACCTCCATGTCCTGGAACAAACAAAGGGGGAGTCCCTGAGGGAATTTATCCGACGGTTCAGCCACTGCCGTAACACAATCCCCCATATTTTTGAGCAATCGGTGATCATCGCGTTTCGGAGGGGGGTTCGGGATCAAAAGATGCGGGAGAAGATGGCTACCCGCACTATATCGACCACTTCCGAGCTGTTCTCCTTGGCGCATAAATGCGCCAGGGCGGCGGAGGCCCAGGAGCGCGCGGCAGGGCCTTCCGGCCACAGCGAGGCGGGAACCTCGAAAGCCTCCGATCACAAGAAGAGGAAGAAGCGAAAAGAGGCCAGCGCCGGAGAGATCCTGGTCGCTGAGCTGGAAGCCAAGTCCTAGAGGCGCGACCGCTGAGACAGGAGGGGTGATCGCCGAGACCCGCGCGGCGACCGCAGGGACCGCCGTTCACCCCGCCGAGAAGACGACGGGATCAAACCCTACTGCCACATCCACAGGACCAGCGGACATGATTTGGTGGATTGCCAGGTCGTGTCCAAACTAGTGGAACAGCGGCTCAAGAAACACCGCGAAGACGACCACGACGATGCGGGTGAAGACCCCGCTCCGCTGGCCTTTCAGCAAGCGGAGCACACGGTGGCGTTCATTCATGGTGGCTCCGCCACCTACTCTTCAAACTCTCAGTACAAGCGAGAGTTGAGGGAGGTGTGCGCCACCGTGCCAACCCCCGAGGCAAGCAGGCCACTGAAATGGTCGGAGGTGCCGATCACTTTCAGTCGAGCCGACCACCCGGAGAGCGCTTCCGGCCCAAGCCATCTTTCGATTGTGGTTTCTCCCACGGTCCGAAATGCGAGACTCGAGCGAGTGCTTGTTGATGGAGGAAGCTCCATCAACCTCATGTCAGTTGGGGCGTTCAGGGCACTCCAAATTCCCTATGAGGAGTTGCGCCCGGCCCCTCTCTTTTACGGAGTTGCCCCCGGGTTAGGCTTGATGCCCCTGGGACAAGTCCGGCTGCCCGTCACATTCGGAAGTGTGGAGAACTTCCGGACAGAGATAATCAATTTTGAGGTCGCCGACTTCGACCTCCCCTATAACACTTTACTTGGCCGACCAGTTTTGGTCAAGTTCATGGTGGCCACGCATTATGCCTACATGATGGTGAAGATCCCTGGGCCTGGGGGCCCAATTACTGTGAAGGTGGATCGGTTGGAAGCCCTGCGCCTCAGCAAGCAGGTGCAGGACCTGACCGGCACCACCTGCTCGGCCTGAGGCGAGGATGACTGCCCAGAGGTTCCCCCGGTCAAGGCCCGCACTTAACCCGGTTCCTCGGGTGAGGTGAAGGTGGTCCCCGTGGGTGAGAACGGTTCTGGGAAGGTCGTGAAGATCGGCGCCAACCTCAGCACCAAATAGAAAGACGCGCTCGTCACCTTTCTCCGGTCCAACCTAGATGTGTTTGCCTGGGAACCATCTGAAATGACCGGGGTCCCTAGGGAGGTGATTGAGCACCGATTGGCAACGCTCCCTGGAGTGCACCCAGTCCAGCAGAAAGTCCGGAGGCAGGCACCAGAGCGGCAAGATGCCATTCGGGATGAGGTGGAGAAACTGCTGCATGCAAGGATCGTACGGGAGGCTGCCTACCCTGAGTGGCTGGCTAACCCCGTGCTTGTCAAGAAGTCGAATAGGAAGTGGCAGATGTGCATCGACTTCACCGACCTTAACAAAGCCTGCCCCAAGGACCCGTACCCTCTGCCGCGAATAGACGTCGTCGTCGACTCCACAGCAGGGTGCGAGGTCTTGTGCTTCCTGGACGCCTACTCCGGCTACCACCAGATCAGCATGACGCGGGAAGATGAGGAGAAGACTGCTTTTGTGACCCCTCTCGGCGTGTACTGTTATGTCCGAATGCCCTTCGAGCTGAAGAACGCTGGCTCAACCTATCAACGAGCTATGCATACTGTATTTCGGTCACAGATTGGAAGAAATCTTGAAGTGTATGTTGATGACTTGGTAGTGAAGACCAAAAAGACTGCTGGGCTTGTTGAAGATCTAGAGGAGACTTTCTCCCACCTCCAGCAGTATTGTTTGAAGCTGACTCCTGAGAAGTGTGTGTTCCGTGTGTCGTTCAGAAAACTGCTCAGGTTCCTTGTTTACAGTCGTGGAATCGAGGTCAACCCGGAAAAGATCGCAGCCATCGAGCGCATGCAGCCACCCACACGGCTCAAGCAAGTACAGTGCTTAGCTGGTCGCCTGGCCTCTCTCAACCGGTTCATAGCCCGGCTGGGAGAAAGGAGCCTCCCCTTTTTCAAGCTATTAAAGAAAACTGACTTCTTCGAATGGACTACAGAAGCACAACAAGCACTCAAAGATCTGAAGAAGTACCTCTCCTCCCCTCCGGTAGTAGTCGCCCCCGAGCCGGGAGAGCCACTACTGTTATATGTGGCGGCCAGTCCTGCGGTTGTGAGCGCGGCACTGGTGGCAGAGCGGGAAGGCGTCCAGCGGCCGGTTTACTACGTCAGCAAGGTGTTACATGATGCGGAAACAAGGTACCCGCAAACCCAGAAGATGGTGTACGCTGTGCTGGTGGCATCCAGGAAGTTGCGGCATTATTTCCAAGGAAGGGAGATCACAGTGGTTTCAGCCTACCCCCTGCGCGAGATCCTTCACAATCGTCCAGCGGAGGGCCGCATTGCCAAGTGGTCCATGGATCTGGGGGAGTTCAGCCTCAAATTCGCCCCCCGCACTACAATCAAGAGTCAAAGATTGGCAGAGTTTGTGTCGAATGGACTCCTGCCGAGCCTGAAACTGAAGAAATCCCCGCGCCCTCCCCCTGGACACTTTACTTCGACGGCTCCTTCAGGCTCGAAGGCACGGGGGCTGGGGTCCTCCTGGTTTCCCCAACCGGAGACCTCCTCAAGTACGTGGTCGTCCTAGACTTCAAGGCCACCAACAACGTTGCTGAGTACGAAGGCTTGCTGGCGGGACTTCGCGCCACCGCAGCCATCGGTGTTCGGCTTCTACAAATCAAAGGCGACTCCCTGCTGGTCATCAACCAAGCGAGAAAGGAGTTCTCCTGCTCTGATCCTGTCATGGCGGTGTACTTGGCAGAGGTGTAACACCCTGGCATCTAGAATGCCTGAATGCTACCAAACATAGACTAAACAACAACATAATACCACAATTTATCATAAATTATACAAAGGAGCAAATGCTACAAATCGAAATTTCGGCAGCATCTCCTTTGTCTTAACATAAATTAACACAATATCAATATCATGGCAAGATATATCATAGCACACGACATCTAAAACATCAACATAAATGGATATATCATCAAATTACGCCAATAATACCATGCTCAACCACTCTATAAGCTATAACGAAGCAAAAGGAATCACAAGCATGCTAAATTAAACCATACATTAAGTTTATGGCACAACTCTTAATATCATGTCTCCAAGTGATTAATCATAGACTATGATTGTGGAGCTACGTGTAGAAGTGTAGCTAAACCCCTTTTTCCCGCATGCCGATCTCAAAGTACCTAAAAACCACATAAAACACAAGCGTGAGTTCATCACTCAGCAAGTATATTGCAATGGAACAAAAGAACAACTTACATTGCAACAACACACAACATGTTTATCATCTCATTCATAATCACATATCTTTATCATCATCATCATGTATGCAATGCGATGCGATGCTCATATCTCCTTGGAAACTCATACCGGTATGGTTGAGTACACACCCGTCGGTGTGAACTCTCTCCCCACTTCCATCCCGAAGATGGAGGGTGCCTACTCCTCGCTTCCACAACCCACGGTAGATGGAATCACAATGTAGGACTTACTCTATTGGCTCTCCGGATTAGTCATAACTTTCTCACCGACCTTCCCGGATTAGTTAATGACTTTCTCACCGCCCGGGCCATGTAATATGTCATGTATGCAAGCATGCCAACATCATATAAAACTCATATATTAACACATGGCATCATAACATCTTAAACATGCTCATCATATCATAGCAATCATTAAAACATGGCAAGTGGACATATATCATGTAGACAATTCCATCTAATCTCAACATGCAACCTACAACTCGCTATCCATCACAACACACTTGCCTCAACCACGTGCAACGGATTGGCGGGAAGTAGAGGGCACTCCCAGGGTTACACCACCTGCACATAGGTATCACACACTCACAATCATAACCACAGAACAGTATGCAAACCCTCATCTACCCCGACATTGCCAACGACTCGCAAAACCTAAAAACAGAGGTTCTGTCCCGGCGGGAAAGCAGCCTTGCAAAAGGCATAACTTGGGCTCTGGGACTCCGAATCAATTAAACGAGTACATCCTCACGTAGCTTAGGAAATTTCCCAACTTTCTCTAGGTATAAGGAAAGACTGATTCGGCCTCTAAAGTTGTTTAATCTACAGATTACCGAGATCTATTCCAATCGTGTCACAGATTTTAATACGCTCGGTAAAACAGTCATAACTTTCAAACGGCTGGGCGGAATTTAACGTTCTTTATATGCACGGAAAGATAATGAAATTATCTACAACTTCTTAAAAGTCCGTACAGTCAGATTCGAAATCTAAATTGGCGAAAACAGGAACCCTTGGTCGACTGCTCAAGCTGCCCCAAAACAGAAACGTGGCAACGTCTAGATCTAACCCAAATTACTCCAATCCAGCACCTCCAATTGATCTAAAAACTTGATAATCACCTTAAGAACAGTACCTAGATCAACCCCAGGGAACCCCATGATCATACCTTTGCCCGACGAACGAAAACTCAACGAAACTCCTCCCGGATCGCTCCTTGCTCCACGTTCCACATTCCTCGCTCCTCGCTCCTCGCTCCAATGGATGGATCCACGAGGTGCAGGGGTGGGGAGGCCACCCTAGGGCAGCAATGGGGTGGAGGAGAGGTGGTGGAGAGGTGGGGAGCAATAGGGCAAGGGAGGGGGAGGCGCACGGCCAAGGGAGGAGGGAGGGAGGGGTGGCGGCTAGGGCACTTGGGGGTGGGGAGGGGGCGCACAAGGGGGCAGCTAGGGGGTGGACGTCCCAAGGGGCAGGGAAACCCCCCTTTTACCAGCCCTAAGCCCCTTTTCTAATCCTAAATGGATTCCCACTCCATCCCACCAAAGCCCACAACCCCCTCTTTAAGGCCCAAACTCCCCAGAAGGCCAAAACCAGGAAGCGGCCCTAAACGTTATAAACCTCCATACCGTATGGTTTTAACCTTATTTCCACATCTCATACTATTTTTGACCAAATCATGCACGTTAAATAAGGTTACGACACTCCGTGGTGTCACAACACTTCAAACGGCCCAAAAACGCGAGTAAACCTCAAGCCGAAAGGTTTTAATCTCTAATTTCACATTCTATAATGTCACACCATACCGTAGTGTCACATTCTCCCCCCTTCAACAGGATTCGACCTCGAATCCGAAGGACGCCAATAAAACAGCAACAAAATCCCCAAGGGACAAAATACTTCTCTGCAGCACAAAACAACCGCACGAAACCTCAAACCGGAACACACGACAAGCGAGTTCTCAAAACCAACCCTTGGCGAAAAAGTGTTGATCTAGTTCAACTAAGGGCAACCGCTCACAGTTCGACCTTCACTTCTATTCCCAAACAGAATCCGCGTTTCAACCACAAAGGGCTCCATCTACCCAAAACGCTCGAATCCTCACGGCAAACACTTCATACTTCTATCACAACCAACCTGACTACCAAACTCCATTAAACTCAACATGACAAAATCAAGGAAGTCACAATTCCTTTAACGACCTTTCTACATTCCCGGAAATTTCCATTGAGGGGAACACTAATTAAGGCACACTTGCCCTTCCGATACACGATCATACTAACGTTTTATTCCATCCTTTCCCAGACAAGACTCAATTCCAAGAACAACTAGTGACGACAATTGCTCACGGCAGGACAAATATCACCGAACCACCGTCAACTTCACTTCCACCCATCGCCACTCTCAATAATGGTTAAACCCAAACGTCATCAACCTCCATCACAAACCACCCTTATACCACTAAGGTTCGACACCTAGCCCACGCTAGGATCGAAAAACCTTACCAAACCACAATTGGTTCCTTTCTTAAGAGGGTCTCGCCCTCACACAAGACACTTAGCTATCAAGCCCAAGTGCACACACGACAACTCAAACCCAAAGCATTAACAATCATTTTCGAAAGAATTCGGCAACCTCCAAACCAAATCACAAAGGGAGCATAAATCCCCTACACCACAACCAAAATACCATAATTTCTTCATTCTTTCTTTTCATACTAGAAAGCAAGGGAAAACTCGTTTCATGACATGAATTGCACATTCTTCAAGAGCACTCCGGAATAGTCATATCTCCTTATATGACTTTCTCACCGACCTGGCTCAACGACTCTTTTATCATTTAACATCTAAAAACGATGTCCTATTTACTTTTCATCGTTCATTCATCATGGAACAACAATACCGAAAAGTCATTCACCAAAAGACTTCTTCCTCGGTATCACATGATTGAAATACACATAACACTAACGGTTGCGCTAAATCATATAGACTATGACGGCAACATCGTTAATCAACAAAACACCACATCGTGTGAAAACCCAACATCCATTTAAAATTATCCTTGCAAAACCTCGCAAAATCAAACTCAACCCTTTGGAATAGAACATCGACTCCAAAGTTAAACATCAGCACACACAACCGCCACAAATGTTCTCAACAAGAAAGGGAAACTCATTTCCAGGAAGGGAACACTTCACGAACAAAATCACTGATGAAACATCCCAGAAATCCATCTTTTTGAAGCACACGCAAACACTTAGACGCATTTTCCAAATAACTCCAGCTATAGCCAAATAGAGTTACACATCAAGGGCTTAACTCAAAAGTTTTCCAACACAACCCGTTATGACCAATGCTTCCTTTTAAATATTTATTCCAAAGGTAATTTAGTGCAAACGCCGAAGGAGCGCGATCCACTCAAGAACTTTTGGGTGTAAATCCATACTCATAGCACAAACTAAAACAAGTTAGCCAAATCCAAAGGTTGGCACCAATCTCTACAAGTTAAGGGAAACTCAAACACAACATAAGGAATATGTTGACCGAACGATTCAACCAAAAATGGCAAACAACCAAACCAGTTTAAAAGCTTTTAAACACAAGCTCAAAGATAAAAAGAACCATCTCTGGTATTCCACTACGCTTTCCATTAAAGACTTCAATAATCACTATTTACTCCTTGAGGAGCCCCATCATGATTCAACCAAAACTACACATGTGTTCTTTCTCTAATTACCTTTCCCAACACTTATAAATAAAGTTTATGATGCTTATCAACAAGACATCGAACCAACACTACCTCATCCTAATCTCCACAGACACACACTTAACAATTAACATCATGTTCTCAATTTAAAGCATACTACTTGAACAACTACTTTAGCCTGATCAACCTATTAATTTTTATACCATGCATACATCAATTTCTCAACATTCGA
Source organism: Rhipidocladum racemiflorum (assembly GCA_036346355.1). Taxonomy (NCBI): domain Eukaryota; kingdom Viridiplantae; phylum Streptophyta; class Magnoliopsida; order Poales; family Poaceae; genus Rhipidocladum; species Rhipidocladum racemiflorum. The sequence continues at coordinate 14,447,509 of CM070584.1, forward strand.
AACTTAATCAATTAATCAAAGATTTCAACAAGTGAATATCATCTCCACAAGACAAAAATTCATAAACATGATTCTAAGGTATGCACTCATTAAGGATTAAATTCTACATCATGTTAATTATCCATGGTTCACTCCATCACAACATGTTAATAATAACCTCCATTTTAATAATGGCTTCCAAGAAGTAATCTAAACAATTACCACCACTATTGAGTCATCAATATCAATAAATGGGCATAATCATAAAAACAACTACATTGTTTTTAGTTACACTATCCATATATCATAACAAATTGTCACTACACAACATACTCCAACTATTAAAAATAAATTTAATAGGTTAGACCATTCCAAAGCTTTAGCAATGTCATAAACAGCAAAACATATGTCTTTACAATTGACATCGATACTAGCATTGTAGGAACACAACTGCATACTTCAAATTATACTAATAGTTTGCAACAACGACATAAATAGCAATTCTAGTCAACTTCCAAGTTAAGGTCATAAGCCAAAGATGATTAAATTTCTCTACTAACACATTAAGCTAGAACATCTTTACACAACCGACAAAGTTTCTCTAATAGTAATAGTAGTTTACATCATCTTAATGTTCTCACTACGCATCAAGGTTTAAAACTTTAAACATTATCGAAGGTCATAAGCACTTTTAAAGCAAAGCAACAGATTCGAAGCATGTACGTTAACACATTTAATCATTCTCGCCAATACTACTCTACGACTCTAGTAATCTATTTATTCTCAAGCTAAAGATAACAATTACATTTAATTGATTCAACTCACAAATTAACTTAGGAGTGCATCATATCCGTAAACCATATTGTTACATACTACATAACGTGCTAAACAACAATTCTCACTATTGACAAATAATCTCAATCAAAAGACTACTTACTCTGTTTACAGCATTTTAGTTTTAAAACTCATCCCAAATTCATAAGGAAACATTAACTCTCAAAATTGCAATGAGACAAACCCAAACTTGGTCATGTAGAGGAATTTTCCAAAACACTTTTAAATCTCAAAGACTCCCACAGGAGGGAACCAACCGATCAAATAAACCTTTGCAAATAAAACCCTAACACCAAACCCCAATCTTTCACGAAACAAGAAGGGTTTTTCAAGGATGATTTCTTAAACCAGTAAAAATAACGAAATCAAACACCACGTACTACTACAAAGCCACAGAACTTCAGCCCTGACAGCCAGGTCTGGCACAACTCCGCAAAAACTCCTTTAACCTCGGAGAAAGACAAACACAGGAATAAATTGAATGCTTTTTCCCATAAAGCAATCAACGAACTAAACATCAAAACTGTCAAGGCGCCCAAAAGAAGCGCAACACTAGACTCCTCTTCTTCGTCTTCAACCAAAGAAGACAGAACCACACATCGCAAATGACACAATCCGCGCACCCAACACTTTTCATTTGATTCAACTCAACTAAAGCCAAGAAAAGCAACGAAAACCGACCGTCAGAACGACAAAGAACATACGAAGGAATCCACCACCAACTCTTCTATTTGACTCCAGTCATCTACCCGATCAACGACAGAAAGGATAAGCACTCTTCTCCTACAGGGTTAATAGTTCTTCGGTGATGGCGCTAACCGGCCACACCGTCAAACCTCACCCTTACTATGAAATAAGAGAGGTGACCGAAACCCTTCGGCACCAAAACCCCACTTTTATCACCACAACAGGAAAAAATTCAATCATTTATCTCATAGACATAGCAACGTACTATATCAAATATAGCATTTAGCAACAAGGCTTAAATACAACATTTAAGCGTAAGGAAACGATACACATACCCTTTTCCTACTATGCATCCATTGTGTGTCAAATTTTAGATTAGTTATACCACTTTTGCAAGTTTTAATGTTGCTATCCTATAACAAAATTTTAGTTAAGACCTAAGCCATGTTTCTAAGTTATTCCACATCACATTTTAGTTGTACCCTATAGCATGTCACTAAAAATTCACATTCCAAGGACCTACAGCCCGCTCTGATACCAACTGTAACACCCCGGCATCTAGAATGCCTGAATGCTACCAAACATAGACTAAACAACAACATAATACCACAATTTATCATAAATTATAGAAAAGGAGCAAATGCTACAAATCGAAATTTCGGCAGCATCTCCTTTGTCTTAACATAAATTAACACAATATCAATATCATGGCAAGATATATCATAGCACACGACATCTAAAACATCAACATAAATGGATATATCATCAAATTACGCCAATAATACCATGCTCAACCACTCCATAAGCTATAACGAAGCAAAAGGAATCACAAGCATGCTAAATTAAACCATACATTAAGTTTATGGCACAACTCTTAATATCATGTCTCCAAGTGATTAATCATAGACTATGATTGTGGAGCTACGTGTAGAAGTGTAGCTAAACCCCTTTTTCCCACATGCCAATCTCAAAGTACCTAAAAACCACATAAAACACAAGCGTGAGTTCATCACTCAGCAAGTATATTGCAATGGAACAAAAGAACAACTTACATTGCAACAACACACAACATGTTTATCATCTCATTCATAATCACATATCTTTATCATCATCATCATGTATGCAATGCGATGCGATGCTCATATCTCCTTGGAAACTCATACCGGTATGGTTGAGTACACACCCGTCGGTGTGCACCCTCTCCCCCCTTCTATCCCGAAGATGGAGGGTGCCTACTCCTCGCTTCCACAACCCACGGTAGATGGAATCACGATGTAGGACTTACTCTATTGGCTCTCTGGATTAGTCATAACTTTCTCACCGACCTTCCCGGATTAGTTAATGACTTTCTCACTGCCCGGGCCATGTAACATGTCATATATGCAAGCATGCCAACATCATATAAAACTCATATATTAACACATGGCATCATAACATCTTAAACATGCTCATCATATCATAGCAATCATTAAAACATGGCAAGTGGACATATATCATGTAGACAATTCCATCTAATCTCAACATGCAACCTACAACTCGCTATTAAATGAGTACATCCTCGCGTAGCTTAGGAAATTTCCCAACTTTCTCTAGGTATAAGGAAAGACTGATTCGGCATCTAAAGTTGTCTAATCTACAGATTACCGAGATCTATTCCAATCGCGTCACAGATTTTAATACGCTCGGTAAAACAGTCATAACTTTCAAACGGCTGGGCAGAATTTAACGTTCTTTATATGCACGGAAAGATAATGAAATTATATACAACTTCTTAAAAGTCTGTACGGTCAGATTCGAACTCTAAATTGGCGAAAACAGGAACCCTAGGTCGACTGCTCAAGCTGCCCCAAAACAGAAACGTGGCAACGTCTAGATCTAACCCAAATTACTCCAATCCAGCACCACCAATTGATCTAAAAACTTGATAATCACCTTAAGAACAGTACCTAGATCAACCCCAGGGAACCCCATGATCATACCTTGGCCCGACGAACGAAAACTCAATTAAACTCCTCCCGGATCGCTCCTCGCTCCACGTTCCACGTTCCTCGCTCCTCGCTCCTCGCTCCTTGCTCCTCGCTCCAATGGATGGATCCACGAGGTGCAGGGGTGGGGAGGCCACCCTAGGGCAGCAAGGGGGTGGAGGAGAGGTGGTGGAGAGGTGGGGAGCAATAGGGCAAGGGAGGGGGAGGCGCACGGCCAAGGGAGGAGGGAGGGAGGGGTGGCGGCTAGGGCACTTGGGGGTGGGGAGGCGCACAAGGGGCGACAAGGGGTGGACGTCCCAAGGGGCAGGGAAACCCCCCTTTTACCAGCCCTAAGCCCCTTTCCTAATCCTAAATGGATTCCCACTTGTAACACACCAAAATTTTGCTTTTCTTAAATTCATGTGTGATTTGGCACTTTGGCGAATTTTTGGAATTTTCTGGAATTTATTTGGAATTTATTTGAATTTATTCTATTTTGAAATAATTAAAGAAATTAAATTTTCAAATAAAGTTTTGTTGGAAATATTTTATTTGAGTCCCAAATGCCCTAAAATATTTTCCAGAATTTTTCTGGAATTTTTCTGAGTATTTTACTATTTTTCTTGAATTAAATGAATTACTGGAAATTATTTTAAATATTAAATCGCTGGAAAATCAATCGAATTAGCATCGTGTTCATCCGACCGAGTCGTAACCCGAGTCGGACTCGAGTCCGACCCGAGCCAGTCGACTCGACCAAACCCGCTCCTAACCGTAATCGATCTCGACCGTTGGATCGGGATCCAACGGTCCGGATTGGACCGCATCGGTTCGAGCCCGAGTCCGGTCGGACCCATTTGCGCGCAAGCAATCGTGGCCGTTGATCGCGCCACGTGGATGGCTACTCGTCGTCGTCTCCGCCCGAGTCCGAGACGGACTCCTCCGCCGCGCCGCCTCCGAGTTCGGTTAGGGTTTCCGATTTGCGCGCACGTCGAGGCCGTATTTAAGGTGTGGACCCGTCCCCAAGAATCGTCGTTTGACGCCGCACCTTTTGCCCCAAGCCACACCGCCCGAGCCGCCGTCTTTGCTGAGGAATTGCTCGCCGTAGTAGGGTTAGGGCTTCGCTTCGGGTTCGTGCGCACGCCGCCGCCGTCAAGCCGTCTCCACCGTGTTGGAGCCCGGATCCGAGATCCCCAGGTCGGGCCGCATCAGGTAGGACCACGCGCCACGTCGGAAGGCCCTCGGAGTGCCGTTGCCCGTGTCGCCGTCCCCAACTCCGGTGACCTCGAACCGCCGCGCCGCCATCGACATCCTCGAGCTTCCACAGCCGTCCGATCAAGATCGAACGCACGCGGTGAGCCCACGTTCTCCCCCAAACCCTGGAACCCAGATCAGATCTGGACCGTTGGATCAAGATCCAACGGCCCACGATCACCACGTGCCGTAGCAGCGTTAACGTAGGGTTTAGATCTGGACCGTGTAGTTTTCAACGTGTTAACCCTGGATCTAATCGCGGCCGTTGATTTTCAAATCAACGGACACGATCGTGCCACGTGTACCCTAGCCGCGCCGCACACACGCGAGCGCGTGTCTCTGACACGCGGGGCCCGCGTGTCAGCGGGACAGCAGAACCGCACCATGACGTCATCGCTGACGTCACGGTGGGGCCCGCTTGTCAGTAGCGTCGTTGAGCGTGGTGACGTCAGTGCTGACGTCATCCAAGGGGTCCCACCTGTCAGCGACCCGAGCCGTGGACCGAGCCAAGCCGTGGGCTGAGCCCATGAGCCGGCTGACGTCAGCCAGCCAATCAGGAGCCGACGCGTGTCACCCATGACGCAATAAATAATTTCCGAAAAAGAAAATGATTTAATAATTCGGTTTAATAATTGATTTGAATTTCAAAACTTCAAACGCTTATAACTTTTGCGTTTCAACTCCGATTTGAACGATTCAAATTTCTAGAAATTCATAAAATTCAGATCTACTCAAATATGAATTTTATTTAATTTTTGGACTAAAGTTTTTCTATGTAAAATTATTTAATTGATTATTTAAACTTTAAATAATCATAACTTTTGTGTTTTAACTCCGATTTGAGCGATTCCAGTTCCTAAAAATTCATAAAATTATGTTCTCTCTGTTTATGGATTTTATTTGGATGTTTGGACACTTTTTGCCTATTGTTTATTCGTGTATTGCTATTTGCACGCTTTACGAGTAGACGTTGAAGTGCCGGAAGGATTCGAAGGAGAAGTGTTAACCCAGGAGCCAGCTCAGGACCAAGAACAAGTACTTTTTGAAGGCAAGTTATGCTTTGACCATGTTGATCCCATTTTGAAACCTATTTTGGTTCAAATTATTGCATGCTAGTTTAAAGTAGAAAATGCTTTACTTAATTATGGGTAATTAGATAAATGCCTAATTGCTATATGACACCTTGGTTAATTATATATGTGCCATGACCCCTTGTCACCCTAGTGTGGATTACTAGTTGGACACTACTAAATTGCCAACATGGGTTTGTAGATCGTTGAAGTATACTGCTTAGACCTGCTACGTGCTCATGACATGGTTTTTGGACAATCAAATGCTAATATTGATTTAATGATATATTGAATCGTTTTGGAAAGGTATCATGTGATGTTAATGGCACGTGGTGCATGGTAATCAACTGGGGGTTTGATAAATAGCTTTTGACCGGGGCATGTGGCAAGAACGATCGGGTGGGCCAGTTGTGGCACCGGGAATGTTGGTTTGGTTCTTCGGGTAGTCTTGCCCTGGTCACCCTAAGGACTTCACCTTGCAAGCCTTTGAACTGAGTCAATCTTGCAACCACATGTCTGTAATGGGACGGACCTAGTTGATTAAGTTGCTAATAACGTACCTGTGGGACCTCAGGAGGTCAACTACACCCTTTGTGTAAGTTGTACGGGGGAGCGTACCGGGGCTGCGGCCAGGTACCCATCTAACGGTTGGTTGGCCTAAACTTCGCCTTAGCTAAGGGAAGGGTTAGTGTGCAACAACCGGGGAGGACCACTTGTGCTGTTAGAAGTTTCCGAAAGACTTTGTTACGGGAACTCGCCTTTGTGGTGTTTGACTGTATCTTGTGGGTAAAGTGCATAACCTCTGCAGAGTGAAAAATCTATTCGAATAGCCGTGTCCGCGGTATTGGACACCGCTCGAGAATTACAGTCAAGGGTTAGACTTTCTCAAAAATAACTTGGACTTCAAAGGTTGGGTTGGATTAATAATGATGTTGATGGAAATGTGGATTAGGATGGGAAAGATGTTTACTAAACTCCTTGAAAAGTTATTGATGTTATACTTGTTTCTACTGCTTTCGAATCTACTTATGCTACTTGTCAAATGCTGTTTACTGCAAATATACCTTGAGCTATTCCTTTGTATCAAGCCATGCATATAGTATATTAGCTTGCATTCTGTGCATGACTTGCTGAGTACCAAGTACTCACCCTTGCCGCAATACAACACCAGTTGAAGAAGAATCTACACCAGCTTTGGAGGAGGAGCTTCCAAAGGAACCGTCTACTTAGGGAGCGAGCCCAGTCAGTTGCCTGTGGTATACTGGATGGCGCCACGAAGTTATATTATTTTCCGCTGCTATTATTTCTCTTTTAATAAGTTTCGCCCTGCGTGGCGTATATTTGTAACTTGACCATAAGGTCGAGCAACCAGTTTGACTATTTAATTAAAATACTTTGTTAGTATCGAGTGGTATGATTATGATATTTACCGATGTTAAGACTGTGTGCACTAGCGCGTTCCTGGACTAGTGCTGAATACACAGAGGGTCCGGATTTGCAGATTCGGGTCCCGACACCACTCCATCCCACCAAAGCCCACAACCCCCTCTTTAAGGCCCAAAACCCCGGAAACGGCCCGAAAACGTTATAAACCTCCATACCCTGTGGTTTTAACCTTATTTCCACATCTCATACTGTTTTTGACCAAATCATGCACGTTAAATAAGGTTACGACACTCCGTGGTGTCACAACACTTCAAACGGCCCAAAAACGCGAGTAAACCTCAAGTCGAAAGGTTTTAATCTCTAATTTCACATTCTATAATGTCACACCATACCGTAGTGTCACAAGAGGTAAAAAAAATGGAGCGACACTTTGACGGGCTGGGGTATACTCATATCCCCCGACGCGACAACTACTTGGCGGACGGGCTCGCGCAGCTCGCCTCGACAAGATCCCCCGTTTCGGTCGGAGTCTTTGAAGAAAGGCTTCCGCGACCGTCCATCGCAGCCCCCGTTCCTGGTGGGGACGATGGTGACGCTACTTCAGCCCTCGTTCCAGAAGGGAGAGTAGTACCGGCGGAAACGTTTGGCCAGACGAAGTACCTGGACAATCACCGAGTGATCGCCACACTTGACCGGGAAGGCACATGGATGGATCCGATCCTGGCCTACCTGCGGGATCAAGTGTGCCCCAACGATGATGCATCAGCAGAGAAGATAGCACGAAAGGCCAAGTGCTATACCCTGGTGGGCGGGGACTTGTACCGCTGGGGTAGAAACGGAATTCTTCTGAAGTGCATCACTCGGGAAGAGGGGAGCAGTCTGCTCTCTGATATCCATGGAGGCGTGTGCGGGAGCCATATGTCCAGTTGAACGATGGTTGGGAAAGCTTTCCGCCAAGGGTTCTATTGGCCAACCGCCCTCCAGGATGCTTGCGAGCTGGTGAGGAAGTGCGAGGCGTGCCAGTTCCACGCCAAGCAAATCCACCGACCAGCCTAGGCTCTGCAAAACATCCCACTCTCATGGCCCTTCGCGGTCTGGGGGCTGGATATCCTGGGCCCGTTCCCACGAGCCACAGGGGGCTACACCCATCTGTTCGTCACCGTCGACAAGTTTACCAAATGGGTGGAAGTCGAAGCAGTAAGGGCCATTACCGCCGCCGTCGCAGTCAAGTTCATGCAAGGAATCTTCATCCGCTTCGGGGTTGCCAACCGCATCATCACCGATAATGGCACACAGTTCACCAGCGCTGCCTTCTTGGGTTTCTGTGAAGAAATGGGCACCAAGGTTTGTTTTGCGTCGGTGGCCAACCCAAGGAGTAATGGCCAAGTTGAGCGGGCCAATGCGCTAGTGCTGAAGGGCCTCAAAACCAGGGCGTTTGATCGACTCTATAAGCACGGAGTCCGGTGGACTGAAGAGCTCCCAGCAGTATTGTGGTCGCTTCGTACCACCCCCAGCCGGGCCACCGGGGAAACTCCTTTCTTCCTGGTCTACAACGCGGAAGCTATCTTGCCTTCGGAGCTGGCCTTGGGGTCGCCGCGCGTCACGGCGTTCACGGAGGAAGGCCAGGAAGATCTGTGTCCCGAGGAAGCCAATCTCCTGGAAGAAATGCGAGACCGTGCAGCCTTGCGCGCTGCCCGGTACCAGCAAAGTCTCAAGACGTACCACGCCGCCCGGGTCAGCGAGAGAACACTGGCAGTGGGCGACCTGGTCCTGCGCAGAATTCAGACGCATGTCGTGTTGCACAAACTGTCTCCCTAGTGGGAGGGCCCCTTCAAGGTGGTCTCAGTCTCTCGCCCCGGGGCGGTCAGGTTGGCCACTGAAGATGGGGAGGAGTTGGCGAACTCCCAAAACATAGAGCTTCTGCGCAAGTTCTATCCCTAAAAATGGCTGTAAGTGCAGAGCTGTGTGCCCCGACCAACCGGACTGAGTTTTCCTCTCCTTGGCTGGTCGGGGGAAGCAGTTATCATCTTCGTCCAGTACCTTGCGACTCTCTGAAACCTCGACGGTAAAAGTGGAACCACTGGGTGAGCGCGGCGAGCAGGAATGGGCGATCGGGTGGCTGGTTTGGTACGGTTCTCAACACGGTCATGACGCTCCGGGTGTCCCCGTGAGAATCGGTGACTTAAACACCGCTACTAAGAGCCTACTGTCCTGCCTCATCTCACCAAGTGTTCGTCCCAAGAGACCGTGAGAGTAGTTAATTTCACAAGGTCCTAAGGTACTGAAATGGCGGTGTTCCGGCGCGAGGGTCTCGAACCCTGCATCCCGACTAACCGTTAAAGCATGCGGCTGCCTGTTCGCTCGTGTAGAACCAGCAAAGTGGGGCGCACAAACAAACATTCAAGCATAAGACATGTAAAGGGAAGCACGTGCATTCATGAGTAAGGGCTAACTTGCAGGAGTTTCTTACAGATGAAGACAAAACAAAAGACAAGAAAAACTGAGTTGAGTGTCTTCACTCCTCGTCCGTCGTGGCCTCCGCGGCCCCCTGGTCCTCTGTCGGACCACCGTCCAGCCCAAGAGCCATGTCCTCGGCCACCGCTTCCAGCGCCGGGTTGACCATCTCGAGCTGCCCGGCGACCTGTTCGGCAGCGTCTTGGACCTACGCCTCTGCGCGGGCCCAGTCCCCTTCCACCCCCTGGATGATGGTCAGGGGGTCAAAGTTGGCATCCCGGCTGGTGCAGCACGCTGGCACGTACTTTGCCGTGGCTACCGCGATGCGCGCCCTTCTTGACTGGACCGGGTGGCTAAGGCGGCGGGCATAAGGGTGAGGAAGTCGGCGACACGGCCCATGCAAAAAGCATAGTGCCGTGCCTTCTGCTCAAGGGGGGCGGCTGCTCTAGCCCCAGCGGCGCCAGGCTAGCCACCATCCGGTCGAAGGCGGGGCGCAGCATGGAGGTGGTCTCGGCCTCTCCGTGGAGTCGGTCACTCCTCTCCGCGTCGCGCTCCCTGGTGAGCGCCTCGACACAGAGGGCTCCTTGCGTCCTCTCCTGCTGCAGCTCCCACTCCAGCCTCTCCGCCTGGCCGCGCCAGTCCCGCGCCTCCTTGCGGAGGCGGTTGATCTCCACGGTAGCCTCCTTCGGCCTTTCCTTGCTCATCGCAAGGCGATTTCTCAGGCTGGAGTGCAGCTCGCTGAGGGCGGCCAGCAGAGCGTCCGCGTCCGCCGAGGGAACTGAAGCGTTCGAGGCCTCCGGAGTGGGCTGCACGCCCAGCTCGCCTTCGGTCGGCGCGATGATCGCCCCCGTGGTGGCCACTTGGCAGTCACTCGCGTCACCCCAATGCTCGTCCATCGCAACTAGCGCTGTCACGGCAGCTGTGGTTCCCTGGTCGCCTTCAGTTGGGGCACTTGAAGTGGTCGCCCCGAAGAAGGCAAAAAGGAGGTAAGCCTCTCAGATTAAAAGAACTTAATGGTTTTTTGTGCTTTGGTTTAAGTACCGGCAGAGGTCTCTGACGAAGCGCGGCCAGTGAGATTCGACCCCAGCGCCCGGTGGTAGCGGCGATACGACTGTCTGCGGCAGCGTGGCGAAAGCCGAGTGGCGGAGCGACACCGCAGCCGGTGTAGGTGGAAGAGCTGGGGCTGGCGGAGCGACCTGCGTCGGTGGCCGCGGAAGGGTCAGTGCCGGCGGAGCTATGGTCAGGGCAACGTCTACTTCAACCACCCCGACGGGAGCAGTTGAAGTCGTAGCCGCGGCCACCGTAGAGCTCCCTGCCCCGGTCGAGCCCGGCGGTGCGGTCGAGGTCGTCATGTCCCCTGCCGGGACGCAAAGCCTCTTGGGGCTGGCACGAGGGGCGTCGGCATCAACGGGGCGTTTGCCCCTTCCCTGTTCGCCGGCTGGAGGAGGGTCCCGGATCGTTAGGGCCCCTTGGCGTGGCGTGTTCACCAGTCCCATGGCGTCCATGGCAGGCATTGCCCGGGTGATCGCCACGCGCTCCCGGGGTTCCACGAGGCAAAGCGGAAGTGCGCCCGCCGGGAAAGGCAGGATGACGCTGGGGGCGCCCAGCAGCACCATCCAGGCATCAATTTTCGCGGGGGTTAAGTCCCCTGCAGCTGTTGGAAAATAAATTAAAAAAAATAAAGGAGGAAGAACGCCGTCAGCTCAACGGTAGTCGCCAAAAGCACCAAAAAGAAGAAAAGACAAGTAGCCTACCTCCGAGAATCGTCCGGGTCACGTCATCGAGGCCCGTGTACTGCCAGGCCGGGTGGGCACGGCGGCGCAGGGGGCTGATTCTTCGAGATATGAAGTCTCGGAGAACCATGCCTCCCGTCAGGCCCGCTGTCCGCAGCTAGTCCACGCGGGCCAGCATCGTTTGGAGCTCGGGCATCTCGTCGACGTGTGCTCCCCAGGTGGGGTTGCTGACCGCCGGCCCGGTCGGCAACTCCAGGACTTCAATGCCGCTGTCGTCCGCAACGTAGAGCCACTCGTTGCACCAGGTCTTCCAGTTGGACCTGAAGTCCAACGGGATGTAGTGCGAAGCCGCGCCATCACGGAGGCGAAGGGGGCAGCACCCCGACGGGGTTGAAGGATCCCTGGCCGCACACAAGGCGTAGAAAAAGCGAAAGAGAGGAAGGTTGGGGGCCACTCCCACGAACATTTCGCAGAAGTATGAGAAGACAGCAAGGAGGATGATGGAGTTGAGAGGAAGATGAATATGGTGGATGGAGTAGAAGTTGAGGACGGAGAGGTAGAAGTCGGAAACCGGCGGGAGTAGGCCCGCCAGCATCGCCCAGCTGAAGCAGATCACTTCTCCCGGGCGACAGCCGGGCGCGGTAGTCCCGGCGCGGACGCGGAGGGTGCCGCCGGTGATATGCCGGGAAAACCTTGCGGCATCTCCTTCCTCGACGGTCGACAGCGGGAGCAGAGGTGCTGGAGATTCCATCTGGGCGAAGGAGGCGATGTGCAAGAAGGAGGTAGTTCGCACGAAGCACGACTGAGGACTTAGCGGATGAGTGAGACTGAAAGAAAGAACCGCTCCCCACGTGGCGACTTATATATAGGCACACGAAGGGATGATCTGGCGGGAAACCCGAAGGGGCGCGGCAGTTGAAAGGCGGGAAGCCCAAAAAGCCGTCAAAACGTGGGCACGTTCCCAAGGATCTTGCGTCGGTCACGAGGCGGGGGCGGCTGCCTGTTTCGCTTCGGTGTCCAGAAACGGCGGCAGGCATTTAAAGCTGTGGCGTTACGTGGGCATTTATAATGGACCCACCCCGGAGACTGATCCATTTTCCAAAAAGGCGACAAAGGCGCTCCTGGGTGGGCCCGGGGGCTACTGTCGGTGTATTATACACCAGGGTGCCCACTTCACCGCAAAAAGGGTGCAAGGTGGTCGCCCAGTGGACAGGTGGCATCTAGGCCACGCCGCTGGCGGTCAGCAAGGCGGTCGCCCAGCGGACAAGTGGCGTCCAGGCCATGCCGCTGGCGGTCAGCAAGATGGTCACCCAGCGGACAGGTGGCGACCAGGCCACGCCGCTGGCGGTCAGTGTGGTGGCCGCCCAGCGGACAGGTGGTGTCCAGGCTACACCGTTGGCGCTCAGCTCCCGAGGCCACCTAGTGGTCTGTGCCACCACACAGAGGATCAAAAGCATTTAATGCGTATCGTGCGCATTAAATGGGGGTAATGAAGGCCACAGTGTGACGGCGCATGTTCCCAACACGCGCATTTATTACAGGTGACGTCACGGCGAAATCCACCTGGTGAGGCAGGCGGAGCCGACAGGCACACGGGGCCCGAGGCCGGGGTGAAGTCGGCTATGTCAGAACATTAAGTGCGATGCAAGAATAGTGACAGGTGCATTAAATGCGGTATGGCAGTGTGATGAGTGTGGTACACTGATGTAAGCTCCCATGCGCCCCAGCCAGCCCAAGTATAAAAGGGAGCCGGGGTGCATGGGAGAGGGGGTTCGATTCATTAGGTTGGAGGGATTCGGTTTGGTTCTTCGACCTCTGAGAGCCGTTCCGTCTGTTGTAGTTGTCTCAGTTTTCCCCCAAGAACACAAGCAAGAACAGATAAACAGGACTAGGGCTATTACTCATCAGGAGGGCCCGAACCTGGGTAAACCCAAGCGTCCCCTTGCAAGCTTCGCCATTGTTTCCTTTCCTCCATCTTTCGAGCGATCTCCACGAAAACCCGCTGTTCAAACTTCATATACACCCGATCCGGAGGTGTCTGTTGGCTCTTACGCCGACAATATCGATATGAAGATTAAAGCCAGCATGGAGGGTAGTTCATCTAGGCATCGAAGTGCTCCAAGAAGGTATATCAATAGGAATCGTGAAGGCGTTCATGAACAACTTGTTGCTGATTACTTCGCTGAAGATCCTATCTACACCGATGCAATGTTTCGTAGAAGATTTCGGATGAGAAGGCCTCTCTTCCTATGCATAGTGCAAGCCCTAGGTGAGTGGTCTGTCTATTTTACTCAAAGGACAGACTATACTACTCGCCAAGGGCTATCACCATTGCAAAAGTGCACGGCGGCAATCCGCATGCTTGCTTATGGGACTCCTGCTGATACATTTGATGAGTACTTGAAGGTTGCAGAGACCACTGCATTGGAATGCTTGGAGAAATTTGTGGAAGGGATGATTCATATATTCCAAGGTGAGTACCTATGAAGCCCAACAACTGAAGATGTTGATCATTTGCTCCAAGTTGGTGAGTCCTGTGGGTTCCCAGGCATGGTAGGTAGTATTGACTGCATGCATTGGAGATGGGGGAATTGCCCTACAGCATGGAAGGGTCAATTTACCCGGGGTGACTTTGGAGTCCCAACTATCGTCCTCAAAGCTGTAGCTTCATATGACCTTCATATTTGGCATGCATTTTTTTGTGTTGCTGGGTCCAACAATGACATAAATGTACTCAACCAATCTCCATTATTCATTGAGGCTATAAAAGGTGAAGCACCCCGAGCACAGTTCTCCATCAATGGAAATCAATATGAAACATCATATTATCTAGCCGATGGGATTTACCCGGAATAGGCTGTATTTGTGAAAACTATACCAGCTCCATAATTAGAAGAACACAAGGTATTTTCAAAAGCTCAAGAAGGGGTAAGGAAAGATGTGGAGCGTGCTTTCGGAGTCATGCAAAGCCATTTCAACATCGTGCGTCGTCCAGCACGATTGTAGAATTGGAAGACTATTGCAAAAATCATGCAAGCTTGTGTAATTCTACACAACATGATAGTGGAAGATGAGGGAGAAATAGTTCAGTATAATATTGACCTCAATTGTGCTCCAGGGACAATTATGGAGGAGAATGCGGTGCTACGCTAGCCGAAAACAGAACTTTTCTACCGCGAACACCCAGGAAACATGCGAGTCAGAGATCATGGAGCATTACCCTTGGAGCACGTTAGCAGCGGAAGTAGAGTGGGTGAAGCCTCCCTGCGTGCTTCGAAGCACAGTACGTAGTTGAACACGACGTGGTACACCTCCTCCTCATCGCGGATCGCCGTCTAGCCTTCATTGTAGTCGCCTGATTGATGTAGCCGATTGAATCGATCGGCGCCCGGCCCCTTGGCGATGAAGCCTCTACGGTATCCACACGTCCGGGGTGGGATCACCGCGCGCTGGTGTGCTAGCACCCACGCGTGCGGCTAGGGTTTAGTGGGACGCGGTGATCGCTAGGGCTTGTGGTGGGGAGACTATCACTCCGCATGCTCCCACGCCTCCTTTATATAGAGCGCACTAACGGGCCTTCTGTAATAGAAGCCCACAAGGGCTCGCACTAATGGATCTTCTACAATAGAAATCCATTAAGACGCTAGAGGATCCAAATCCACATAAACCCACTAATGGATCCGATCCATTACACATGATCCAACCCGTTAAGTGTGTAACCCATTAGGCTCATGTACAAGTCAGCCGCGGTCCTGGAGAACCCCTTTTCCAGACCACAAGTCAATAGCGGTACCTAGCAGCACATATTGACCCCCGAATGTACACAATGATCGAATCAGCTGAACCTTGATATACTCACATAGGATCCTTTTGCCACACGATATCAGTCAAGCTCAAGGCAAGAAGCGTGCCACCCTTGTGATAGGTCGACAAATTCACTCGTCATTGTAATGGATATAATTCGTGAATAACTCTTTAATCACTTTGGCATGGCCATGCACTTTTCCTTATCCATCCACACCGAGAGGCCCAGAGATATCTCTCCCGTTATCAAGGAGGGGCAAATTCCATCTTGATCTCTTACATCTCACGTCATGTTTCATGGCATACCCGTAAGCTACCTTTATAACTCCCCTGTTATGGTGAAGCGTTTGATAGCCCCAAAGTATACAATTACACATGCTGAGAATCAATAAGAATCTCAGGTCAAAGGATCATATAGGTATACCACTCAGACTACATCCTGATGGCACTTCTTAAGATAACAATCTCAGCAGTGTCTCGGAGCGGGTCTATCCAACCCCATGTTCTCTAACATGTGCCCACATTATTGATTTGATATCTCCATATCTATGGTATGTGAAACATTATCATCAATCAATATATGTGCTGGTCAAATCACTATTGTCCCACATAATGATATGTGACCAGGGATCATTTAGAATAATATCATATAACCAATGTATTTCACAATTAAGTCGAACTCAATGAACAAAGGAGTGACATTTATTCATGGAACTGATAAGTACATGAACATAGACGTATGATATAATCATCTCACATGATTGCCTCTAGGGCATATCACTAACAAACTATTGTTCTCCCACCTGAAGTGAAGAAAGGCAGTAACGCATCCTTCCAAGATGTGCTACGTAGGAATGCCGCAATCCGCAATCGCTCAACCCATATCAAACTTAAAAATGATTTAATTCAGCATATTTGGCAACGATTTGGTAATAGGCAAAATAATTAGTTCTTAAATATCATGTAAGCTCTTGAATCAAATCTATTATGTTTTTTATCATCAAATATTGTTAACTTACGTTAGTTTTTGCTTTATCTATTCTCCAGGTTAACATCAATCTTCTCAAGGTGTTGAATGCACAATTCGACATGATCTGTGGGGGACATGAACTATTGGTGTGTTGGTGCAATGTCTCTTTGCTTTTGTAATGTCTGGAGCTGTTGGTGTGTTGGTGCAATGTCTGGAGCATGTTCTAGTTACTGTTCGTATGTTGTAAAGGTGTCTAGTACACCTGTTTATCTACTAAACTTAAACATGGTGGTGTGACACTACGGATTGGTGTGAGATTATTTAATGTGAATGTTAAGGTCAAAAACTTTATGAAATATGGTAATGGAGGTTAAAACCATATGGTAGGAGGTTTAATAGCGTTTCCGGGGTTTTGGGCCTTTCCGGGGGAGTTTGGGCCTAAAAGAGGAGATTGTGGGCTTTGGTGGGATGGAGTTTGAGTCCATTTAGGACTAGGAGAGTTTTGTGGGCAGGTAAAAGGGGCCTCCCCCTGCACTCCTTGCGCCCCACACCTCCCCTTGGGCGCCCCATCCCTCCCCCTTGAGCCCTAGCCGCCACCTCCCCTCTCTCCCTCCCCCACTTGGCCGTGCGCCTCCCCTTGCCCTTGCCCCTTTTCTTCCCACCTCTCCTCCACCTCTCCTCCACCCCTTGCTGCCCTAGGGTAGCCTCCCTACCCCTGCACCTCGAGGATCCATCCATTGGAGCGAGGAGCAAGGAGCGAACCGGGAGGAGATCCATTCAGATTTCGTGCGTTGGGCAAAGGTATGACCATGGGAATCCTTGGGGTTGGTCTAGGTACTGTTCTAAGGGTGTTTATAAAGTTTTTAGATCAATTGGTGGTGCTGGATTTGATTAGATTAGATGGATTCTTGAGTTGGTCACGTTCTCTGTTTCGGACAGCATGAGCAGTCGACCTAGGGTTCGGTTTTTCGCCAATTTAGAGTCCGAATTTGGTCATACGGATGTTGAAGAAGTTGTAGATAATTTCATTATCTTTTCGTGGATATAAAGAACATTAAATTCCAATCAGCCGTTTGAAAGTTATGGCTTTTTTACCGAGAGTGTTAAAATCTGTGACGTGATTGGAACAGATCACGGTATTTTGTAGATTAAACAACTTTAGAGTCCGAATCAGTCTTTCCCTATACCTAGAAAAAGTTGAGAAATTTCCTAAGCTACGCGAGGATGTACTCGTTTAATTGATTCGGAGTCTTAGAACCCGAGTTATGCCTTTTGGAAGGCTGCTGTCCCGACGGGACAGAACCGCCGTTTTCGGGTTTTGCGAGTAGTTGGCAATGTCGGGGTAGATGAGGGTTTGCGTACTGTTTTGTGGGCTTGATTGTGAGTTTGTGGTCCTTATGTGCAGGTGGTGTGACCCCGGGAGGGCCTACTACTCGCCAATACGTCGCCCGTGGTTGAGGCAAGTGTATTGTAATGGATAGCGATTTGTAGGTTGCTTGTTGAGAATAGAAGAATTTGACTATATGATATGATCACTTGCCATGCTTTAATGATTGCCAATGATTTGATGAGTATGTTTATCATGTTAAGATGCCATGTGTTAATGTACAAGTTAATTATGATGTTGGCATATTTGCATACATGGCCCGGGCGGTGAGAAAGTCATACCTAGTCCGGGAAGGTCGGTGAGAAAGTTATGACTAATCCGGAAAGCCAATGAGTAAGTCCTACATCGTGATTCCATTCACCGCGGTGAACGGAAGCGAGGAGTAGGCACCCTCCATCTTCGGGATGGAAGGGGGGAGAGGGTGCACACCGACGGGTGTGTACTCAACCATACCGGTATGAGTTTCCAGAAGATATGTGCATCGCATTGCATTACATTGCATTGCATTATATGAGGATTGTAAATGAGGATGATTTATGATGATGTCAATGATATGCTTACACTATGAATATGAGATGTGTATGATGTTTTATGTGAAAAGTGGTGATGAAGGTATTGGAATGTATTTTCTTGTTCCATTGCATTATACTTGCTGAGTGATGAACTCACGCTTGTGTTTATATTGTTTTTCTTAGGTACCATGAAACCGGCATGCGGGGAAAAGGGTTTAGCTACACATCTACACGTAGCCCCACACAAATTAGACAGTGTTATCATTTGGAGTCATGATAATGAAAGTATTGCCATGAAACTGGGAGTATTGCTTAACTGTGTGCTCGGCCTTATTATTTGATTCGTTTAGCTCATGAAGTGGTTGAATGCTTTATCCTGGACTTATATTGTTGCTATGTCACATGTTATTGCTGTTTTAGATGCTTTCCATTATGATATAACTTGTGATACTGTTGTTGCTCCTTCAATTCATTGTAAAACAAAGGAGATGCTGCCGAAATCTCGGTTTTTAGCATGTGCGCCTTTGCTGGAATTTATGTTTAATTGTGGTATTTAGATGTTGTTTAGCTTATGTTTGGTAGCATTCAGGCATATTAAATGCCGGGGTGCTACAATTGGTATCAGAGCGGGCTGTAGGTCCTTGGAATGTGTATTTTTAGTGTCATGTTATAGGATACAACTAAAATGTGATGTGGAATAACTTAGAAACATGGCTTAGGTTTTAACTAAAATTTTGTCATAGGATAGCAACATTAAAACTTGCAAAAGTGGTAACTAATCTAAAATTTGACACACATGGATGCACAGTAGGAAAGGGTATGGGTATCGTTTCTTTATGCTTAAACATTGTATTTAAGCTTCGATGTTGAATGCTTCATTTGATAATGAGATAAATGATTGAATTGTGTTTGTTGTGGTGATAAAGTGGGGTTGTGGTGCCGAAGGGTTTCGGTCACCACTTTTGTTAATAGTAAGGGTGTGGTTTAACGGTATGGCCGGATAAAGCCATCACCGAAGAACTATGAATCCCTTGTGGGAAAAGAGTGCTTACCTTTTCTATCATACATCGGGTAGTTGCCTGGAGACAAATAGAAGAGTTGATGGTGGTATCCTTCGGATGCTTTTCACCGTTCCGACGGTTGGTTTTGGTTGGTCTTCTTGTTTTTTTTTTAGTTGATTGAAATCAAAAGAAAAGTGTTTGGTCTTGGATTCTCGCGAATTGTTCCATATGCGGTATGTGGTTTTGTCTTCCTGGTTGAAGACGAAGAAGAAGAGTCTAGTGTTGCGCTTCTGTTAGTCACCTTTTGGCTTTAACACCGGTTTTGTTGGTTGCCTTGCAAAGAAAAGTATAGTTTTGGTTCTTGTGTGTGTTTTACTCTGAGTTTAAAAGAAGTTATTGAAGCGTGTGCAAAAAGATAAGTTGTGTCGATTTATGTTTTGTGATTTGTCCGCAAAGGTTTATTTGATCGCTTGGTTCCCTCCTGTGGGAGTCTTTGAGATTTAAAAGTGTGTTGGAGAATTCCTTTGCATGACCAAGTTTGGGTTTGTCTCATTGCAATTTTGAGAGTCTTGTTTCCTTATGAATTTGGGATGAGTTTTAAAACTAAAATGCTGCAAACAAAGCAAGTAGTCTTTTGACTGAAATCGTTGGTCCCTAGTAAGAATTGTTCTTTAGCATGTTATGTAGCATGTACCAATGCGGTTTATGGGATGACGTATTGTTAAGTTAATTTGTGAGCTGAAACAATTCAATACGGTTGTAATCTCTAGCTTGAGAATAAATAGACTACTAGTGTTGTAGTTTACTCTTAGCGAGAATGAGTAAATGTGTTAATGTACATGCTTAGAATCTGTTGCTTTGCTTTAAAAGTGCTTAGGACCCTCGATTATGTTTAAAGTTTTAAACCCTGATGCATAGTTGAAACATTAAGATGATGAAGACTGCTGTTATTGTTAAAGAAACTTTGCGGGTTGTTTAAAGATGCTCTAATCTAATGGATTAATAGAGAAAGTTAATCGTGTTGCCTAGTGACTTTAATTTGGAAGTTGATTAGAGTTGCTATTTAAGTTGTTGCAAACTACTAGTATATTTGGAAGTATGCAGTTGTGTCTCTACAATGCTAGTATTGATATCAATGAGAAGACATAAGATTTATTGCTAATGATGTTGTTAAGGGCAGTGTTAATGCTAGAATTCAATCTATTTTAAATAGTTGGAGTATGTTGTGTGGTGGTAATTTTGTTATCACCTATGTATAGGGTAGCTAAAAGTAATGTTGTTGGTTGATGATTATGCCCATTTGTTTTTATTGATGACTAAATAGTGGTGGTAACTGTTTAGATTACTCGTTGGAAAACCATGGTTAAAATAGAGGTAAATTTTTAACATGCTGCGATGGAGTGAGCTTTGGATAATTAACCTGATGTAGGATTTTATCCTTAATGAATGTATGTCTTAGAATCATAGTTATGAATTTTATCGTGTAGAGATACTACTTATTTGTTGAAGTCCTGTTATTGATTGAACGAGTTTTAATCGTCAAGATGTTGATGTATGGATGGTGTAAAATGGATACATTGATCCTGCTTAAGAAAATGGTTGAAAGACGATTTTCTCGAAAGGGAACCAAGCGCTCAATTAAACCTTTGCAATTAAAACCTTAACACCAAACCCCAAACTTTCACGAAACAAGAAGAGTTTTTCAATGATGATTTCTTAAACCAGTAAAATATCTAAATCAAACACCACTTACTCCTACAAAGCCACAGATCTTCAGCCCCGATACTGGTCCGCACAACTCCACAATAACTCCTTTAACCTCGGAGAAAGACAAACACTGGAATGAAATTGAATGCTTCTTCCCCATAAAGAAATCAACAAACTAAGCATTAAAAGTGGAAAGGCGCCCGAAAGAAGCGCCACCCTAGACTCCTCTTCTTCGTCTTCAACCAAGGAAGACAAAACCACACACCACATACAGAACGATCCGCGAAAATCCAATACCAAACACTTTTCTTTTGGTTTCCATCAACTAAAACAAATAAAACCAACCAAGACCGACCACAGAACGATAAAGAACATCCGAAGGAATCCACCACCAAACTTTTCTATTTGACTCCAGTCAACTACCCGATTTACGACAGAAAGGGTAAGCACTCTTCTCCTACAGGGGTTAATAGTTCTTCGGTGATGGCTTTAACCGGCCATACCGTCAAACCACACCCTTACTATGAACAAAAGTGGTGACCGAAACCCTTCGGCACCACAACCCCACTTTATCACCACAACAAGCACAATTCAATCATTTATCTCATTATCAAATGAAGCATTCAACATTGAAGCTTGAATACAATGTTTAAGCATAAAGAAACGATACCCATACCCTTTCCTACTGTGCATCCATTGTGTGTCAAATTTTAGATTAGTTATACCACTTTTGCAAGTTTTAATGTTGCTATCCTATAACAAAATTTTAGTAAAAACCTAAGCCATGTTTCTAAGTTATTCCACATCACATTTTAGTTGTAACCTAAGGTATGACACTAAAAATACATATTCCAAGGACCTACAAACCAGCTCGATACCAATCAGAACACCCGGCATTTACTATGCCTGAATGCTACCAAACATAAGCTAAACAACATCTAAATACCACAAGTTACCATAAATTCCAGCAAAGGTACATATGCTAAAAACCAAAATTTCGGCAGCATCTCCTTTGTTTTAACATGAATTAAAGGAGCAACAACAGTATATCAATGTATGGATTATGAGAGACAACTAAAAACAGCAATAATTAACGATTTAGCAACAATATAAGTCTAGTTTCAAACACATAATGTCTCTAAGGGTCAAACGAACAATAAAACTCTCATATAGCAAAGCTAAACCTTAAAGCAATAATCATCACACGCAATTTATTATCAAACTAATAGAATGACTTGTGGAATCAATATGGTGAAGCTACGTGTGGGCGTGTGACTATTTCCCTTCCCCGCATGCCGTTCTCATGGTACCTAAAATAACAAGAAAACACAAGCGTGAGTTCGAAACTCAGCAAGCATATTGCAATGGATAACAAGAACAATATCATGGCAATAACATCTCCCATCATATATATCATCTCATTCATGAACACTTAACAATATCATCATCATTATGTATGCAATGTAATGCAATGCTCATGTCTCCTTGGAAACTCATACCGGTATGGTTGAGTACACACCCGTCGGTGTGCACCCTCTCCCCCCTTCCATCCCGAAGATGGAGGGTGCCTACTCCTCGCTTCCGTTCACCGCGGTGAATGGAATCACGATGTAGGACTTACTCATTGGCTTTCCGGATTAGTCATAACTTTCTCACCGACCTTCCCGGACTAGTTATGACTTTCTCACCGCCCGAGCCATGTAACATGCCATGTATGCATTTATGCCAACATCATATTTAACTCACATATTAACACATGGCATCATAACATATTAAACATGCTCATCATATCATTGGCAATCATAAAAGCATGGCAAGTGATCATATATCATGTAGTCAATTCCATCTATTCTCAACAAGCAACCTACAAATCGGTATCCATTACAACACACTTGCCTCAACCACGGGCAACGGATTGGCGGGAAGTAGAGGGCACTCCCGGGGTCGCACCACCTGTACATAGGTACCACACGCTCACAATTATGTCCACAAAACAGTACGCAAACCCTCATCTACCCCGACATTGCCAACTACTCGCAAAACCTAAAAACAGAGGTTCTATCCCGTCGGGACAGCAGCATTGCAAAAGGCATAACTTGAGTTCTGGGACTCCAAATCAATTAAACGAGTACATCCTCGCGTAGCTTAGGAAATTTCCAAACTTTCTCTAGGTATATGGAAAGACTGATTCGGACTGTAAAGTTGTTTAATCTACAGATTACCGTGATCTGTTCCAATTACGTCAAAGATTTTATCACGCTCGGTAAAACAGACATAACTTTCAAACGGCTGGGCGGAATTTAACGTTCTTTATACCCACCGAAAGATAATGAAATTATCTACAACTTCTTCAACATCCGTACGGACAGATTCGGATTCTAAATTGACGAAAATGCAAACCCTAGGTCGACTGCTCATGCTGTCCCAAAAACAGAACGTGGCAACATCTAGATCTAATCCAAATTACTCAATTCAAGCACCACCAATTAATCTAAAAACTTGATAAACACCCTTAGAACAGTACCTAGATTAACCCCAAGGATTTCCATGGACATACCTTTGCCTGACGCACGAAAACCCAATAGATCTCCTCCCGTTTCGCGCGATCCCCTTCCTCGCTTCCAAATCCACCAGATCTCCTCGTCGCGGAGCGCTCCAATGGATGGATCTTCGAGGTGGTGAGGTCAAGAACTCACCTAGGCACTGCAAGGGAGGTGGAGAGGTGGTGGAGAGGGTGGTGGCGCAAGGGGAGAGGCTTAGGGGAGGTGGAGGCGCCCAAGGAGGAGGTGGGGAGGTGTGGGAGGCGGTTAGTGCACTTGGGGGCGCAAGGGGCAGGGGGAGGACGCCCAAAAGGGCAGGGAAACCCCCCTTTAACCAGCCCTAAGCCCCTTTTCTAATCCTAAATGGATTCCCACTCCATCCCACCAAAGCCCACAACCCCCTCTTTAAGGCCCAAACTCCCCCGGGAAGGCCCAAAACCCCGGAAACGGCCCGACAACGCTATTAACCTCCATACCTTATGGTTTTAACCTCCCATATCATATTTCAATATGTTTTTGACCTTATCATGCACCTTTTATAAGGTTACGACGCTCCGTGGTGTCACAACACTTCAAAAGGCCCAAAAACGCGAGTAAACCTCAAGCCGAAAGGTTTTATTCTCTAATTTCACATTTTATAATGTCACACCATACCGTAGTGTCACAGTTTTGGTGATCCGTGGGGATCATGTCATTATAGTCTTGGTTGGGTGTCTTTTTGACAAGCGTCATAAACCCTAATTAAAAGTTTTGGGAATGGTAACTAGAGGAACAATTTGTTGTGAAGCTTTTGGTTTAATTGTGTTGGGGCTTCCCAGGGAGTAAATAGCGATTATTGAAGTCTTTAATGGAAAGCGTAGTGGAGTACTAGAGATGGTTCTTTTTATGCTGAGCTTGTGTTTAAAAGCTTTTGGACTGGTTTGGTTGTTTGTCATTTTGGTTGAAGGGTTTTCGGTCAAGGTGTTCCATATGCTGTGTTTCAGAGTTTCCCTAAAACTCGTAGAAATTGGTGCAAATATTTGGTTTTGGCTAATTTGTTTAGTTTGTGCTATGAGTATGGATTTACCCCCCAAAGGTTTTTGAGTCGATCGCGCCCTTTCGCTCGTTGACTGAATTATCTTTGGAATTAATTTTAAAAGGAAGCAGATGGTCATAAAGGGTTGTGTTGGAAACTTTTGATTTAAGCCCTTGATGTGTAACTCTTTTTGGCTAGAGTTGGAGTCATTTGGAAAATGTGTCTGGTGTGCGGATGTTTCACAAGTCTGTTTTTATGAATGTTTCATAAGTGAATTTGGTTAATGAAGAGTTTTCTTTTGGGATTGAGTTTCCCTCTCTTTTGATAAAATTTATGGCGGTTGTGTGTGCAGATGTTTGACTTTGGAGTCGATGTTCTGTTCCAAAGGGTTGAGTTTGATTTTGCGAGGTTTTGCAAGGTTAGTTTTAAATGGATGATGGGTTTTCACACGATGTGGTGTTTTGTTGTTAACGATGTTGCTGTCATAGTCTATATGATTTAGCACAACCATCAGTGTTATGTGTATTTCAATCATGTGATACCGAGGAAGAAGTCTTTTGGTGAATGACTTTTCGGTATTGTTGTTATATGATGAATGAATGGTGAAAAGTAAACAAGACATCGTGTATAGATGTTAAATGATAAAAGAGTCGTTGAGCCAGGTCGGTGAGAATGTCATGTATGGAGATATGACTATTCCGGAGTGCTCTTGAAGAATGTGCATTCATGTCATGAAACGAGATTTCCCTTGCTTTCTAGTATGAAAAGAAAAGAATGAATAATTTCTGGTGTTGGTTGTGGTGAAAGGATTTGTGTTTCCTTTGCGTTTTGGCTTAGGAAATTAAAATGAATACTCTCTGGTTGTTGTCGAATCCTTTCCAAAGTGGTTTTAGCGCTTTGGGGTTGGAGTTGTTGGATGAGGGCCACTTGGGTTCATGTTTATGGTTGAGCTCACTCAATGATTGTGCTCTTTATCGTGGTCCTTTGAGTGGAAGGTTGTGTATGACTCAATGCAAACCTTCGTGGAGAATTGTGTCATTGAGGTGTTCCTCGGTAGGGTTGATTACATTTTTAGTGGACCACTTGGTGGTTGCTAGTGATTGTTTTTCCTTTTGAAGTGTATTGGTGCTTTTGTCGTTCGGCAAGAAGCGAGTTGTGTCAACCGCAGCGGAACGTTCGGTCGTTTCTGTTATGCGAGTCTTACGGATCCTGGTTAAAGTAGGTTGTTCGTTCTAGTGGTAATCTTAGAGCGTTGTGTCTCTCCTGCTTCGCGTCGTCTTGAGTACAAGGAACCACAGAAGGGAGGTTGGTACCGTGTTTTCTGGCGAGTAGCATGAGTTAAAGGGATCGGGCACTTCGGTGCCAAGGAATGCTTAGAACGAGGAGTATGAGACCGTTTTCTTTTCTTGGCTGTTTGAGGATTTATCTTATCGCTTGGGGTCGTGCTGAGACCGTGTGTGAGTACTTTGTGTTTCAATGTTGAGTAAAGTTCTCACAAGTTTTGATTGTGAGTTATCTTTAGAGCTGCCAGTCTTTGATCCTTAGCTCCTTGCCTCTGAGTGCTGGCTGGTGCAAATCGTAGGGGCTTCTAAGCGGGTTCTGAGGCGTGAACCATAACTCCCTTGATTTGATTGTTTGCGAAGTGGCGTGTCTCGGATTCAGGGTCGAATCCTGTTGAAGGGGGGAGAATGTGACACTACGGATTGGTGTGAGATTATTTAATGTGAATGTTAAGGTCAAAAACTTTATGAAATATGGTAATGGAGGTTAAAACCATATGGTAGGAGGTTTAATAGCGTTTCCGGGCCGTTTCCGGGGTTTTGGGCCTTTCCGGGGGAGTTTGGGCCTAAAAGAGGAGATTGTGGGCTTTGGTGGGATGGAGTTTGAGTCCATTTAGGACTAGGAGAGTTGTGTGGGCAGGTAAAAGGGGCCTACCCCTGCCCTCCTTGCGCCCCACACCTCCCCTTGGGCGCCCCATCCCTCCCCCTTGAGCCCTAGCCGCCACCTCCCCTCTCTCCCTCCCCCACTTGGCCGTGCGCCTCCCCTTGCCCTTGCCCCTTTGCTTCCCACCTCTCCTCCACCTCTCCTCCACCCCTTGCTGCCCTAGGGAAGCCTCCCTACCCCTGCACCTCGAGGATCCATCCATTTGAGCGAGGAGCAAGGAGCGAACCGGGAGGAGATCCATTCAGATTTTGTGCGTTGGGCAAAGGTATGACCATGGGAATACTTGGGGTTGTTCTAGGTACTGTTCCAAGGGTGTTTATCAAGTTTTTAGATCAATTGGTGGTGCTGAATTTGATTAGATTAGATGGATTCTTGAGTTGGTCACGTTCTCTGTTTCGGACAGCATAAGCAGTCGTCCTAGGGTTCAGTTTTTCGCCAATTTAGAGTCCGAATTTGGTCGTACGGATGTTGAAAAAGTTGTATATAATTTCATTATCTTTTCGTGTATATAAAGAACGTTAAATTCCGATCAGCCGTTTGAAAGTTATGGCTGTTTTACCGAGCGTGTTAAAATCTGTGACGTGATTGGAACAGATCACGGTATTTTGTAGATTAAACAACTTTAGAGTCCGAATCAGTCTTTATCTATACCTAGAAAAAGTTGGGAAATTTCCTAAGCTACGCGAGGATGTACTCGTTTAATTGATTCAGAGTCTTAGAACCCGAGTTATGCCTTTTGGAAGGCTGCTGTCCCGACGGGACAGAACCGCCGTTTTCGGGTTTTGCGAGTAGTTGGCAATGTCGGGGTAGATGAGGGTTTGCGTACTGTTTTGTGGGCTTGATTGTGAGTTTGTGGTCCTTATGTGCAGGTGGTGTGACCCCGGGAGGGCCTACTACTTCTCGCCAATACGTCGCCCGTGGTTGAGGCAAGTGTATTGTAATGGATAGCGATTTGTAGGTTGCTTGTTGAGAATAGAAGAATTTGACTATATGATATGATCACTTGCCATGCTTTAATGATTGCCAATGATTTGATGAGTATGTTTATCATGTTAAGATGCCATGTGTTAATGTACAAGTTAATTATGATGTTGGCATATTTGCATACATGGCATGATTACATGGCCCGGGCGGTGAGAAAGTCATAACTAGTCCGGGAAGGTCGGTGAGAAAGTTATGACTAATCCGGAGAGCCAATGAGTAAGTCCTACATCGTGATTCCATTCACCGCGGTGAACGGAAGCGAGGAGTAGGCACCCTCCATCTTCGGGATGGAAGGGGGGAGAGGGTGCACACCGACGGGTGTGTACTCAACCATACCGGTATGAGTTTCCAGGAGATATGTGCATCGCATTGCATTACATTGCATTGCATTATATGAGGATGTTAAATGAGGATGATTTATGATGATGTCAATGATATGCTTACACTATGAATATGAGATGTGTATGATGTTTTATGTGAAAAGTGGTGATGAAGGTATTGGAATGTATTTTCTTGTTCCATTGCATTATACTTGCTGAGTGATGAACTCATGCTTGTGTTTATGTTGTTTTTCTTAGGTACCATGAAACCGGCATGCGGGGAAAAGGGTTTAGCTACACATATACACGTAGCCCCACACAAATTAGGCAGTGTTGTCATTTGGAGTCATGATAATGAAAGTATTGCCATGAAACTTGGAGTATTGCTTAACTGTGTGCTCGGCCTTATTATTTGATTCGTTTAGCTCATGAAGTGGTTGAATGCTTTATCCTGGACTTATATTGTTGCAATGTCACATGTTATTGATGTTTTAGATGCTTTCCATTATGATATAACTTGTGATACTGTTGTTGCTCCTTCAATTCATGTTAAAACAAAGGAGATGCTGCCGAAATCTCGGTTTTTAGCATGTGCGCCTTTGCTGGAATTTATGTTTAATTGTGGTATTTAGATGTTGTTTAGCTTATGTTTGGTAGCATTCAGGCATATTAAATGCCGGGGTGTTACAGGTGGTGAACTGAATAATTTTGTGTTAGAGATGCTACTGATTTTGGATGCTATTGAGTGGATATGGTATTAATTTTGTGAGTTATTTGGAGTGCATATGGTACTTCTTTAGATCACGTGGTGCTGTTTTGAATGTCCAGATTTTTTTTAATTTTGTGATGACATGTATATATTGCTAAAAATGTTCATGTATATTGCTGCACTTGGTTCATGTATTTGTCACACATGGAGCCACAGTGTTGCATTCATGGCTGATCATCACGTTCTAATGTGCATGCAAATATTAAATGTTGTGTATAGATATCCTTGTAGACAACCCATTGAAAGAGCTGGCTATAGTGGCTAGCTATAGCTGCATGGCATGTGCTTATAGCCAACAATTATCTACACCGTTAGAGATGCCCTAAGGGTGAAAACCTAACGGTCACCTCTCTGTTGCCATTTCAAATGATGACAGAGAGAAAACTATAAAGGTTGCGCGCCACGCGTCACCAAAACCAAACCAAGCAAGCAACCAAGTAAGCAGAAAACAAAGAAGAAAGAAAGAAGAGGAAGAGAGGAGGAAGAAGAGGGAGAGGAGGAAGAGGTGAAAAAGAAGAGGGAGAGGAGGAGAAGAAGAGGGAGAAGGGGGAGGAGGAGGAAGAAGAGGGAGGAGGAGGAAGAAAAGCTTCGCGATTTTGTAGGTATTTTTTTGTTTATTTGAATTAAAATTTAAAAATACAATTTAGTGAGTAAATTAATTAGATTATAAGTAATTTTTTATGTAGAGTAGCACTTGTTATTTAGATAGATGACTTATCGATCAGATTAATTAAGTTTGTAAGTAATTAGCTGTGTAGAATAGTAATATTTTTTTAGATACATGATGTAGCGACCAGAGTAATTAGATTTGTAAGTAATTAGCTGTGTTGAATAGCGATACTTATTTTAGATAGACGATGTAGCGACTAGATTAATTAGGTTTGAAATTAATTAGCTATGTAGAATAGTGATACTTTTTTTAGATACATGATTTAACGATCAGATTAATTAGCTGTGTAGAGTAGCAATAGTTTTTTTTATATAGATGACTTGGCAACCAGATTGATTAGGTTTGTAAGTAATTAGTTGTGTAGAATAACAATAATTTTTTAGATACACCATGATTTAGCGACTAGATTAATTAGGTTTGTAAGTAGTTAGCTGTGTAGAATAGCGATACTTTTTTTGACACACGAGTTAGCGACCAGATTAATTAGCTGTGTAGAGTAGCAATAGTTTTTGTACATAAATGACTTAGCGGCCAGATTAATTAGATTCGTAATTAATTAGCTGCATAGAGTAGCAATAAATATGGATATACAAAACCGTGTGAAATATGCATGATAGTGTGTAGTTCAAAAAAAATTATTTATGCCTGCAACAGTTGTTTCAAGTAGTGTAGAGTACGTCATCGTGGTACATAGGTAAAGTGGTATTAGGAATTTTGTGAAATTCTTGACAGGTTTGGATGAATGAGTGCAATTTAAAATACACAGCGGAGAAGGAGTTTTGCACATGGGTGCATAAGAGGTGGAACTAAGTCATTTTTCAAGTGTTGTGGCTAGCATGTCATATGTAGGGGAGCGTTAATGGATCACGATTACAAGATGGTTGTACCAAATGTTCTTGTTGGACCATGAATTGCATGACCTGAAGCTGCATGGAGTAGGGTGTCGGAGACGGGATTGCACATACTGGGAGTTAGTAGAACTGAAGGGGTCGAAGTCGTGGAGTTCGTATGTAACAATGGCAATTAAGAAAGGGTGGCCGTTAGTGTTGTTAGCGCAAGCATTTCAGAAATCCAATGTCGTCCAAGCGACACAAGAAGAGGTCGTTGGTGATGAACTAGACGAAGTTGGAGAGAGTAGCCAAGCTAGAGAATGTTTAGTGAGGCAGGATGTTAGTTCGGGTTATGAGGTAGTGCAAGGTGAGGAAGTTGATATTCCAATAGCAGAGGTGCAGGAACCAATGGGTGTGGCAGACGAGGGAGAATATATTGAATCACTGGTACAATCGATAGATGCAGAGAGCCATGACTACGAGGCTTTAAGTAATGACAAAGAGGATGAAGAGCCTTTCCCTGTGGAGTGGGATGAGTGTCGGTTTGATAGGCTGATGGTCAACGAGGGTAAAGATATGGCATGGGGGTGCGATCAAAATGAGGTGCTGTAAGGTGCAATTTACAAGAATAAGGGTGAGGCGTAGGAAGCAGTGATAGCATAAGCAGTTTCACTGCATAGATCCTTTAAGGTTACGAAGTCAGATCTGTGGGTGTATGACGTCAGATGACAGATGGAGAGTTGCCCATGGTGTGTCCATGCTTATCAGCCTAAATGAGACACCATTTGAAAGTGTTCTATAGTTGTGCCACACACATGCGTGCTGATGGAGTCTAATCAGTCGCATAGAAATATATCTTCAGGCTTTGTTGCTAATGCAATGTATGGGGTATTAGTGTTATGCCCTTGAGGCAGTCATATAGATGATTATAGTATGCATATCTATGTTTATGAATAAAAATATGATTATTGGTTCAATAAATGTATATCATTATATTGATCAGCAAGTATGTGACTTGCTTATGAAACTCTTATTGATATAATTCTATGAATATCTTTGATCGGATATCATCGAATAGGACAACGATGAATAGAGCAGCACATGTATTGATCGATGATCATGTTTCATGGATCATGGGATATGGAGATATCATCAATACATTGTGAACGCTTGTTGAAAAACATGGGTTAGATAGACCCGTAATGGGACACTATGAGCATGTTACATTCTTATGTGTCATCAGTGTATCTCATACATAGTAGATGTATGATCCTTAGACCTAAGATTATCACATTCCCTACATATGTAATAGTTTACCTTGGGGTTACCAAACACTATTTCCTAACCGGATAGTTATAAAGGTAGCTTTTATGTTTACTATGAAACATGTAGAGGGAAGTGAGCAGTCAAGATGGAATTTGCCACTCTAGTGTAACGGAGATATATATGTTTAGGCCACTCGTGTGATATGATTAAGGAAGTGCATGGCCATGTCGTGATTGAGGAGTCAATCACAATTTATTAATATATCACGGATACTCTCGGATTGAATTGTCAAAGGATGGCATGTTTTTCACCTTGAATTCGATCTTCATATAGTTTGGCAAAAGGATTATTACATCAGTATTTTTGATAGGTTCTGTCCGATTTGATCATGGTATATTTGGAGTTGGCATGCCGTACAAGGAGCCGCTACCAACTATTGGATTGGAAAAGAGTTTTATTAATCTATGTCCAAATGTACATGAACCTGTAGGGTCACATACTTAACAGGATGGGACGCATTAATTCAGATTGGATTCGTAATTAATGGACCTCGTGGGCTGAACACACTAATGAGCCCTGGCTTAGGGTTTCACCACGTGGCTATATAAAGAGAGGAGAAGAGTGGGTGTGCAGCACATATTTTCATCCAGAACCCTAGCCTCCACCTCTCGTTGCCCCTACCGAGCGATACGGTGCTTGCACACTAACACATGGCATTCCATCCCTGGACGTGTGGACTGCTATGGTGATGCTGCTATGACTGCAACGTGGAAAGGATGAACTGCTTCATCGACAGGACGATTGCAGCGAGGGAAGGACGATCCACTTCATCGACGCGAAGACTGCGGCGAGGGAAGGACTATCCACTTCATCGACGCAAGGGCTACGGCGAGGGAAGGATGAAAGACTTCAACGACGCGACGACTACGGTGTGGAGAGGACGATCCACTACATCGACGCGTGAATGATTCTGTAACTGCGTATCTAGTGGTAATCTGATCTATGGTCCCCTTCTTACGAGTAGCTTTCTGGTTATGCGGTAGAAAATTTTTAATTTGTGCTAGCGTAGCATACCACGTATCTCAACATGGGGAGATTGTGGGCAACGTGGATTTAGAGCCATGTGCCATCATGCTTGCAATAAAACAGAGGTTCCATTTCACCATAAGCTATGCCAAGGCATGGAGCACGAAGCAGAAGGCATTAGAAGGAAGGTTTGGTACGTACGAAGACTCCTATTAGGACCTGCCAGTATGCATTAGGTGATCAAGGAAAGAAATGTTGGGGAACGTGGCATGTTACATAGCACAAATTAAAATTTCTACCGCAAACCAGAAAAGCTACTCGCAAGAAGGGGATCATAGATCTGTTACCACAAGACACGCAGTTGCAGAATCCTTCGCACGTTGTTGTAGTGGATCGTTCTCGGCGGGATCGTCCTCACCGAGGATCGTCCTCGCCGCAGATCGTCCTCGCCACGGATCATCCTCACCGCGGATCGTCCTCTCCATGCCACAATAGTAGCAGCGTCACCACAGCAGTGCACACGCCCGGGAATGGAACGTCGTGCGTCGGTGTACAAGCACCGGGTCGCTCAGCAGGGGCAACGAGAGGAGGTGGCTAGGGTTTCTGGCGAAACACCTCTAAACCACATGAAAGTGTATTCTGCGTCTAGCCTCCTCCCCTCCTTATATAGCCACGAGGTGAAACCGTAGGTAGTCAGGGCCCATCTACGCGCTAAGCCCACGAGGTCCATTAATTACGGATCCAATCCGAATTAATGCATCCCAACCCGTTAAGTGTGTGACCCTATAGGTTCATGCGCATTTGGGCATAGATTCGGAAAACCCTTTTTCTAATCCAATAGTCGGTAGCAGCTCCTTGCAGAGCATGCCAACTCCCAAACGCATATGATTAAAGTACTAATGTAATAATCCCTTTGCCAAACTATATGAAGATCGAACTCAAGGCGAGAAGCATGTCATCCTTTGACAGTTCAATCCATCTCTCGTATCTGTAATATATTAATAAGTTGTGATTGACTTCTCAATCACGGCATGGCCATGCACTTCCTTAATCATATCACACGAGTGGCCTAGACATATATCTCCGTTACATTGGAGTGGCAAATTCCATCTTGACTGCTCACTTCCCTCTGCATATTTCAGTAAACATGAAAGCTACCTTTATAACTATCCGGTTAGGAAATAGTGTTTGGTAACCCCAAGGTAAACTATTACACATGTAGGGAATATGACAATCTCAGGTCTAAGGATCATACATCTACTATGTATGAGATACACTGATGACACATAAGAATGTAACATTCTCGCAGTGTCCCATTGTGTGTCTATCTAACACATGTTCTTCAACATGCGTCCACAATGTATTGATGGTATCTCCATATCCCATGATCTATGAAACATGATCATCGAACAATACATGTGCTGATCTATTCATCGTTGTCCTATACGATGATATCTGATCAGAGATATTTATCGAATTATATCAATAAGTAAAGAGCTTCATAAACAAGTCACACACTTGTTGATCAAAACAATGATATACATTCATTGGACCAATAATCATATTATTATTCATAAACATAGTCATGTTACAATCATCCATATGATTGCCTCAAGGGCATCACACTAACAATCTACCACTTGCACTTGAGTCAATCAATTAAGTATCTAATACCAATAGACCTCGTGTGCGCCTCATGCTTAGGCTGTGGTAGTGGTTTTGTCAACAGGTCGGCCACATTGGCTTTCGTATGTACTTTGCATATCTTCACATCACCTCTATCCACAATTTCGCGAATAAGGTGAAAGCGTCGGAGTATATGTTTGGACTTCTGATGTGATCTAGGCTCTTTTGCTTGTGCAATGGCACCACTATTATCGCAATAGATGTCAATTGGACTAGAGGCACTAGCGACCACACCAAGCTCTGAGATAAACTTCTTTATCCATACAGCTTCTTTTGCGGCATCCGAAGCCGCAATGTACTCCGCTCGTCAGAGAGTCACCACCGTGCTTTGCTTGGAACTCTTCCACCATCGCTTCCTCCATTTAGTGTAAACACAAAACTGGATTGTGATCGAAAATCATCTTTGTCAGTTTGGAAGCTTGCATCGGTGTAACCTTTTACAACCAGTTCTTCCTCACCTCCAAAGACTAGGAACATACCCTTAGTTATTCTCAAGTACTTTAGGATGTTTTTCACGGCTATCCAATGATCATCACCGGGATCCGCTTGGTATCTACTTGTGACACTTAGAGCATATGAGACATCTGGGCGCTGCATGCATCATGGCATACATGATAGATCCAATAGCCGAAGCATATGGAATCTTGCTCATCCTGTCTCGCTCATCAGTTGTCGAAGGATATTGATTCTTGCTTAGACTGATGCCATGTGACATTGGCATGAAACCTCTCTTAGATTCATGCATATTGAACCTTTTCAATACTTTGTCAATGTACGTTTCCTAGCTTAATCCACTCAACCTTTTTGATCTATCTCTATAGATCTTTATGCCCAAGATATAACATGCTTCTCCCAAGTCCTTCATTGAGAAACTCCTTTTCAATGAAGTCTCAACTTCTTCAAGCATAGGAATATCATTTCCGATCAATAATATGTCATCCACATACAAGATCAGGAATACAAGTGCGCTCCCACTAGCCTTCTTGTAAACACAAGGCTCTTCTTCGTTTTTGATAAAGCCAAATCCTTTGACCACTTCATCAAAATGAATGTTCCAACTCCGAGATACTTCCTTTAACCCATAAATGGATCTCTGAAGCTTGCATATCTTTTTAGCATATTTAGGATCAACAAAACCCTCAGGTTGTATCATGTATACATCCTCAGATAGATTCCCATTAAGGAAAGCTGTCTTCACATCCATCTGCCATATTTCATAATCGAAATATGCATCAATTGCTAAAATGATCTAGACAGACTTGAGCATGGCTACCGGTGAAAAAGTTTCATCATAGTCAATTCCTTGAACTTGTTTGAAACCCTTTGCCACCAACTGTGCCTTATAGATCTGAACATTTGCATCTACGTATGTCTTCTTCTTGAAAATCCATTTGCATTCTATGGTTTTTACACCATCAGGAGGATCGACCAAGTTCCAAACTTGATTGTCATGCATGGATTGAATTTCAGATCTCATGGCTCCAAGCCATTTTTCGGAGTTTGGGTCCATCATCGCTTCTTTGTAAGTTGTGGGCTCATCTTTGTCCAACAATAATATGTCATGTCCATGTCTTATGGGTTCATGATGCGGCCTCCCCAACCTACGTAGGGCTGGTGTCTCTTCCACAGGTTGTACAACACTTTGTACATCTTGTGAAGGTTCAGTGGTAGCTTGAACATATTCATGCGATTCTCGAATTTCATCGAGATGCACATCACTCCCACTGATTTCTTTGGAAAGAAACTCTTTCTCCAAAAAGACACCATTTCGAGCAACAAAAACTTTGTTCTCATTTCTTTTATAAAAGTAATATCCTTTTGTTTCTTTAGGATACCCCACAAAGAAGCATTTTTCTGATTTAGGTGCGAGTTTATCTGATTGCAAACGTTTTACATAAGCCTCGCATCCTCATATCTTGAGAAATGACAATATGGGACTTCTCCCGGTCCATATCTCATATGGTGTCTTCTCAACGGATTTTGATGGGACCCTATTTAATGTGAACGCAACTGTCTCTAGAGCGAACCCCCAGAAGGATAATGGCAGATCTGTTTGGCTCATCATTGACTGAACCATATCCAATAAAGTTCGATTCTGTCGTTCGGATACACCATTCCATTGAGGCGTTCCTGGCGGAGTAAGTTGTGGAACGATTCCACATTGCTTTAGATGATCACCAAACTCTTGGCTCAAGTATTCGCCACCACGATCTGATCGTAAGTGTGTTATTGATTTGCCAAGTTGATTTTGTACTTCGTTCTGAAACTCTTTGAACCTTTCAAAGGTTTCAGACTTATGCCTCATTAAATAGATATATCCATATCTACTAAAGTCATCAGTAAAAGTTATAAAGTACAGAAACCCACCTCTAGCAATCGAGCTCATTGGTCCACATACATCTGTAGGTACTAGGGCCAACAATTCACTCGCCCTCTCACTAAAACCTGTGAAAGGGGTTTTTGTCATCTTGCCAAGTAAACATGACACATGTTTCAAATGATTCAAAATCAAATGAGGTGAGAAGTCCATCACCATGGAGCTTCTTCATGCGCTTCTCATTTTTGTGACCCAAGCGACAATGCCATAAAAAGGTAGGGTTCAAATCATTTGGTCGAGGCCTTTTGACATTAATGTTATAGACATGTTTTTCTTTGAGTTCAAGGACGTATAACCCATCCACCATGGGACAGCGACCATAATACATATCATTAAAAAATATTGAACAAACGAAGTTTTTTATTCTGAATTCATAACCTTCATGTTCAAAACAGGAAGATGAAATAATGTTTCTACTCAAAGATGGAACAAAATAACAATTATTAAGTTCTAAAACTAATCTTGAAGGCAAATGCAATGGGTAGGTGCCAATGGTAAGAACAGCAACTCTTGCTTTATTCCCCACGTGAATATCCACTTCTCCCTTTACCAAGTATCTACTCTTTGTCAGCCCCGCATCGAATTGCAAATGTGAGCAACCGATCCGGTATCATATACCCGAGAGCTGGAATAAGAAGTAGCAAGATTAATTTCTATAACATTAATACCTGAAGTGGAAGTCACACTCCCATTCTTTTATCCGCTGTACTTCTCAGCCTCCGTTTCTAATGTCCTGACTTCTTGCAATAGAAGCACTGGGTTTCGGGTTGAGGACCGACTTTGAGCTTCTGAAGCTTAGTTTTTGTGACACTACGGTATGGTGTGACATTATAAAATGTGAAATTAGAAAATAAAACCTTACGGCTGGAGGTTTACTCGCGTTTTTGGGCCTTAGGGGGATGAAGTGATGTGACACCACGGAGTGTCGTAACCTTATTTAATGTGCATGATGAGGCCAAAAACATTATGAAATATGAAATCGGAGTTTAAAACTATACGGTATGAGGTTTAATCGCATTTTCGGGCCGATTTCGGGAGTTTGGGCTCTTCCGGGGAAGTTTGGGTCTAAGGGGGACGAGTCGTGGGCTTTTGTGGAAGGGGTAGTGGCCCATGAGGGAGGAGGGACCAGGCTAAGGGGGCTTGGGGTGCCCCCTCCCTGCCCTAGCCGCCCCCCACACGCCCCCTCCCTCCCTTGTGGCGCCTCCCCTAGCCGCCGCCCCCCATTGCCATGCGCCCCCTCCTACCTCCTCCCCATTGCACCACCACCTCTCCTCCACCTCTCCTCCACCCCCTTTCTACCCTAGGGTAGCCTCCCCACCCCTGCACATCGAAGATCCATCCGTTGGAGCGAGGAGCAAGGAGCGAGGAGCGAGGAGCGATCCGGGAGGAGTTTCGTTGGGTTTTCGGTCGTCGGGCGAAGGTATGGCCATGGGAAACCTTGGGGTTGATCTAGGTACTGTTCTTAGGGTCATTATCATGTTTTTAGATCAATTGGTGGTGCTGGATTTGAGTAGATTGGATTAGATCTAGAAGTTGCCACGTTCTCTGTTTTGGACAGCATGAGCAGTCGACCTAGGGTTTAGTTTTTCGCCAATTTAGATTCCGAATTTGGTCGTCTGCCTGTTGAAGAAGTTGTAGATAATTTTAATATCTTTCTGTGGGTATAAAGAATGTCCAATTCTGATCAGCTGTTTGAAAGTTATGGCTGTTTTACCGAGCGTGTTAAAATCTATGACGTGATTGGAACAGATCACGGTATTTTGTAGATTAAACCACTTTAGATTCCGAATCAGTCTTTCCTTATACTTAGAAAAAGTTGGGAAATATCCTAAGCTACGCGACGATGTACTCGTTTAATTGATTCGGAGTCCCAGAACTCAAGTTATGCCTTTTGGAAGGCTGCTATCCCGACGGGACAGAACCTCTGTTTTTGGGTGTTGCGAGTAGTTGGCAATGTCGGGGTAGATGAGGGTTTGCGTACTATTTTGTGAACATGATTGTGAGTGTGTGGTACCTTTGTGCAGGTGGTGTGACCCCGGGAGTGCCTTCTACTTCCTGCCAATCCGTTGCTCGTGGTTGAGGCAAGTGTATTGTAATGGATAGCGATTTGTAGGTTGCTTGTTGAGAATAGATGAAATTGACTATATGATATGATCACTTGCCATGCTTTAATGATTGCCAATGATATGATGAGTATGCTTATTATGTTATGATGCCATGTGTTAATGTACAAGTTAATTATGATGTTGGCATATTTGCATACATGGCATATTACATGGCCCGGGCGGTGAGAAAGTCATAACTAGTCCGGGGAAGGTCGGTGAGAAAGTTATGACTATTCCGGAGAGCCAATGAGTAAGTCCTACATCGTGATTCCATTCACCGCGGTGAACGGAAGCGAGGAGTAGGCACCCTCCATCTTCGGGATGGAAGGGGGGAGAGGGTGCACACCAACGGGTGTGTACTCAACCATACCGGTATGAGTTTCTAAGGAGATATGAGCATCGCATCGCATTGCATACATAATAATGATGAAAATGAGTTGTGAACATGAATGAGATGGTTTACATGATGTGAGATGTTATTGCCATGTCATTGTTCTTGTTGTTCCATTGCAATATACTTGCTGAGTGATGAACTCACGCTTGTGTTTATATTGTTTATTTTAGGTACCATGACACCGGCATGTGGGAAGGGGAAATAGCTACACATCTTCACATAGTCCAACCACATTTACTATTGTTTAGTCAAGTTCATAATAAGTGCCATGAACTAGATGTTTGGAATAACTTTTGTGTGCTTGTGATCCTTATTTGTTTAGCCATAGTTTATGGAGTGGTTGGCTTTAGTATTATTGTCTTATGTTGATGCTATATTCGTTTATATTGCTGTTTTAGATGCCTTATGTTTTGCTATGAACTGCCTTGTTATTGCTATCGCTTCAATTCATGTTAAAACAAAGGAGATGCTGCCAAAATTTCGGTTTTTAGCATGTGCGCCTTTGCTGTAATTTATGTTTAATTGTAGTATTTAGATGTTGTTTAGTCTATGTTTGGTAGCATTCGGGAAAACTAGATGCCGGGGTGTTGCAGTTTTGAGGCTCGTGATCTCATCTTGAGCCTTGCCCTTGCCCTTTCCCTTTCCCCAAGCCTTGGCTTTCTTATTTTTGAAGGCAGTTGTCTTCTGAACCATCATCACATGATTGGGTTTCTTCTTAATGCTTTCCTCGACAGCCTTGAGCATCCCATGTAGCTCGGTCAGGCTCTTCTCCATCTATTCATATGAAAATTCATAATGAATGGCTTAAAGCTCTGAGGCAGAGACTGGAGAATTACGTCTGTAGCCAGACCAATGCTAAGGGGAAACTCAAGCTTTTCCAATCTCCCAATGTAGCCAATCATCTTGATAACATGTGGGCTGACCAGACTGCCTTCAGCTAGCTTACAAGCAAATAGAAGCTTTGAGATACCATACCTCTCAACCCTTGCTTGATTCCCAAACATGCCCTTCAAGCCCACAATCATATTGTAAGCATCCTGGTCCTCATATTGCTTTTGCAGCTCAGAGTCCATGGTGATAAGCATGAGACAGCTGACCTATACAGAGGCATTAACATGTTTTTTATAGTCAGCCTTCAAATTCCGAGGAGCATTTTCAGAATCATTTTCGAAAACATTTTCAAATTCACAATCATTTTCTACTGGTTCATCAGGAATCGAACTCTCTAGAACATATTCTTTCTTTTCATGTTTGAGAATAATTCTCAAGTTGCGATACCAACCACAAAATTTGTTCCATTTAGTTTTTCTCTTTCCAAAATTGATCTCAAAGCAAAACCAGGAGCAGCAGGAGGTGCCATTGAACTACAACAAAAACATGCAAAGTTTCTAATCACTATGTTTCTGTAATACTTTTATTAAACATTTTAACAAAAGAAACACCTATCATGCGCCCCCTTTATGGACACATGGTGAGCATTCAAGATCCATATTCATCAAACACTAGTGAGCTTTGGCATCACTGCTGGAAATCTAATGACATAGGTAAGCAACATCTTTGCTAATTACATCTTATGTAACTCTTGTTGGTTGAGCATGAAAACAAGTAATGAATGCCTCCGTCAACTTGAGTCATGGCCAGGTCAACTCGCCCCTAGGGCTCACATGAGAGAGGGAGCACTTCCCGTTTCCGGGTGCCAATTAAGAAACCTAGCCTCATGTGTGTTTTCCTAGACACCAATCGTCTTGTATCCGTTCCTTCATTACTAAAATCATATTCCAACCACTTATGTCCTTAAGCCCAAAACCGTTTTGATATCTTAGTTAAATCAACCATTGTTATGCGCGATGTGTCCAACACATCCCTATCATCTATTAAGATAGTCATTGATATACTACTTTGGCAGTCATATCAATAATGATCTAAATTCTTGATAGGTGCAACAATTGGATGGACAAGTATGATTTAAAATTGTCGGGGATTGGCTATCTGGCAAAAGACCACGGTACCCCCGTAAAAAGCTAAACCCGCCGACCTTGTGGTACTAAAAGAAGATGCTCGGGAGAACGAAACGAGCATCCCTCCTTCTCCTCCGAGCATACGCGTCTGCGCCTTTGTTCGCAGAAGCACCAAACACGCCCCCCACGAGCAAGCATGCTCGTAGAGGCCACGACCTACTCGGGTGTTTGGTCGGGGGGCCCAGCGAACGCTACAAGAAAGGAAGGAGCCAACCAATCAGCCAGAGATCAAGGGAGATCATACCCGAAATTCAAATAACGCTGAATCAAGGACAATGGGTCACGGATATGGATACATAGCGTGATCCCAGGAGGTAGTTACCTTCTTCGTATCTCTAGTCGTAGTATTTAAACCCCCCTGAAGATCTGTAACGGGGGAGGGACACCAAGATAGAACACAATACACTGGAGTAGGGCTATTATCTCGACGGTGAGAGGCCCGAACCAGGATAAAACACCGTGTCCCCCTTTTCTTCTTCTCCCGACCTCGCATCGCTCGAACGCCCTCTTCGATCCGTACGACGGGCTCGTTGATCCCCATTCAACAAGTAAGCTCGACGGGAGCCCGTTCTCCAATCGTCGACAGCTGGCGCCGTCCGTGGGGACCGACAGCTTGATTCCCGTACAGATCAAGATCCTCGAGGATGCCGAACTCGGGAGACACTCGGGACCTTTGTGTTTTCGACCACGTTGAAGATGACGACGTGTACTACGCCGCCGACAACGTGGCCAGGGTGACCGATCCTATCGGTCACACTGAGTCTGGGAGCTCCTTCCTCGACACGGAATGCGAGGGCAGGGCCTCCATCCCCAGACATTACCCTCGGGGACCCCGAGGATGATCGCGATGAGCTCTCTGACGGCTTTGGACATACCAGGCGACCTAGAGCTCGGCCGAGAGACTGCATCTCAAGGGGATACAATGATGTCCCCATCGCTTTCATCCCGCCTCGTCGGGTCAACGTGGCGGAGCCGTGCGGAGCCCGGAGAAGGATCCTCGACGCTGCCAAGCACGACCCCTACGAGGCGGCCGACTCCACCGAGGCGCCCTTGGGAAAGACCCTCGCGAGCATTCGCCGCCAGGCAAAGGGGCGCGCTTCGCGAAAGGAACTCGTGGGTACCGAATTCCCGATCGCTCGGAGCGCCGCCAAAGCTCGCCACCGCCGATTCACCGGAAACGGAAGCATAGCCTTGGCGGCGGTCGTCGTGACTGCGTAGTTTCCCGAGCAAGCAGACTTAGAGGCCGTGGGCGGGTCGTAGCCAAGATTTGGAAAGGCTTGCCGCCGAGCTAAAAGTCTCGGATCCTCCTCGTGGACCGGATGCCCGGAGTGTTTCCGGGACCATCACAACGCTTCCCCGTCGCCGCCGCAGGTGAATCTCGGAGCCATGCTCGGAGATCGCCCAGATCGCTAACTGATCCGAAAGGCCCTCGATCGCAGAGCGACCTCGAGCGATATCTGTATAATCGCCCAGATTACGAGCACTCAACGCTCCACGACCAAGCGGTCGCCAAGATGACCGTCGCATGAGGTTTTCTCGGCTCGGCCCGCGGGCGCGTTGGGTGGAAGACCGCGTGTGAGGCCGCTATGACCGAGGATTTCACCGCGAAATCCCGAGCTTTGCCAGGCCTTCACGAGCTCCTCCGAACATCGCATGGCCGAACAAATTCAAGCCCGGCCATATCGAAGGTTCAACGGGACCCCGAACCCTGACGAATTTCTCACAATATATACCACCGCCATCCTCGCCGCCCGAGGCGATGAGGGGGTGATGGCAAATTACATGCCGAAGGTACTGGACGGAGACGCTCGTACGTGGCTTTTTAATAAGAAGGAAGGCTCCATACGGTCCTGGGGCAGCTCGCCGCCCGAGCAAATTTCCAGCTGTTACATCCGCCGGGAAAGGAGCGCGACTGAGCGCTTGATATGACAGGGAAACCCTGCGACAATTCGTCCAGAGATTTATCCAGGTCCGGAACTCGATCCCAAACATATCGGACGAGGCGGTCGTCCGAGCTTTCAAGTTCGGGGTACGAGACGTGCGCTTCACGCAGGACCTGGAGATCCACCCGGATCTAACGGCGAACGAGCTCTTCCGAATGGCCGATCGATACGCCAACGCAGATGAAGCCGTCCAATGGAAGAAGATGCTGGACGAAGGGAAGCTGCCGCCTCAACCTGGCCTAGAGACCTCAGCTAGCAAAAAGGGCTCGAATTCTGTAGACAAGAAGATCAAGAAAAAGAAGAAAAAGCAGCCCTCGCCAGCCATGGTAGCCGCGGTGGAACAACAACAACCCCGAGCAACCCAGCCGCAGCGCCGGGGGCTTAACGCTCGGGGGAGAGGACAACCACACAGGCCTCGAGGACGAGGCGACCAAGCGGACCGACGGGGCGACCTCTACTGTCCGCTTCACCAGGCGCACGGGCACGACCTACGGAATTGCCGAACGTGGACCTATTGCCTGGAGCTTTTACAATGGCAGGGTCCCATGCCAACGCTTCAGAGCAGGTGAAAATGACAAAGGAAAACAGCCACGAGGAAAGTGAGGATGACATGGAATACCAAGAACCAAGGAATCACATAGCGGTCATCTTCGGGGCTCCTCCGCCTACAAGTCCCGGGACTTAAAGGACGCCGCGCAAGAGAAGTGCACCAGTTACCCAGGGTAAGCCTCCTGCGGAAATTGAAAATGGTCCGAGGTATCCCTCACCTTCTCCAAGGACGATTGTCCACTTGGGATGACCAAACCCAGAGGCTTCCGATGGTCGTGAACCCCACCATCGCAATACCGTGGCTCGGTCGGGTCCTCATAGACTCCGGAGCTCTTTGGACCTTATTTCAGCCAAGGTTTTGGACGAGATGCATTCCTCGTTCCAAAATCAAGAGTGTGGCCGTGCCCTTCTTCGATAGTCCTGTGCACCTCGATCAAACCTCCGGGGCAGGTCGCCCCGCCTGTAAGTTTTGGCGGCCCAAGTAACTTCAGAACGGAGCTAATCACCTTCGAGGTGGTAGACTTTGAGTCGGCCTACAACGCCATCCTCGGCAGCCGGCCTTGGCCAAGTTCATGGCCGCTCTCACCACGCAGACGCTGCCTCAAGATTCCTGACCGAACGGAGTTATAACCATCAAAGGGAACCACAAGTCCGCACTCAATTGCGGCGAAAGAGCCTTAGATATGGTCGGTCGATTACCCACTCGCGGTCCTGACCAAGAGCCGAAGCATTCGGCCTAAACTTGCCCTCCACTGGAGGAGAGACCAAGGCTGTTCCGCTCAACGAGTCGGAACCGGCCAGGTCATTCATTTGGGATCTTCCTTAGATCCCAAATAGGAACTCGAGCTCGCCACCTTCCTCCGGCAAGGTCGGATGTGTTACCGGGAACCATCCGACATGCCCGGTCCCAAGGGAGGTGGTCGAGCACTGCTAGCAGTTCACCGACAAAAAACCAGTGAGACAGAAACTTAGACGCTTTTCCACGGAAAACAGGCAATCATCCGGAGGAACTTGATAAACTCCTAAAAGCCGGGCTTCATCGGAGAGATCGAGCACTCCGAGTGGCTAGCCAATCCAGCCGGTCAGAAGAAAGGAGGCAAGTGGCGATGCGTCGACCACACGGGTTTGAACGCAGCGTGCCCAAAAGACAACTACCCGTTGCCTCGCATAGACCAATTGGTGGACGCGACGGCAGGGTCACAGACCATGAGCTTCCTAGACGCCTATTCAGGCTATCATCAGATCAGCCTGTCGCGCGAAGACGAGGAAAAGACTTCCTTCATCACCCCGTTCGGTACCTTCTGCTATACGACCATGTCTTTCGGTCTGAGAAATGCGGGAGCAACCTTTCAACGCCTCATGCAGAAGACTTTCACAGACCAAATAGGTCGAAATTTGGAGGTCTATGTCGACGACATAGTTGTCAAAAGCAAGAGTACTTCGGGTCACGCTGCTGACTTGGAAGAAACTTTCTTAACCTCAATAAGCATCGAAT
This sequence comes from Rhipidocladum racemiflorum, assembly GCA_036346355.1. Taxonomy (NCBI): domain Eukaryota; kingdom Viridiplantae; phylum Streptophyta; class Magnoliopsida; order Poales; family Poaceae; genus Rhipidocladum; species Rhipidocladum racemiflorum. Next base: position 14,492,182 of record CM070584.1, read on the forward strand.
AAAGCTAAATCCAGAAATGCGTATTCGCGTAAAAGGCCGGCAAGGTGCTCGGCTACATGGTCGGGCCAAATGGCGTTGGGGCTAACCCGAGAAGATCGGCCATTGAGAACATGAGGTCGCCCACATGCGTAAAGGAAGTACAAGCTCGACCGGAAGAATGGCCGCCTTAAGCCGGTTCGTCTCCTACCGGGAGCGAGGACTACCTTTCTTTAAAGCCCTCCGCAGCATGATGGCTTCACGTGACGGAGGAAGCTGATCGCGCTCAAAGAGCTAAAGCGCACCTCTCCCAACCGCCCATCCTCGTCACACCCACGTAGGGAAGAATTGCTATTATACCTGGCAACTCGCAAGCGGTAAGCTCGGTGTTAGCAGAGAGAGAAATGGTACCCGACCTATCTATTACATCAGTACTTCATGGACCAAAGGAGCGTTACCCGAGGTCCGAAACCATCACTCATTGCCGATGGCCTCCGTGAAGTTGCGTCACTACTTTCAAGCACACAAGATCGTAGGCCGACCGGCTTCCCACTCAGGGAAATCCTGAAAAATCAGACGCCATGGTCGATAGCCAAGTGGGCAATGGAGCTCGCCGAGTTCGAGCCGGGTGTTCTCACCGCACGGCGATAAAATCACAAGTCTTGGCTGATTTCGTGGCGTAATGGTCGGCTCGGCACCACCAGCCGCCAGGACCGATGATTCGAGGAAAACTCCTGGACCTTGTATTTTGATGGATCCCGAGCATACGAGCACTCGGGTCGGCGTCGTCTTGGTCTCCCCGGATGGGGAGCAACCCGACGCCATCCAACTACATTTCGCCGCGACTAACGCGCGGAGTACGAAGGCCTTTTGGCCGGACTTGGCATGTAAATCGCTAGGAGTCCAACGGCTCATTGTGAAGGGCGATTCACGCTGGTCGTAAACTGTGTCAACAAGGAGTATCAGTTGTTCGATACCTCAATGGCGCCAGACTGGCTGAAGTAAGGAAGATGGAGAAATACTTCAAGAATTTCAAGTAATCTACATCCCAGGAAGGATAATTCCTGGCCGACCAAATGTCTAAGGTCGGTTCCTCTCGCACCACCGCTCCGTGGGGTGCTTGTCGAGCACCTACATAAGCCCTCCATTCCCTCTCAAGAGGAGGCACCAGAGACCGTGGTAGGGTCTCCTTCCTCGAGCAAAGTGCAAACCGGATGACGCCATTCGTCAATATCTTGCGCATGGGACATTGCCCGAGGAAGAAGCCGAGCGTTCCGGCTAATAAGGCGATCTTCTCAAGACAGATCGATCGAAGACGACCTATACCGGAAAAGGCGCATTAGGATCCTTTCCAGATGCGTCTCAGGAGGAAGGCCGATACCTTCTTCGTGATATCCATGAAGGAATGTGCGAGCTCACTCGCTCTTCAGACGCTTGTGAGCAAGGCCTTCCGCCTAGGGTACCATCGCCCACGGCCTTGACGGACGCACGGTCAATCGTAACGACCTGCCGAGCATGCCAGTTCCATGCTCGCAAATCCCGTCAACCGGCATATGCCCTACAAACCATACCACTCTCGTGGCCGTTCTCAACCTGGGGGCTCGATGTCCTTGGACCCTTCCCCCGAGGTCAGAAAGGCTGCAAGTATTTGCTCGTGGCCATCGACACTTTTACTAAGTGGATAGAGGCCGAGCCCGTCTCGACCATCTCGGCCCAGGCGGCCAAGAGATTCCTCCGCAGTAATGTGGTAACTCGGTTCGGGATACCCAACCGTCTTATCATTGCATAACGGGACCCGATTCACCAAATGAACTGCTCCAAAGTTATCGCGAGGAGGTCGGGACCAAGGTCCTGCTTTCGCCTGTGGCACATCCACGGAGTAACTGAGCAAATGAGCGAGCAAATGGGCAAAGCTAGTCCAGGGCATAAAAGAGGGTCTTTAAGACCCTCAACCAAAGACAAGCAAGATGGGTGGATGAGCTTCCCGCCGTTCTATGGTCTGTCCGCACTACCACGACCGGTCGAGCCACGTAAACGCCTTCCGACTGCTACGGTGCGGAGGCCATTACCTGCCGAAATCGTCTTTGGGTTCCCCAAGGGTGCAACTGATCGATTCCGTCGATCAAGAGGTTGAGCGCCTCGTCGACCTGGACCTCGCCGGGGCGACACGCGAACGGGCGCGTTGCTCGTCTGCGGTATACCTACAGCTCTTCGTAGGCATGCGGCCAAGACAGTCGACCTAGGGTCCGCAAGTCGGCGACATGGTCTTACGAAGAGTTCAAGACCGTCGAAGGCCAACAAGCTAACCCCAAGGTGGGAAGGACCCTACACGGTCGTGGTCTCACACCGGGCTGTTCGCCTCGCGATGCCAGATGGTCGGGAGCTCACCAAAGACTGAACATCGATCAATCACAGAAATTCTACGTTTAGACGAGTACTCCTATCTCGCGCCCCTTGCGTTCTTTCCAATAAAACGCTTCTTTCTCGTGTTTCGCCTCGCTTTGTCGAACGAGCATCGCCGTCTAGCAAAGATTGCGCATTTAACTTATCCGACAAGTATGTGCGCATTTCATTTCCCTTGGCCCCGGGCCGGATGCTCGCCCAATCGCTCACTTTCCACAAGAGCTTTTCATCAGATGCGTGGTCGGGCGCGAGCATCCACTCTAAGCCCGGTGACCATTCGGGTATGGTGGCTCTACGTGATGTTGGTTTAAAGTTCGTCTACTCTGTGCTCACATTTCTTCTCGACGCAACCGACCTACTTATATCATTCAAAAATCGCCACGACCAAAGCGACCCTTAAATTTTCCCATGAACAAACTCGTGCTCGCAAAGAAGGGCACGACCTTTGTCCATGGCAGGCTCAGATGATAGGAACGCTCCGTCCCTTCTTCCAAGGATCCTTTGCTCGTATCCATGCTATATGCTCTTATGCAGGGACTTATTTTCTTTTCTCGCAGAACCGGATCATATAAGCAAATATTGAAGGCGAACTCGATAAAAGCAGGCAAGGACCAAACACTGCGAGTTTGCTCATTTAATCCGAAATGTTGTTTTTTTACGGGGTTTACACGAGCTAAAAATAAAAAGAGCTAAGTCCTACGCTCGACTGAAGGGCGCAAGTTCCTCCTTAAGGGAGTCGACTCCGCCTCCAAGTCCAAAACTTTCCGCCGAGCGGCATGACCTTCACGCTGTCCGGCGCTGCACCTCCTTGAGCTGGGCCTCTTCGCTCCCGAGCTCGTTGGAGTTCGGCGCAGTCGGGGACCTCCACGCAACTTCCCAGCTCCTCTTCGAGGTCGGCACACTTGCCGAAGTGTTCTTCGGCCGTCTCGCTCTCAAAGAGCTGGTCCCAAAGTCCGACGATGAGGCTCTTCGCCGACTCCAGCTCCTTCAGGTCGGCCTCGCGCACCTCGGAGACCCGACGCTAGAGATCGGCGATCTTGGAGTCTTGCTCGCGATGGTACGCCCAGAACTCCTCTCATTGAATCATGGAGGCATCGATGTCCTCCATAGCCTTCGCCGCAAACTTGGAGCAAAAAAGAAGGAAAGGGAAGGAAGGTCAAGAAGAACCCCTTGAAGATTGCTCGCCTCGTGAAAAAAGTTAGAAGCAAAGCGCTACTGTAAGAGCCCTACCGACCAGCTTGTCCTGAAGCGGCGGCCGGTAGCACCACTCGGAAAAAGGGATTAACCCACGCAGGCCATCCCGATCCCGAGCCAAGACGTCAGATCTTGCCCTCCCGGGCACCTGGTGCTCCCAGAGGGCAACGGCGTTCGCTTTCGACCAACCCCAGGACGCCCGAGGTTGGTCTTTCGCATCAACAGCGGCTCGTGGTCGCTTTCCTCCCGCCTCGGCCACAGTGCGGAGGTCGACGCCGATCAGCCGCTTCGCCCCTTGCACTTCCGCCGCCGAAGCAATGGAAGCTCCACGCCGAGGCGATTGGTCGAGGATCGACCACCTCCGCCAGGATCCGCGGCCGGGGGCAGCTGGTCATCAACGACCACCTCCTCTTCGTGGCCCGCGGACGGAGGCAGCTGGTCATCAACGACCACCTCCTCTTCGTAGCCCGCGGCCGGAGGCAGCTGGTCGTCAGCGACCACCTCCTCTTCATGGCTCATGGACGGAGGCAGTCGTCGGCCGACCACCTCCTTCTTCGTGGCCGCGAGAGGCAGCCGGGTCGGGCTCGGCGATCATTTCCGCGGCCAGGAGTGGACGGTCGATCACGACCGCATCTCCCCCTTGGTTCGTAGTTGGAGGTGGCTGGCCGACAGCGACCGGCTCCTCCTCTTGGCTCACGGCCGAGGGCGGTGGGGCGAAAGCCACCACCCCTTGACCGTCGGAGCCCGACGCTTGGGGCTCGCTTGCGCTTACCCCTTCGCAAGGGACCAAGGCCAAGGCTTCTTGGTCCTCAGCCCCCTGCGGCTCCTGCTCCTCCGCGGCTGGAGTAAGCTCGGGCCCCGCCGGGGGAAGCTCGGGCTCCACTGGGTCCGTAGCCGACGCCGGCTCCTCCCCCATCTCGGCCATCACTTGGTCGACAACGCGGTCGAGCTCGGCGTCAACTGCAGAGTCGATAATCTCCTCAGCCATCTGGCGGAAGTCCAAAAACGACATCCGAGCTATCACGCCCACGCCAAACAGGTGGGGTTAGCCCAAGAAAATCGCAAGACAAGAAATGTAATGAGAGAATGAAGTATGAACCTACCTTCTGCCCGGCGAGTAGCGCCTTCCTCCTCGGCCTCCTCGCCGGGCCACGGGCGACACCTGCCCGGCGGCCTCGTAGGCCTCGGCCACGACCACGACGCGCTCCTCGCGCGTCATCGCACGTGCCATCGCCTGGTCGACGTCGTCCATGTCGACCTCTTCCAGTCGAGGCTGTTTGAGAGGTCGACCTCCCGCTCCTTCCGACGGAGGCATAGGTGGCCTCCTCTTCTTCCTCCTCCTCGGTCATCGACCACCCGAGTAAGCTGGTCTGGAGGGTCTTGATCTGCCTCTCCAGCTCCTTGGTCGGGAGGGACCTGGCCTCCTCCTCGGCCTTCCTCGCCGCGCTCGGCGAGCTGTTCCATCGGCTCATCGCCTCCGGCCTCCTCCGTTTGAAGTCATCAAACCAAATTGAGTTCGCTACCTCCCGGCGGTCGGCGTACTCAAGGTGCGGCGTGGGGTCCTGGTCGGCTTCGGCGCCTCGAGCTTAGCGCGAGGCGAGGCGGATGCCTGGCGGCCTCGACTTCGCCGCCCTTCTTGCGGGAGCCCTGGCCGGGTGGCTTATGGCGCGCCGCGGCTTCGACACCGCAAGCTCAAGGGCGACCTTCTCCCGCAAAATGAATCGGGAGGAATGAGCTCGGAAAACATGCCCCGGAAGCGTAAATATGTACTTACCGTCGCGCGGTCAAAGATGTTCTTGGGGACCTGACGATTGGGCGTCGGCTCCTTCTCCTTCGGCACCGAACATCTCGGCGACTCTCGTCAACTCCGATCCGTCCTCGAGCTGCGTCACAACCAAGACTAAGACAAAAGATATATGTATGTATATAGCACCGATCGTCGAAGCGATGCTCGGAAAGGAGTCCAGAACATACTGCGTTGTCCTCACGGTGAGGTCATGCCACCCGGCCGCCTCGAAGAAGGGTGCTCGCGGCGCCTCGAGGGGACACCGGTTGAAGGTGAAATCCCGGGCGATGTCTCGACCAGTGATCCCCATCCGGGCGAAACTCGCGATCGCCCCGAGCACCCGCTCTTCCTCAGTTGCAGGGCGGGCGCACCGTCTCGATGGCGGAGCGTCCCGTAGACCAATCGGGACCCTCCGCCTTCTTCTCGTAGAACCAGAGGTCGGCCCAACCCGACACCGAGTCCTTCAAAGCGACAAGAGGATACTCGTATGGTCGGTTGGTCCGAGGCGAGATAAACGCATACCGCGGGCCGTCGGCCCGTGCGAAGGGGAGTAGAAGTGAAAGAAAAGGCTAGCCGTGGGCACTACGCCCACGTCGCCTCGCAAAGATGGGAGAAGATTGCGAGAGAAAGGATAGAGTTGGGGTGGAGATGAGAGATCTCGCACCCACGTAAGGCAAGCACGGAGGCGAGGAAGTCGCTCTCGGCGCACGAAGCCCGTTGATGGCATACAACTCACAGGAGACGATCTCCGTCTCCGCTGCCGGCACCTGTCGCCCGGCACTCGACCCGAGCTTGGGTCGACGTACCCTCTCATCCGTGAGCACACTGGAGCCTCCTTCTGGTCATCCGCTGACCTTGAAGCGCCATGGCCAAAGAAGGAAGAGGAGCGAAAAGGGTTCTTGGGCGCTAGGGCTCTTGGAAGGTTTTGGCCGAAGACGAGCAAAGAGACACGGTGTAACTCCGACCTCTCCGGTAGAAAGGGTTAAAAGATAGTGAAGGGGCGGGATAAAAATCGCCGCCTATCACGTAGCAACACCTGGCCGGAAAAGCGCCGCTTCGAGAAACCGTGCACTGTTACAGGGAGGCTTCTCTGAGAAGGAACCGCAGAACAACCAAACGACGCGCCCGCGCGGAGCAGGCGCACGGCGGGTAAAGAAGCTCGTGTCCCGGCATAAAATGGTCGTGCACCACGATCAAAAGAAGTTCAATCCCCCCTCAAGTCTTCTTAGGCTCAAGGGGAAGCCCGAGGGTTCCCCACTTGAACCTCGGGGGCTAGCTGTCGGGGATTGGCTATCTGGCAAAAGACCACGGTACCCCCGTAAAAAGCTAAACCCGCCGACCTTGTGGTACTAAAAGAAGATGCTCGGGAGAACGAAACGAGCATCCCTCCTTCTCCTCCGAGCATACGCGTCTGCGCCTTTGTTCGCAGAAGCACCAAACACGCCCCCCCACGAGCAAGCATGCTCGTAGAGGCCACGACCTACTCGGGTGTTTGGTCGGGGGGCCCAGCGAACGCTACAAGAAAGGAAGGAGCCAACCAATCAGCCAGAGATCAAGGGAGATCATACCCGAAATTCAAATAACGCTGGAATCAAGGACAGCTTGTCACGGATATGGATACATAGCGTGATCCCAGGAGGTAGTTACCTTCTTCGTATCTCTAGTCGTAGTATTTAAACCCCCCTGAAGATCTGTAACGGGGGAGGGACACCAAGATAGAACACAATACACTGGAGTAGGGCTATTATCTCGACGGTGAGAGGCCCGAACCAGGATAAAACACCGTGTCCCCCTTTTCTTCTTCTCCCGACCTCGCATCGCTCGAACGCCCTCTTCGATCCGTACGACGGGGCTCTGTTGATCCCCCATTCAACAAGTAAGCTCGACGGGAGCCCGTTCTCCAATCGTCGACAAAAATTTTAACTATAGGGATGAACAATATCTACTATTGTAACACCCCGGCGTTTAATATGCCCGAATGCTACCAAACATAAGCTAAGCAACATCTAAGTACCACAATTAAACATAAATTCCAGCAAAGGTTCATATGCTAAAAACTGATATTTCGGCAGCATCTCCTTTGTTTTTCCATGAATTAACACAATCTCAATATCATGGCAAGATATATATATATATATCATAGCACACGACATCTAAAACAACAACATAAATGGACATAACATCAAGTTACGCCAATAATTCCACGCTTAACCACTTCATAAACTATAACGAAGCAAATAAGGATTCACAAGCATGCTAGATTAAACCATACATTAAGTTTAGGGCACAACTCTTAATATCATGTCTCCAAGTGATTAATTATGGACTATGATGGTGGAGCTACGTGTAGAAGTGTAGCTAGATCCCTTTTTCCCGCATGCCGATCTCAAAGTACCTAAAAACAACATAAAACACAAGCGTGAGTTCGAAAACTCAGCAAGCATATTGTAATGGACAACAAGATCATTTACAAGACAATAATACCTCACATCACATATAACATCTCATACTTGAGCACATAACAACATCATCATCATTAAAAAAAAATGTGTTGCAATGCAATGCAATGTAATGTTATGCTCATATCTCCATGGAAACTCATACTGGTATGGTTGAGTACACACCCGTCGGTGTGTACCCTCTCCCCCCTTCCATCCCGAAGATGGAGGGTGCCTACTCCTCGCTTCCACAACCCACGGTAGATGGAATCACGATGTAGGACTTACTCTAATGGCTCTCCGGATTAGTCATAACTTTCTCACCGACCTTCCCGGATTAGTTAATGACTTTCTCACCGCCTCGCCATGTAACATGTCATGTATGCAACTATGCCAATTATCATATTTCACATGTACATAAACATATGGCAACTCATCATGACAAATATAAACACATGGCATCGAACCATGATAATCATACTCAATATTTCATTAGAAAACAGCAAGCATGGCAAGTGAGCATAGCAAGTGTTCAATCTTTCACCCAATATCAACAAACAACCTACAATCCGCTATACATTACAACACACTTGCCTCAATCAAGCGACGGATTTGTGGGACGTAGAGGGCACTCCCGGTGTCACACCACCTGCACATAGGCATCACACACTCACAACAATGCCCGCAAAACAGTACACAAATCCCCATCTAACCCGACATTGCCCACTACTTGCAAACCTAAAAACAGAGGTTCTGTTCCGGCGGGACAGCAGCCTTGTAAAGGCCATAACTTGAGTTCTGGGACTCCAAATCGATTAAATGAGTACACCGTCGCGAAGCTTAGGAAATTTCTTACCTTTTTATAGTTATACGGAAAGACTGATTCGGACTCTAAAATTGTTTAATATACAGATTACTACGATCTGTTCCAATCGCGTCACAGATTTTAACACGCTCGGTAAAACGGCCATAACTTTCAAACGGCTGATCGGATTTTAACGTGCTTTATGTCCACGGAAAGATAACTAAATTATCTACAACTTCTTTTAAGTCCGTACGGACAGATTCGGATTCTAAATCGACGAAAACTCGAACCCTAGCCCGACTGCTCAATCTGCCCGAAAACAGAAACGTGGCAACGTCTAGATCTAACCCAAAGAACTCCAACCCAGCACCACCAATTGATCTAAAAACTTCATAAACACCCTAAGAATAGTACCTAGATCAAACCCAAGGATCCCCATGATCATACCTTTGCCCAACGAACGAATCTCCAATAGATCTCCTCGCGGATCGCTCCTCGCTCCACGCTCCTCGCTCCTCGCTCCAACGGATGGATCCACAAGGTGCAGAGGTGTGGAGACCACCCTAGGGCAGAAAGGGGGTGGAGGAGAGGTGGTGGAGAGTTGGGGAGCAATGGGGCAAAGGGAGGGGGAGGCGCACGGCCAAGGGAGGAGGGAGGCGGCTAGGAAAAGGGCAAGTGGGGGGAAGGGCGCACAAGGGGCAGGGGTGAACGTCCAAGGGCTGGTGGGGAGCCCTTTTACCAGCCCCCACACCCAATCCTAGTCCGTTACGGAGACTTACTCCATCCCACCAAAGCCCACTTAAGGCCCAAACTCGAAGGCCCAAAACTCAAAACGGCCCTAAACGGCCCGGAAACGTTATTAACCTCCATACCTTATGGTTTTAACCTGCCATACCATATTTCATAAAGTTTTTGACCTTAACATGCACCATTTAAAAGGTTACGACACTCCGTGGTGACACATCACTTCAAACGCCCAAAAACGCGAGTAATCCTCAAGCCAGAAGGTTTTATTCTCTAATTTCACATTCTATAATGTCACACCATACCGTAGTGTCACATTCTCCCCCCCTTCAACAGGATTCGACCTCGAATCCGAAGGACGCCAAAATCAATGACAAAATCCCCAAGGAACAAACGGCTTCTCTGCAGCACAAAACATTCACACAACGACTAAAACCGAACAAACAACAAGCGAGTTCCCAAAACCAACACATAGAGAAAAAGTGTTGATCTAGCTCAACTAAGGGCAACCCCTCACAAATCGACCTTCACTTCAATTCCCCAACAGAATCTGCGTTTCAACCACAAAGGGCTCCATCAACCCAAAACGCTCGAATCCTCACCGCAAACACTTCATACTTCTATCACAACCAACCTGACTACCATACTCCATTAAACTCAACATGACATAATCAAAGGAAGTCACAATTCCTTTAACGACCTTTCTACATTCCCGAAAATTTCCATCGAGGGGAAAACTCATTAAGGCACACTTGCCCTTCCGATACACCATCATACTAACATTTTATTCCATCCTTTCCCAGACAAGACTCAAATCCAAGAACAACTAGTGACGACAAATTCTCACGGCAGGACAAATATCACCGAACTACCGTCAACTTCACTTCCACCCATCGCTACACTTAATAATGGTTAAACCCATACATCATCAACCTCCATCACAAACCACCCTTATACCACTAGGGTTCAACACCTAGCCCCAAGCTAGGATCGAAAAACCTTACCAAACCACAATTGGTTCCTTTCTTAAGACGGTCTCGCCCTCACACAAAAACACTTAGGTATCAACCCCAAGTGTACACACGACAACTCAAACCCAAAGCGTTAACAACCATTTTGGAAAGAATTCGGCAACATCCAAGCCAAATCACAAAGGAAGCATAAATCCCCTACACTACAACCAAAATACCATAATTTCTTCATTCTTTCTTTTCATACTAGAAAGAAATGGACATCTCGATTCTCGACATGCATGCACATTTTTCAAGAGCACTCCGGATTAGTCATATATCCTTATATGACTTTCTCACCACGACTGGCTCAAATCGACTCCTTTATGATTAATTATGCATAAACAATGTCTCGTTTTCCTTTTTCACCCTTCATTCATCATGTAACAACGGCACCGAATAGTCATTCACCAAATGACTTCTTCCTCGGTATCAAATGATGAAAAAACAATTAACATCGAAGGTTGCGGAAATTCATATAGACTATGACGGCAGCATAGTTGACAGTAAAACACCACGTCGTAAAAGACCCCACATCAGTTGAAAACTGAACTTGCACAACATTGCATTTCATCCAAATTCAACATTTTGGAAAAGAACATTGACTCCAAAGTTAGACATCTGCACAAACAACTGCCATAAATTTTATCAAAAGAGAGGGAAACTCAACCCCAAAAGAAAACTCTTCTCTAACCAAATTCACTTATGAAACATTCATAAAAATCCAAACTTGTGAAACATCCGCACACCAGACACATTTTCCAAATGACTCCAACTCTAGCCAAACAGAGTTACACATCAAGGGCTTAACTCAAAAGTTTCCAACACAACCCTTTATGACCATCTGCTTCCTTTTAAAATTAATTTCAAAGATAATTCAGTGTGAACGCGAAAGGGCGCGATCGACTCAAAAACTTTTGGGGTGTAAATCCATACTCATAGCACCAACTAAACAAATTAGCCAAAACCAAATATTTGCACCAATTTCTACGGGTTTTAGGGAAACTCCGAAACACACCTTATGGAACACCTTGACCGAAAATCCTTCAACCAAAATGGCAAACAACCAAACCAGTCCAAAAGCCTTTAAACATAAGCTCAGCATAAAAAGAACCATTTCTAGAACTCCACTACGCTTTTCATTAAAAGACTTTAATAATCACTTTTTTTTCTCCCTGAGGAGCCCCAACACAATTCAACCAAAAGCTTCACAACAAATTCTTCCTCTAGTTACCATTCCCAACACTTTTAATAAGGGTTTTTGATGCTTATCAAAAAGGCACCCAACCAAGACTATAATGATATGATCCCCACAGATCACCGAATCATAATACTTCTTATTCTAAATTTGAAACATAGTACTTCCACAAATCTTTCAAAGAAGATCAACATATAAATTTCATACCTCCTATCTATTCATGTCTCGATAACCTAACCTTATTCAGCTTAAACAACGACTTCAACATGTAAATATTATCTCTACAAGACAAAGTTCATAGCTAGGATTCCAAGGCATACATTCATTAAGGATAAAACTCTACATCAGGTTAATTATCCATGGTTCACTCCATCACCACAAAGTTACAACACCCTCCATTTAGTCAATGGTTTCCAACAAGTATTCTACACAACTACCACCACTACTAAGTCATCAATAAAAACAAATGGGCATAATCATCAACCGATCAACATTACTTTTAGCTACCCTATACATAGGTGATAACAAAATTACAACATACTCCAACAATTTAAAATAGATTGAAAACTAGCATTGAAGGGTCACAACTGCATACTTCCAAATATACTAGTAGTTTGCAACAACATAAATGACCACTCCAATCAACTTCCAAATTAAAGTCACTAGTCTCTACTAATCCGTTAGATTAGCACATCTTTAAACACCAAGCAAAGCTTCTTAACAATATCAGCAGTTTACATCATCTTAATGTTTTAACTATGCAACAGGGTTTAAAACTTTAAACATTATCAAGGGTCATAAGCACTTTTAAAGCAAAGCAACAGATTCTAAGCACGTACTTTAGCACATTCAATCATTCTCGCTAAGAGTAAACTACAACACTAGTAGTCTATTTATTCTCAAACTTAGAGATTTTACTCACATTGAATTGATTCAACTCAAAATTTAACTTAGCAACACATCAATCCATAAACCACATTGTTACCTACTACATAACATGCTTAAACATCAATTCTTAGTAGGGACAAACGATTTCAGTGAAAAGACTACTTACTTTGTTTGCAGCATTTAGTTTTAAAACTCATCCCAAATTCATAAGGAAACTTGACTCAAAATTGCAATGAGACAAACCCAAACTTGGTCATGCAAAGGAATTCTCCAAAACACTTTTAAATCTCAAGGACTCCCATAAGGAAAAAGGTTGAAAGACAATTTTCTCGAAAGGGAACCAAGCGCTCAATCAAACCTTTGCAAATAAAACCTTAACTCCAAACCCCTAACTTTCACGACTCAAGAGGGGCTTTCAAAGATGATTTCTTAAACCAGTAAAATGACGAAATCAAACACCACTTACTCCTACAAAGCCACTGAACTTCAGCCCTGACAGCCAGGTCTGGCACAACTCCGAACAAAACTCCTTTAGCCTCGGAGAAAGACAACCACAGGAATAAATCGAATGCTTCTTCCCATAAAGAAATCAACAAACTAAGCATTAAAACTTGGAAAGGCGCCCAAAAGAAGCGCAACACTAGACTCCTCTTCTTCGTCTTCACCCAAGGAAGACAAAACCACACACCGCATACGGAACGATCCGCGAAAGCCCATCACCTTTTCATTTGGTTCAAAACAGCTAAAGCCAAGAAAAGCAACAAACACCGATCGCCGAACGACAAAGAACATCCGAAGGAAACCACCATTAACTCTTCCTTTTCGCCTCCAATCAACTACCCGATTTACGGCAGGAAGGGTAAGCGCTTTTCTCCTACATGGGTTAATAGCTTCTTCTGATGGCGCTAACCGGCCACACCGTCAAACCTCACCCTAACCATAAACAACAAGAGGTGACCGAAACCCTTCGGTACCACAACCCCACTCCTATCACCACAACATATATTATTGACATAGCAACATGCATTGTCAAAAGAAGCATTCAACATCAAAGCTTAAATACAACATTTAACTGTAAAGAAACGATACCCATACCCTTTCCTACTGTGCATCTAGTGGGTGTCAAATTTTAGATTAGTTATACCATCTTTTGCAAGTTTTAATGTTGCTATCCTATGACAAAGTTTTAGTTGAAACCTAAGCCATGTTTCTAAGTTATTCCACATCATATTTTAGTTGTACCCTATGGCATGACACTAAAATTCACATTACAAGGACCTACAGCCCGCTCTGATACCAACTGTAACACCCCGGCATTTAATATGCCCGAATGCTACCAAACATAAGCTAAGCAACATCTAAGTACCACAATTAAACATAAATTCCAGCAAAGGTTCATATGCTAAAAACCGATATTTCGGCAGCATCTCCTTTGTTTTTCCATGAATTAACACAATCTCAATATCATGGCAAGATATATATATATATATATATATATATATATATCATAGCACACGACATCTAAAACAACAACATAAATGGACATAACATCAAGTTACGCCAATAATACCACGCTTAACCACTTCATAAACTATAACGTAAGCTAAATAAGAATTCACAAGCATGCTAGATTAAACCATACATTAAGTTTAGGGCACAACTCTTAATATCATGTCTCCAAGTGATTAATTATGGACTATGATGGTGGAGCTACGTGTAGAAGTGTAGCTAGATCCCTTTTTTCCCGCATGCCGATCTCAAAGTACCTAAAAACAACATAAAACACAAGCGTGAGTTCAAAACTCAGCAAGCACATTGTAATGGACAACAAGATCATTTACAAGACAATAATACCTCACATCACATATAACATCTCATACTTGAGCACACAACAACATCATCATCATTAAAAATGTGTTGCAATGCAATGCAATGCAATGTTATGCTCATATCTCCATGGAAACTCATACCGGTATGGTTGAGTACACACCGTCGGTGTGAACCCTCACTCCCCTTCCATCCCGAAGATGGAGGGTGCCTACTCCTCGCTTCCACAACCCACGGTAGATGGAATCACGATGTAGGACTTACTCTAATGGCTCTCCGGATTAGTCATAACTTTCTCACCGACCTTCCCGGATTAGTTAATGACTTTCTCACCGCCCGGGCCATGTAACATGTCATGCATGCAACTATGCCAATTATCATATTTCACATGTACATAAACATATGGCAACTCATCATGACAAATATAAACACATGGCATCGAACCATGATAATCATACTCAATATTTCATTGGAAAACAGCAAGCATGGCAAGTGAGCATAGCAAGTGTTCAATCTTTCACCCAATATCAACAAACAACCTACAATCCGCTATACATTACAACACACTTGCCTCAACCGCGGGCGACGGATTTGTGGGACGTAGAGGGCACTCCCGGTGTCACACCACCTGCACATAGGCATCACACACTCACAATAATGCCCGCAAAACAGTACACAAATCCCCATCTAACCCGACATTGCCCACTACTTGCAAACCTAAAAACAGAGGTTCTGTCCCGGCGGGACAGCAGCCTTGTAAAGGCCATAACTTGAGTTCTGGAACTCCAAATCGATTAAACGAGTACACCGTCGCGAAGCTTAGGAAATTTCCTACCTTTTTCTAGTTATACGGAAAGACTGATTCGGACTCTAAAATTGTTTAATCTACAGATTACTATGATCTGTTCCAATCGCGTCACAGATTTTAACACGCTCGGTAAAACGGCCATAACTTTCAAACAGCTGATCGGATGTTAACGTGCTTTATGTCCACGGAAAGATAATTAAATTATCTACAACTTCTTTTAAGTCTGTATGGACAGATTCGGAATCTAAATCGATGAAAACTCGAACACTAGCCCGACTGCTCAATCTGCCCGAAAACAGAAACGTGGCAACGTCTAGATCTAACCCAAAGAACTCCAACCCAGCACCACCAATTGATCTAAAAACTTCATAAACACCCTAAGAACAGTACCTAGATCAAACCCAAGGATCCCCATGATCATACCTTTGCCCAACGAACGAATCTCCAATAGATCTCCTCGCGGATCGCTCCTCGCTCCACGCTCCTCGCTCCTCGCTCCTCGCTCCAACGGATGGATCCACAAGGTGCAGAGGTGTGGAGACCACCCTAGGGCAGAAAGGGGATGGAGGAGAGGTGGTGGAGAGTTGGGGAGCAATGGGGCAAAGGGAGGGGGAGGCGCACGGCCAAGAGAGGAGGGAGGCGGCTAGGAAAAGGGCAAGTGGGGGGGAAGGGCGCACAAGGGGCAGGGGTGAACGTCCAAGGGCTGGTGGGGAGCCCTTTTACCAGCCCCCACACCCAATCCTAGTCCGTTACGGAGACCTACTCCATCCCACCAAAGCCCACTTAAGGCCCAAACTCCCCGGGAAGGCCCAAAACCCCGAAAACGGCCCGGAAACGGCCCGGAAACGTTATTAACCTCCATACCTTATGGTTTTAACCTGCCATACCATATTTCATAAAGTTTTTGACCTTAACATGCACCATTTAAAAGGTTACGACACTCCGTGGTGACACATCACTTCAAACGGCCCAAAAACGCGAGTAATCCTCAAGCCGAAAGGTTTTATTCTCTAATTTCACATTCTATAATGTCACACCATACCGTAGTGTCACATTCTCCCCCCCTTCAACAGGATTCGACCTCGAATCCGAAGGACGCCAAAATCAATGACAAAATCCCCAAGGGACAAACGGCTTCTCTGCAGCACAAAACATTCACACAACGACTAAAACCGGAACAAACAACAAACGAGTTCCCAAAACCAACACATAGAGAAAAAGTGTTGATCTAGCTCAACTAAGGGCAACCCCTCACAAATCGACCTTCACTTCAATTCCCCAACAGAATCTGCGTTTCAACCACAAAGGGCTCCATCAACCCAAAACGCTCGAATCCTCACCGCAAACACTTCATACTTCTATCACAACCAACCTGACTACCATACTCCATTAAAATCAACATGACATAATCAAAGGAAGTCACAATTCCTTTAACGACCTTTCTACATTCCCGAAAATTTCCATCGAGGGGAAAACTCATTAAGGCACACTTGCCCTTCCGATACACCATCATACTAACATTTTATTCCATCCTTTCCCAGACAAGACTCAAATCCAAGAACAACTAGTGACGACAAATTCTCACGGCAGGACAAATATCACCGAACTACCGTCAACTTCACTTCCACCCATCGCTACACTTAATAATGGTTAAACCCATACATCATCAACCTCCATCACAAACCACCCTTATACCACTAGGGTTCAACACCTAGCCCCAAGCTAGGATCGAAAAACCTTACCAAACCACAATTGGTTCCTTTCTTAAGACGGTCTCGCCCTCACACAAAAACACTTAGGTATCAACCCCAAGTGTACACACGACAACTCAAACCCAAAGCGTTAACAACCATTTTGGAAAGAATTCGGCAACATCCAAGCCAAATCACAAAGGAAGCATAAATCCCCTACACTACAACCAAAATACCATAATTTCTTCATTCTTTCTTTTCATACTAGAAAGAAATGGACATCTCGATTCTTGACATGCATGCACACTTTTCAAGAGCACTCCGGATTAGTCATATATCCTTATATGACTTTCTCACCGACCTGGCTCGTCGACTCCTTTATGATTAATTATGCATAAACAATGTCTCGTTTTCCTTTTTCACCCTTCATTCATCATGTAACAACGGCACCGAATAGTCATTCACCAAATGACTTCTTCCTCGGTATCAAATGATGAAAAAACAATTAACATCGAAGGTTGCGGAAATTCATATAGACTATGACGGCAGCATAGTTGACAGTAAAATACCACGTCGTAAAAGACCCCACATCAGTTGAAAACTGAACTTGCACTGAAGGATCATTGTTTTTGATCCAATTGTTTTTGATGATGATTATTTGAAAAGAGTTGAAATTGATTTGATTATTTGATAAGATTTGAAAGAGGTTTGATTATTTAGTGGTTGTATGGATTAACTTGAGTCAAGTCGCGGACTTGGGCTCGGAAATTGTTTTTGTGTTTTTTGTTCACGTGCAGGTGTTGCTTGAGGTCAAACATGGTCGATGACGGGACCAAGACTAGGTTCAGGGAGGAACTGAGGTCGTGAGGGTCGAGGATGTCATGCGAGATGTTTCGGACTAGAGAACGGTGCACGTGAGATCGAGATCGTTGCAGCGTAGTGGCAGGAAGTCGTACGCGTGTATACGATTTTTAGAGTGTGTGTGTGCATATGTGTGTGCATGCATGCAAGTGTGTGTGTGTACGTGCATGTGTGTGTGCATGCATGTGAGTGTGTGAGTATACATGCATGTGTGTGTGAATGCATTTAATGCATGCATGTGTGTGTGCATGATAGTGTGTGTGTGTGCTTGACGTGAATGCATAGTGTGCGTGTGTACGAGAGTGCATGGAGCATGTGTATGTGCGTGCGTTGCGTGCGTGAGTTTGCTGTGTGGGTAGTGCATGCGAGAAAGATGTCGGCAGGGGCAGCAGATCAATCCGTGTCGCGCGTGTGTGTTTGAGCCGGCAAGGAGGTTTGGCTGGCGTGCTGAGAAGGCTGACCGAATCAATTTCTTCACCGTGTCCGAAGTGGTCAGCAAACCGAGTCTACGTGAAGGCAGCGGGAAAAATAGAAAAAAAGGATTCCTAAGTCTAAACAGATTTGTGACAGATTTTTGGGTGACTCTTGTCCTTTAAATAGAGGGTTCTATGGGCTTAGAACTCATCCAATTCAAAGGGCAAGAAGCAAAAGGTGCCTACAACAAAGAAGAGCTTGTGTGCTCTATCTAGTTGGTTTATAGTAGAGTTTTCTAATCTTTTGAGATTAGAAGATTTTTGGTGTCATCATGTGGAAGATGGCTTTGGAATAAAGAAAAGGGTTATACAATTCTTTTATCCTTTTTGCTTTGATTCTTGATTAGAAAATTTGTTCTTCTTTTGTTAGAACTAGTTTTGATTTATGTTCGATTTGTCTCGCTAATTAATCTAGGGTTTTGTTCTCTACGATATTAGATATTCTTCCGCTATTTAGGGGTCTTTAATTTTCCGAAAGAAATAGTTGAATTTTATTCGGCATCTATTCACCCCCTCTAGTTGCCTACTCGGTCCTACAAGTGGTATCAGAGCCAGGCTCTACTAATCCATCTTAACAGGTGATTAGTAAACGGTAAGTTATGGCAACGGAGAAATACTCGAACAAGCCGCCAATCTTCGATGGCACAGACTTCCCATCGGGCGGATCCGGATGATCGCATATCTTCAAGCTCAAGGTAACGCTTATTTGGCGCAAGGTAAAGATTCCATACAAGCTTCCTTCAAATGATGATATTGATAAAATCGAGTTTGAAAAAGATGTTGAAAATAATAATAGAGCTAGAAACATATTGCTTCAAGGACTTGCTAGAAAAGAATTCGATAGAGTCTGTCATTTACTCACTTTGCTTCATGAAATTTGGAAATCTCTTCAAGATTATCATGAAGGCACTGACTCATCAAAGAGGCTAGGCAAGATCAATTTAAAAGGAATACACTAGATTTGAAATGAACTCGGAGAATCATTAGATGATTGTTTTGCTCGCTTTAATAGAATCTTAAACAATCTTAGAGCTGTTGATGTACAATACACTCGACTGAAAATGCTAGACATTTCTTATCTTCTCTTGATCTTAAAATCGCAAATGAAAGTAATCGCTTTTAGGAGGCTCACAAGATGAGTGAAATGACATTGGATAAACTTTATTCTAGTCTCAAGACTTTTGAAATAGACATTGTTTCCAGAACATCCAATGATAACTCTTTGGCTCTTAATGCAAATTCTTCTTCATGTGATAATGCTACTAGTTCTTCATCATCATATTCCATTTATGCCTTGAGTGCTCTTAGTGATGAACAGCTAGATCAAATACTGTAAGATACACTTGCTCTTCTTTCCAAGCGTGTCAATGCAGCTTACATGAGATCAAGGGAGAGAAGAGGAGCCTCCATCCATCGCTACAATCAAGCGGTAAGGCCGGGCACATCCGTGCTAAGCTGTTTCAAGAACAAAGATAGAGAGGAGAAGGAGCAAAGCAACTCCTCCAAGTCCTTCCCGCCAAGAGAGAGCAAGGATAAAAATAAACAACGGACAAAGAAGATGCTCAACAAAGTCTTGAGGCAATTGGTCGCTTAGACTTAAGCGACATTGATGACTCAATCGAAGATGAGAAGGAAGCGAAGCAAACGGTTGAATGAGAAGGATCTCACCGGACTATGCTTCATGGCAAAAGGGAACACTAGTGATTCTAGTGACAACGACAAAGACCTCCAATGACGGTGATGAGGTAATACCTTCATACGATGAGCTTTGTGAAGTTTTAGTCATATTGAGAAAATCTTTAAGAAAATCTTCACTCAAAAATAAAAGCTTAGAAAAGATCTATCCATGCTAAAATCTGAAAACTTTGATCTTAGAAATTCAAATTCGGAAAATATTTGTGATACTTGCTTAGATCTCAAATTTGAAATTAAGTCACTAAAAGAGGAACATGTGATTAAACTAGAACAAGTTTATGCCGAACAATTGAAAAATGAAAAACTTGTGAAAAATATTGGTTGCTCTCTTGATAGTTTACATGATCAAATTGCTTGCTCTAAATGTTCTATTCTTGAGTTGAAATTAAAAGATGCAAATTGTAGAGTTATCCAATTAACAAATGACATGTTCACTCATGAAATTAACTCGTGTTCAAATTGCCGTAAATGTAAAGCTAAAATTGACACTCCTTGTGATAATTGTTTAAATCTTGCTAAAAGGTTGACTACTTGCAAGATTCTCTTTCTAGGTTCACTAAAGGGAAGAAAAATTTGAACATGATTTTAGATCAATCTAAAGTGAGCTTCAACAAACAGGGTTTAGGTTTTAACTCTCATGCTTCTACTAAACCTGTTGAGAGCAAAAATGTGAAAATTGATAATGAGTCTAAAAGAACTTTGATTAAATCTGGCGGCACTCTATCTCCCACTATTTCAAGTGCAAAAGTTACTTCTAATGCCAAACCATATGTTAAGTACAATTGCACTCATTGTGGGAAAGATGGTCATTTGGTGAATTTCTGCTTTAGACTAGCCAAACAACAAAAGAAAGAAAGAACTAAGGCTAGGTCTAATTTCAGACAGTGCACGTTTCATTTCTCATTATGTGCCTAGGGTGATGCAAACACCTCTTGTTGCTAAGAACACGAGAAAAGACAAATCTGCTTTTATGCATAAGAATGCTCGTGTTGTGCCAAGCTGTTGTGCGTCGTGTGTCTCAAGATCGATTCCTAAACATCTTATTTCTAACCCCGCATCGGAGACCTCGACACTTTCTCGCTTCTATGTAGGCTTCTCACGCAAGGAAGGAGAACATATGGCTAGTGGATTCCGGATGCTCACGCCACATGTCCGATGATAAGAATTGGTTCTCCTCCTTCACTCGTGCATCTCGTGCTAAAAGTGTTATTTTTCAAAATGCTTCTTCCACCTCTGTTTTCGCAAAAGGCACTAGTCCAAATAGTGCAGGTACAGGTGCATATGTTCAGGGGGAGAGTATCTTTGTTGATGAAGATGATGATGATGATGTTGAGGATGAGATAATTGGAGTTTGCTGTGTGCTTGTGTGCTCGTTTTCAAGCTTCCCCGCGTGCTTCACATCGACAAGCTATCAAGAGGATTTTAAGGTATCTCCGTGGTACTAAAGATTTTGGCATTTGGCTTTCTGCTTCTTCACGCATTAGTTTAAGACCTTTCTCTGATGCTGAATTTGGAGGATGTGGAATTGATAGAAAAAGTACATCTGGTTCATGCCACTTCTTGAGTAATTCTCTTTCTTGGACACATTGACATCAGATTTCATTTTCTTAGAGATCATGTTGAAAAAAGAGCTATTGAACTGAAATTTGTTGATTCGGTGCTCACTTTGTCGATATTTTCACTAAACCGCTTGATTTTTCTCGCTTTTGCTTTCTTACGCGGTGAACTTGGGATCATTCATCCCCATGGGTTGATTTGAGGTGGAGTCTTGAGTTTTTCTCTTTTTGGGTTACTTGACTTTGGTTCCTAGAAGTGTTTTTTTTATAAGTGGTATTTTGACTTTACACCTCAAGTAAAAACCCCTGTTTACATTGCATCATGTAGTACAAAGCTTTGGTGATTATTCTTGTGTATATAGCCAAGTTAATTCTCAATGCTTTACTTATCACTAAAAGGCTAAAATAATTCAATTTGAGATGCTTTTCGAGAATATTTTGGCTCTTGTTCATTATGGTATTGCATTTGTGCAATAGGCTTAAAAGTTTCTTGTCATCTGTTGAAAGGCTAGAGCTGATTAGAAACTATGTGTGAGTTTTTTGTTGGACTTCAAATGATCATTATGAGTCTCAAGCAAAACAATGTTTTAATGTTAAAAGCAAGTTGAAAAGATGCAAGCAAAAGCTACTTGGCTAAACACAAGTTTAGTACAATGTGCACTTTCCTTGCCAGGATTTAAATTCAAAAGATGCAAGAAAAGGCTACTTGTCTAAACAAAAGTTCAGAACAATGTGAAGCCACTTGCCAATTTAAACTGAGAAAGATACAAGAAAGAACTACCTACTCATACACAAGTATGGGCTAGTGTGCAGTTACTTGTCATCCCTGTTGATCACAAAGCAAAATTGTCAAACTTGTTAAAAGAGAAAAAGGAAATTCAAATTTTTGAAAAGGCTTGAGACAAACATTAGTGAATTTGAAAGTCTCTCTTTGCTCATGATAGATTTCTTTTTAGCTTTGGCAAAATCAGTTTATGACATTTTACTTGTTTGCTCTAATTTGCTTATGCAACAACTATTCTATGTGTTAGAGCCTCCATATTTTCACAATTTGCTTTCTCATTTGATAAATTGATACAAAATGTGAAAACTCTCGTAAAAACTCTCCAAATGCTTTACTTTGATTATATACCTTGAATATACTTCAAAGCTTGAGATTCTGCATTCATTAAGGGGGAGTTTTGAGATCTTGATGACTATTTTGTCAAAAAGGGGGAGAGCAAAAGTCAAGAAGAAGAAAAATAAAAAGAGAGGTGAATTTCAAACTGTTTGAGAATTTGGATTTACTTGGTCTTTACATGGTCTTGGAATCTTTTGGGTCTCAATCTCTCATTTTTTTTTTCTATACTCTTGTCAAATCTTATTGTGTTTTGTCAAATTACTCATCAAGGGGGAGATTGAAGGATCATTGTTTTTGATCCAATTGTTTTTGATGATGAGTATTTGAAAAGACTTGAAATTGATTTGATTATTTGATAAGATTTGAAAGAGGTTTGATTATTTAGTGGTTGTATGGATTAACTTGAGTCAAGTCGCGGACTTGGGCTCGGAAATTGTTTTTGTGTTTTTTGTTCACGTGCAGGTGTTGCTTGAGGTCGAACATGGTCGATGACGGGACCAAGACTAGGTTCAGGGAGGAACTGAGGTCGTGAGGGTCGAGGATGTCATGCGAGATGTTTCGGACTAGAGAACGGTGCACGTGAGATCGAGATCGTTGCAGCGTAGTGGCAGGAAGTCGTACGCGTGTATACGATTTTTAGAGTGTGTGTGTGCATATGTGTGTGCATGCATGCAAGTGTGTGTGTGTACGTGCATGTGTGTGTGCATGCATGTGAGTGTGTGAGTATACATGCATGTGTGTGTGAATGCATTTAATGCATGCATGTGTGTGTGCATGATAGTGTGTGTGTGTGCTTGACGTGAATGCATAGTGTGCGTGTGTACGAGTGCATGGAGCATGTGTATGTGCGTATGCTATGCGTGCTATGCGTGCGTGAGTTTGCTGTGTGGGTAGTGCATGCGAGAAAGATGTCGGCAGGGGCAGCAGATCAATCCGTGTCGCGCGTGTGTGTTTGAGCCGGCAAGGAGGTTTGGCTGGCGTGCTGAGAAGGCTGACCGAATCAATTTCTTCACCGTGTCCGAAGTGGTCAGCAAACCGAGTCTACGTGAAGGCAGCGGGAAAAATAGAAAAAAAGGATTCCTAAGTCTAAACAGATTTGTGACAGATTTTTGGGTGACTCTTGTCCTTTAAATAGAGGGTTCTATGGGCTTAGAACTCATCCAATTCAAAGGGCAAGAAGCAAAAGGTGCCTACAACAAAGAAGAGCTTGTGTGCTCTATCTAGTTGGTTTATAGTAGAGTTTTCTAATCTTTTGAGATTAGAAGATTTTTGGTGTCATCATGTGGAAGATGGCTTTGGAATAAAGAAAAGGGTTATACAATTCTTTTATCCTTTTTGCTTTGATTCTTGATTAGAAAATTTGTTCTTCTTTTGTTAGAACTAGTTTTGATTTATGTTCGATTTGTCTCGCTAATTAATCTAGGGTTTTGTTCTCTACGATATTAGATATTCTTCCGCTATTTAGGGGTCTTTAATTTTCCGAAAGAAATAGTTGAATTTTATTCGGCATCTATTCACCCCCCCCTCTAGTTGCCTACTCGGTCCTACAAGTGGTATCAGAGCAAGGTTCTACTAATCCATCTTAACAGGTGATTAGTAAACGGTAAGTTATGGCAACAGAGAAATACTCAAACAAGCCGCCAATCTTCGATGGCATGCATTTCCCCATCAAGGATCCGATGATCGCATATCTTCAAGCTCAAGGTAACGCTATTTGGCGCAAGGTAAAGATTCCATACAAGCTTCCTTCAAATGATGATATTGATAAAATCGAGTTTGAAAAAGATGTTGAAAATAATAATAGAGCTAGAAACATATTGCTTCAAGGACTTGCTAGAAAAGAATTCGATAGAGTCTGTCATTTACTCACTGCTCATGAAATTTGGAAATCTCTTCAAGATTATCATGAAGGCAATCGACTCTGTCAAAGAGGCTAGGCAAGATCAATTTAAAAGGAATACACTAGATTTGAAATGAACTCGAGAATCATTAGATGATTGTTTTGCTCGCTTTAATAGAATCTTAAACAATCTTAGAGCTGTTGATGTACAATACACTGACTCTGAAAATGCTAGACATTTCTTATCTTCTCTTGATCTTAAAATCTGGCAAATGAAAGTAACTGCTTTTAGGGAGGCTCACAAGATGAGTGAAATGACATTGGATAAACTTTATTCTAGTCTCAAGACTTTTGAAATAGACATTGTTTCCAGAACATCCAATGATAACTCTTTGGCTCTTAATGCAAATTCTTCTTCATGTGATAATGCTACTAGTTCTTCATCATCATATTCCATTTATGCCTTGAGTGCTCTTAGTGATGAACAGCTAGATCAAATACCAGAAGATACACTTGCTCTTCTTTCCAAGCGTGTCAATGCAGCTTACATGAGATCAAGGGAGAGAAGAGGAGCCTCCATCCATCGCTACAATCAAGCGGCAAGGCCGGGCACATCCGTGCTAACTGTTTCAAGAACAAAGATAGAGAGGAGAAGGAGCAAAGCAACTCCTCCAAGTCCTTCCGGCCAAGAGAGAGCAAGGATAAAAATAAACAACGGACAAAGAAGATGCTCAACAAAGTCTTCGAGGCAATTGGTCGCTTAGACTTAAGCGACATTGATGACTCAACTGAAGATGAGAAGGAAGCGAAGCAAAATGAGAAGGATCTCACCGGACTATGCTTCATGGCAAAAGGGAACACTAGTGATTCTAGTGACAACGACAGCACCTCCAGCGACGGTGATGAGGTAATACCTTCATACGATGAGCTTTGTGAAGTTTTAGTCATATTGAGAAAATCTTTAAGAAAATCTTCACTCAAAAATAAAAGCTTAGAAAAAGATCTATCCATGCTAAAATCTGAAAACTTTGATCTTAGAAATTCAAATTCGGAAAATATTTGTGATACTTGCTTAGATCTCAAATTTGAAATTAAGTCACTAAAAGAGGAACATGTGATTAAACTAGAACAAGTTTATGCCGAACAATTGAAAAATGAAAAACTTGTGAAAAATATTGGTTGCTCTCTTGATAGTTTACATGATCAAATTGCTTGCTCTAAATGTTCTATTCTTGAGTTGAAATTAAAAGATGCAAATTGTAGAGTTATCCAATTAACAAATGACATGTTCACTCATGAAATTAACTCGTGTTCAAATTGCCGTAAATGTAAAGCTAAAATTGACACTCCTTGTGATAATTGTTTAAATCTTGCTAAAAGGTTGACTACTTGCAAGATTCTCTTTCTAGGTTCACTAAAGGGAAGAAAAATTTGAACATGATTTTAGATCAATCTAAAGTGAGCTTCAACAAACAGGGTTTAGGTTTTAACTCTCATGCTTCTACTAAACCTGTTGAGAGCAAAAATGTGAAAATTGATAATGAGTCTAAAAGAACTTTGATTAAATCTGGCGGCACTCTATCTCCCACTATTTCAAGTGCAAAAGTTACTTCTAATGCCAAACCATATGTTAAGTACAATTGCACTCATTGTGGGAAAGATGGTCATTTGGTGAATTTCTCGCTTAGACTAGCCAAACAACAAAAGAAAGAAAGAACTAAGGCTAGGTCTAATTTCGCACAGCACGCTTTCATTTCTCATTATGTGCCTAGGGTGATGCAAACACCTCTTGTTGCTAAGAACACGAGAAAAGACAAATCTGCTTTTATGCATAAGAATGCTCGTGTTGTGCCAATCACAGCGTCGTGTGTCTCAAGATCGATTCCTAAACATCTTATTTCTAACCCCAGCATCGGAGACCTCGACACTTTCTCGCTTCTATGTAGGCTTCTCACGCAAGGAAGGAGAACATATGGCTAGTGGATTCCGGATGCTCACGCCACATGTCCGATGATAAGAATTGGTTCTCCTCCTTCACTGCGTGCATCTCGTGCTAAAAGTGTTATTTTTCAAAATGCTTCTTCCACCTCTGTTTTTACTTAAAGGCACTAGTCCAAATAGTGCAGGTACAGTGCATATGTTCAGGGGAGAGTATCTTTGTTGATGAAGATGATGATGATGATGTTGAGGATGAGATAATTGGAGTTTCTTTGTGTGCTTGTGTGCTCGTTTTCAAGCTTCCCGCGTGCTTCACATCGACAAGCTATCAAGAGGATTTTAAGGTATCTCCGTGGTACTAAAGATTTTGGCATTTGGCTTTCGCTTCTTCACGCATTAGTTTAAGACCTTTCTCGATGCTGAATTTGGAGGATGTGGAATTGATAGAAAAGTACATCCGGTTCATGCCACTTCTTGAGTAATTCTCTTTCTTGGACACATTGACTTCAGATTTATTTTTCTTATAGATCTTGTTGAAAATAGAGTTTTTGAACTGAAATTTGTTGATTCGGGTGCTCAGCTTGCTGATATTTTCACTAAACCGCTTGATTTTTCTCGTTTTGCTTTCTTACGCGGTGAACTTGGGATCATTCATCCCCATGGGTTGATTTGAGGGGGAGTCTTGAGTTTATCTCTTTTTGGGTTACTTGACTTTGGTTCCTAGAAGTGTTTTTTATAAGTGGTATTTTGACTTTACACCTCAAGTAAAACCCCTGTTTACATTGCATCATGTAGTACAAAGCTTTGGTGATTATTCTTGTGTATATAGCCAAGTTAATTCTCAATGCTTTACTTATCACTAAAAGGCTAAAATAATTCAATTTGAGATGCTTTTCGAGAATATTTTGGCTCTTGTTCATTATGGTATTGCATTTGTGCAATAGGCTTAAAAGTTTCTTGTCATCTGTTGAAAGGCTAGAGCTGATTAGAAACTATGTGTGAGTTTTTTGTTGGACTTCAAATGATCATTATGAGTCTCAAGCAAAAACAATGTTTTAATGTTAAAAGCAAGTTGAAAAAGATGCAAGCAAAAGCTACTTGGCTAAACACAAGTTTAGTACAATGTGCAGCTTCCTTGCCAGGATTTAAATTCAAAAGATGCAAGAAAAGGCTACTTGTCTAAACAAAAGTTCAGAACAATGTGAAGCCACTTGCCAATTTAAACCGAAAGATACAAGAAAGAACTACCTACTCATACACAAGTATGGGCTAGTGTGCAGTTACTTGTCATCCCTGTTGATCACAAAGCAAAATTGTCAAACTTGTTAAAAGAGAAAAAGGAAATTCAAATTTTTGAAAAGGCTTGAGACAAACATTAGTGAATTTGAAAGTCTCTCTTTGCTCATGATAGATTTCTTTTTAGCTTTGGCAAAATCAGTTTATGACATTTTACTTGTTTGCTCTAATTTGCTTATGCAACAACTATTCTATGTGTTAGAGCCTCCATATTTTCACAATTTGCTTTCTCATTTGATAAATTGATACAAAATGTGAAAACTCTCGTAAAAACTCTCCAAATGCTTTACTTTGATTATATACCTTAAATATACTTCAAAGCTTGAGATTCTGCATTCATTAAGGGGGAGTTTTGAGATCTTGATGACTATTTTGTCAAAAAGGGGGAGAGCAAAAGTCAAGAAGAAGAAAAATAAAAAGAGAGGTGAATTTCAAACTGTTTGAGAATTTGGATTTACTTGGTCTTTACATGGTCTTGGAATCTTTTGGGTCTCAATCTCTCATTTTTTTTTTCTATACTCTTGTCAAATCTTATTGTGTTTTGTCAAATTACTCATCAAGGGGGAGATTGAAGGATCATTGTTTTTGATCCAATTGTTTTTGATGATGAGTATTTGAAAAGAGTTGAAATTGATTTTATTATTTGATAAGATTTGAAAGAGGTTTGATTATTTAGTGGTTGTATGGATTAACTTGAGTCAAGTCGCGGACTTGGGCTCGGAAATTGTTTTTGTGTTTTTGTTCACGTCAGGTGTTGCTTGAGGTCGAACATGGTCGATGACGGGACCAAGACTAGGTTCAGGAGGAACTGAGGTCGTGAGGGTCGAGGATGTCATGCGAGATGTTTCGGACTAGAGAACGGTGCACGTGAGATCGAGATCGTTGCAGCGTAGTGGCAGGAAGTCGTACGCGTGTATACGATTTTTAGAGTGTGTGTGTGCATATGTGTGTGCATG
Source organism: Rhipidocladum racemiflorum (assembly GCA_036346355.1). NCBI lineage: Eukaryota > Viridiplantae > Streptophyta > Magnoliopsida > Poales > Poaceae > Rhipidocladum > Rhipidocladum racemiflorum. The sequence goes on from CM070584.1 coordinate 14,520,685, forward strand.
CATGCAAGTGTGTGTGTGTACGTGCATGTGTGTGTGCATGCATGTGAGTGTGTGAGTATACATGCATGTGTGTGTGAATGCATTTAATGCATGCATGTGTGTGTGCATGATAGTGTGTGTGTGTGCTTGACGTGAATGCATAGTGTGCGTGTGTACGAGAGTGCATGGAGCATGTGTATGTGCGTGCGCTATGCGTGCTATGCGTGCGTGAGTTTGCTGTGGTGGGTAGTGCATGCGAGAAAGATGTCGGCAGGGCAGCAGATCAATCCGTGTCGCGTGTGTGTTTGAGCCGCAAGGAGGTTTGGTGGCGTCTTTGAGAAGGCTGACCGAATCAATTTCTTCACCGTGTCCGAAGTGGTCAGCAAACCGAGTCTACGTGAAGGCAGCGGGAAAAATAGAAAAAAAGGATTCCTAAGTCTAAACAGATTTGTGACAGATTTTTGGGTGACTCTTGTCCTTTAAATAGAGGGTTCTAGGGGCTTAGAACTCATCCAATTCAAAGGGCAAGAAGCAAAAGGTGCCTACAACAAAGAAGAGCTTGTGTGCTCTATCTAGTTGGTTTATAGTAGAGTTTTCTAATCTTTTGAGATTAGAAGATTTTTGGTGTCATCATGTGGAAGATGGCTTTGGAATAAAGAAAAGGGTTATACAATTCTTTTATCCTTTTTGCTTTGATTCTTGATTAGAAAATTTGTTCTTCTTTTGTTAGAACTAGTTTTGATTTATGTTCGATTTGTCTCGCTAATTAATCTAGGGTTTTGTTCTCTACGATATTAGATATTCTTCCGCTATTTAGGGGTCTTTAATTTTCCGAAAGAAATAGTTGAATTTTATTCGGCATCTATTCACCCCCCCCTCTAGTTGCCTACTCGGTCCTACATGCACAACATTGCATTTCATCCAAATTCAACATTTTGGAAAAGAACATTGACTCCAAAGTTAGACATCTGCACAAACAACTGCCATAAATTTTATCAAAAGAGAGGGAAACTCAATCCCAAAAGAAAACTCTTCTCTAACCAAATTCACTTATGAAACATTCATAAAAATCCAAACTTGTGAAACATCCGCACACCAGACACATTTTCCAAATGACTCCAACTCTAGCCAAACAGAGTTACACATCAAGGGCTTAACTCAAAAGTTTCCAACACAACCCTTTATGACCATCTGCTTCCTTTTAAAATTAATTTCAAAGATAATTCAGTGTGAACGCGAAAGGGCGCGATCGACTCAAAAACTTTTGGGGTGTAAATCCATACTCATAGCACCAACTAAACAAATTAGCCAAAACCAAATATTTGCACCAATTTCTACGGGTTTTAGGGAAACTCCGAAACACACCTTATGGAACACCTTGACCGAAAACCCTTCAACCAAAAAGGCAAACAACCAAACCAGTCCAAAAGCCTTTAAACATAAGCTCAGCATAAAAAGAACCATTTCTAGAACTCCACTACGCTTTTCATTAAAAGACTTTAATAATCACTTTTTTTTCTCCCTGAGGAGCCCCAACACAATTCAACCAAAAGCTTCACAACAAATTCTTCCTCTAGTTACCATTCCCAACACTTTTAATAAGGGTTTTTGATGCTTATCAAAAAGGCACCCAACCAAGACTATAATGATATGATCCCCACAGATCACCGAATCATAATACTTCTTATTCTAAATTTGAAACATAGTACTTCCACAAATCTTTCAAAGAAGATCAACATATAAATTTCATACCTCCTATCTATTCATGTCTCGATAACCGAACCTTATTCAGTTAAACAACGACTTCAACATGTAAATATTATCTCTACAAGACAAAGTTCATAGCTAGGATTCCAAGGCATACATTCATTAAGGATAAAACTCTACATCAGGTTAATTATCCATGGTTCACTCCATCACCACAGGTTACAACACCCTCCATTTAGTCAATGGTTTCCAACAAGTATTCTACACAACTACCACCACTACTAAGTCATCAATAAAAACAAATGGGCATAATCATCAACCGATCAACATTACTTTTAGCTACCCTATACATAGGTGATAACAAAATTACAACATACTCCAACTATTTAAAATAGATTGAAAACTAGCATTGAAGGGTCACAATCGCATACTTCCAAATATACTAGTAGTTTGCAACAACATAAATGACCACTCCAATCAACTTCCAAATTAAAGTCACTAGTCTCTACTAATCCGTTAGATTAGCACATCTTTAAACACCAAGCAAAGCTTCTTAACAATATCAACAGTTTACATCATCTTAATGTTTTAACTATGCAACAGGGTTTAAAACTTTAAACATTATCAAGGGTCATAAGCACTTTTAAAGCAAAGCAACAGATTCTAAGCACGTACTTTAGCACATTCAATCATTCTCGCTAAGAGTAAACTACAACACTAGTAGTCTATTTATTCTCAAACTTAGAGATTTTACTCACATTGAATTGATTCAACTCAAAATTTAACTTAGCAACACATCAATCCATAAACCACATTGTTACCTACTACATAACATGCTTAAACATCAATTCTTACTAGGGACAAACGATTTTGATCAAAAGACTACTTACTTTGTTTGCAGCATTTAGTTTTAAAACTCATCCCAAATTCATAAGGAAACTTGACTCAAAATTGCAATGAGACAAACCCAAACTTGGTCATGCAAAGGAATTCTCCAAAACACTTTTTAAATCTCAAGGACTCCCATAAGGAAAAAGGTTGAAAGACAATTTTCTCGAAGGGAACCAAGCGCTCAATCAAACCTTTGCAAATAAAACCTTAACTCCAAACCCCTAACTTTCACGACTCAAGAGGGGCTTTCAAAGATGATTTCTTAAACCCAGTAAAATGACGAAATCAAACACCACTTACTCCTACAAAGCCACTGAACTTCAGCCCTGACAAGTGTCCTGCACAACTACGAACAAAACTCCTTTAGCCTCTGAGAAAGACAACCACGAGGAATAAATCGAATGCTTCTTCCCATAAAGAAATCAACAAACTAAGCATTAAAACTTGGAAAGGCGCCCAAAAGAAGCGCAACACTAGACTCCTCTTCTTCGTCTTCACCCAAGGAAGACAAAACCACACACCGTGATACAGTAACGATCCGCGAAAGCCCATCACCTTTTCATTTGGTTCAAAACAGCTAAAGCCAAGAAAAGCAAAACACCGACAAGCCGTCGAGCGACAAAGAACATCCGAAGGAAACCACCATTAACTCTTCCTTTTCGTCTCCAATCAACTACCCGATTTACGACAGGAAGGGTAAGCGCTTTTCTCCTACATGGGTTAACAGTTCTTCGGTGATGGCGCTAACCGGCCACACCGTCAAACCTCACCCTAACCATAAACAACAAGAGGTGACCGAAACCCTTCGGTACCACAACCCCACTCCTATCACCACAACATATATTATTGACATAGCAACATGCATTGTCAAAAGAAGCATTCAACATCAAAGCTTAAATACAACATTTAAGCGTAAAGAAACGATACCCATACCCTTTCCTACTGTGCATCCAGTGGGTGTCAAATTTTAGATTAGTTATACCATCTTTTGCAAGTTTTAATGTTGCTATCCTATGACAAAGTTTTAGTTGAAACCTAAGCCATGTTTCTAAGTTATTCCACATCATATTTTAGTTGTACCCTATGGCATGACACTAAAATTCACATTACAAGGACCTACAGCCCGCTCTGATACCAACTGTAACACCCTGGCATTTAATATGCCCGAATGCTACCAAACATAAGCTAAGCAACATCTAAGTACCAAAATTAAACATAAATTCCAGCAAAGGTTCATATGCTAAAAACCGATATTTCGGCAGCATCTCCTTTGTTTTTCCATGAATTAACACAATCTCAATATCATGGCAAGATATATATATATATATATATCATAGCACACGACATCTAAAACAACAACATAAATGGACATAACATCAAGTTACGCCAATAATACCACGCTTAACCACTTCATAAACTATAACGAAGCAAATAAGGATTCACAAGAATGCTAGATTAAACCATACATTAAGTATAGGGCACAACTCTTAATATCATGTCTCCAAGTGATTAATTATGGACTATGATGGTGGAGCTACGTGTAGAAGTGTAGCTAGATCCCTTTTTCCCGCATGCCGATCTCAAAGTACCTAAAAACAACATAAAACACAAGCATGAGTTCAAAACTCAGCAAGCATATTGTAATGGACAACAAGATCATTTACAAGACAATAATACCTCACATCACATATAACATCTCATACTTGAGCACATAACAACATCATCATCATTAAAAAAAATGTGTTGCAATGCAATGCAATGCAATGTTATGCTCATATCTCCATGGAAACTCATACTGGTATGGTTGAGTACACACCCGTCGGTGTGCACCCTCTCCCCCCTTCCATCCCGAAGATGGAGGGTGCCTACTCCTCGCTTCCACAACCCACGGTAGATGGAATCACGATGTAGGACTTACTCTAATGGCTCTCCGGATTAGTCATAACTTTCTCACCGACCTTCCCGGATTAGTTAATGACTTTCTCACCGCCCGGGCCATGTAACATGTCATGCATGCAACTATGCCAATTATCATATTTCACATGTACATAAACATATGGCAACTCATCATGACAAATATAAACACATGGCATCGAACCATGATAATCATACTCAATATTTCATTGGAAAACAGCAAGCATGGCAAGTGAGCATAGCAAGTGTTCAATCTTTCACCCAATATCAACAAACAACCTACAATCGGCTATACATTACAACACACTTGCCTCAACCGCGGGCGACGGATTTGTGGGACGTAGAGGGCACTCCCGGTGTCACACCACCTGCACATAGGCATCACACACACACAATAATGCCCGCAAAACAGTACACAAATCCCCATCTAACCCGACATTGCCCACTACTTGCAAACCTAAAAACAGAGGTTCTGTCCCGGCGGGACAGCAGCCTTGCAAAGGCCATAACTTGAGTTCTGGGACTCCAAATCGATTAAACGAGTACACCGTCGCGAAGCTTAGGAAATTTCCTACCTTTTTCTAGTTATATGGAAAGACTGATTCGGAATCTAAAATTGTTTAATCTACAGATTACTACGATCTGTTCCAATCGCGTCACAGATTTTAACACGCTCGGTAAAACCGCCATAACTTTCAAACGGCTGATCGGATTTTAACGTGCTTTATGTCCACGGAAAGATAATTAAATTATCTACAACTTTTTTTAAGTACGTACGGACAGATTCGGATTCTAAATCGACGAAAACTCGAACCTAGCCCGACTGCTCAATCTGCCCGAAAACAGAAACGTGGCAACGTCTAGATCTAACCCAAAGAACTCCAACCCAGCACCACCAATTGATCTAAAAACTTCATAAACACCCTAAGAACAGTACCTAGATCAAACCCAAGGATCCCCAAGATCATACCTTTGCCCAACAAACGAATCTCCAATAGATCTCCTCGCGGATCGCTCCTCGCTCCACGCTCCTCGCTCCTCGCTCCTCGCTCCAACGGATGGATCCACAAGGTGCAGAGGTGTGGAGACCACCCTAGGGCAGCAAGGGGGTGGAGGAGAGGTGGTGGAGAGTTGGGGAGCAATGGGGCAAAGGGAGGGGGAGGCGCACGGCCAAGGGAGGAGGGAGGCGGCTAGGAAAAGGGCAAGTGGGGGGAAGGGCGCACAAGGGGCAGGGGTGAACGTCCAAGGGCTGGTGGGGAGCCCTTTTACCAGCCCCCACACCCAATCCTAGTCCGTTACGGAGACCTACTCCATCCCACCAAAGCCCACTTAAGGCCCAAACTCCCCCGGGAAGGCCCAAAACCCCGAAAACGGCCCGGAAACGTTATTAACCTCCATACCTTATGGTTTTAACCTGCCATACCATATTTCATAAAGTTTTTGACCTTAACATGCACCATTTAAAAGGTTACGACACTCCGTGGTGACACATCACTTCAAACGGCCCAAAAACGCGAGTAATCCTCAAGCCGAAAGGTTTTATTCTCTAATTTCACATTCTATAATGTCACACCATACCGTAGTGTCACAACTATGAACATGGCATCACATGCAATGAGCATAAAGAAAATAGCAAGGATTAAACACACATCTACATATAATCAAATTAAGATGTGAAATAGTATGGCCCTTAGCATTAGGATCTCCATCATTATGCTTGATTGTTCACCTTGCCATCATGCTTGATGCCAGCATCTTCATCATTGTAGATGCAACTCCTTACAACTTTGATAATGAATATTACATGAGGGTTTGAAACATCACAAGTCGACACGCAGGTCGTTATACATTTTAGATTGAAATAGCCTTATGGCTTGACACGGCACGCAGGCCATGTAAATATTACATGCATCACATACACATAGGCCATACTATTTCACACAACATCCTGCAAAAAAGAGTTAAACAAAATAGATTCTACGACAGCGGGGTTCCAAGGGGCAACACCCCTAGCGGGGTTCCAAGGGGTAGCACCCCTGGCGGGGTCCAGGGGCAGTGCCCAAGGCAGGGTTCAAGGGGCAGCGCCCTTGGAAATTTTTTTCAGAGGCATGTGCTCTGTTAAAAGAAAATGCCCTCAAAATCTCCACGGATCAATCGGATTGACCCAATCCGATTCAATCTGATTGGCTTGGTCCCATATGGTTGTGATTTGTAAACCCTGATGGCGGTAACCCGACCGGTAAGGGCAACGTCGTACCATGAACGAACTCACCCAAATCAAGATTGATTCGGTTTGCACTTTCCTCAAACCCTAAACCGATCGATCTCATCGACGGCTACCTCCACCAATTCATCACATGAGCATCGCATTGCATTGCATACATAATGATGATGATAATGATATGTGATCATGAATGAGATGGTTTACATGATGTGAGATATTATTGCCATGTAATTGTTCTTGTTGTACCATTGCAATATGCTTGCTGAGTTTTGAACTCACGCTTGTGTTTTCTGATTATTGCGTTAAGGTTTAGCTTTGCTATATGAGGGTCTTATTGTTCGTTTGACTCTTGGAGACATTAAATGCTGGAAACTAGACTTATATTGTTGTTAAGTCGTTATTTATTGCTGTTTTAGTTGTCTCTCATATTGCCTTATATTGCTATGCTGTTGTTGCTCCTTCAAATCATGTTAAAACAAAGGAGATGCTGCCGAAATCTTGGGTTTTAGCATTTACTCCTTTGCTGTAATTTACCTTAATTCATGGTATTTAGATGTTGTTTAGCTTATGTTTGGTAGCATTCAGGCATATTAAATGCCGGGGTGTTACAACAATAAGAGGTCACCACACTGATGGCCGCAGTCGGTAGGGGGGGACAAGTTAGAGTTCACCATGGACCACCTACGACGGGTGTTGCAGCTTGTTGTGGACATGGTCTATCGCGTTGTCCACCTTACGTCCTACAGGAGGCTTAAGGACGACAACATAGTATAGGTTCACGTCCATTCCTCCGCTGTACGTGGGAGACACACGCCGCACACCGCACCTAGGACTACGCACATGTAGACCACCCCTCCTCCCGACGTGTCGGGAGGCTCCAGTTGGCACCATTTTGCATCGTTTGTCGACATGACTGTAGGTACACCTTCGCGGTCCCCTTCATCTTTTTTGTTCTTTATGTTATGTGGTGTAATAATGTGAAATATTTGCTAAGAGCCATCGATGACCAAAGCACGACACCCTCCGCTGACGCATTCCACTTCGACGACCCTGTTTATTGATGAATAGTTGACAAACCCCCACCAGCAGACACTAGGTGTCATCCTTGGTCCATTGCAACTCACAGATGTGCCCAGACCGAGTTAGCTATTGTAGACCCCCTTGGCTACTCCGACAGCACCAGTACGGCCTGCTAGGAGTACTCGTGGACTACCCCCTGAGCACCTAATGCATCCATTCGAACATGTTCAACATCATAGGAGGTTTGGGACCACACGAGGGGTCGCACCACATAGGGGCACCAGCTAGTTTTTTTTGCTTTCATACCTAATGTACTAATCGGATATGATCTGTAAGTGAAATTTTAGTTTGATATCTTCTATTTTAATGATTAGTTTCTTGTTTGATTTTTCTATTTCTTGTGAGATCTGCTTTCTTTCCACTACTTTGTTAGGCCGATATGACAACATGCTGTCCCGCATTCTCAGAGCGAAGTGACAAAACACTGCCTTTTGCTTTGTCTGACCGATTTTACAACACACCGATACCTGCTTTTAAAGATCAAATTTGATAACATGCAGGCAATAGCTATTCCTACCAATTGGACAACATGCACCAACAGCTTTCTTAGAGTAAAGTGACAACATACTGACTACTCCTTTATCAGCTCAATTTGACAACACAATGGTAGCTGCTTTTTCAGACCAAATTGACAATATACTACCATGTACTTTGTCAGACTTATTTGATATAACATCATTGCCCCACCACACACTAACTATAAAACCAACAGCCACCCAAGCAGCACTTCTTCACTAGCCCAACCTCCACTCAATTGCAATGACATACAGAGGAGGCAACTCAAGCCGTGGGAGAAGTAGACGGGGAAGACGAGGTCAGGCTACACCTTGTGGTGCTGATCCTTCATGGTTTCGAGGCCGTGACACTTCGATCGAGACTATCGAAATTTATGGTCCCCAAGACCCTAATCCCCTAGCCCAAATCTTCCCATTCGAACGAGGGACTACTACACTCCCAAAAATCCAATCCACGACGGCCGGCCACTCCACCCCCTGAAATGGTTGACATGTAAGCATGATATCGATGCCATTATGCAGGTTTGCGGCAAGTCCAATTCCCGCCCAGGACACCATTTCTACCAATGCCCTATATTCATGGTAACTGGTACAACTCTTACATACTATAATATAACATGTCTCGCTATATGACATTTAATTTTACTTGCAGACTAAGGATTGCAAATTCACTAAATGGGTGGACGATCCGTATCCCTTAAATGCCCAATGTTACATGTCCACATTGATGATATGACTTGATGAAAAGGGAGAGGAACTCATTTGAGGTTAAGAATGAGAATGACTAGCTTCACAGGCAGAACTTCAAACTCTAGACCCAGAACAATGACCTACGCTGTCAAAGGATCAATGCGAGGAACAATGAGGAGGTCGTCCATCTTAGCAGCGACTACCACACTTATTGTTGCTGCAGCAATGCAAGCTGCGGTGGTGCTTGCCACTACCATGACCAGCAACCCCATCCATGCCGTCCTGATGATCAACACTCCATGTGGGTGCCGTATGGTTACTCATTCGAGCTTTTCGAACAGGGTATATGATAGCCTTCATGACTTCTTTACAATTTTAAAAGGCACGTACCTTAGCTGTAGTTTTCATTCATGGTTCGTACATGTCATCGCGCCATGTCTCTTTTCGCATTTTCTATGTCATGTTATGTCCATGATGTCATGCTATATACACTATTATTTCTATATCATGTTATGTACTCTTACATATTTATGCACGTTTTTTGTCATTGTTTTCTACATTATGCTATGCAATTTTTACTAGCCATGTACTCCCTGCCTTCATTCCATGGTTTGAGAACACTCCATGCAAAGTGCAAATACACTGCCATAATTTGACAATATGCTGCCAACAGCTTTGTCAGACCGATTTGGGAACACTCTACCCCACTTTCTCAGAGCAAAGTGACACCACACTACCCTAATCTGACAACATGCTGCTAGTAGCTTTGTCAGCCCGATTTGACAACACTCTGCCATGCATTCTCAGAGCCAACTAACAAAACACTGTCCTGATTTGACAACACGCTACCAATATTTTTATCAGCCTGATTTGACAACACACTGCATTCTTTCTCAGAGCGAAGTGACAACACACTACACTGATTTGACAACACGCTGCCAGCAACTTTATCAGGCCGCTTGGATGACATGCTCCCACCGAAAACTTAATATAAATACAGACCCATGCCCATCATAAATATTTCACAGTACACCAAGGTAACCTCCACACCGAACACCACTTCCCAAAGAACTATCATCACAGACCCCTTCAGCCGTGGGTTCATGATGACTGACTACGGAGCGATCCTTTGTAACTGGAAGTGGCTTGCCGAGAAGGCGAAAAGCTACCCAAATGTTTCTTGCAAGGATGCAACTATGCCACCGGAGTTTCCCTGCCCAAACTGCGACTACGGTTCTTCAGCGTGGATAATGCAGTCCAGACATCCCAACACAGCCGGCTGGGCACACTACATGTGCAACAATGAAAGGATATGTGGTTAATGGCATGTATGTACATTCTGTAATGCGTTTTCATACTTCTAACTTTGTCCACGCATGATAGCAGTAAGACGACCATTGCTACTTCTATAGTCTAGACAAGTATGATTGGGAGTACTTCGAGCACAAATTGTACCTGCACTATGCAGATGCACCCGAGCGCTACACCCAGTGGAAACCTTCCCCTAAGACTACAGAAGAGAAACCAAAACACCCGCCATACTACCCAAAAGATGCATATTTCTGGAAGCCCCTGTATGTGCGTTAGGAACAAGAAAAGAAGCTGAAGAAGCAGGCCGAGGCGGCTCGTTTCCAGGAGGAGCCAAAGATCGCTAATGATGACAATTATTGGGTGTGTATGTACAAGCCTAATTGGAAGAAAGCCAATGCCAACAGCGGGGGCAGCAGCCGAGCCCGCTCCGTCAAAAGTGTCCAAGCGGAGGGACATCCACTCCCGGAGACTCATCCTTGGCTCCGGCACAACGGGGGCAACAACGGGGGCCGCTGCAGGGGGAGGCACAACAGCAAGGGCTGCCCGCACTTGCTGGCATAGCTCCTGAACCTGCCTCTGCAGAGCCTGAACCAAGTCCGCAGTGGCGGTTGGTACCTCAGCCCCCGACTGTGCCGTCGGGACATGCTCCTACTCTAGCCCATGAGCATTGAGCAAAGCGCTTCCCTCAGCTACAGACTCAGCAACTCCCTAAGATGGGTGACTCCCACCTCGACCCTGGCCTCCACGGCCACGGCGACCACGGCCTCTACCCCTCGGCATGGCTGCTACAGTCACACAACCACATACTGACATAATCATAAGCACATCATCAATGTAAACAAGAGCAAAGATCAAACATCAACATATACATAGTCTCCATCAAGTAATCAAACGCAATGCAATGATGAACCAAAACCCCATCCTACTGTGCAACCAAGTGTGTCAAATTTTTAACTCAATTATTCCACTTATGCAAGTTTTAATGTTGCTATCCTATGGAAAAATTTTAATTATAACCTAAACCATGTTTCTAGGTTATCCCACATCATATTTTAGTTGAACCTAAGGTATGTCACTAAAGTTACATATTCCAAGGACCTAAAGCCCGCTCTGATACCAACTGTAACAACCCGGCATCTAATATGCCTGAATGTCACCAAACATAGGAGATACAACAACTAAATACCACAATTAAAGATAAATTACAGCAAGGGTGCAAATGCTAAAACCAAAAATTTCGGCAGCATCCCCTTTGTTTTTCCATGATTTGAAGCAACAGTAATTTTATGGCAAGATATATCATAATAAAAGACATCTAAAACAGCCATAGCAGATGATATAGCAACATCTTAAGTCTAAAATAATGAATCGAACCACTCCATAAGCTATAACAAAGTAAATGATGAAATCAAGCACACAATCAAGACATATTCCAAGTTTCATTGCACTAATCTTATTATCATAACTCCAAATGGTAAAATTGTCTAAATGTGCGGAGCTACGTGAAGAAGTGTAGCTAAGCCCCTTTCCCGCATGCCGGTTTCATGGTACCTAAAAACATCATAAAACACAAGCGTGAGTTTATCACTCAGCAAGTATATTGCAATGGAACAAGAAATAGTTTTCAATACTAACATCACTACATCTCATACTTAACATCATAATCATGGCATAATCTCATATTCAACGTCGTAACCATGTCATAATCTCATTGTACACATCTCATTAACATCAACATATATGCGATGCAATGCACATGTCTCCTCGAAGCACATACCGGTATTGCCGAGTGCACACCCGTCGGCGTGCACCCTTTTTCCCCTTCCATCTCGTAGATGGAGGGTGCCTACTCTTACTGACTCGCTCCCATACACAACCGTGGATGGGACTACGAGGTAGGTCTTTCGTGTTCACTACGTGTGAACACAGAGGCCCGCATCAGAATGGGACGCCTCTTCCATTATGAATGCACATATGACATGAACATGTATAAACTTGCATAAACATTTAATACAACGAATTCATAACCAATATGTAACCATGTTCATCATGTCATAAGCAAATATCAAGCATGTTGTGAATCATGTGATGAAAAATTGGCTTGATAATGTGCTGAAAAATTGATTAGGTTTAATCTTGCAAATTGCTTGCATAAAGGGCCAAACATTCAAACATCCAAAAAACAGAGACTTTGCTTTTGCGCCAGACCAAACATCCAAAAACAGTGAGTTTTGCATGTATGACGGACCAAACTTTTTGGTCTGTCATAAACGTGATTTTGATGCTTTTACGCTTGTTCAAGAAATCGCGTTTTTCCCATGTATGACAAACCAAATTTTTTGGTCTGTCATACACATGCTTTTGGCGAACTCGTTTTTCCCATGTATGACAAACCAAATTTTTTGGTCTGTCATACACATGCTTTTGGCGAACTCGTTTTTCCCATGTATGACAAACCAAATTTTTGGTCCATCATACACATGCTAGCGACCTCGTTTTTCCCATGTATGACAAACCAAATTTTTTGATGTCATACACATGCTAGCGACCTCGTTTTTCCCATGTATGACAAACCAAATTTTTTGGTCTGTCATACACATGCTTTTGGCGGTTTTGAGCAAAATTGAAATGGTTTGAATTTGAAATTATGAAATTTGAGATGATTTCATGATGCATGTTTTGAAGTGGACTTTATGCAATGCTCATGTGAGTAGTTGCATGGATTGACCTTGAGTCAAGTCGTGGACTTGTGCTCGGATTTGTTTTGTGGTTTGTTCATGTGCAGGTACTGCTCGAAGACGAATATGGTCGATGACAGACTAGAACTAGGTTCATGGAGGAACCGAGGTTCGACCAGGTTCCGGAGGACCGGAGGTCGTCGTGTTCAACGATGTCATGCGGGACGTTCGGGCTAAGAGAGTGGTGCACATGAAGAATGGTTAGTCACGTGAGAATGGCAGGAGGTCATTCGCGTGCAAAGTGTTAGTCACGTGAGTATGGCAGGTGGCCATACGCGTGCAAAGTGTTAGTCACGTGAGTATGGTAGGGTTGCCATACGCGTGCAAGAGTTGTACTCGCCAGGTTGGGCCAAGTAGAATTGTGTTGAATACAGTTCCTTCTAGGGAATAGGAATCGTATTCTGGGTTGGTCCTTTAAATAGGAGGGGTTGTCTCCTGTTGAAAGGGCACCAAGCAGAGCTGAGCGCATCAAGCCTTGAGCAAGTTTTAGGGTTTGTACTCTTTTGATGAGAGTACTTTAGACAAAAGAAATAAAGATCAATTCTTTCAAGATTTTTGCGTGCTACAGTAACCACGTTGCTACAGTGTTTTTCTGTCTTGGTTCTTGTTTGCTTGCTTGCTCTAAATCTAGATTGGTTTTTGATCCTTGAGTGTCATCATGATTTGATCCATCAAAAACCTTTCTAGGGTATTGATTTAGAGTTCCTCAAAGTCTAGTTGATTAAACTTTTGTCGGTTCTGTTAAAACTTTCAAGTTTACGTTAGATCAATTCTCGTCAAGTTCTGGATCAGCAAGCCTGCGAAGCTCATAACTTTTGATCCATAGGTCTGATCGAGCTGATTCTTTTTGGGTTTGATTCGTATTGGAATCTAGTTTCTTGTGTCCAAATTTCAGATTGTTTCGACGGTTGGATCTCCGGGAATTCTCATTTTACCAAGCGTCTGTCAACTGTTTTTGTTGATTACGAGGCAATCTTTTGAATCCGAGTTGGGGTGTTCTTCCAGTAGATCGAAAATTTTGTTTTAGCTTCCGCATAATCATTCACCCCCCCCCCCCTCTGATTGCTATATTCGTATACTTCGATCCTACAAGTGGTATCAGAGCGAGGTTTTTCTAATCTATCTTAACCGGTGATTAGATCAATGGATCGTTATTCGACAAAACCATGTGTGTTCGATGGTGTTGATTTTCAGTTTTGGAAAGCCAAGATGGAGGCGTTCATCCAGGCGCAGGGCTTCGCAATTTGGGAGAAGGTCTACAAGCCATACGAAGTTCCTGCAAACGACAACGTCAACGACGCCAATTGCGCACATGTTGAAGCAAACAGCAAGGCACGCAACTTGATCATCCAAGGATTGGGAAGAAGTGACTTCGACCGCGTGGTTCATCTTCGATCCGCATATGAGGTATGGAAATCTCTTTGTGATTACCATGAGGGTTCTAACACCTGTCAAAGAGGTTCGCCAAGATATTTACAAAAAGGAATACATGCGTTTTGAGATGAAACCTAGTGAATCAGAGATGACTTCTTTGCACGTTTCAATAAAATTCTTAGCAATCTACGTGCCGTTGGAGTTAGCTACACTGATGCCGCAAATGCTCGACAATTGCTTAGTGCTTTGGACATGTCGGTGTGGAGATGAAAGTAACATCTATACAGAATCTACTGTCATGAGCACACTTACATTAGATGTTCTTTATTCTAAACTAAAACTCATGAATTAGATGTTCTTGCCAGAAAGGGAATATTAAATCAATTGCTTTGATCTCTAACCCTAACATGTCAAATGCAAATTCTTCTTCTAGCTTTGCCTTGTCTTCCATGACTTCTTTAACAGATGAGCAACTTGAAGAGTTTCTGAAGAAGATCTCGCACTACTCTCTTCTCGCTTTAACAAAGCCTTGCGAGCGTGAGAATGAGAAAGAGAGGTGGTCCTCCAAGATGCTATGAGTGTGGTGACCTCAACCATATTCGCACAAATTGTCCTAAGCTTGCAGGAAAAACATCAAAGGAGGAGAAGGACAACGACAGAAGGAATGAGAAGAAAAGGTTCTCGTCAAATGATAGGAAGAAGAAGAGCTTCATCAACCGCAAGGTGGTTCACCGAGTTCTTTCTGCTCTTGAACAAGTCAATTTGAGCGATGTGGACTCGGAGAGCAGCGAAGATGATGCAACTCCAAGCAAGCATGATTTGATGGGATTGTGTCTCATGGCAAGCAGCAAGGATAGATTCACCGAGGACGGCAATGACAAATGGACTTCAATGAGGTAGATCCTTCTTATGATGAATTAGCCAATGCTGTTGCCCGTCTTGGAAAATTACTTGACAAACGTGATAGAAAAATTAAGAAACATGATATTCTTGTGAAGTCATTGAATGCTGAAATTGCTAGACTTAAGACATTTATCCCTGATGATGATACTTGTAAATCATGTGACTTAATTTACAATGAGCTCACCTTGCTTAGGAAAGAACACGCTCTTCTGTTGCATCTAAATGAGAAAAATGAGAAACATGTTAAACATGCTAGCTGTTCCACTGATGATTTGCATGGTTCAACTTCTTGTTCTAAATGCTCAACTCTTGAATTAAAATTGAAAGATGCAAATGCTAGGGTTTCTCAATTGACTGATAATCTGCTTACTCATGAGGTTTTTTCATGCTCTACTTGTCGTAAACAGAAAGGGAAGGTCAATATTCCTTGCAATAATTGTTTAACTCTTGCTAAGAAAGTTGATTACTTGCAAAATTCTTTGGAACGTTTCACTAATGGCAAGAAAAAGTTGAACATGATTTTGGATCAATCTAAGGTTAGCACAAACAAGAGAGGTTTAGGTTTTGATCCTTATGCCACATATGAAACTAAACCTCGCGACCGTTGTTCAGTGCTCCTTGCAAAATTGAGTTATCTAATGAGCCTAAGAAAATTGCTTTTCAATCTGGGTTTTATCTTCTACTATGATGAATGCAAAATGTGCTTTTACTATTAAAGCTAAACATCATGTCAAGTACACTTGCACTCATTGTGGTAGAGATGGACACTTAGTAGATTTTGCTTTAGACTAGCCAAACAAAGAAAAGAAGGAAAGAACTAAGGCTAGGTCAAATTTCAGCAAAGCACATTTTTATGCGCCTAGAGTGATGAAAACACCTTACGTTCCTAGAAACATGGGAAAAGGCAAATCTGATTTTGTGCATAAAAATTATCGTGTTGTACCTCTTGTTGTGCGTCGTGTGTCTCAAGATCGATTCCTAAAAATCTCATTCCTAACCCCAAGATCTTGAGACCTCGACATGTTTTGCTATGTAGGCTTCTCGCGAGGAAGAAGAACATATGGCTAGTGGATTCCGGATGCTCACGCCACATGTCCGGTGATAAGAATTGGTTCTCCTCCTCACTCGTGCATCTCGTGGCCGAAAGTGTTACTTTTGGAGATGCTTCTTCCTCTTCTGTTGTGGCAAAAGGTACAATAAAGGTAAGTGACAAGTTTATGTTCAAAGATGTGGCTCTTGTTGAAAATTTGAAATATAACTTGCTTTCTGTCTCACAAATGCTTGATGAAGATCTTGAGATAAGCTTTAAGAAAAATGAATGCAAAGTGCTAGATGCTTCAGGTGATCTTGTGTTCAAAATTTCTCGTTTTGGAAGAGTCTTTAAAGCTGATTTTGATGCATCACCTTCTTTTAAGCATAGGTGTCTAATTGCCAATGTTTCTAAAGATTTATTCTTTTGGCATCGTAGACTTGGTCATGTTGGTTTTGATCATCTTACGCGTGTAAGTGGTTTAGATCTTATACGTGGCTTGCCTAAGCTTAAGGGTGATAGCAATCTAGTATGTTCTTCTTGTAGACATGGTAAGATGATTGCAGGTTCACATCCACCTCTTACCATGGTGATGACAAACGCTCCAGGACAGCTTCTACATCTTGATACAGTTGGACCATCTCGAGTTCAATCCTTTGGAGGCAAACGGTATGTGCTTGTGATTGTTGATGATTTTTCTAGATACTCTTGGGTGTATTTTATGGCATCTAAGGATGAGGCTTTTAGTCATTTTAGAAGTCTTGTTCTTAGGCTTTTTGTTGACCATCCAGAGCTCTCAAGGCTATTAGAAGTGATAATGGAACTGAATTCAAAAATGCTTCCTTTGATCTCTTTTGTCTTTGAAAAAGGAATTGATCATCAATTTTCATCTCCTAGAGTGCCTCAACAAAATGGTGTAGTTGAAAGGAAAAATAGAACGTTAGTTGAAATGGCTAGAACTATGCTAGATGAGCATCACTCTCCTCGAAATTTTTGGGCTGAAGCGATTTCAACTGCTTGTTATGTTCCAAACCGTGTGTTTCGAGATCAAAATTGGGTAAGACTCCATATGAGCTTCGGTTTGGACATAGACCTTCTGCTTTCTCACTTTCGAGTTTTTGGATGCAAATGTTTTGTCTTGAAATCTGGAAATCTTGATAAATTTGAAGCTAGATCAACTGATGGCATTTTTCTTAGATATCCTGCTTCATACTCGTGGCTATCGTGTGCTTGTTTTGGAGACTAACAAAATTGTGGAAACTTGTGAAGTTACTTTTGATGAGGCTAGTCCAGGCACTAGTCCAAGCAATGCAGTCAAAGCGCATATGTTCAGGGGAGAAAATCTTTGAAGATAATGATGATGTTGAAGATGAGGTCTTGACTCTTTCTAATGCACAACAAGTCAAGCACCTTTGGCACCTACTACTACATCACCTACAAATAACCATCCTCAAGCTACAACATCATCTGTACATGCTGAAAATGAAGAAGGAGAAGGAGAAGTCTCAAAGCCAATGCTCCCTTGCACATTCGTAAAATGCATCCATCTCAGACAAATGATTGGAGACCTAAATGAGAGAGTCACTACGATCCAGTTTATTCATTCGACACTCATACTCATTCTCGCTTTAGTTACTTCTTTTGAACCCAAAGATATATCTCATTCTTTATCTGACGAATCTTGGATCAATGCCATGCATGAAGAATTAGAGAATTTTGAACGAAATAAAGTTTGGAAACTTGTCTCACCACCTCCATATTTTAATGTTATTGGAACTAGATGGGTTTTCAAAAATAAACAAAGTGAGGATGGTGTTGTTGTTAGAAACAAGGCTAGATTGGTTGCTCAAGGTTACACTCAAATTGAAGGCTTAGATTTTGATGAAACCTTTGCTCCTGTTGCTAGAATTGAAGCCATTAGAATCCTTTTAGCTTTTGCTGCATCCAAAGGTTTCAAATTGTATCAAATGGATGTGAAAAGTGCTTTTCTGAATGGCTACATAAATGAGGAGGTTTATGTCAAGCAACCACCTGGTTTTGAAAATCCAAAGTTTTCAAATCATGTGTTCAAACTAACAAAAGCTTTGTATGGTTTGAAACAAGCCCCTAGAGCATGGTATGATAGGCTAAAAACCTTTTTACTTAAAAAGGGCTTTTTAATGGGAAAGGTTGACAAAACTCTCTTTTTACTCAAGCAAGGCAATGATCAACTATTCATTCAGATTTATGTTGATGATATTATCTTTGGTGGTTCATCTCATGTTTTAGTGTCCGAGTTTTCAGAAACAATGAGGAAGGAGTTTGAGATGAGTATGATGGGTGAGTTGACATACTTTTTGGGATTTCAAATCAAGCAACGAAGGATGGTACTTTTGTGCATCAAAGCAAATATACAAGAGACTTGCTACATCGTTTTGGGATGGAAAACAAAGAAGCCGATCATGACACCTATGGAGAGCACTTGCGCACTTGACCCCTGATGAAAATGGTGAGCCGGTTGATCAAAAGGAATATAGAAGCATGATAGGTTCACTTTTGTACCTCAACGCATCAAGGCCGGATATACAATTTGCTTTGTGTGCTTGTGTGCTCGTTTTCAAGCTTCCCACGTGCTTCACATCGACAAGTCATCAAAAGGATTTTCAGGTATCTTCATGGAACTCAAGATTTTGGCATTTGGCTTTCCGCTTCCTCATGCATTAGTTTGAGATCTTTTCTCGATGCTGATTTTGGAGGATGTAGAATTGATAGGAAGAGCACTTCTGGTTCATGTCACTTCTTGGGAAATTCTCTCATTGCATGGTCATCTAGAAAGCAATCTTACATTTGCACAATCAACTTCGAATCTGAATATGTGGCTGCTGCTAGTTGTTGTTCTCAAATTCTTTGGATAGTAGCTACACTTAAAGATTATGGGGTTATTTTGGATAGTGTTCCTCTTACGTGTGATAACACTAGTGCAATTTGCATTGCTAAGAACCACGTGCAACATTCAAGAACAAAACATATTGACATCAGATTTCACTTTCTTAGAGATCATGTTGAAAAAGGCAACATTGTGCTTCATCATGTGGATACGGAACATCAATCGGCAGACATTTTCACAAAACCTTTGTCTTCTTCGCTTTGCCTTTATTCGGGAGAACTTGGAATTGTTCATCCAATGGGATTGTTTTGAGGGGGAGTTTCTTTGCCAAATTCTTTCACTTGATGAGCTCACTTTATCATATTTCTTTATATACTATGTAATTGAGCTAATATATGATAATCTAAATTGTCTCACTTGAACTAAAAATGACATTGCGGAATTCCCTGATCTGATTGCCTATAGCTAAATACTCTGTGATATCTCATTCTTCTAGGCTTGATATTGAATCCTCTTGACAAATTTGGGCTATGAAGCAAGTGTGTTTTCAGCTTTACTCTTCCATAAGACTTTTTAATCATTTTGTGCATGTTTACAATCAAAGAAAAAGAAAAGAAAAAGGGAATCAATAAAAAGGATTGTTAAAAGCAAAAAGCTTCAAGTTGTATGCTTCAGGCATGCTTTCCTTAAAAGATAAGATGTATGCTTCAAGCATGCCATTCCCTCAAATGACAAGATGTATGCTTCAAGCATGCCACTCCAAGGAAATAAAAGAAGTATGCTTCAAGCATGCCACATGCGGTTATTGTTTAAAAGATTAAACTTGGTCTACTAGATTGAAGTTGAAACCACTTGCTCGCCTGATTTGTTTGTTGCTTCAATTTTTTGTGTCCTTGTTTTTCTACTATAGGTCTTACTTTGTACTTGGATATAGTTGAGAGATTTGATATTGAGATGCATGTCATTCCCTAACTTGTTAAAATCACATCAAGATCATGTATTTTGCATATTATGTGATATATAAGGTTATATGATCGAATGAGCTCATCTTTTTCTATCTTGGCACTCCCTTGTTTCTTCTTGTGAAATCATTGCTACAAGAAAATTTTTGAACAAATTCTCTTTTGTACTCTTGATGAATCCATTGTCAAAGGGGGAGAAATTTGGGAATCATTGAAAAGATTAAGGAAAAAGGGGGAGAAGAAAAAGGGGGAGTTGTGTTTGGAAATTTGAGAATTTTGGGAGAAGTTTGGAGAATTTTGGAATTTTTGGGCACATTGCACATTCACACACATTTTCCTTCTCAGGGGGAGATTTTGTTTTACTTTTTGGTCAAAGGGGGAATTCTGTGTTTTCTTACTTTGGTCTTTGATCCTTCGGATTTCAAAATCTTTTGTAAAGTGAATGCCAAATGTTCAATTCTAAGTGGTGTTGCCAATGTTTTCATCAAGGGGGAGATTGTGAATCATGTGATGAAAAATTGGCTTGATAATGTGCTGAAAAATTGATTAGGTTTAATCTTGCAAAATTGCTTGCATAAAGGGCCAAACATTCAAACATCCAAAAAACAGAGACTTTGCTTTTGCGCCAGACCAAACATCCAAAAACAGTGAGTTTCGCATGTATGACGGACCAAACTTTTTGGTCTGTCATAAACGTGATTTTGATGCTTTTACGCTTGTTCAAGAAATCGCATTTTTCCCATGTATGATAAACCAAATTTTTTGGTCTGTCATACACATGCTTTTGGCGAACTCGTTTTTCCCATGTATGACAAACCAAATTTTTTGGTCTGTCATACACATGCTTTTGGCGAACTCGTTTTTCCCATGTATGACAAACCAAATTTTTTGGTCTGTCATACACATGCTTTTGGCGACCTCGTTTTTCCCATGTATGACAAACCAAATTTTTTGGTCTGTCATACACATGCTTTTGGCGACCTCGTTTTTTCCCATGTATGACAAACCAAATTTTTTGGTCTGTCATACACATGCTTTTGGCGGTTTTGAGCAAAATTGAAATGGTTTGAATTTGAAATTATGAAATTTGAGATGATTTCATGATGCATGTTTTGAAGTGGACTTTATGCAATGCTCATGTGAGTAGTTGCATGGATTGACCTTGAGTCAAGTCGTGGACTTGTGCTCGGATTTGTTTTGTGGTTTGTTCATGTGCAGTCTTGCTTTCAAGACGAATATGGTCGATGACAGGACTAGAACTAGGTTCATGGAGGAACTGAGGTTCGGGACTAGGTTCAGGAGGAACTGAGGTCTTGGTGGTCAAGGATGTCATGCGGGACGTTCGGGCTAAGAGAGTGGTGCACATGAAGAATGGTTAGTCACGTGAGAATGGCAGGAGGTCATTCGCGTGCAAAGTGTTAGTCACGTGAGTATGGCAGGTGGCCATACGCGTGCAAAGTGTTAGTCACGTGAGTATGGTAGGGTTGCCATACGCGTGCAAGAGTTGTACTCGGCCAGGTTGGGCCAAGTAGAGTTGTGTTGGATACGGATTCCTTCTAGGGAATAGGAATCGTATTCTGGGTTGGTCCTTTAAATAGGAGGGGTTGTCTCCTGTTGAAAGGGCACCAAGCAGAGCTGAGCGCATCAAGCCTTGAGCAAGTTTTAGGGTTTGTACTCTTTTGATGAGAGTACTTTAGACAAAAGAAATAAAGATCAATTCTTCCAAGATTTTTGCGTGCTACAGTAACCACGTTGCTACAGTGTTTTTCTGTCTTGGTTCTTGTTTGCTTGCTTGCTCTAAATCTAGATTGGTTTTTGATCCTTGAGTGTCATCTTGATTTGATCCATCAAAAACCTTTCTAGGGTATTGATTTAGAGTTCCTCAAAGTCTAGTTGATTAAACTTTTGTCGATTCTGTTAAAACTTTCAAGTTTACGTTAGATCAATTCTCGTCAAGTTCTGGATCAGCAAGCTTGCGAAGCTCATAACTTTTGATCCAAAAGTCCGATCGAGCTGATTCTTTTTGGGTTTGATTCGTATTGGAATCTAGTTTCTTGTGTCCAAATTTTAGATCATTTCAACGGTTGGATCTCCGGGAATTCTCATTTTACCAAGCGTCTGTCAATCTGTTTTTGTTGATTACGAGGCAATCTTTTGAATCCGAGTTGGGGTGTTCTTCCAGTAGATCGAAAATTTTGTTTTAGCTTCCGCATAATCATTCACCCCCCCTCTGATTGCTATATTCGTATACTTCGATCCTACACATGTCAAGTTAGCACATCATGTAGCCATATTGCAACTATGCAAGTCTAATAGTCATACAACACCCGAACCCATCCCAATACACTTGCCTTCAACCGTGGGCGACGGAGTGGCGAGAGGTTGAGGGCACTCCCGGGGTCACACCACCTGCACATAGGTACCACACACTCAAAACGTACCCACAAAATAGTACAGGAACGATCATCTACCCCGACTTCGCAAACTACCCCTAAAACTCGAAAACAGAGAATCTGTCCCGATAGGACAACGGGCTTCCAACTAGCATAACTTGAGTTCTAAAACTCCAAATTAAGTAAACGAGTACATTTTCTCGAAGCTTAGGAAATTTCCTAGCTTTTTCTAAGTATTCGCGAAGACTGAATTGACCTCTAAAATTGACTAATCTACAGATCAACACGATCTGTCCCAATCACGTCACAGTTTTGACAACGTTCGGTAAAACAACGATAACTTTTAAACGGTTGGACAGCATTTAACGTTGTTGGTGTAAAATTAAAGGTAATTCAATTACCTACAACTTTCGCAACATACGACCAACCAGAAAACACCTCTAAAATTGCGAAAACTCAAGCCCTAGGTCGGAAGTCCAATCTACCCGAAACAGAACACCATAACAATTCTAGTTTTCATCAATTCTAACTAGTTGCAGCACAACCATTTGATATAATAGCACCAAAACCTCCACTAGCACAGCACCTAATCCACCCCAAAGATTTCCCATCACCATACCTTAGCCCAACGAACGACAAACCGACGAACACTCCTCTCCCGGCCACGAACTCCCTCCAATCTTCGGATCTTCTAGGTCGCAATCCTTCGCAACTTGGAGATCAATGGAGGGGGATGAAGCGGCAGCAATGGAGGGAAGGAGACCAAGCTAGGGCCAGCTAGGGGGTGGTGGGGGAGGCGCAAGGGGGAGGAAGGGGGGCGCACGGCTAGGGGGTGTGGGTGGCGGCTAGGGTGGAGAGGAGGGGGTGGAGGCGCATGGGGGGAAGGGGGCGCATGGGGCAGCATCTATGCTGCCTAATCCCTCCTCCACTTGGGCCAAAGGCCCCCACCTCCGGCCCACAATGGTCCCTCAAGCCCACGATGGGTCCCCCAAGTCCCAAAGTCCCCCAGAAGGCCCAAAAACATGATACCGAAGACATACCGAAATGCTGGAAACGAAAAAATGACTCGTTTCGTCATCCCGTAGTGTTACATTATGACTTATTTACAATTCCAAAAGGCGCACATGTATCATAGTTGTACTTCCCGTTCATTGTTCGTCTGTGACGCCATTTGTATTGAACTGTATACACCACCTATATTTACTTGTTTTTCTATGTCATACAATACAATGGTTCCATATGCACCATCTATCTTCTCTCATTCTGTATGCCTTTTGTGCATTCACGTATACATCAATTTGATTATAATTCCACAATTTTGTAATACAACACTCAACAAAAAAGCAATAACTATCAGTTAAAATATCACAATTTTATAGTACATCACTGAACCAAATAAATTCAAAATCTATCAATTCAAATTCCCTAATTCTTTGCTACATTAGTGAACAAAAAAAATGCCCTAATTTTTTGCTACTCCCTGCCTTCATTCCGTTACTACCAACATTAAACATCACTTCTATGAATTTTTCCTTATTAATTTCTCTACGCCTTGTTACTTTCTACTTAACAAACCTCCCTATCGAATTTCTATCTAATTTTGTTAACACATATATTATTTCTATTTTTTTTTTAAATCCTAGACCATGATGTCCTATTTTCGGTATACTTATTTTCTGATTTTTTTATTTTAATAAAATTCATATGTGCTTATTTTTCCTTTCTTTCCCGTCTTTCTTTCTCTCCCCCTCTTTTTATGCTCATTTGGTTCTCTATCACCATTTGGAATAGCGACAGAGAGGTATCACCATTCCAAATGGCGACAGAAGCCACCCATTGTGGAATAGCCCTTTATCGCTATTTAAAATGGTGACAGGCTCTTTGTTACCATTCGAAATGGCGACAAAGAGCTTGTCGCCATTTCAAATTGTAACACCCCGGCATTTAATATGCCCGAATGCTACCAAACCTAGACTAAACAACATCTAAATACCACAATTAAACATAAATTACAGCAAAGGCGCACATGCTAAAAACCGAAATTTCGGCAGCATCTCCTTTGTTTTAACACGAATTGAAGCAACAATAATAATAACATGTCAATATAACATAATGAACGATAGCAATAACATGATCAAACGGACAAACAGCCACCATACCACTAAGGTTATAAATTCTATCCGTCACATGACAAATAAGGACTAATCATTTACTCATAACGACCAACGAATCATCGAAACCACAGTTTAGCTCAATGAATTAACCATAACCATAAGGGAAGGAACATGTCATTGTTAAATAGGTGATGCTAAGTGATGACGTGTGACTATCTCCCTTTCCCGCATGTCGGATTCATGGTACCTAAAAGAAAACAACATAAACACAAGCGTGAGTTCATCACTCAGCAAGTATATTGCAATGGTACAAACATAAACAATTACATGGCTTCAACAACTCACATCATGTATCATCTCATTCAGGATCATATATCCTTTTCATCATCATTATGAATGCAATGCAATGCGATGCTCATGTCTCCTTGGAAACTCATACCGGTATGGTTGAGTACACACCCGTCGGTGTGCACCCTCTCCCCCCTTCCATCCCGAAGATGGAGGGTGCCTACTCCTCGCTTACGTTCACCGCGGTGAATGGAATCACGATGTAGGACTTACTCATTGGCTCTCCGGATTAGTCATAACTTTCTCACCGACCTTTCCGGACTAGTTATAACTTTCTCACCGCCCGGGCCATGTAATCATGCCATGTATGCAATTATGCCAACATCATAATTTACTCGTACATTAACACATGGCATCATAACATGAATAACTTGTACATTAACACATGGCATCATCACATAATAAACATATTCATCATATCAATGGCAACCATTAAAGCATGGCATGTGAACATATCATATGTTCAAACTTCAATCTCAATCAATCAAACAACCTACAATCGCTATCTATTACAATACACTTGCCTCAACCACGGGCGACGGATTGGCGAGAAGTAGTAGGCCCTCCCGAGGTCACACCACCTGCACATAGGAACCACACACTCACAATCAAGCCCACAAAACAGTACGCAAACCCTCATCTACCCCGACATTGCCAACTACTCGCAAAACCCGAAAACAGCGGTTCTGTCCAGCCGGGACAACAGCTTTCCAAAAGGCATAACTTGAGCTCTGGGACTATGAATCAATTAAACAAGTACATCTTCGCGTAGCTTAGGAAATTTCCCAACTTTTTCTAGGTATAGGGAAAGACTGATTCGGACTCTAAAGTTGTTTAATCTACAAAATACCGTGATCTGTTCCAATCACGTCACAGTTTTTAACACGCTCGGTAAAACAGCCATAACTTTCAAACGGCTAGGCGGAATTTAACATTATTTATATCCACTGAAAGATAATGAAATTATCTACAACTTCTTCAACATCCGTACGGCCAGATTCAGACTCTAAATTGGCGAAAAACTTAACCCAAGGTCGACTGCTCATGCTGTCCTAAAACAGAAACGTGGCAACATCTAGATCTAATCCAATCTACTCAAGTCTAGCACCACCAATTGATCTAAAATCATTATAAACACCATTAGAACAGTACCTAGCCCAACCCCAAGGAGTCCCATGGTCATAACTTCGCCCGACGACCGAAATCCCAACGAAACTCCTCCCGGATCGCTCGCTCCTCGCTCCAATTGATGGATCCACGAGGTGCAGGGGTGGGGAGGCCACCCTAGGGCAGCAAGGGGGTGGAGGAGAGGTGGTGGAGAGGTGGGGAGGCAAGGGGGCAAGGGGGGCCGCACGGCCCAAGGGAGTGGAGGGGAGGGTCGGCTAGGGCCAAGGGAGGGGGGAGGGCGCCCAAAGGGGTGGTGGGGCGCAAGGGGCAAGGGGGAGGCCTTTTACCAGCCCCCACACCTAATCCTAATCCTAAATGGATTCCCACTCCATCCCACCAAAGCCCACAACCCCCTCTTTTAGGCCCAAACTCTTCCGGGAAGGCCCAAAACCCCGGAAACGGCTCGGAAACGCTATTAACCCCCAAACCCTAAGGTTTTAACCTTAATACCATATTTCATAATGTTTTTAACCTCATCATTCACATTTTATAAGGTTATGACACTCCGTGGTGTCACATCACTTCAAAAGGCCCAAAAACGCGAGTAAACCTCAAGCCGAAAGGTTTTATTCTCTAATTTCACATTTTATAGTGTCACACCATACCGTAGTGTCACATTCTTCCCCCCTTCAACAGGATTCGACCACGAATCCGAAGGACGCAAAAATCAACAACAAAATCCCCAAGGGACAAAAGACTTCTCTGCAGCACAAAACATCCGCACGAAAACTCAAACCGGAACAAACAACAAGCGAGTTCTCAAAATCAACACTTGGCGAGAAAAGTATTGATCTAGCTCAACTAAGGGCAACCTCTCACAGTTCGACCTTCACTTCAATTCCCAAACAGAAACTGCGTTTCAACCACAAAAGGGCTCCATCAACCCAAAAACGCTCGAATCCTCACGACAAACACTTCACACTTCTATCACAACCAACCTGACTACCACACTCCATTAAACTCAACATGACATAATTAAAGCAAGTCACAATTCCTTTAACGACCTCTCTACATTCCCGAAAATTTCCATCGAGGGGAATAACTCATTAAGGCACACTTGCCCTTCCGATACACGATCATGCTAACATTTCATTCCATCCTCTCCCAGCCAAGACTCAAATCCAAAAACAACTAATGACGACAATTGCTCACGGCAGGACAAATATCACCGAACTACCGTCAACTTCACTTCCACCCATCGCTACTCTTAATAATGGTTAAACCCATGCATCATCAATCTCCATCACAAACCACCCTTATACCACTAAGGTTCTACACCTAGCCCCAAGCTAGGATCGTAAAACCTTACCAAACCACAATTGGTTCCTTTCTTAAGAGGGTCTCGCCCTCACACAAAAACACTTAGCTATCAAGCCCAAGTGGACCACACACGACGACTCAAACCCAAAGCGTTAATAACCATTTTTGGAAAGGATTCAACAACAACCAGAGAGTATTCATTTTAATTTCCTAAGCCAAAACGCAAAGGAAACACACACATCCCTTCACCACAACCAACACCAGAAATTATTCATTCTTTTCTTTTCATACTAGAAAGCAAGGGAAATCTCGTTTCATGACATAAATGCACACTCTTCAGAAGCACTCCGGATTAGTCATATTTCCATATATGACTTTCTCACCGACCTGGCTCAATGACTCTTTTAACATTTAACATCTATACACGATGTCTTGTTTACTTTTAACCATTAATTCATCATATAACAACAACACCGAAAAGTCATTCACCAAAAGACTTCTCCCTCGGTATCACATGATTGAAATACACATAACACTGACAGTTGCGCTAAATCATATAGACTATGACGGCAACATCGTTAACAACAAAACACCACATCGTGTGAAAACCCATCATCCATTTAAAACTAACCTTGCAAAACCTCGCAAAATCAAACTCAACCCTTTGGAACAGAACATCGACTCCAAAGTCAAACATCTGCACACACAACCGCCATAAATTTTATCAAAATAGAGGGAAACTCAATCCCAAAAGAAAACTCTTCACTAACCAAATTCACTTGTGAAACATTCATAAAAATCAGACTTGTGAAACATCCGCACACCAGACACATTTTCCAAATGACTCCAACTCTAGCCAAACAGAGTTACACATCAAGGGCTTAACTCAAAAGTTTCCAACACAACCCTTTATGACCATCAGCTTCCTTTTAAAATTAATTCCAAAGATAATTCAGTGCGAACGCGAAAGGGCGCGATCGACTCAAAAACTTTTGGGGTGTAAATCCATACTCATAGCACCAACTAAACAAGTTAGCCAAAACCAAATATTTGCACAAATTTCTACGAGTTTTAGGGAAACTCTGAAACACAGCATATGGAACACCTTGACCGAAAACCCTTCAACCAAAATGGCAAACAACCAAACTAGTCCAAAAGCTTTTAAACACAAGCTCAGCATAAAAAGAACCATCTTTAGTACTCCACTACGCTTTCCATTAAAGACTTCAATAATCACTATTTACTCCCTGAGAAGCCCCAACACAATTAAACCAAAAGCTTCACAACAAATTCTTCCTCTAGTTACCATTCCCAACACTTTTAATTAGGGTTTATGATGCTTATCAAAAAGGCACCCAACCAAGACTATATTGACATGATCCCCATGGATCACCGAATCATAATACTTCTTACTCTAAATTTGAAACATAGTACTTCAACAAATCTTTCAGCAAGATCAACAGATAAATTTCATACCTCCTATATATTCACGTCTCGACAACCGAACATTATTCAGTTAAACAACGACTTCAACATGTAAATATTATCTCCACAGGGAAGAATTCGTAAGTGAGACTCTAAGTTATACTTTCATTAAGGATAAGATCATTTATCATGTTAATTATCCAAAGCTCACTCCATCGCAACATGTTAAAATTTTCCTCTATTTTAACCATGGTTTTCCAACGAGTAATCTAAACAGTTACCACCACTACTTAGTCATCAATAACAACAAAAGGGCATAATCATCAACCAACAACATTACTTTTAGCTACCCTATACATAGGTGATAACAAAATTACCACCACACAACATACTCCCATAAAAAAATAGATTGAATACTAGCATAAACACTGCCCTTAACTACATCATTAAGAATAAGTCTTATGTCTTCTCAATTGATATCAATTCTAGCATTGTAGAGACACAACTGCATACTTCCAAATATACTAGTAGTTTGCAACAACGTAAATAGCAACTCTAATCAACTTCCAAATTAAAGCCACTAGTCAACATGATTAAATTTCTCTATTAACTCGTTAGATTAGAACATCTTTAAGCAATCGGCAATGTTTCTTTAACAGTATCATTAATTTACATCATCTTAATGTTCTAACTATGCATCAAGGTTTAAACTTTTAATATTAACGAGGGTCATAAGCACTTTCAAAGCAAGGCAACAGATTCTAAGCATGTACATTAACACATTTAATCATAGTAATCTACAACACTAGAAGTTCATTTAATCTTAAGCTAAACACAAATTTTACATTTAACTAATTCAACTCACCAATTAAATTAAGAACAAATCATTTCCATAAACCACATTGTTACATACTACATGACATGCTAAACAACAATTCTTACTAGGGACAAACGATTTCAGTCAAAAGACTACTTACTTTGTTTGCAGCATTTTAGTTTTAAAGCTCATCCCAAATTCATAAGGAAACTTGACTCTAAAAAAAATTGCAATGAGACAAACCCCAAACTTGGTCATGCAAAAGGAATTCTCCAAAACACTTTTAAATCTCAAGGACTCCCATAGACGAAAATGGTTGAAAGACAATTTTCTCGAAAGGGAACCATGCGCTCAATTAAAACTTTGCAAATAAAACCTTAACACCAAAGCCCAAACTTTCACGAAACAATAAGGGTTCTTCAAAGATGATTTCTTAAACCAGCAAAATAACGAAATCAAACACCACTTACTCCTACAAAGCCACAGAATTTCAGCCACCTGACCAAGTCCGCGTAACTCCATAATAACTCCTTTAACTTCGGAGAAAAACAAACACAGGAATAAACTGAACGCTTCTTCCCCATAAAGCAATCAACAAACTAGACATCAAAACTGGAAAGGCGCCCAAAAGAAGCGCAACACTAGACTCCTCTTCTTCGTCTTCAACCAAGGAAGACAAAACCACATACCGCATACGGAACAATCCACGAAATTCCAAGACCAAACACTTTTCTTTTGATTTCAATCGACTAAAAACAAAGAAGACCAACCAAAACCGACCGTCAGGACGGTGAAAAAGCATCCGAAGGAAACCACCATCAACTCTTCTATTGGACTCCAGTCAACTACCCGATCTACGGCAGAAAGGATAAGCACTCTTCTCCTACAGGGGTTAATAGTTCTTCGGTGATGGCGCTAACCGGCCACACCGTCAAACCTCACCCTTACTATGAAATAAGAGAGGTGACCGACACCCTTCGGCACCAAAACCCCACTTTTATCACCACAACAGGAACAATTCAATCATTTATCTCATAGACATAGCAACAAGCTTTATCAAATGAAGCATTCAACATCAAAGCTTAAATACAACATTTAAGCGTAAAGAAACGATACCCATACCCTTTCCTACTGTGCATCCATTTTGTGTCAAATTTTAGATTAGTTATACCACTTTTGCAAGTTTTAATGTTGCTATCCTATGACAAAATTTTAGTTAAGACCTAAGCCATGTTTCTAAGTTATTCCACATCACATTTTAGTTGTACCCTATAGCATGACACTAAAAATACACATTCCAAGGACCTACAGCCCGCTCTGATACCAACTGTAACACCCCGGCATTTAATGTGCCCGAATGCTACCAAACCTAGACTAAACAACATCTAAATACCACAATTAAACATAAATTACAGCAAAAGCGCACATGCTAAAAACCGAAATTTCGGCAGCATCTCCTTTGTTTTAACACGAATTGAAGCAACAATAATAATAACATGTCAATATAGCATAATGAACGATAGCAATAACATGATCAAACGCACAAACAGCCACCATACCACTAAGGTTATAAATTCTATCCGTCACATGACAAATAAGGACTAATCATTTACTCATAACGACCAACGAATCATCGAAACCACAGTTTAGCTCAATGAATTAACCATAACCATAAGGGAAGGAACATGCCATTGTTAAATATGTGATGCTAAGTGATGACGTGTGACTATCTCCCTTTCCCGCATGTCGGATTCATGGTACCTAAAAGAAAACAACATAAACACAAGCGTGAGTTCATCACTCAGCAAGTATATTGCAATGGTACAAACATAAACAATTACATGGCTTCAACAACTCACATCATGTATCATCTCATTCAGGATCACATATCCTTTTCATCATTATTATGAATGCAATGCAATGCGATGCTCATGTCTCCTTGGAAACTCATACCGGTATGGTTGAGTACACACCCGTCGGTGTGCACCCTCTCCCCCCTTCCATACCGAAGATGGAGGGTGCCTACTCCTCACTTCCGTTCACCGCGGTGAATGGAATCACGATGTAGGACTTACTCATTGGCTCTCCGGATTACTCATAACTTTCTCACCGACCTTCCCGGACTAGTTATAACTTTCTCACCGCCCGGGCCATGTAATCATGCCATGTATGCAATTATGCCAACATCATTATTTACTCGTACATTAACACATGGCATCATAACATGAATAACGTGTACATTAACACATGGCATCATCACATAATAAACATATTCATCATATCAATGGCAACCATTAAAGCATGGCATGTGAACATATCATATGTTCAAACTTCAATCTCAATCAATCAAACAACCTACAATCGCTATCCATTACAATACACTTGCCTCAACCACGGGCGACGGATTGGCGAGAAGTAGTAGGCCCTCCCGAGGTCACACCACCTGCACATAGGGACCACACACTCACAATCAAGCCCACAAAACAGTACGCAAACCCTCATCTACCCCGATATTGCCAACTACTCGCAAAACCCGAAAACAGCGGTTCTGTCCCGCTGGGACAGCAGCCTTCCAAAAGGCATAACTTGAGCTCTGCGACTCTGAATCAATGAAACAAGTACATCCTCGCGTAGCTTAGGAAATTTCCCAACTTTTTCTAGGTATAGGGAAAGACTGATTCGGACTCTAAAGTTGTTTAATTTACAAAATACCGTGATCTGTTCCAATCACGTCACAGTTTTTAACACGCTCGGTAAAACAACCATAACTTTCAAACGGGACAGAACCTCTGTTTTTGGGTGTTGCGAGTAGTTGGCGATGTCGGGGTAGATGAGGGTTTGCGTACTGTTTTGTGGACATGTTTGTGAGTGTGTGGTACCTATGTGCAGGTGGTGTGACCCCGGGAATGCCTTCTACTTCCAGCCAATCCGTTGCTCGTGGTTGAGGCAAGTGTATTGTAATGGATAGCGATTTGTAGGTTGCTTGTTGAGAATAGATGAAATTGACTATATGATATGATCACTTGCCATGCTTTAATGATTGCCAATGATATGATGAGCATGTTTATTATGTTATGATGCCATGTGTTAATGTACAAGTTAAATATGATGTTGGCATAATTGCATACATGGCATGTTACATGGCCCGGGCGATGAGAAAGTCATAACTAGTCCGGGGAAGGTCGGTGAGAAAGTTATGACTATTCCGGAGAGCCAATGAGTAAGTCCTACATCGTGATTCTATTCACCGCGGTGAACGGAAGCGAGGAGTAGGCACCCTCCATCTTCGGGATGGAAGGGGGGAGAGGGCGCACACCGACGGGTGTGTACTCAACCATACCGGTATGAGTTTCCAAGGAGACATGAGCATAGCATTTGCATTGCATACATAATGATGATGATGATGATAATGATATGTGATCATGAATGAGATGGTTTACATGATGTGAGATATTATTGCCATGTAATTGTTCTTGTTGTACCATTGCAATATGCTTGCTGAGTTTCGAACTCACGCTTGTGTTTTCTTGTTGTTTTAGGTACCATGAGACCGGCATGCGGGGAAGGGAAATAGTCACACTTCCGCACGTAGCTTCACTCATTTGATTCCACAAGTCATTCAATTAGTTTTTGATAATAAATTGCGTGTGATGATTATTGCTTTAAGGTTTTAGCTTTGCTAAATGAGTCTTATTGTTCGTTTGACTCTTGGAGACATTACATGTTTGAAACTAGACTTATATTGTTGCTAAGTCGTTAATTACTGCTGTTTTTAGTTCTCTCATATTCCATATATTGCTATACTGTTGTTGCTCCTTCAAATCATGTTAAAACAAAGGAGATGCTGCTGAAATTTTGGGTTTTAGCATTTACTCCTTTGCTATAATTTACCTTAATTCAGGGTATTTAGATGTTGTTTAGCTCATGTTTGGTAGCATTTTAGTCTATGTTTGGTAGCATTCGGGCATATTAAATGCCGGGGTGTTACAGTTGGTATCAGAGCGGGCTGTAGGTCCTTGGAATGTATTTTTAGTGTCATGCTATAGGGTACAACTAAAATGTGATGTGGAATAACTTAGAAACATGGCTTAGGTCTTAACTAATATTTTGTCATAGGATAGTAACATTAAAACTTGCAAAAGTGGTATAACTAATCTAAAATCTGACACACAATGGATGCATAGTAGGAAAGGGTATGGGTATCGTTTCTTTACGCTTAAATGTTGTATTTAAGCTTTGATGTTGAATGCTTCATTCGATAAAGCATGTTGCTATGTCTATGAGATAAATGATTGAATTGTTCTTGTGGTGGTGATAAAGTGGGGGTTGTGGTGCCGAAGGGTTTCGGCCACCACTTTTGTTCATAGTAAGGGTGAGGTTTGACGGTGTGGCCAGTTAGCGCCATCACCAAAGAACTATTAACCCCTATAGGAGAAGAGTGCTTACCCCTTTCTGTCGTAGGTCGGGTAGTTGGCTGGAGACAAATAGAAGAGTTGACGGTGGTATCCTTCGGATGCTTTCCACCGTTCCGACGGTCGGTTTTGGTTGGTCTTCTTGTTTTTTTTTCGATTAAAATCAAAAGAAAAGTGTTGGTCTTGGATTTTCGCGGATTATTCTGTATGCGGTATGTGGTTTTGTCTTCCTTGGTTGAAGACGAAGAAGAAGAGTCTAGTGTTGCGCTTCTGTTGGTCGCTATTAATTTTTGCTTTGACACCCGGTTTTGCTGGTTATTGTGGATTGTCTTAGAGAGGAAACATTTGTGGTTGTTGTCCTCCCTATCTAAGAAAAGAGTTGAAGTTCTCCTAGTGCCGACCTTACGTTGGGTGGAGCTAAGTTTTGAATCTTTATCGGAAAAGGTTTGATTGAACATTTGATTTTCCCTGGGGCCTCCTTCTTCCTTCTTGGAAGTATAGATCTTGAGATTTCTTGAAGAGTTTGTGGGCAAATTTAGGAATTTGAGAGTTGAGCTCTCCTGCATTTCTGTTGGAGTTTTGTTTTTCTTCCTTGCCTGGGAAAGGAGAAATTGTCTATCGGTGTTCGTTCTGGTTCTTGAGCTGTGATTATCTTTAAAAGTTGAGTTGCATCCTGTTTGTCAAGTGTTCGTGCCCCATGAAGGTGTTTAGAAAAGTTTATGTCCGTGCTATGTAGTAGGTAACAATGTGGGTTATAGGATGACGTATTGTTAAGTTAATTTATGAGTTGAAACAATTCAATGCAGTTGTTACCTCTAGCTTGAGAATAAATAGACTACTAGTGTTGTAGTTTACTCTTAGCGAGAATGATTCAATGTGTTAATGTACATGCTTAGAATCGGTTGCTTTGCTTTAAAATTGCTTATGACCCCCGATTATGTTTAAAGTTTTAAACCCTGATGCATAGTTAAAACATTAAGATGATGTAGACTGTTATTATTGTTAAAGAAACTTTGCTGGTTGTTTAAACATGTTCTAATATAATGGAATAATCGAGAAATTTAATCGTGTTCCCTAGTGACTTTAATTTGGAAGTTGATTAGAGTTGCTATTTACGTTATTGCAAACTACTAGTATATTTGGAAGTATGCAGTTGTGTCTCTACAATGCTAGTATTGATATCAATTGAGAAGACATAAGACTTATTGTTAATGATGTTGTTAAGGGCAGTGTTAATGCTAGTATCAATCTATTTTAATAGTTGGAGTATGTTGTGTAGCGATAATTTTGTTGTAACCTATGTATAGGGTAGCTAAAAGCAATGTTGTTGATTGATGATTATGCAAATTATTGATATTGATGACTTGGTAGTGTTGTTAATTGTTGGAAACCATTGATCCAATAGAGAAAAGTGTAAAACTGTGGAATTATGTCGAGTACATGTTGTGATGGGATGAACAATGGATAATAAACATGATGTAAGATTTTAATCTTAATGAATGCATATCTTATAATCCTATTTACGAATTTTATCTTGTAGAGATGTTAATTATTTGTGGAAGTCATTGATTGAACAAGTTTCAATTGTCAAGATTTTGACGTATGGATAGTATAAAATTTATAGGTTGACCATGCTCAAGTAGCTGTTGAAGTACTATGTTTGAAATATAGAATATGTTGTTATATGATTTGGTGATCCGTGGGGATCATGTCAATGTAGTCTTGGTTGGGTGCCTTTGTGATAAGCATCTTAAACCTTAATTAAAAGTGTTGGGAATGGTAACTAGAGAAAGAAAATGTTATGTAAATTTTGTTAAATCCGGTTGGACTCTCTTGATGAGTAAATCGTGATTTTTGAATGCTTAAATGGTAGGTGTAGTGGAATACAAGTTATGTTGGGATTCATGCTGAGCTGGTGTTTAAAACCCTTTCAACTAGTGTGGTTGTTTGCCATTTTGGTTGAATGCCTTCGGTCAAGGTATTCCTTGTGTTGTGTTTCCGAGTTTCCCTAAAACCCGTAGCTATTGGTGCCAATCTTTGGTTTTGGCTATTTTGTTTAATTTGTGTTATGAGTATGGATTTACACCCAAAAGTTTTTGAGTGGATCGCGCTCCTTTGCGTTCGCACTGAAATATCTTTGGAATAAATTTTAACGGAAGCAGATGGACATAGTGGGTTGTGTTGGAAACTCTTGAGACTTAATTTGTAACTCTTTTTGATGGGAGATGGATTTATTTGCATAATGTGTGTGATGTTTGCGAGTGCTTCAAAAAGGTGGATTTTATAAATGTTTTATAAAATGATTTTGTTAGTGAGGTGTTCCCTTTTGGAAATGAATTTCCCTCTCCTTGAGAAAATTTGTGACGGTTGTGGGAGCAGATGCTTGACTTGAAATTTTGATGTTCTCTTCCAAAATGTTGAATTTGGTTGAAATGCAATGTTTTGCAAGTTCAGTTTTCAATTGATGTGAGTTCCACGTGGTGTTTTGCTGTTATCGGTGTTGCCGTCATAGTTATAAGATTTAGCGCAACCGTCAATGTTATGTGTGTTTCAAACATGTGATACCGAGGAAGTAGTCAGTTGGTGAATGATTATTCGATATTGTTGTTACATGAAGAATGAATGGTGAAAAGGAAGCATGACATTGTTTATAGATGTTTAATGATGAGAAAGTCGGTGAGCCAGGTCGGTGAGAAAGTCATACATGGATATATGACTAATCCGGAGTGCTCTTGAAAAGTGTGCATGCATGTCATAAATCGAGATTTCTATTTCTCATGCGGTATGAAAAGAAAACAATGAAGAATTTCTGGTATGTTGGTTGTGGTGTAGGACATTTGTGCTTCCTTCGCGTCTTGACGTAGGAAATTAAAATGAGTACTCCTTTGTTGTTGCCAAATTCTTTCCACAGTGGCTTTTAGCGCTTTTGGGGTTCGAGTTGTTGTGTGTGGATCAATTTGGGGTTCATGGTTTATGGTTGAGTTCACCCAATACAAACCTTCTTGGAGAATCGGGTCGTTGATGGGTTCCACGGTAGGGTTGATTAAACTATTAGTGGACCACTTGGTGGTTGCAAGTAATTGCTTTATCCTTTCGAAGTGTATTGGATCTTTTGTCGCTGATCTCTGAGCGAGTTGTGTCGACCGATGTGGATTGCTCGGTTGGATGTTGTTTTTATGCGGGTTTTCAGAACCGTGGCCATAAAGTAGGCTTCTCCTTTCGGTGGTAGTGGGGTGGATGTTGGTCTTGTTGTAAAAGATCAGAATGTAACCCCGATAGTTCAAGCAGTTAGTAATCTTAGAGTGTTGTGTCTCACTTGGTTTGCGTCGTCTCGAATACGACGAACCACAGTTGAGAGGTTGAGACATGAATCACTGTATACATCAATTTGATTATAATTCCACAATTTTGTAATACAACACTCAACAAAAAAAGCAATAACTATCAGTTAAAATATCACAATTTTATAGTACATCACTGAACCAAATAAATTCAAAATCTATCGATTCAAATTCCCTAATTCTTTGCTACATTAGTGAACAAAAAAATGCCCTAATTTTTTGCTACTCCCTGCCTTCATTCCGTTACTACCAACATTAAACATCACTTCTATGAATTTTTCTTTATTAATTTCTCTACGCCTTGTTATTTTCTACTTAACAAACCTCCCTATCGAATTTCTATCTAATTTTGTTAACACATATATTATTTCTATATTTTTTTTAAAATCCTAGACCATGATGTCCTATTTTCGGTATACTTATTTTCTGATTTTTTATTTTAATAAAATTCATATTTGCTTATTTTTCCTTTCTTTCCCCTCTTTCTTTCTCTCCCCCTCTCTTTTTATGCTCATTTGGTTCTCTATCACCATTTGGAATAGCGACAAAGAGGTATCACCATTCCAAATGGCGACAGAAGCCACCCATTGTGGAATAGCCCTTTATCGCTATTTAAAATGGTGACAGGCTCTTTGTTACCATTCGAAATGGCGACAAAGAGCTTGTCGCCATTTCAAATGGTTATAGAGGGGTATTTTTGTTATTTTTTAACCCATATATTATTTATTTAATTTTTCATTAAAATATTATTATTTAAAAAATCCAGATGCTTTTGCTGTAGAATTATTAATTTTGGTGATGTGTTAGTCGCAGATGAATCCATGGATTAAAGTTGGGCAAATATGAGATCGAAACCATCTTCCTATGTAGACTATGTGGGAATGTCATATAAAAGTGTTTAACAAATTCTAAAAAATTATCATATGTAAACATTGTATAAGAGTGTTTAACAAATCTTAAAACATTATCATATATGTAACATCCCAAAATTTAATAAAAGATAAAAATAAAATTTTGCAATATAAGTTTGTTTAATTCTTTAATTACCCGAATTTAATTGTCTTTTTAGTGATTTCACTATTGAAAGGTAATTAATTTGGAATTAGTAAAAAGAGAAAAAAGTAACAAGATAAAAAGTAAATATATGTCAAAAATCTACAAAAATAGTATAAAAATTCCTAGAGATTTCTGGAAACATGATTTGGCAGTCAAAAATCAATGTGAAACCATTTAATCAAGGATTGATGGATTTTATTAATGTAATGTGATACTAAACAGTGCAAAGAAATAATTTTATAAAATTTTAATAAACTTTCTTGTATCTAAAATTTTTACCATATGATCTTTCGTCATTGTTCACCTCTAATAAAATTTTTAAAAATTAATTACATAGTTAGTACTTTTTCCATTATTTGTTTCAATTCTAAAAGTATGCAAATTTGAATAAAAGAATTATTACAAAGAATTACTTATGTAGTAAACTTGAAATTTTTATGCAGATACCCTGAGATCAATTCAAACTTGGTCAAAAAGTTTCAAAAATTAATAAGTTAGTTTATCCCCTCAATTAAAATTTTGAACAGTCTCTAATGTCATATTTTTTTAGCAAAAAAATCTACTAGTGAAAGATCGAGATGGCAATCAGAGTGGGGGCGGTGAATGATTGCGAGTTAAAATTTTCTCCACCTTCTGGACAACAAAAGACCAATCAAAAACCTCACTATAGTATAGAGGGCAGTAGTACCGACTGCCGATCGCTCGATTTGTGCGGTAGTACCGAACTTAATAATAGTGCACGAAAATCAGCATGATCACAAAGGCAAATTTGATGGAACTTTAGATCAGCTGATTCAAAGTACAAGCAACTTGCTAGGCACTTTCCTAAGGATGTCAAGAACTTGTTCCACCCTGTGACACCACGGAGTGTCGTAACCTTATTTAATGTGCTTGATAAGGTCAAAAACATTATGAAATATGGTATTGGAGGTTAAAACCATACGCTGTGAGGTTTAATCGCATTTCCGGGCCGTTTCCGGGGATTTTGGCCTTTCCGGGGGGTTTGGGCCTAAAAGAAGGGGTTGTGGGCTTTGGTGGGATGGAGTATGAGTCCATTTAGGACTAGGAAACCTGTTTGGGGTTGGTAAAAGGGGCTCCCCTGCCCCTTATGCGCCCCACCCCTCCCCTTGTGCGCCCACATCCCCCCCTGAGCCCTAGCCGCCACCCCCCTTTGGTCGTGCGCCCCCTTCCCCTTGACCCTTTGCTCCCCACCTCTCCACCACCTCTCCACCACCTCTCCACCCCCCTTGCTGCCCTAGGGTAGCCTCCCCACCCCTGCACCTCGAGGATCTATCCGTTGGAGCGAGGAGCGAGGAGCGATCCGGGAGAAGATCTATTGGGTTTTCGTGCGTCGGGCGAAGGTATGGCCATGGGACTCCTTGGGGTTGGGCTAGGTACTGTTGTAAGGATCAATATCATGTTTTTAGATCAATTGGTGGTGCTGGAATTGAGTACATTGGATTAGATCTAGAAGTTGCCACATTCTCTGTTTTGGACAGCATGAGTAGTCGACCTAGGGTTTAGTTTTTCGCCAATTTAGAGTCCGAATTTGGTTGTCCGACTGTTGAAAAAGTTGTACATAATTTCAATATATTTTTGTGGGTATAAATAACGTCCAATTCTGATCATCCATTTGAAAGTTATGGCTGTTTTCCCGAGCGTGTTAAAATCTGTGACGTGATTGGAACAGATAACGGTATTCTATAGATTAAACCACATTAGAGTCCGAATCAGTCTTTACTTATACTTAAAAAAAGTTGGGAAATTTCCTAAGCTACGCGTGGATGTACTCTTTTAATTTATTCGGAGTCCCAGAACTCAAGTTATGCCTTTTGGAAGGCTGCTGTCCCAACAGGACAGAACCTTTGTTTTTGGGTGTTGCGAGTAGTTGGCAATGTCGGGGTAGATGAGGCTTTGCGTACTGTTTTGTGGACATGTTTGTGAGTGTGTGGTACCTATGTGCAGGTGGTGTGACCCCGGGAGTGCCTTCTACTTCCCGCCAATCCGTTGCTCGTGGTTGAGGCAAGTGTATTGTAATGGATAACGATTTGTAGGTTGCTTGTTGAGAATAGATGAAATTGACTATATGATATGATCACTTGCCATACTTTAATGATTGCCAATGATATGATGAACATGTTTATTATGTTATGATGCCATGTGTTAATGTACAAGTTAAATATGATGTTGGCATAATTGCATATATGGCATGTTACATGGTCCGGGCGGTGAGAAAGTCATAACTAGTCCGGGGAAGGTCGGTGAGAAAGTTATGACTATTCCGGAGAGCCAATGAGTAAGTTCTACATCGTGATTCCATTCACCGCGGTGAACGAAAGCGAGGAGTAGGCACCCTCCATCTTCGGGATGGAAGGGGGGAGAGGGTGCACACCGACGGGTGTGTACTCAACCATACCGGTATGAGTTTCCAAGGAGACATGAGCATAGAATTTGCATTGCATACATAATGATGATGATAATGATATGTGATCATGAATGAGATGGTTTACATGATGTGAGATATTATTGCCATGTAATTGTTCTTGTTGTACCATTGCAATATGCTTGCTGAGTTTCGAACTCACGCTTGTGTTTTCTTGTTGTTTTAGGTACCATGAGACCGGCATGCGGGGAAGGAAAATAGTCACACTTCCGCACGTAGCTTCACTCATTTGATTCCACAAGTCATTCAATTAGTTTTTGATAATAAATTGCGTGTGATGATTATTGCTTTAAGGTTTAGCTTTGCTAAATGAGTCTTATTGTTCGTTTTACTCTTGGAGACATTACATGTTTGAAACTAAACTTATATTGTTGCTAAGTCATTAATTACTGCTGTTTTTAGTTCTCTCATATTCCATATATTGCTATACTATTGTTGCTCCTTCAAATCATGTTAAAACAAAGGAGATGCTGCCGAAATTTTGGGTTTTAGCATTTACTCCTTTGCTGTAATTTACCTTAATTCAGGGTATTTAGATGTTGTTTAGCTCATGTTTGGTAGCATTCAGGCATACTAGATGCCGGGGTGTTACACACCCATCAGTCCATAGGATTGAAGTCAAAGTTCCAAACTTTCTTGAATCAGAGGAAGAGTGCACCAAAACTTGTAAAAAAAACAAAAATATGTGATCATGGCTTGCTCGTGGGATTTTGATGATCAAAATACATCACAGCAAGCTAGAACACAAGAACAACTTTCAAACGCGATCTATAAAGAAATCTTCATGGAAGAACAAAAGATCAGTTTCTCGCAAAAATGTATTCAAGTTTGCCTAGAGGATTGGGATATAATCTCAGAGAAGAATTATTCAATCAATCACTCATCTTCAGCAAGAAGAAGCAAAAGCAATTAGAAGGAGGGTAGGCAATACCAACTTACGTAAGTGTAAATTATGAGTAATTAAATGCAGGAAGTAAATACTAAATTTAAATTACGGAAAGTAAAGACATGATGTAATGTGGAATTTAAATTTATAATTAAGAGAACAAAATTTTCTTTTCTTTGGAAGGTTTACAAAGCCTCACAACAAGTGGGCAAAGCTCAATGGAGCACACACAACATTCAAGAAGGGAAGGCTACCCCTGCCCCACTATTTATATAGTTTGTGGGCTATCCTCAACCATTGGATGAGTTGCTGCAATTCTATACAACCCTCCAAAGGTCAGGATTGAATCCCACACACTTATCCATTGGGCTAACCCAAAACTGTCGAGACCCGAATTTGCAAATCCAGACCCTCTATGTATTCAACACTAGTCCATGATCACGCTAGTGCACACAGTCTCAACATCGGTAAATATCACAATCATACACATCGATAGCAATAAAGTACTTTAATTAAGATAACCAAACTGGTTGCTCGACCTTATGGTCAAGTTACAAGAGTACACCACACAGGGCGAGAACTTATTATGGAAATAAATTGCAGCGGAATAAAAACATCAACGTGGCTCCATCTAGTATACCACAGGCAACTGACTGGGCTCGCTCCCTAAGTAGACGGCTCCTCCTGAAGTTCTTCCTCCAAAGCTGGCGTCGCTTCTCCTTCAACTGATGTTGTATTGTGGCAAGGGTGAGTACTTGGTACTCAGCAAGTCATGCACAGAATGCAAACTAATATTCTATATGCATGGCTTATTACAAAGGATAGGCTAACAGATACATTTGCAGTAAAACAGCAGTAAACAAGTAGCGTAAGTAGATTTGAAAGCAATAAAGGTAAAGATTATATTAATAACTTTTTTAGGAGTTAAATTAACACTTTTCCTTTCCTAATCCACATTTCCATCAACGTCATTATTTATCCCAACCAAACTTTCCAAGTCCAAGTTGTTTTCATGAAAATCTAACCCTTGACTGTAATCCCCGAGCAATGTCCAGTGCCGCGGACATGGCTATTCGAATAGATTTTACACACTGCAGAGGTTATGCACTTTACCCACAAGATACAGTCAAACACCACAAAGGCGAGTGATCGTAACAAAGCGTTTCAGAGACCGCAAACAAAACAAGTGAACATCTCTGGCTTCTGTCATACACCATCCCTTCCCTTAATGGAGGCGAAGTATGGGACCGACATACCGTTGGACGAGTACCATACCATAGCACTGGTACGCTCCCCTTTCAAGCTACACAAAAGGTGTAGTTGACACCCCGAGGTACCACATGCAAGTTATTAGTAGCTTACTCGACTAGGTCCGTCCCATTGCGGACATGTGGTTGCACGTTTGACTCAGATCAAAGGCTTGCAAGGTTAAGTCCTTAGGGTGACCAGGACAAGACTACCCGAAGAACCAAAACAACATTCCCTGTGCCACTCATGGCCCACCATATCATTCTTACCACTTGCCCCGGTCTAAATCTATTTACCAAACCCAGTTGATTACCATGCACCACGTGCCATCAACAATCACAACACGTGATACTTCTCCAAAACAGGTTCAATATCTCGTTAAATCAATATTAACATTTGATTGTCCAAAATCATGTCATGTGCACGTAGCAGGTCAGTGCTCGTCATTGTAACACCCCGGCATTTAATACGCCTGAATGCTACCAAACATAAGCTAAACAACATCTAAATACCACAAGTTACCATAAATTCCAGCAAAGGTACATATACTAAAAACCGAAATTTCGACAGCATCTTCTTTGTTTTAACATGAATTAAAGGAGCAACAACAGT
The DNA here is from genome assembly GCA_036346355.1 of Rhipidocladum racemiflorum. Lineage (NCBI taxonomy): Eukaryota > Viridiplantae > Streptophyta > Magnoliopsida > Poales > Poaceae > Rhipidocladum > Rhipidocladum racemiflorum. Next base: position 14,564,391 of record CM070584.1, read on the forward strand.
ATAGCAATGTATGGATTATGAGAGACAACTAAAAACAGCAATAATTAACGACTTAGCAACAATATAAGTCTAGTTTCAAACACATAATGTCTCCAAGGGTCAAACGAACAATAAAACTCTCTATAGCAAAGCTAAACCTTAAAGCAATAATCATCACACGCAATTTATTATCAAACTAATAGAATGACTTGTGGAATCAATATGGTGAAGCTACGTGTGGGCGTGTGACTATTTCCCTTCCCCGCATGCCGTTCTCATGGTACCTAAAATAACAAGAAAACACAAGCGTAAGTTCGAAACTCAGCAAGCATATTGCAATGGACAACAAGAACAATATCATGGCAATAACATCTCCCATCATATATATCACCTCATTCATGAACACTTAACAATATCTTCATCATTATGTATGCAATGTAATGCAATGCTCATGTCTCCTCGGAAACTCATACCGGTATGGTTGAGTACACACCCGTCGGTGTGCACCCTCTCCCCCCTTCCATCCCGAAGATGGAGGGTGCCTACTCCTCGCTTCCGTTCACCGCGGTGAATGGAATCACGATGTAGAACTTACTCATTGGCTTTCCGGATTAGTCATAACTTTCTCACCGACCTTTCCGGACTAGTTATGACTTTCTCACCGCCCGAGCCATGTAACATGCCATGTATGCATTTATGCCAACATCATATTTAACTCACATATTAACACATGGCATCATAACATATTAAACATGCTCATCATATCATTGGCAATCATAAAAGCATGGCAAGTGATCATATATCATGTAGTCAATTCCATCTATTCTCAACAAGCAACCTACAAATCGCTATCCATCACAACACACTTGCTTCAACCACGGGCAACGGATTGGCGGAAAGTAGAGGGCACTCCCCGGGTCGCACCACCTGCACATAGGTACCACACGCTCACAATCATGTCCACAAAACAGTACGCAAACCCTCATTTACCCCGACATTACCAACTACTCGCAAAACCTAAAAACAGAGGTTCTGTCCCGTCGGGACAGCAGCCTTGCAAAAGGCATAACTTGAGTTCTGCGACTCCGAATCAATTAAACGAGTACATCCTCGCGTAGCTTAAGAAATTTCCCAACTTTTTCTAGGTATATGGAAAGACTGATTCGGACTCTAAAGTTGTTTAATCTACAAATTACCGTAATCTGTTCCAATTACGTCACAGATTTTATCACGCTCGGTAAAAGCCATAACTTTCAAACGGCTGGGCGGAAATTAACGTGCTTTATACTCACTGAAAGATAATGAAATTATCTACAACTTCTTCAACATCCGTACGGACATATTCGGATTCTAAATTGACGAAAACGCAAACCCTAGGTCGACTGCTCATGCTGTCCAAAAAACAGAACGTGGCAACATCTAGATCTAATCCAAATTACTCAATTCCAGCACCACCAATTGATCTAAAAACTTGATAAACACCCTTAGAACAGTAACTAGATCAACCCCAAGGATTTCCATGGACATACCTTTGCCCGACGCACGAAAACCCAATAGATCTCCTCTCGGTTCGCGCGATCCCCTTCCTCGCTTCCAAATCCACCGGATCTCCTCGTCGCGGAGCGCTCCAATGGATGGATCTTCGAGGTGGTGAGGTCAAGAACTCACCTAGGCACAGCAAGGGAGGTGGAGAGGTGGTGGAGAGGGTGGTGGCGCAGGGGGAGAGGCTTGGGGGAGGTGGAGGCGCCCAAGGAGGAGGTGGGGAGGTGTGGGAGGCGGCTAGGGCACTTGGGGCGCAAGGGGCAGGGGGAGGACACCCAAAAGGGCAAGGAAACCCCCCTTTAACCAGCCCTAAGCCCCTTTCCTAATCCTAAATGGATTCCCACTCTATCCCACCAAAGCCCACAACCCCCTCTTTAAGGCCCAAATTCCCCCGGGAAGGCCCAAAACCCCGGAAACGGCCCGACAACGCTATTAACCTCCATACCTTATGGTTTTAACCTCTCATATCATATTTCAATATGTTTTTGACCTCATCATGCACCTTTTATAAGGTTACGACGCTCCGTGGTCACAACACTTCAAAAGGCCCAAAAACGCGAGTAAACCTCAAGCCGAAAGGTTTTATTCTCTAATTTCACATTTTATAATGGCACACCATACCGTAGTGTCACAGTCATTTACCTCGGTCGTAGCAGTAACCTATCGGTCATACTGTACAGTGCACACATAAATGTAGCAGCACCTAAATTGGAAAACAGTGATCATATGTATTAGCTGTGGTATTGCATAACGAAATAGCAAAGCACAAACTGGGTAAGTAAAAATACATAAAGCAAACAAAGCAATTAAATAGCTAAAAGAAACTCTTATCACCCAAGAAGAAATCTCATTGTGCCACGTTGATCTATCGGTGGACAAAGGAAAGAATGACAGACAAAGCATGAATATGTATAGAAGCTATGCATGTTAGGCGAAGTCTAAGACACAAACACTTGTAGGCTATATTTTTTTATATCTCAGAAAAGTTGGGTTAATGTGTCACCTCAGAAAGGAATGAGAGTCTGATCGTTATCAAGTGCTCTGATGCATCCCCTTAAGGCAAGCAAACTTTTATTGATCTCAGCACCCTCAATTCTACATTGTATTTTGAAAAGGGCAGTTCAGTATAACAAAACATCTAGATATTCATGACGCAAAAAATTTACTAACATAATATCTACAATCATACTATTAATTAGTCCTATTCCAAGCAAGTAGCACCACATCTAGCAGCACCTATTCCACATCGGTAACATAAACCTCCATTGCTCAGTGGCTCACGTTCATTCAGCGATTCGAGCACTGGGCGATTGACCAGTCAATTTACCGAACATATTGATTCTTGTCCCTCACCTTCTTACCAGTCAATTTACAGAACATACTGATTCTTGTCCCTAAGGTGCTCAGCATTTGCCTGGCTAACTTAAGCATGGAATTATAGCATCATTCACAACACTGATAGAGAGCCACAAGTCAGGAAGGTACACTATTCTTAAAGAAGCGGGACTACCTGCTTGAAAGAGAGGTATTTCCCGTGTCATCATGATCGGCATTTCTTGCAGGAACCTCACTTGGAGTTACTTGATGGTTTTTGCTCCCCCAATCACCTCTAGCTTAAACAGGGGAACACATTGGAGATTGTATGTGAGGATACGATGTCTGGGGCACAATATCAAGGTTGCTTTTGCTCTGGGGAAGTAAAGAAGTTAGAGGAAGCATGTGTTGCAAGGGTAATGACGAAGGAGTATAGAGCCATACTGAAGTAACCAATGCTATTCCAAGATGAGCGGTGGGTCACTGTACAGGAAGATTGGTATTATTTGATAATTCAGTTTTCTATGAAGTAATCTGACATCGGGACTCCCTTAATTTCTCCTGCATCATCCAAGTTTGCACACAATGCAACTTCAAAGTTCTGTAAGAAAAATATCAGCAATAAGCTATGCAAGCATGACAAGCTCACTACTGAGTACACTATGCACACATTGTGGTTCTTTTAAGATTAAATGCATAATTACTGTAGATTACTGGCTCACCTCAGTGATAATAAATTGCTCCTGCAAATGCTTAAACAAAACCTACAGGGCAAGCAACACACATTAAGCAAAAGTTTAACTTGGATACTGTTGCCTTCAACTCAGTTAGGCACAGAAACAGAAGCAACTTGATTGCATGTTCTGAATTTAAATTGTTTTCAAATTGCTTTTGTCCATGAATTAAAGTATTGCCTATTTCTTAGCTGAACTTAATGTCATTTTTTAACATTTTTGCGCCTTGAACAGCAATAATAATATTTTAGGTGCAAATTGCTAAATGATGGCACCCTGGCAAACACCAGCGCAAATCAGAAAACAGAGCATACCTTCAAACTACTAACAATGTATTGAGCATCAAGAACAGAAGGACGTATGTTGTCAAATTCAGACAGAATAGGCAGCAAAGAAGATAGGAAAGTTGATCTTTCTTGATGTGCAGCCTATACAGTAACATAAGCAAATTTCATTATCTTTTCAATTTCTATACTACTACATCTAAAAATGAACACTCAGTAACAAACACTGATATCAACAGGTTATCCAGAATAAATGACTAAGGTAAGCTAACGTAGCAGAAGAAATACAAAAATCAATTGGAACTCTGTTTACCTTCAGTACTTTGGATGGGCAGTAGAAAGAAAAAAAATCCCTCTGTCAAGGACTCTCAAGGAGTTGTTTGTAAAATTGTATGTCTATAAATATATGCGTGCAGCAGGGCTGCATAATAATTTTATGGGGAAAAAATTTCCTTAGGTTATAGAAAAAATAGAGTTTTCTGCTGCATTACCATATGATATTTGAGCTAAAATTCCATGGCACAAGCCCAAGTAAGCACAAGAAATGACCATTCATAAACTTCCAGTAAAGGCGCTATTGATACTACACACGTTAATACGTTATGATCATTTGCATTTGCATACACATTTTGGATATTTTAAAGAACGATATTAAAGTACTATGAATGAAAAACTGCATAAGAAACTTCAACCTTATAGAATAAGATAAACTAATTCAATTTCAAATGGATATGTTAAAAACAATAGCAATTTTGGAATAATTTCAACTGTGAGAATGTGAAAAAAAGATATAAATCCATTGAACATTCAGAAGTCAGAACCATAACATAAGCCACGAAAGTTTTATTAACAGAGAACTACCTGCAATGCAAATGTTAGACGGATATTTTCCTCAATAATATCTTGTCTGTACGATAAACCTTTTGATGATGCGTGAACTAAATCCTGTTGCTGCTGATCAAATGCCTAAAGACAATTTTGTTTTCTAAGTTAATATGGTATACTCACTACAAGTGACTAATGATTTGAGATAAAAACAAATATCTCACCATGCGCATATAAGCAATGAATTTTTTCAACATATATTTATCATTAAGTATTTGAGCTTCCTGTCAGGACTCAAGAATAGTTTGTGGTCAGGTACAAGATAGGAAGGGAAAATACAGCATGAATAAAGTAATTTTTCTTTGTGCAGAAATAGTCACCCTTTCACTGAGAAATCCGCAAGATGTTTTCTTAATTGAGCAATCTCTTCTTCATGCTCTTTGACCTTAACAGTAAGGCCCTGTGCGGGAAATATCTTTGTTAGGAACAGTATACCGGAGATGTGCATACGGTGTTGTAAGCAAATTATACTGACCTGCTTCCAGGATAAGTTTGAGTCCATATCTGAGACAGACAATAACCCCTGTCCAGCTAAGCTGACCCTAGAATCGTACTCACCTTCTTTTCTATGCCTTCAGGGAAGGTTTTTTATTTTTATCACAATATTGCAATCAAAAGGCCATTGCAAGGCAAAAATGTTAGGGAACATCAAGCGTGCTGAGTTACCTGGTTGGAGAAAGGGAACGAGACGATGGAGTAGAGAAGTGTGATGCGAACCATTCTCCAGCTTTCTCCAACATGCTCACCTGTTAGTCGGGGGCAGTGGATGAACCGAGCGGCGGCGCCGGCTAGCCGCTGACTGGGGAGGATGGGGCAGGTGTGGTGGGGATGGCGGAAGCGTGGGGAAGAACCCAAGGGGAGCGGCGTCGGCCGGGGACTCGGCGCACAGCCTCGAGGGCCCCCACCTCGGTGGAGCGTCGGGCGGAGGACGCGAGGAGGCCGATGAAGACCGGGGGGATGCGGTGCTCCGCGAGGCCGAATTTCACCACCCTTTATCGGCCATTGAAGGGGCGGAGAGCGCGGCGGCCGAAGGACGCGAGGAGGAGGGATGATGGCGACATACTCTAGATCCTGGTGGGGGCGCGATGCAGCAGCCGACAGGGGGACCATCGGCGGAGCGCGCGACGTGGGTGACGGGAAACGCGGTGGAGGGCGCGACCCAAGGAAGCAGGCGAGGGCGCGCGGCAGACCGGCGAGGTGGCGGTCGAATCGATGTAGGGAGAGGGAGGGGTGTAGACGGAGCGAGAGAGGCCGGCTGGGCGTACGGGCTGCCGGGCGGAGCACGCGAGGAGGGGCGGGGAACAAACTCCCCAGCCCGCGTTTGGCTGCCTCCACCGGCGCGCGGAGCAACAAGAGGAACGGCGGGCGGTAGGGTTGGCAAGGCACGGGCCAGGCGATGGTGCGGCGCGGCGCAGAAGGAGAAGAGGGCGCTGCCGAGGCGCGCGAGCAGGAGTGAGGCGTGGTGGATTAGAAGGGACGGGGAGAGCGGCACGCTGCCTCGAGGGCTCCGCGAGGCCCGTTTTCATGATGCGTTACCGGCCGCCACTGGACACGCGGCGAAGCGGATGGGAACGAAGTGACAAGATCGACGGCACTGGGCAACACAAGCGGATGGGAGCCGTATGCAAATACGAAAAACTCCAGGTTTCTCACGCACAAAGCGATGACGTGGCTTGTCATTCTCGTTATAAGATAGTTAGTATTAGCATTCACAAATTGGATTGACCCATAGCACATAACCCAAGGCTTTTTATTATGTGCTTGTCTCCATTTTTACAAGTAGTTAGATATTCTTAGAAAATGTACAGTCAAATTTTTTTGACTTTAACTACTAATGTACTATAAAAAAAGCAAATTTAGATTGATGTGAGATGGTATCATTAGATTTTGAAGAATAACATTATCATAATATAATTTTTATAACTGTTACTGATATATTCATACCAAAAGTTATGGTTAAATTAAGTCGCATGTTGAAAGCCTGTGGATGTGAAAACGTTGTAGGGAGTAATGTGTCATTTTCACATCCACAGGCCTTCAATATATATATATATGTATATATATATATGTATATATATATATATGTATGTGGACGTCTTATATGTGTACTTATATATCACTAAACTGAGAACTTTTTACACTTTTGAGTCAACTTTTTTTTGAACCGTCGGATCCAAATCCAGATTCTGTCCTCACTCCCTAACCCTAACCCTATCCCCAGCCAGTCCCAGCCCGCCGCAACATGTAGTGTTAAGAATTATCCTTTTATTACATTCCGGAGGTTCCCTGAGCTCTGGGAGTGTCCACGTGTCGCTCCGTTTGAAAATTGCTTCGATGCCTCGGCTCGCTCGCGTGCCACCTCGCTCCGTTCTCGATCCTTCCGTTCTTTCCCCTCCTCGAATTTGCTACCTACGTGCCGCTCACCATCCTCTTCCTCCTCTCCACCCAGGCACCCACTGCGCGCCGCCGCTCTTCCGGAGCCCTCCATGCCACGCGATGTCCCCCCCGCCTTCTCCTCGCGTGCCGCCATCCCTCACGGCTTCCTGTCCGGCGCTCGCACTCTCGCCCCCGCACTCGTGTGGCGCGTTTGTCCCCCCTGCCTCCCTCGCTCCACGCGAGCCTTCCGAGTATACGCATGTCCGAGGACCCCTCGGTGGAGCGCACCGCGCGACCGTCGCCCCCAATTCCCGCTTCGCACGACGCGTGCGTGAGGATTTCGTGGTTCAGTAGCGCCTGGTAGCGACTCTGGATGGCGTCGGTAGGGAAAGCGGCGATCGGCGGAAGCGGCTGGCTCCTCGCCCTCGACAAGGTTCCCTTCCATCCCCCTCTGCGGTTTCCAAATGCTAGCTTCCACCACCTGTTCGACGTTATGCTCACACCACCGGTTTGGTTCTCTTCGTTGGCATAAACGCCTTCCAAAAGGTAGGGTTTCCCCCGATGCCGCTTTGATCCCCATGTCGCTTGCCGCATTACCACCGCCACGAGGATCCTCCATAGGTACGCCGCATCTTGGGCTGCCAGTGCAGTCAGCTCGGGACCTCTTCTTGCCCCTTTCGTCTTCTAGCCTCGTGTTCTCGTGCTCATGGCTCATGGGTGTGGTTGCTTTCTTTGCCAGGCCAGGGATCCGCTATACGACGGCGATCGCCGCTTGCGCCGCCCACTCATCGCCATCCCACATAGCGGCGACCTGCGCCGGCTTCCAGCAGAGCCACATCGAGTAGGTCCGCCTCCACTCCCGATTCCGTCCAGGAGGTTGCTTAAGCTTCTGTTGCGCGATGATTTGCTTCCTCTCGCGGTTTTCTAGGTGGAGCCTTCCATGATTCAAGCGGTGTTCCTTCCTTGATAATTTTTGTTTCCTGATTTGGATGTCATCTTGATAGACGATGTTCATTTATTGTTGTTGCCCGAGATCGATCCACGGCATAGATAATATCTACTAGATATGGGAAGAATCTACATCTCTACTACGATGTGTGGTGCCAAACCAGGCCAGCCAACTATTCTTCTCTTGGTAAGAACTTGATCGCAATTCACGCATGTGTATTCTACGAGTTTTGTTATTGGAAGTGGGCGCTAAGTGCAACAAAGAGAGATTTGCATATAGGATAGGTATGTTTGGTGCTACACTGTTAATCTAGAGATTCAGTGAATGTTCAATTTCATAGCGATGCAAGCGAGCCTTTTGGCATCGTGAGGTTGCATATTGGGGAAAAAATGCTAATCCTTGAATGCCCAAGCATACATGCAGATTGGCCAATATTAAATAGCATAGTACCTTTGCATTCTTCTATCGCATTATGCTACTGTCTCTGCGACATGTCATAAGCTCTCTCATTCTTATTATGAAGGCCTCAAGGAACTTATAAACTTTATCATCTCATGCGTATCTACGAAAGTGAATTGTTAGGTCTTAGTGTTTACGGAATCAGATGTATTTACCTGCTGCTCTATTGATGCTTTGTAGAAGTTCTTCTAAATCACAATAACACAATGTCTGTGGATAGCCTCTCCTCTCATGTGATTGTTGCACAGTTGCTTACCTAATAGATATCCTTTTTCTGGATCTTTGGTCTATAACTGAATCATTTCGTAAAATGTTGTTAGCAGTTTTTCCATTTAATATTCTTTCCGTTTATTTTCCTCATAATGGGTTGTCTATGACTAGAGAGAGGACGTTCATCATTCGATTATATCTGGATCTTTGATCTATGAAGTCTTTCTAGCTTTGTTCCTATAGTAAGATGGTCGTATAATTTTATCAGCATTTTAGTTGAGTTTTCTTTATATACCATTGAATGAATTGCAAAAACTATGTAACTCTAGGACCAGATATGAGTGCTATTTGTATAAATGGCTTGGTTTGATCATTTACATCAACAAGTTGTTTTTTACCCTGGTACAAAATGCCGCTTTTAAAAAATAGGAACCCTTTTAGTTAACTAATCATGTTCTTATTGTCCCTTTTTTTACAGGTGATAACCCCAATTGCACCTTTGAGTCAGCAGGTTTGTAACCCCAATTGCACCTGAGTCAGCAGGTTTGTCCCGAAATCCCATAGGGCATCTTGTTAGTAAACTATTCAGTTAAGCTTAATTCTTGATAAATAAGTTGGAATCATGACTATAAATTTCCAATCTTTTTTGTTTGTTTTACTTAAGAAAACCTGGTGAGATTTTATCAGAAGGTCTGTTATGTGCGGCATTTTTTTGTTGTCTAGGTGAGTATCATGTTTCCACAATTGATCGATATTTGTTAGCGATTGATTCATTATTTGCTTGTCTTTTAACACGCCAATGCTGTTTAGATCCGTACTCTTGCAACAGATATTAAACTCTCCTGCCTTGGGAGTTGAGAATGATTACAAATGGTTAGGAGTTAACTAGATATTGTTCATGTTCACTTGATCACATAAAAAATTGTTCTCAGTTTACCTTTTTTTTTTGTAGGCTGGATACTATTGTTCAGCATGTGGATGTGTTGTTAAAGATTCAGCTAATTATTTGGATCATATAAATGGCAACAAGCGTAAGTACATGGAAACTCTACTTTTAAATTCAGTTGGTGTATGAAACCTACCAACCATCAACTTCATTTTCCATGGGTTAAACATTTGACATATCAGAGCACTGGGCATGTCTATGCGTGTTGAAAGGGCATCGCTTGAACAGGTAGAACATAATAAGCTTGTCCGTTGGATCTGTAATTGCGTATTTATTCCTGTAATAATTTAAAACATTGGCTCATTCAGACTTTGGTTAGATCATGTGCTTTTTTTGGGTGGGCGTGGAGATTTGGTGATGTAAGCTAAGCGGACTACAGGCAAATGCTTGCAGTTACCTTTCATATCTTCATTTAAGTAACTTTTCTTGCTGCAGGTTCAAAAAAGGTTTGAGTCACTTAAGAAGAGGAAAGATCCAAGCAGCTTCAACGAACAGGGTGAGAAAACGTAAAAAACATCATACGTAATCGATGCAAGAGGAGGAAGAGAGGAAGCATCAGCGAAAGGAAGGAAGAAAGGGAAGGTAAGTTGAAACATGCATGTAGATCACTTCTGTTTCTAATGTCTGCTCTCCCTTTGGTACAAAACTTTCAATTAATGTCTTCCCTTACGAGTACTTTGAGATACCAACAAAAATGGCGTTGCTATCTATTCCCTTGCATGATGAGTTAATGAGTTTCTTTATATAATCTATACTCCTTTTTCCACTTTATAACATGTAACCCCTTGATACCGTATCAACCACTACCAGATTTATTTCACATCTATACCACCTTTAGCATACATTTATATTTACTCTGTCACCTCATGTCTCTCAAGCAAAGCTAAGTGTTACACATTATTAGTAATATGTTCCTCATTGCATACATATAGAACAGCTATTACATTATACCCTTATACCACATACAATTTGCGAAACTAACCTATAGAGAACCTCAATGCCTTCCCTCTACTGATTATATATTATTTCACTCTTACATGTGCTGATTTGCTGCCTTCTACAGTGCAATGAAATCTATTATACACCACATTTCTGCGTTGTGCAGTAACGGCCATTATCCTTATGCGGAAACATGCTCGCTATTTTGTTATTAATCACATTTACGGGCTCCAAAAACAAATCACGAGAATTTCTGAGAAACATAAGAAATAGTCCATTTTAAATACTATCTACCTAATTTACACAACGAGTGCCATAATAGACCGCCTCTACTTTCTAATTCCATTGCATTTAAATTAAATACTGATCTCTTTGTTCTTATTTATATACTTAAGCGAGCAATGGCTTCTTTGCAACATTAGAACTTCTTGCTCGAACCTGGTTCCTTTTTAATTTCGTTATATTCTGCATGAAAACATATTATGTTAGCGCTAAATATACTACATGAAAATAAACATTACATCTTCTGCATAGGAAGGTCTGTATAATTTACCGACCATGCATGTTCTTCTTAAACCTTCCAGGCTCTTGTTGCCCATCTTTGTTACTTTACAATTCCAATGCCTTCTCTGCTTTTATTATACGTATCCTGTTTTAATATGCTTACCGCTATATCGTCCACTAAGTTATTTACAGCTACTGAGAGAAAAAGCTTACATCTTCTTCACCGACATCGTGAAGCTCGACCACGTAACCCTTTGCGTTACGAATAAAATACATAGTGGTTCTATCAATATGTTTCACATCACTCTCTGAGCTTCTTCCTTGCGTTGATTTTAAGCACACATATTTACAAGATTTATACTATCTTTTTGTGCTTCATTCTATGCAGAATATTTACCTAAAATCATAGATTTCTCTAACCATACGTTATTGTATTTCGCAGCTCTGCGCTATCTGCTTGTCTATAGATTCCTGCATGCTTCATTATCCCTTCAAGACCGCAAAAAGCAATCAACACAATCCTGTCAGCTCTACCCACCAATCCGCCGAAAGGCTTACTTTTGTATCAACAGTTCATAGAAGGTGGCGTCCAAATACTATACATTGGATATTATCTATACAACTAGGTTTTACCCTCCATCATGTATCATCACCTTTCTGTGCAGTGCAAATAATATATTCGCTTCCTATTTCGCAGGCCTCGCTTTGGGCTACGCTGACCCATACCAAAAACAGCTTCCTCCTACTATAAACCCATACACAACTACATCTTCAAAAAAAAACACAGTACTGTCTATATACGCCTGCAACAATTTTAGTGCTCGCATTAGTTTACGCCAACTGTGGTCGACCAAAACAAAGCAATAATAACCTATTTCTCTTCTCGTTATTGGAACGCATTACATAACAAAAACGCCAACAAAAAATCATATATAAATCTGTTTCTTAACAGCCTAACTAACACAATTAATTATACAAAACGGTATCGATGCATCTAACCAAAAACAAAAACAAAACAACCAGTTTTATTTCCTCGCTGATTCCTTTCCTTACAAACCTTATTTCTGTCCCCTACGCGGCGTGCGCCGCGTATAAGTTCCTAGTAGATATATATATACTTCTAAAGTAGTAAGTGTTCAAATTGCCAGTCCTTGTTGACGCGTATATCCAGACCCATCTCTAACACATCCAAACGATCTCGCCGCCGTCGTTACCCACCCTCGGCCGCCTCTCTCCACAGTCGCATGGGTTCATCACTCAGCCGCCACTTGCCGCCGTCGCCGGCGTACGTGTGCGACGACGTCGTGGCCCAAATCCTTCTCCGTCTCCCACCGCATCCCTCCTACCTCCTCCGCGTCTCCCTCGTGTCCAGGCGTTTCCGCCGCATCGTCAACGATCTCGCCTTCCTGAGCAGCTTCCGAGCCCGCCACCGCGAAACGCCTCCCCTGTTCGGATTCTTCCACAACGAGGATGGCCTTCCCAACCGCTTCGTCCCCGTTGGCGACGGCGTGTGCGCCGCAGCCTTCGACCTGAACGACGTCGCCGACTGGACCGTCCTCGACAGCAGGCACGGCCTAGTCCTTCTTCAAAGCCTGGACAAGCTCTTCTTCCTTGTCTGGGACCCGATGACCCACCACCGGCAGGAAGTACCCGCGCCACTCGACTTCGACGTCGACTACGTTTCAGGCAACGCCACTGTGATCTGCGCGTCGACTACGTTTCAGGCAACGCCACTGTGATCTGCACCGGTGACCACGCCGCCGATTGCCCGTTTCAGATCTTCGTGACCATGGAAGAAGATGATGTGACGGACAGCCTTTTTAGGGGCAGTGCGAAACTCACAACAGTTACCTAGGAAGACTAACTGTTGTAAAACAAGAGTAGAATTACCTGGCCAAAAGCCAATTCAACACTTTTTATTCAATATAGCCGGCCTAACGGCCTAACGACCGGATCTTACACTACCAAAAGAGAGAAACCACAGGCAGGGCCTGAGCGAAGACAAAGACCTAGAACCAGACTAAATCGCCATCTACGATCTCCTGGTAGGCTCCAGCTTCTTCGAACTCTGAAAGGGCGAGGGTTTGCAAGGGTGAGTACAGAGTACTCAACAAGTCGTACGGAACCACTGAATACTATATGTAGGGGTAATCAAGGGATGGCAGTAGGGTTAAGTATCTGGATGCAGTTTTATTTCACAACTCATTTTACATTTGAAGCGTAAATCAATAAATAAGTAATTTGAATTTCACAAGTTTCAACAACGCTTAACCAATTCCTTCACAATTACCAATACAGTAACTTGAGCTTAGTTACGGGTATCAACCCCGATTCCAACTTAACTTCATTAACCGGAAGTACGGCGTAACCGATTACAATTAAGATTAACTCTGTGAGCGGCTCGACTTTACCCACAAGATATCTATAACCTTTATGCCAAATCTCGAGTTTTCATGCAACTTAAATGCATGTGGCCCAGTTTAGATTATCACGGCATTTCGTTTAATCATTCCTGTCCTTTAGTTGTTTTACCGATAGTACCGCTACCTTGGACTCAGGGTCCCCATTAGCGTCTACCGTTGTGAGAACCAAGAATGTCACTCTGGACCATTCCCGTTCCACCCCTCCGGTCCATTTCCCTGGGAAGGCTGGGTCCCATTCTCTTCCAGAGAATGGTAGCCACCAAGACAGTCAATTATTATCTCGGGAAGGATTAACTTAATGAGCCGTGTCGGATCACGGGTCACCGACCGATCCGACTGTGGTTGGCGGAAACTAAGTTATTTACTTTGCTCAAGTGGATTATTAACCTTACACTTTTGCCAAAGACCAAGCCTTCATTCACAAACCCGTTCAGATACTCGCATGATGCCACCGGACCAACCAAGGCATTAATCACCAGCCGGGGATCGGAATCTCATCCACTCCGGGATTAATCCGATACTGTCCCCCTGACTGCAGCACTTTTATAAACAATCCGAATCGGAGATTCGGCAGCATTTTCTTTAAAATCCAGGTTTTGAATTAACCTAATAGCATTATCTAACCTATTCATGGCAATAAGCAATTAACTAGGGTTCCAAAGGATTAATGGGGTTTCAATTATCTCAAGGAGGTTCCATGAGCAATTCGGTATTACCTAATTATCATGTCATTCTAAAATACTGGATTTCGTTAAGTCAATTACAGTAAAATAATGCGGTATAAAATAATTACTACTATAGCATGGCACGATAGGATCAACATGATCAAAGGGTGTACGGCTTGCCTTCGCGGCGGTGGATCGGATGAGTCGTCGAGGAAGTAGTCGCATCGCGCCCTGCCTGGTCCGACGCCTGCTCAGGAACTGCTCCGACTCCAGGGATCGCTCGGCTCCTTTGGCGTCTCAGCGGTCGAATCTAACGCGAAAAGACAACCAACATAAATAAGCGACAAAACAACAACCGAAAAGAAAACGGAAATCGAAGCGGAAACCGAACCGCCTAAGAGAACGGAGGGCAAAGCGGGATTTGGGGATTTTACGAGTTTGGATTTGGGAACGGACAGCATTTTTGGACTCGAGGATCGAAGCGGTTTGGGAAAAGTGTTTGGTGGGGCTCTGGGGTTTTCCGGGATTTTTCGATTTTTCGGGCTATTTTTGGAATTAAAGCGAATTTTCGGAATTAATTAATTAATTAAAACCAGCTTTTTTCTTGTTCGATGGAACGGGCCAATTTGGCCAGGCTAAGCCAGGCCACGCCCACTCATGGCGCGAGGACGCTGATGGGCCGCCGGCCCTGACTGGCCTTGAGCAAGCGGCGGGGCCACGCGCGAGGAAGGGAGAGAGGCGGCCAGGTGGGGCCCGCTCGTCGATCGAGGCGCGAGGGCTAGAGCACGGGCGGCGAGGAAGCAGGCGGCGGCCCTTGCATGGCCCGGCCGAGCCGAGGCGGCGAGGAGGGAGAGGGCTCACCACGAAGGGAAGGAGCGAAGGCGGCGAGGCGAGGCGAGCGACGGCTTTATAAGCCGTGGCCAGGCAGCGGCCTTGACGGCGATGCGCGCGAGCGGCGGCTGGCCAGCAGTCGAGCGGCCGGCTTGGCCGAGTGCGGCGGCGGCCAGTATGAGCTGGCGCCGAGGCGCGAGGCCAGCAAGCGGCGAAGGCGAGGCGAAAGCGGCGGCGCCACGGAGGCGGTCGACCACGCGAGGCTGGGCCGAGCCGAGAGCAGCGGCAGGCGAAGCGGAGCGGGCCGACGGCCGAGGAAAGCGAGCCATCGGGCCGGACGGGAAGCAGCCGACGACCCAAGAAGCAAGGATTCGGCCCAACAAGGTTTGAAATCAAACTAAATTCCAAATTCAAATTCAAAAGCAAACTCAAACAAAAGCAAACTAAATTCATTTTGAATTTGGGGTTGTTTCAACCTACCCCACTTAAAATGGAATCTAGTCCCGAGATTCATTTACTTTGGAAAATAGGTTGGGAAAATTCTGCTGCAATTCCGATTCCTTCTCCCAAGTGGTTTCTTGAGTGTATGATTCTTCCATAGCACTCGGCAGATTACGACATTCTTGAACTTGAGTTCCCTTTCCATTGTCTCCACAATTACATTGGTTCCTCATGATATGTCAAATCCTCTTTCAAGTCTATCCCCTTCAAGCGTACTTGTTCGATTTACGACGGAGGCATTTTCTCAACTGGGACACATGAAAGACATTGTGCACCCTTGATAGCTCTGGACTTAGCTGTAACTTATAGGCTACTTCTCCAATTTTGTCGATCCGCGAGTGCGGTCCAGCGTGCCTCGGGCTAACTTCCCTTTTATCTGAAAACGGCGAACAGGCTTGAAGGGTGTCACTTTCAGATAAACGAAGTCTCCAATCTGATAACTTATGTCTTTTCTCCTTGTATCCGCATAACTCTTCTGCCGGACTTGAGCTGTTCTCAGGTTCTTCCTTATGATCCTCACATGAGCTTCTGCATCATGAACTAGCTGAGGTCCAAAAAGCTGTTTCTTTCCGGTCTCGGTCCAATTCAACGGGGTTCTGCACTTCCTTCCATACAGGGCTTCAAAAGGTGACATATCCAGGTAGTGCAGTAGCTGTTATTGTACGAGAACTCCGCAAATGGCAAGCACTTAGCCCATGAGGCTCCATATGCTAGAGCGCAGGCTCTCAACATATCCTCCAGTATCTGGTTAACTCTTTCTGTCTGACCATCTGTCTGAGGGTGATAGGCTGTACTGAAATTCAAGTCTGTACCCATAGCTTCATGCAGACTTTTCCAGAACTTAGAGGTGAACTGGGCTCCACGATCTGACACGATCTTCTTAGGGATTCCATGTAATCTGACAATCTGGGTCAGGTACAATTCTGCCAACTTATCTCTTCCAACAGTCTGCTTTATAGGGATGAAATGGGCTACTTTGGTCAGTCTATCAATGATTACCCAAATGGCGTCATATCCTTGCTGAGTTTTGGGCAAACCAGTAACAAAGTCCATTCCAATCTCTTCCCACTTCCATTCTGGCACTGGAAGGGGTTGCAGCAATCCTGCCGTCTTCTGGTGGTCTATCTTGACTTTCCGACACACGTCACAACACACCACGTGTTCGGCTATCTCCTTCTTCATTCCATTCCACCAGTATTCCTTCTTCAAGTCTTGGTACATCTTTGTACTGCTAGGGTGTATTGAGAATTGCGACGAGTGAGCCTCTGTCAAAATCAATCCTCTTATATACTTATCCTTCGGGATGCATATACGATCGCGGAATCGCAATATGCCTTGCTTGTCTTCTGAGAATTCTGAGGGGCTAACTTCCTTCATCAATTTTCTGTATTCCAGTATCTCTTCGTCTGTCTGCTGAGCTGCTTTGATCTGCTTCAGGAGATCTGACTGTATCTCTAGGAAACATACTGATCCTTCTGACACTATCTGTAGGTTCAACTCCTGTACTTCTGACTTCAGCTGGGGAGAGATAGTCTCAACTTGAGCTAAGTGATGGCATGCTTTTCGGCTCAAAGCATCTGCTACCACATTAGCTTTCCCTGGATGATAAAGGATTTCTAGGTCATAATCCTTAATCAACTCCAGCCATCTTCTTTGTCTCATGTTCAGATTGGGCTGGGTGAACACGTACTTCAGGCTCTTGTGGTCTGAAAACACTTCACAACGGTTCCCCAACAGGTAATGTCTCCAAATCTTCAACGCGTGCACTACTGAGGCTAGCTCCAGATCATGGGTTGGGTAGTTCTCTTCATGCGGTCTAAGTTGTCGCGACGCATACGCAACCACTTTTCCTTCTTGCATTAACACGCATCCCAATCCTCTTTTGGAAGCATCACAGTAAATCTGGAAGTCTTTATCCGGATTTGGGAGAGTTAGGACTGGGTCTGAGGTTAACTTGGTCTTTAACTCTTGGAAGCTTTTCTCACACTTCTCAGTCCAAACGTAGGGGCTGTCCTTTTTGAGAAGTTGAGTCATCGGTTTGGCTATCTTAGAGAATCCTTCGATGAATCTTCTGTAATATCCTGCCAATCCGAGAAAACTTCTGACTTCTGTCACTGATACAGGCTGTCTCCATTCCAACACTGTCCTGATCTTCTCGGGATCCATCTTCACGCCATCCTTGGTGATAATGTGTCCTAGGAAAGCGATTTCATCCAACCAGAAATCACACTTAGAGAGTTTTGCATATAGCTGATGTTCTCTAAGCCTTCCCAGAATTAAGTGTAGATGCTTCTGGTGATCTTCTTCGGTCTGGGAGTAAATGAGTATATCATCTATGAACACTACGATGAACTTGTCCAAGAACTCCATGCATACTTGGTTCATCAGGTTCATAAAGTAGGCCGGGGCATTTGTGAGTCCAAATGGCACCACGGTGAACTCATATAATCCGTACCGAGTAGCAAATGCTGTCTTCTCTCTGTCTTGTTCTCTGACTTTCAGCTGATGGTATCCTGTCCTCAGATCTATCTTCGAAAAGATCTTGGCTCCTTTCAACTGATCGAACAGGTCATCTATCAGAGTAGGGTACTTGTTCTTGATTGTTGCATCATTCAGAACTCTGTAATCTATGCAGAGTCTCTTGCTTCCATCTTTCTTTTTGGCAAATACGACCTGCGCGGACCAAGGTGAGATACTTGGCCGTACAAATCCTTTGTCCAGCAATTCATCCAATTGCTTCTTCAGTTCCTTCAACTCCAAAGGCGACATTGGACGGGATCGCTTATGGATAGGAGCTGTTCGAGAACTAACTCTATTGCAGTTCTATGCCTGCATTGGAGGTTTCACAGTAACTCTTACGGAAAAACTTGAGGTACTCCCGAACTACGGGTATCTTTGTCTAATCCACGAACATTGCATTGATGATGCCTTGACTCCTTTTGATCAACCTCGGTCATTACAATCATTCACTTTACGACCATAACCATTTACGAGTGTCAGCGTCTTCTCGAGAACAATCCAAGCGAGCATGGTGTCTAGATAACCAGTTCATTCCCAATATGACATCTAGACCATCCATCTCTAACAACAACGAGGTTGGCTCACGAACTCAATCCCTTGGATTTCTATCCTCAGACATCTGCGGTGAATCTTGCCATCAACCGAGCTTCCAGGGTGTGAAAAACACGAGGAGTGGGCAAGGGAGAGTAGGGCAACCCACTTTGCAAGCAAAAGCCAAAGAAATGAGCGAATGGAGTTGTAGGGATCAAAGAGGGTTAAGGCCAACTTGGTTTGAACGGAAACTTACCAACGATAACATCTGTGGCTTTTGCCTCTGCTGTGACACATGGTTGATTCTGCCTTGAGGGTTCTGGGCGGGTTGGTTCGCGGTTGTTGGAATATCCTCGGTCTTGGCTGGTGCCCTTAAGTAACCTTGATGGGGCGGTGAGGTTGACGAGTCTTTGGTGTCTGTTGGCGGAAGCTGACGCCTGAGCTTTTGCCACATCACTCGGCAAGTCCTTCTTTGGGCACTGCTGCCTGAAGTGTCCGGGCTGTCCACAATGGAAACAAGCTGAACCTTTCTTGGGACACATATTAGAGTAATGGTTCCCGTTGCAGGTAAAGCATCGAACATTCCCGGGCTGAGCATTGGGCGGAATAGGTCGGGATCCTCCCACTGCTTGTCTCTTGTTTGGAGCGTTGGGGTTGAAGGTATAAGTCCTTCCCTTGAACCGACTTCTGTCTTTGACATTCTCTCTGTTCTTTGTGCCTTTCTCTTTCTAGTATCCTCCAGGTCATTCCTTGTCTCTTCTGACACAATCAGCCTATCCACCATGGCTGAAAAATCCTTGAACTCCACAGCTGAGACATGGAACTTGAGGTTCTTCTGCAGTCCTTCATAAAATCTTTCTATCTTCTTTTCTTCTGTGTCTACTTCTGGGTGCATAGCGAGAAAGATTGTTGAAGTGGTGTAGGTATTCCATCAACATCCTTCCTCCTTGATGGAGAGCGAGAATTCCCTTCGCTTGGAGGCCATCAAGCTCTTTGGAATGTGCGTCTTCGAAAGCTTCTTCAAACATACGCCACGAGATCTCTGTCCCGCCTTGAGTGCGAAAGTTAACCCACCATCTTTCTTTGCTTGACCTTGCGGTTGGTGAGAGGCATAGAGCACTTTCTCCTTCTCGATTGCAGCATGCAGTATCGACTTCATCTGGATAACCGTGAGCCAATCATCTGGCGATAATGGCTCCGTTGACACGGAGAAAATAGGGGCCGGGTCTTTTGGAAGTCGAGACAGTGTGACCCTCCTAATAATCCTTCCTGTCCAAAGTTATTTCCACGGGATTCATCTGGGGTCTTGCGACCATCTGACCTATCAACATCTCAATCATATGATTACGCCTTTGTTCGGTGATATCTGTTCCTTTCCATGGCTGCCCGATTACTTGGGCTAAGTTAAGCGGGTTCATTCTTTGATCTGCCTCATTCTCGTGACCTTGGAATCGCGATCCTTCACCTTGATCCATTCGACTATCTTAAGGTCTTGTTGCGGGGTTTTGGGGTAAGCGAGAAGATAAGTAAGATTTAGACATGGGGCGAGAGAGATAGAATAGGTGAGGCGAGGCGAAATGGGAAAGAATTAGTGGAATTGGGCGAAGATATAAGGATAATAGAGCAAACAACATACAGAGATAGGAAACTTAGTTTTACTGATAGCATAGATTGTTTACAATACCGTCATACTAAGGTAGGAAACAACCTATTTTACATTACAAAAGACTACTCCAAAAGGGTAAAGCCAACTTCTAGGACTAACGCCCTATTCTAAGACTGGAATCTTCAATCGTCGTCGGAGATGTAGATGATGCGCTCCTCCGGGTCTTCTTCCACATCTTCTGCCATGGACACGTCCACCACCTCTGATGGACCATCCACAGACATCTCCTCTCCGGGCTCGTACTGGGCTGCATCTGGTCTATCTCTTCACGAAGCTCGTCGATCTCCATCCAAGCATTGCCCAACTGTCGCTGCAGATCATCTCGCTCGCGGAGAAGGCGGCTGTACAGGTAGTCCTTGTTCACCATCAGATCAGCAGCTTGGTAAACACGCTGGTCAGTGCAATCGTCATCCCGGGGCGGTGATGATCAACGTGTCGAGGCATCCTCTCATAGGGATGGAGCGAATCATTTGCCGTCGAACTTCGGCATCGAAGAGGCAGCGAGGTGCTTCCATCGCCCGACAGGCGAGAGTCCTGGATAGCGTCTGACTCGGAGACGCGGAATCCTTGGAAGCGGCGTGGAATATCGAGATTGTCCTGCAGAGGATTAAGATCAACCCAGGCTTTCCATTCGTAACGAACGGCACCCTGGAAGAGTTCTTCTGTGTGGAAAAGCGGGGCTTCATTCGGCTGCACCAACATCTTTGAAGCATCCTCCACAGTAACTCAGCCCATCCCCAGAAAGCTTCGTGGAACAGATAATCATGCTGAACCATCTGCCAAAACGAGAAAACTTTTTCAAGTCAGATGAGCTGAAAGGTGTTAAGTGAGTTTTAAAGGAGAGAAGTGAATCTTAAGGAAAAGGTGGGAACAGAGAGAGGAGAGAAACAGGATTATAAGAATAATACTTACGTTTTGAAACTCATTTTGTAGTTTGAATTAATCTTTGAAAAAAGACTCCTTAAGCCACTTAGGTCTCGATCTACGGTCAAGCCTAGGCTCGATACCACTTGTGACGGACAGCCTTTTTAGGGCAAGCGAACTCACAAACTCTATGATTACCAGAAGACTAATCATTGTAAAACAAGAGTAGAATTACCTGGCCAAAAGCCAATTCAACACTTTTTATTCAATATAGCCAGGCCTAACGGCCGGATTTTACAAGGAAGCATCCAAGCTTCTAGACTTACACTACCAAAAGAGAGAAACCACGAGGCGGGGCACGGCGAAGACAAAGACCTAGAACTGCACTAAATCGCCATCTACGATCTCTGGTAGGCTCCAGCTTCTTGAACTCTGAAAGGCGGGGTTTGCAAGGGTGAGTACAGAGTACTCAACAAGTCGCATCTGGAACCACCGAATACTATATGTAGGGGTAATCAAGGGATGGCGATGAGGGTTAAGTATCTCGATGCGCTTTATTTCACAACTCATTTTACATTTGAAGCGCAAATCAATAAATAAGTAATTTGAATTTCACAAGTTTCAACAACGCTTAACCAATTCCTTCACAATTACCAATACAGTAACTTGAGCTTAGTTACGGGTATCAACCCCGATTCCAACTTAACTTCATTAACCTGAATGCAGCGTAACCGATTACAATTAAGATTAACTCTGCAGAGCGGCTCAGCTTTACCCACAAGATATCTATAACCTTTATGCCAAATCTCGAGTTTTCATGCAACTTAAATGCATGTGGCCCAGTTTAGATTATCACGGCATTTCGTTTAATCATTCCTGTCCTTTAGTTGTTTTACCGATAGTACCGCTACCTTGGACTCAGGGTCCCCATTAGCGTCTACCGTTGTGAGAACCAAGAATGTCACTCTGGACCATTCCCGTTCCACCCCTCCGGTCCATTTCCCTGCCGGGAAGGCCCGGTCCCCATTCTCTTCCAGAGAATGGTAGCCACCAAGACAGTCCAATTATTATCTCAGGAAGGATTAACTTAATGAGCCGTGTCGGATACGGGTCACCGACCAGTCCGACCTGTGGTTGAGCGGAAACTAAGTTATTTACTTTGCTCAAGTGGATTATTAACCTTACACTTTTGCCAAAGACCAAGCCTTCATTCACAAACCCGTTCGATACTCGCAGATGCTGCCACTGCATCAACCAAGGCATTAATCACCAGTAGGATCGGAATCTCATCCACTCCGGATTAATCCGATCTTGTCCCCATCGGCAAAGACTTTTATAAACAATCCGAATCGGAGATTCGGCAGCATTTTCTTTAAAATCCAGGTTTTGAATTAACCTAATAGCATTATCTAACCTATTCATGGCAATAAGCAATTAACTAGGGTTCCAAAGGATTAATGGGGTTTCAATTATCTCAAGGAGGTTCCATGAGCAATTCGGTATTACCTAATTATCATGTCATTCTAAAATACTGGATTTCGTTAAGTCAAATACAGTAAAATAATGCGGTATAAAATAATTACTACTATAGCATGGCACGATAGGATCAACATGATCAAAGGGTGTACGGCTTGCCTTGCGAGGCAGCTGGATCGGATGAGTCGTCGAGGAAGTAGTCGCACTGCGCTCCCGTCTGGTCCGACGTCCGCTCCGGGAACTGCTCCGACTCCAGGGACTGCTCCGGCTCCACTGGCGTCTCAACGGTCGAATCTAACGCGAAAAGACAACCAACATAAATAAACGACAAAACAACAACCGAAAAAGCGGAATCGAAGCGGAAACCGGGCCGGGTCGGAAGAGAACGGAGGGCAAAACTGGGATTTGGGGATTTTCTGAGTTTCGGATTTGGGAACGGACAGCATTTTTGGACTCAGGGGATCGAAACGGTTTGGGAAAAGTGTTTGGTGGGGCTCTGGGGTTTTCCGGGATTTTTCTGGATTTTTCGGGCTATTTTTGGAATTAAAACGAATTTTCGGAATTAATTAATTAATTAAAACCCAGCTGTTTACTGTTCGATGGAACGGGCCGAATTTGGCCTAAGACCGCCACGCCCACTCATGGCGCTGGCGAGGGCTTGGCCGGCCAGCCGGCCAACGGCGCCGGCAAGCGGGAGCCACGCGAGGGAAGGAGAGGGGAGCTGACGGGCGGGGCCCGTCGATCGAGGCGCGAGGCTAGGGCACAGGCGAAGCGGCGAGGAACGGGCGGCGGCGGCGCATTGCGCGGCCGAGGCCGGAGGCGGCGAGGAGGAGAGGGGCTCACCACGGCGGAAGGAAGCGGCGAGCCGAGGAGGCGAGCGACGCTTTATAAGCCGTGGTCGGGCAGCGCTGGCGCGACGGCAATGGCGCTGAGCGCGAAGCGGGCGGCGGCGAGGCGGCGGTTGGTCGGCGAGCGCGGCGGCTGAGCCAGCGGCGGCTGGCCAGCTGGCGCTGGAGGCGCGAGGCGGCGTAAGCGGCGGGCGAGAGGCCGAAGCGGCAGCGGCGCCACGGAGGCGGTCGGCCACGCGAGCTGGGCCGGGCCGAGGAGAGCCGGGCGGGCAGGCAGGAAGCGGGCCGACGGGCCGAGGGAAGGCAGGCCATCGGGCCGGACGGGAGCAGGCCGACGGCCCAAGAAGCAAGGATTCGGCCCAACAAGGTTTGAAATCAAACTAAATTCCAAATTCAAATTCAAAAGCAAACTCAAACAAAAGCAAACTAAATTCATTTTGAATTTGGGGTTGTTTCAGATGAGGTGTCCGTGACCGTGTCCGTCTACTCCTCGCAGGACGAAGAATGGAGCTTGGCGGCTTCTGGCGAGGTCTCGTCGGTGATCGAACCGCAACCAAGCGTTCTTGTGGAGAACGTCCTCTATTGGACACTGGTCATGGACCGGATACTTGCGTTCGGACTGGATACGGACAATATAAATGAAATTGGGATGCCCCCGGATGCTCACAGTGCCTGCGAGGTAAGCCTGCTCGTCATGGAGGACGGTGTGCTCGGCGTCGCAGCCATGAAGAACTGCAGTCTCCACCTGTTGGCGTACCTTACTGACGGCGACGGTGCTGCGCAATGGGTGCTTCGCAAGGTTGTTGAGCTAGACAAGCAGCTGCCGCTGGTGCCGCCGTCGACGGCTGGCGGTATGCGTGTTCGGATGTTGGGGCAGGATGAGGACGGCAAAATGGCTTTCCTGCAGACAGAGGTTGGCATATTTGTGCTGCAGCTAGAGAACATGCAGTTCAAGAAGCTGTCGGAGCATAAAATTCAGGAAAATATATATCCATACAAAAGGTTCTTTCTTCAAGGTAATAGCAAATATTTCATGCATTCCTTTCATTTCGTCATCATTCACGATAAAATACTTCTGTATTGATTAGTGACGATTGGAATTTTTGAATTGGATACTAGAAAGAATTAGTATCCGAAACTAAATAACATGTGTTACATATTTGAATTTTGAGAATGTGAAACCTTCCCTTTTATACCACAGTGTAACATAAAAAAAGATTTTAAAGTGTATACAGTGCTAGTCCTATGATCAGTAGCTAACTAGCAAGCACAATCATAATTTGAAAACACAGCTATACAAAAATCATATAATTTATTACAGTGTAAGTTCTTTGACATATAGTAATGCATAAAACCAAAAGTAAACCAGCAGGGCAAGTTTTTCATCTTATAGTGCAAACTAAGCTCAGTATTCTACAGGCAACTAACAAGGTGGAACCTAGAAAGAATCGTCGTTATTAAACCCGTATCCTGCGTCAGAGTAAGCGTCTTCTAGGTTATCTGACTCGTCACCCAAAAACAATGTTAATAACAAGTTGAGTAAAAAAGCACTTGCAATACTTTTGCAAACCTAAATATATGCAGGCTGAATCAAATGAAAGGATATTACAGTTATTTGGCATAAATTTAAATTCGAATTGTAAATAATGAATAGTGAAATGAAAGCGTAAAGGAATAAAAACAATTTGACAGGTATATAAAATATCAAGTAAGAAATAACAGAAATATAACAATTGGCTCATACTTCTTTACGAGCAATAAAATATTCGATGCCATTATATGGCAACATTAAAATGAGACATAAAGAAAATTTAACAAGATTATTCAGTTCCATATCATTTATCTCATTTTTATGAGAATAGAAAATATCTAACTATGTGATGACTTTACCAAGTGCTCATGACCACGAGCATGGCTAATCGATTAATTTTAACTCTGTAGAGATGTACTTCTTTACCCTCAAGGAATGAATATATCTTTTTGCAAAGCTATTTAACACACTTTCTTTGGTGTATCGCAAACAGATCATACATAACCATTACATTACTCAAACTTAACTTTGCACCGGTCTAGTGATGTAAAACCATTTCTCCCCATAAATATTATTGGTGATAGAAATAAACATTCACATAAAATACAATAATCTTGAGCTCATAATAATCAATACCATTTCTCCCCATAGCAAGGCGTACACCATTGTATCGGTAAACGTTTGTTCCAAATCACCTCAGTGTGGACGTCCCTTCGAGTCCCTTCGAGCAAACCTACCTGAAATGCCCGTACTACTATATCCTTCCTATATGCAAAGCTAGTTTCAAATAACTTAATAGGTTAAAGTCGTCCAATACCAGCTCTCATGGTTGTGCGGTTATCTTGGCATGAAAAAAAAATACATTAGTTCGGTCCTTAATTGACTCAGGCGAGAAAATCTCTCTCTATCTACATGCAAGTTAAAATTCACACAACCGACTATTGCCAATAACTCGCCCATGTCAAAACCATAGTTTTATATTCATTTTTACCAAAATATACTTATCCTTTCTGTCATAAACAACCTTTTTAAATTTCATGAAGATGTGTGTCTCCTTTTCATTTTAACAGTTTGTTTCTAAGGCGGGGCTAAGCATGTGCAATTATTAAACGAGTATATACCCAGACTATCATCATGATTCTATCCATTGTCTATGGTTTTCAAGGTTCACATATCAATATTAATTAAGAAAATCCATCAATGAGGGATTATAACTACTAGTAACCACAAAATAGGCATCCTTATGAAACATAAGGCATTCATGTAAATTCTTAATTAACATTTTTAGTGGTTATGAAAGTTGGAATCAATATGGTCGAAGGGAATGCTTGCCTTGCTTTTCGTGGAGATATTTGGAATCGAAGTCGTCAACAACAACGTCTACGACATCGGTGTCTACACGTCGTCAATTAAGAACATATCAAATAACAACTTTTCAATAGTGGCAAAAAGAAGTCAAATGTAAAATTAAATAAAAGTCACTATACAAAACAAGTAGGGTTAGGGGTTAGGTTTTCGCGATTTTCATGTGTGAGTGTGTTATTTTTATGTTGTAGTTTCTTGTTATTATTATTAGTAATCTAAGGGCACACATCACAGAACGCTTGTTCTTATGATTTGCTTTATTTTATTTTACGAATTCAAGAAGCTAAGATTACAAACTAAATTTCAAATTTTAGAGGCTAAAGTTACTTTTACTAATATAAATTAGTACATAAAACAATAGGGTTGGTAGCAACTATAGATTGCATGGTACACCTTAAGTATTATTTCAAAATCATGTTCCTTGCTGTCTAATTAACTCAAATAAATTGGTTGCACATCAGTTAGACATCAATTAAACAACTTATGTTGTTTTGAACATTTAACATATTGAAAACAATCTTAATTAGAAAATGACACAAACTACAAGTTATGCTATTTTGAACATTTAATATATTGAAAACAATCTTAATTAGAAAATTACACAAACTAAGTTAAAATTTAAATTTCTTTTATATTTAGGTTGACAATGTCATAAGGATTCCAAAAATATTTGTCACCTTCAAATTGGATTTGATTTGCACCAAAATTTGCATTGAGCATATTTCAAACCTACACTTTAAATTTGAATTTCAATTTTATCCATGGGTTCAAACTTAAATATTTCGCATATTCTAAAACTAGAGAATTTATCTTCAATTCAAATTTTTGTTTCATCAAATTTGGAGCTATGGTTTAAAAGTTATAGTGATTTGAATATTGTTGGTTTAAATAGTTGAGGAGAAACTTGAAAATCCGCTTTTGGAATAGGGAAAGCGTTTTTCGGGGTTTTGGTGCATCCGAGGGCTTGAAATTGGCCATTGTTTACAAGTGGAGCCCAAGGTTAGTGATCACATGCAGCTTGTGCAGCTTTGTGGGTGACTGAGCGGCCCAATGCCAGTGACCCAGAGCAGGGCACTCAGCTGTGAGCTTCACCAACGACAAGTAGGATGGCGACGTGACGTCGGTGAGCTACGGTTCCAAGTAGACCTGGTTGGGCCGGGCTTTTCCCGGGCGGCCCAAGCTCGGGCACGGCCCGACTAGGTTCGGGCCGGGCCTAGAAATGAGGCCCGTCGGGCGGCCCGGCCCGGCCCGGCCCGTGGCGGCCTGGAGACCCGTGGCTATGACAGAAGTTGATCATTTATGTGAGTACATATGCAAATAACAAAATATATTTACTTAATATCACTATATCAAATATCTTGCCATTCCAAACATTAAAAGAAAACCTAAAAATGAAGCATAAATGCAAAAGATAGCACAAAAATGGTTCCGAGCGCTTGTAATTAGTTCAGGGTCGGGTCCGGGCCGGCCCGGCTCGACTCTAGCCCGCCGAGCTTTCGGGCTGGACCGGGCCCTGTAAAACGCCTCTCGGCCCGGCCTATCTACCTTTCCGTGCCGGGCCAGACCGGCTTGCGATGGCTCGGAGCCCGTCGTGCCCGGGCCGGCCCAACTCCCAGGTCTAGGACTTCCAAGAGCACAAGGAGGTTCGAGTGATCCTAAAGCACTAGTCACTAGGGGTAAAGTGGCGTCTCGGTGAACTATCATCGGTGTGCGGTGGCACTCTAAGATGGCATCGATCGAGGTGCTAGGGTGTAGTAGCTAAGCTCATATTCAAGGGTGTTACAGCATCTTGGTGTTGTACAGAACTCATTTTAGAGCTTTACCTTGGCGATGGAGCTCCAGAGTGATCCACCACCGGTCGACCGAAGGTAGAAAAGACGCACACCATGGAGAGGGAGCTACGGGCAACGAAGCTCAAAATTGGCGGAGGGATCATGCTTGTGGTTGAATGAAGATGCTTCAACCGTGAGGAATTTGAAAAAGAACTTGCGTGAAGGAAGTTACCTCGGAAATGGTTTGCGGTGGAGGGACAGCCGAAAGTGTAGAAGAAAGGAATTGGAGAGCTCAGGACAAGATGTAGCGGTAGTGAGGGTTTCTAGAGATGGCTAGATGTATTTATAGATCAAGGAGGTAGCTAGTAAACACAGGGTTTAAATGCGGTTGTGTCCTTGCGGCTGAGAAATCTCGAGGTAGTGTCGTGACGTCAGCCGAAAAATGGGCAGCACCGGATATCGCTGCTTCGGGATGACGTAGGTATGGGGGAAGTCACTGCAACATGGGAAATCTTGGGCTTCTCAAAAATGGCAGCAAGAAGATGACAACAGGGAAGCAGTTCAGGGGTTTTTCACCGACCGGAGAGAGAGAGCAAACAGAGGGAGAAGAGAGGGGTGAGTAAGAGGGAGAAGCTGACATGTGGGGTTAGGCCCACATGTCGGTGAATTAGGAGTAAGGGAGAGAAGAGAGGAGTCTGACAGTAGTGTCACGGGTTATGGACGGAAAAAAATTCTATGCAGTACGACTGCATAGAATAGGGTTGTGCAGTACTACTCAAAATGACTTTGCATGTAATTTAATGTGCCATGTCTATAAATCAATTAATCCCTGCATGCAGTTTTAATGGTGGAGATTAATGACGTGAGACACATGGCAACAATCTAAGTGGTACTGCACAATCCATTCTATGCAGTCGTACTACATAGAATTTTTTTCCATTATGGACTGGTCGGCAGGAGGCATTAAATGCGTGGGACACCTGTGCCAGTGTAATGAAGTGATAATTCAAAGCTTATCTCTCAGACAACCGAAATAAGGCACTTAATTGCAGGGACAAATCATGATATTAATTTTTAAAACTTTTTAATAAATATCCTGGATAAGTTTTGTACCAACTATAAAATTTTGAGATGAAAATTCTTGGCAAATTATTTTAGAAAATTTTGACATCAAGGACGGTTCATATTTTTAAATTTGGAAATGATTTAATTAAGGGGATAAATTAACTTATTAATTTTTGAAATTTTTACACAAGGTTTGGAATGAAGTCAGAATACTTCCAAAAAAATTCATGTTTAAATCTTATATGTTTATTTTTCTATAAATATTTTACTCAAATTTGCAGATTTTCATATTTGGGATAAATAAATTGGAAAGAGAATTAAATTTAATTATTAATTTTTACTAATTTTACCAGAAGTGAAAAAGGGGCTAAATATCACATGATAAAGGAGAGCTAAGTAAAATTTCACAAAATTACTTCTTTGCACTGTGCAGTGTCACATCAAATTAATAAATTTAATATATTTTTTACTTCACATTCATTTTTGACTACCAAAAAAATTTCTTGAAAGCTTTAGAGTTTTTATAATAATTTTTCAGATTTTTAATACATTTTACTTTTTGTCTTTTTACTTTTTATCTTTTTTACTAATCCAAAATTAATTTCTTTTCAGCAAAGAAAATCCACAAAAGACAATTAAATTCAAGAATAAAATAAGTTTATATTTTAAAATTTTATTCTTTATTCTTTATTCTTTATTAAATTTTAAGATGTTACAGAGAAACATAATGAGTAATATTAATTGCAATGGTCTGGGTGATCTAGTTTATTTGTCGTATTGTTGTTCTTGTGCATGTTCTCGAGCGATTACTGTATTCACTGATCAGGCATAACCATAGGAGTAAAATATAATGACTAATAAAAAGATTAAATTGTTGGGCAGGCATGCAGAATGAAGGCCTACGGGAGGCATGTGATGGAATATGGTGGATCGGCTCTTCAAGCAGAATATGATCGTCAGGTGGCTGCTCCACTCCATGGGGGGCAGGAGTAGAGGAAACATCAAGGATGGCTTAGGAGCAACAAAGGAGTAGCTTGGAAACCTGAAGGCAAGCTTTGCGCAGAAAGCATGATTAAGACGATGTGGAACTTGTTTTGTGATGTTTGTATGCGTGAACCTGCATAATAAGTTCAGCCGTATTTTACGGTTTTCTTTTCTGTGCAAACCTTCGGATATCAGGGTTTCGCTTGGTGCGCTTGTTGGTATATGCCCAAAAGATTTTCGTTATTTGCTTCATGGAAATCAGATTGTTATCATTTTTTTTAAAAAAGAATACATCTTCATCTTCTCCCAGAATGTATACCATGCACCATGGATTATTTATTTCGATCTAGCTATCACATAGTTTTGGTAACAATTTTTCTCGATCATCAAGCATGCGATGCCCTCCGTACGTTCTGTGCCTCTTTGTGTTCATCATGCATGCGATATCATATTATTTTACATTAACGGGTGGCTAACTGTAACACCCTAGCACTTCACGTGCTTAAGATATTACCATCATTTACATTTCTCATCACTTTACTATGGCTTTAACCATAATTTCGGCATGTATCCAAAAACATTTATCACTTCTACTAAACAATATTGACAAGAATTTGCATAACAACAATAACAAGAATAATAATGAAGTAAACCTTGGAACCATACGCCCAAGCATGCCTGAGTCCACGTACTCAGGAACGTCTAAGTCTTCACACTTGGGTATGCTCGGATCACATGCGTTCGGGAGCAATATTATCATTTGGCGACAATGATGATAAAAAAATAAACAAACAATAGACAAACCACAAAATTTCTCATTTAACATAAAACTGACTGAGTTTATATGTCCAATACTATGATTATGAAGGTTCATCGACTAAATTGGCTAAGCGCTTTATTACTAATGAGAATGTGACAAGTGACACAATAACACTACTCTCATCCTATGCATGTTACCTTCAATGATCATCTAAAACAATAAAAAAAGCATGGATGAGTTCACGACTCAACAAGTACATAATAAAATAATAACATAACCATTTTTCATATTCATCACATTAATCATCACTACTACAGAATGGTACATCACTATCGCTTCATCTGTATCGGTTCAAAACTTTTGACTAAAAAACCGATTGTGATACGTGTATGTAATCTATACATTTTGGCAATGGGTTATCACAATTGGTTCTGAGATAGAACCGATTGTGATGAGACCCCTCATCACAATCGGTTCTAAAAAAATGGAAATTTTCAAATCTCTTCGTCCTCTTCGATTCGAGTACTCGTACGTAAAAAACGGACACCGTATGCAAAAATTATGGCTATTTTAATGACAGGTGCACGAATACTACTTCTCGAACTCGAATTTGGCTCCTCATCACAATCGGATCTGAGATAGAACAGATTGTGATATGACTCGCTAGGTTTTATATATCCTTGGAGTGAACTCTCCTCTGTTGGTGTTCTAGAGCAAAAAAAATCTATGCCACAACCAATTGTGATGTGCTCGGGACAGTCCCGCCAAAGTGAAATTTGGGAGCCGAGCGGGTTTTAATTTCAAAATAATTTTAATGGGAAAGCCATTGCCCTATATATTTATACACACCCTTGTGCTCATCACTCATCTCCTTCACTTGCTCCTCTCCCTCTCACTTGCACTGTAGATAGATAGATAGATAGATAGATAGATAGATAGATAGATAGGGGGAGGGAGTGAGAGATATAGGAGCCGATGTAATGTCCCGAAAATTAAATAAAAGGTAAAATTAATTATCTAATTGTAACTGTGGATTATTATTGCATTTCATAAGTTTTTATGTATTTTGGTGTTTTTCCTATTATTGAGTAATCAAATAGTAAAATCTAGAAAGGTTATTTGCTGTGAGTTGTGCGCAAATTGATTTTGCCTGAAGGAAAATCTTGAAATAATTTTCTCCTTCTCTAACATTGGAGCCACGTCTTCAGTCCATGCTCGTTCAATCTTACCTGCCCTCCCTCTTTATTCTCTCTCTCACTTACTAGTGGGCCCAAGACCCCACTGGTCATCTTCTTCCTCTTTTCTTTTTCTGCTTTCTCTTTCTCTACTCTTCCTTTCTTGCTCTCCCTCTCACTTGCACTATAGATAGATCCATAGACAGACAGATAGATAGAGAAAGTGAGAGAGATAGGAGCCGAGGTGAAAGGCAGTTAGGCACTAGGATGTGGATCTTGGTTTTGCATTTCTTGGTTTTAAAAGAAATCACAACATGGAGCACTTCGGTACTAGTAAGGAACTAAACTATGATGTATTGTGATTTCTTCTTGTCCAAATTAATTTTATTTCTTTATTTACCCATTATATCATGTACTAATTTTTCAATCATTTTCAGATTCATGGTAATGGCAAATGGGCATGGCTACAACGCTGGGAGGTGGTGTAGACCAAGTACAATGCAGACATGTTGTATCACTAGCTCTATAAAATGTTGTCAAGTATATTCCATAAACACGTGCACAATATTTTGTCAAGTATATCACCGTCTTATAATTGGATGAATGGGTAGATGGATGTATGTGTACTGAGTGTTAAGTATGTTTGTGTTCTATATTCATGTAAACGAATGTGATATGTGTATTGTAAAGTGTTTGTATTCTATATATATTGTAAATGGTATGCATACTGTAAACCAATCAACAATAGTGAAATGGGTTCATCACAATCGGTTCTGAGCTAGAACTGATTGTGATGAGGGGGTCATCACAATCAGTTCCAGCAAAGAACCGATTGTGATAGCGCTTCCTCATCACAGTCTTCTTTCTCCCAGATTGTGATAAACGTGCGAGCAATGCGAGCACGTGAAAGCCTTGAGCGGCGAGCTCGTTAGAACAGCGGCGTGGTCGTGTGGGGACGGCGGTGTGAAATTTGGGCGATTGGGTAGGTGGTGTGGGGCTGGACGCGTGGGGCAAGCGAGAGCGCGTGGAGCTGGGCGCGTGGGGGCAAGCGAGAGCACGTGGGTCAAATGGTGTGGGGATGGGCGCATGGATGCATGTGGGTGTGTGGGGCCAGGCTATCGTGCAGTCAGGAGGTCGAGTGGAGGCTGAGCGTGTGGAGGCAACAGCATGGTGCTCCGCACGTGGGGGCGGGCCCGTGGGCAAGGGCGTGCAAGCGCATGGTGGCCAACTGGGTGCCCATGGGGAGTAGTGTAAGATCCCAAGTTTGTGCCTTTATTTAATTTATTGAGTTATTTGAATTTTTGGATTTTTTTGGGATTTATTTTGAATTAATTCCTTTTTGAGTTATTTAAATATTTAAAAGTTTCAAATAAAATTTTGTTAGAAATATTTTATTTGAGTCCAAAATGTCTCAAAGTATTTTTCAGAATTTTTCTATAATTTTTCTGAGCATTTTGCTATTTTTCTTGATTTATTTGAATTTCTAGAATTATTTTAAATATTAAATCGCTTAAAAACCCTAATGGGTTTCACTGTTGGACCGACCGAGTCAGACTCGAGTCCGGCTC
Organism: Rhipidocladum racemiflorum; assembly: GCA_036346355.1. Classification (NCBI taxonomy): domain Eukaryota; kingdom Viridiplantae; phylum Streptophyta; class Magnoliopsida; order Poales; family Poaceae; genus Rhipidocladum; species Rhipidocladum racemiflorum. The sequence goes on from CM070584.1 coordinate 14,598,057, forward strand.
AACCGAGCCGAACCTTGTTGCGTGCGACCGTTGGATCGAGATCCAACGGCCACGATTGAGCCACGTGTACACGTACGTGCGTTGAACCGTTGGATCGGGATCCGGTGGCTGAGATCAAGCTGCGTATGCGCGCGAGGGGAAACCGTTGGATCAAGCCACGCATACGGCTGAGATTGAGCCACATCGCCTCACCGTATCCGAGCCGGACTCCGCCGCCCCGTACCAGCTTCGCTGTTGAATCCGCGCATATCTCGACGTCCAAACCGGTATTCAAGGTGTGGGTGCGTACGTGCCCGAGGATCGCCTTCGCCCCGTGCAGCTTTTGCCCTAGCCACCGCCCAAAGAGCCTTGCCGCACCCACGATTGCTCGTCGTAGTTCATTAGGGTTCACTTCGGGTTTTAGAAGGTTTTCGCCGCTGTCCGCCATCCTCTGCCGCGACCAAGGCCAGATCCGAGACCGTCGCGACGAGGCGCACCTGGGGGTAGGACTCACTTCGCTGGAGACGCGACCAAACGCTGTTACCCGTGTCATCTTCCCCAGCTCCGGCCAGCCAGCTCTGTCGTGGACATCGTCGACCTCGCGAGCTCTGTCAGCCGTTGGATCTTCATCGCACGGCCCAGGTTCGTCCACGTCACCTGTGCAAAAATCCCGTGTTACGATTTTAGATCTATTAGAAACCGTTGGATCTAGATCCAACGCACCAGATTAAGCCACGTAGCCACCTATTACACCGTGCTAGATTAGATCTCAGCCGTCCGATCTAAATCGAACGGTCCAGATCAATCGCGTTTCACCGTGCTAGGTGTATGGATTAATTTTAATGTGTTGTTGATCCTCTTGCTTAGCTATAGATGTTTGTGTGGTTGGTTTTGGTTTAATTGTTTATGATGATGTTTTATCCATTATATCTTGCTGCTTTAGATGTCTTATGTTATGAAATATTTTGCTATGACATTGCTATTGTTCAAATCATGATAAAACAAAGGAGATGCTGCCGAAATTTCGGTGTTTAGCATTTGTGCCTTTGCTGAAATTTGTCTTCATGTGTAATATCCCGAGTATTTCTATACTCGAGTCACTGTACATTTGTACTCAAACACTGTTCAATAATACACTGTTCTTGTGTATTTCTGCATTTTGAGCTATATGTACTTAAATGGGAATTAAAAAGAACCCTTCAACTTAAGTAACCTAGCTCAAAAATAATTGCAAATTTATTTGGATAAGTGTTAAAGCGACCTAAGAACCTTCCAGAATATATAAGAATCGATAAAAATCAGTTTTGGAAGTTTAATTCTTCAAAACTTGACACTTGACCAAAATGCCCTTGAGTAAGTGCATAGTGTTTTGCATGTGTTATAACCTCTCCAAAGCCAACCCAACAGCCAACTCACTCCCTCTCCTCTCCCTCTCACGACCAAGCATGGGAGAAGCCTCCCAAAACCCTAGCTCACCCAATCCACCCATTTGGAGGCGATCCGACCGGTGGAAATTGATCTAGAGGCGGGAATCGACCTCTCCATCGCGATCCCCATCTTCTAGACCCTCTCGAGTGAGTTTCTCATCGAATTTCATGGATGGATTTTGGAGTACCCGTGGTGTTTTTGAAGTTTGAGTTGATTTCTCGGCTCCCGGGACATCCTCGTCGCGTAGCTACGAAGTTTCCCCTCTGTAGCTCCGCATTTCGTCATGTCCCTCAAACCCTAGCCTAGGTCATGTCCAGGTGCCATGTGTTCGAGCATTGCATGGCACTTGTGCTTCAGAAACAAGACTCAGGTCATCGTTAGGTCCATTTAACTCTACTATCGACCTAGCATTTGACCACCTTCGAAATCTAGCAACCTAATGCTAGGTTTTCGATTTGTCGGAGTTCTAGTGGAGCAAAGCATGGATAGTAATTTTTGTGGGCACTTCGGTAGCTAGAGCCGCTATCGGAAGAATCGAATTCAATTCGATAAGCCGGATTTTATTTTATTTAATTAGGTGTTAAGTGTTTTCACAAAATACTAGGAGTCCGTAGCTTGAATCGACGATTCTATTAGCTCTTCGATAGCCGTAGTCGTGATCGGAAGAGTCGAATTCAATTTGTCGCATCCTACACAAAGTTGTCACTTCTAGGTCACTCTATTTGCGAAAAATCCTAGAGGTCCGATGACCAAATGGATAGCCCCTATAGCTTTCTAGCTAGTAGAAACCCCGATAAAAAATACGGAGTTTAGTTTTGACCATTTTGCAAAGATACTTTGCTGCTCTAGAGTCTCAATTGGTTGAATAAAATCCTAGAGCTCTGAGCACGAATCGACTTCACCATTAGTCTTCTTAGAGGCTAAAACAGTGGCTAAAAATGCTAGATTTGCATTTTAGCACTTCGCATTTTATTTTAATAATTAGAGGGCCCAAAGCCGTTCTTGGCTTTTCGCTTCAGTTCGCCTCGTTTAAGGTCCCTAAGGTTGAAAGCATGCTTCACGTGTGCTTTAGATCCCATTTTGGCCCTTTTAGGACTTTTGTCGTGCCGGGTAAATCTGGGAGTTCTGCGGACGTTTGATCAAAAGTCCGAGTAGGTTAAGTCAATTTTGGCGGTGATTGGCTCCGATAAGTCATTATTACCTCCAAGTGTCTAGCTGCGGGTCCAGAACGAAATTTCACGACATTCTTGATCAAAACGACCTTTTGACGGTTTTGATCGTTTTTGGTCGTTAACGGTCGTTTTGATCGTTTTGGCCGTTTTTGCGGTCGATGCAAATTGCTAATCTACCGAGCGTTTTAGTTAGGTGTTGAGTGTTCGAACCGTATCGGGAACCCACACGCGGATTCGATCGCGTTTGGACTCAATACGGACTCAAAAGCGGTTTTGTCGAAAATTACTCGCGGTTTTCATTTTGATTCAATTTTGGTCAATTTCATTAGGAATTGCTTTGCAACCGATCCAACTAAGTCCTAAATATCTTGCTTTAGCTTGTTGCGTTGTCGGAAACCTGTTTTGCGCAAAAATCCGCAAAATTGGCCGTTTAACGGATTTCCGACAAAACGATCGTTTTCGGCCGTTTCGGCAAATTTGTCGCTTTTAGGGCCGAAAGGTTTTTCTTCGATCTTTCGAGTGTTTTAGCACCTAGTTATGTACCTGAGGCCATATTGAGGCTCCACATGCAAATTTAATTGCATTTGTCTTCAATTTACGTATTTTTATTCACGTAGGTAAAGAATACGCCTTTTCGTCGTTTTAGCTCCCGGTTGATCATTTCAACTTCAAACAAGTTCCAATAAGTCCCATTAGGTATGTTATACCTATTTTTAGGTATTTCACTAAGTTTAGTTGGGTTTTACTTCATTTTGCACGTTTTAATCCATTTTGGCACTTGTTCGGCCGAAATGGACATAATAGGTCATAGTTTCACATTTTCTTCGTTTTCTTCATTTCTTTCTCCTTTAAATATTTAAGTGGGTCTTATTTGATGTTTAGTTGGCATTTGTGCATTTAAATCTTGCTTTTGCTAAGTTGTATTTCTTCTGTCGTTTTTGTTGCTTTGACCGATTAGAGGCTAGCGAGTCGGGCTTCGCCTCGAACGACCCGAACATCATCCCGGACATCACCGAAGTGCAACAACAAGGCAAGCACCTCCTTTGACCATCTTGAAACCTATATTTCACGATGTTTACTTTGATTTCTCAAACTATATGCATTGTTTATATTCAAGAAAGTGCTAGTTTGTGGGAATGGTAGATATACCCTGATTTGGTGGTTTTTCCTCAATTAAATTCCCGAGTTCATTGATAGCCTTAGTAGGGTTGGACAATTAATAAAATGTCACTTGGGTATAAACGACTTAGTAAATGCATATGCTTAGACACTGCAATAGAGATGAGCAAAGTCACATTTACCAAATGCTCAAAACTTATGATAATTGTAATCGGTTTTGGAAATGTTTTGGAAATGTGACTTGTAAAGGTAATTTGATAAAAATGTGCAGTGTCTAGTTGGTAATTAGACTTGGCGGGAGGTATAATATGTGCTAGTTAAACATGGTGGCGATTGGTTGGCGAGTTAAGTGGAGTTCCCCACTTGAGTCACTAGGCAAAAATATAAGGACCGAACTTGTGACGGTTTTTGAATGAACACCGTGCAACCGCGCAATGCTAGGATGGGGCAGCCTGTTTTAGTACCTGAAGTGTGAGGGATAGCCATGCCTGTTGGTAGGCGAAGTGTGGACCTTTTCCCGTGTTGAGCGATCGGCGCGGTGTGTGTGTCCTCACGACCCGCCGTATGCACCTTCGTGAGTGCGCTTGTACTTATGCAGCGGGAATCGCTCCGATTCATGTTTGATTGATACAACGGTGTACGCCTTGCTATGGGATAATGCCGCGGCAAAAACTCGCCGTCGTCACGATGGATATTCCGTGGCGCCTGAGTGGTGGTTGGCCTCTTATCGCCATAGTAGTGGGTTTATCGTCGCCGGTCTTTGAGGTGTGGCTATAGCCTCAACGATGGGAAAGAATAGATCATTCTTGTATATCGGATACCTCGTGTATCGCGTGTACCCTGGATGACAGGATGCAAGTCTGAGTTGTGTTTGGGTAAAGTGCGCAAACTCTGCAGAGTATCAAATAATTCTAATCGATTAGCCGTGCTCACTGCTATGAGCAAATCTTCTTTAATCATATCAAGTATAGAAATTTGGTTTGGTTTTGAAAATGAAAAATTATCTCTGAGTCGATATAAAGTATGTGGTTGAATACGGTACTTGATGGATTTGTGGATATGTGGATATGATACTTGGAGGATTTATGAATATGTATGGATGTCGATTCGTATCCCATTTGCGACCATGGATGGTGGCTTTGTGGAGCTCGATTGTTATTTATACTCGTAAATATGTTTTATTCAAGCTGCCGTCTTTCAAATTATGTATTACATTTCGATGAATCGCTTCAAATCCTGCTTTTACAATAGACTTAGTGTAGTAGCCATTTCAATCGTATCAGCCTGCATATTAATTATAATTGCATACACTAAAGTCTTGCGAGTACATACGTGTACTCACCGTTCGCTAACCCTTTTTCCCACAGAGGAAGGTAATGATGATGTCCCGGATGATGGCGAGCCCCTTTTACTGCGAGTGTTGCGGCCAGTAGTCCCTCCCTCCGATCGAGCTTTGTGGGGTGGTCGGGCCATTTCTTGGTTGTCTTTCTTTTGTTTCATTTGCCGCTTTACTTCTTTTGGTTTTACGTAATACACTTGTACAAGATTTATACCTAGTTATGTAAATTAAATTAGTTTATCTTTTCGTGCATTGATACTCGGGTTGTGGGTACGCGATCTTTGGGCTCTTGATCCAGGGATCGATGATCGGATGCGTCTGAGCACCGGTCCGGTTAAGTGTTCGATCCCGTCGATCGAATTTTTAGATTCGGATTTTCGGTGTCGAGGCTTCCTGTTGCTATACGGTGCTATACGCTACAGTAGACGGCGTACAGTACGGTATAGGAAGAGGGGGTGCTCACATCATGTATGGTATTTAGTTGATGTTTAGTCTATGTTTGGTAGCATTCAGGCATACTAGATGCCGGGGTGTTACACAAACCTCTTATTAAACCCTTATTAGCAGCTTTAAGTTAAATTCTAGAAAAAATGTCAACAACCAAATTAAACAAAATTGGGGATAAAGGATCTCCTTGCCTCAAACCTTTACCAGTTTGAAAAAATTTGCTTTCAGCATTATTGATTTTGACTCCCACAGAGCCTTTATGAAGGATAGAATAAATCCAAGTCTGCCATTTAGTGCAAAAACCCCTTTTAGAAAGAATATCTAGTAAGAAGCTCTAATTAACTTTATCATAAGTTTTCTCGTAATCTAGATTGAGCATCAAACCCTTACTTTTATCTTGATGAATTTTGTGAATCACCTCATGAGCAGAGACTACACTTTCCAAAATAAACCTATTCTTCATAAAGGCAGTTTGGTTTTGTAAGATAATTCTATCACATAAAGGACCGATCCTATTAGTAAGCACTTTGGTGATGATTTTATAACTACAGTTCAATAAACTAATAGGCCTGAATTGCTTTATATTCTTAGCATTACTTTCTTTTGGAATCAGAGAGAGATCATAGCAAAATTAAGTCTAAATAAATCTAGCTCTCCCTTTTCCAAATCTCTGAATAAATCTACCAGGTCACTCTTAATGATATCCCAGAAATTTTGATAGAAAAAGAAAGGAAGACCATCCGGACCAGGAGCACCATCTGAATAAGAATCAAAAACAGCTTTCTTAATCTCTTCCTCACTAAAAGAGGCCTCCAGCAACATATTTTCCTCTTCTGTAATCATATCCTTTTTATTAAAGAAATTGTCCCCTAAATTAATATTGGGTTTAGCTTCAAAACCAAAAAGAGACTTATAGTAGTCACAAGCAATATTAAGCATGGAGCTAGTATCATGGACAGGCCCATTAGGGCCCTCAAGAGAAGTGATAAAGTTTTTCCTTCTCCTTTGATTAGCCACAGCATGAAAGTACCTAGTGTTTTTATCCCCTTCTTTAATATCTCTTTCCCTAGCTCTCTGCCTAGCTTTGGTTTCTTCTACTGTCCAAATATGTTCTACTTCTCTCTTAGCAATGCGCATTATGTTTTCCTCCTCATGAGTAAGTGTTCTAGATTCTGAGAGAATATCTAAATCATTAAACTCCTTCAGAATTGATTGCTTCTTTTTTCTGATTTCAGAATCAATATTAATACTCCAACCCTTAGTAACTATTCTTATTTTCCTAACTTTAGCATGCCACCTATTCAGCACATTCATTTCTTTACTGGGAGCATTCCAAGTTTTACGAACTACATCTTTTAACTCATCATAAAGGAGCCACCATTTCACAAATTTAAATCCAGATTTATTATGCAACACAGTATCCCAGAGTCCCACAGAATAGGGGTATGATCACTGCCAACTCTAGCAAGCGGCGACAAAATTGCTAAAGGGAACTTCTCCTCATACGAAGTACTACAGAACACCCTATCAATAACCGACATAATAATATTATTTTGATTATTCGTCCAAGTAAATTGTCTTCCTGTCAAATGCATTTCCATAAGCCCCCACATATCTATCCACTCATTGAATTTATCACACCACTTGTGATCAATTCTACCATTATTCTTATCAGATTTATATCTAACTAGATTAAAATCTCCACCAAAAATGACTGGAGTATGATCATCATCAATGAGGATCTCATGAAGCTCAGATATAAAAGGTTGTTTTCCTTCCTCATAAGGTGACCCATACAGCGTAACAAGCCTCCAGATAAAATCATCATTCTTGTTTTTAACACAGCATTGAATAGAAAAGTCACAGATGACAACATTCAGAACATCCAAAACATCCAAATTGATGCCCACCAAAATACCACCCGCAGTGGATTTGGAAGGAAGCCAATGCCACTCAAAGTTATTGGGACCACTTAATTTATTAAGGAAAGGCACACTAAAATTTTCTCTTTTGGTTTCTTGAAAGCCAACAAAATCTACTCTATTATTTCTAATAAGTTCCATTAAACATTGAGATTTCCCACGTTGCCCCAAACCCCTAATATTCCAAAAAAATACCCATCATTTCTTTTTATTTTTCATGGGGTGCTTGCCTCGTTTATACTTACCCACAGTAGTCCATTCTTTTATTTTACAATCTTCTTCACAATCGTCCTTCAGAGGTACATGTGAAGGCTCTTGCCACTTATTAGACTCATCATAACTATTCTCATTATGAATAGATCTAATGCCCTCATCCATAGAATGATCTCCATCAAGGATATTTTGAACAAAATTAGCTAACCTATTAGCATCAATTTCCCTACAGACCTCAATATTTTCTTTTTTCTCCAAATCTGAAGAGCCCAACATAAAGCTAAAGAATTCAATTCATGAATAAATTGTGACACCACGGAGTGTCGTAATCTTATAAAATGTGGATGTTGAGGTCAAAACATTATAAAATATGTAAATGGAGGTTAAAACTTTACGTTATACCGTTTATAGCGTGTTTTTGGGCCGTTTCGGGTGTTTTGGGCCTCTCCGGGGGACTTTGGGCCTTGGGGGTTTAGTTGGGCCTCCGGTGGAAGGGTTTGGGCCCAAGGGGGGGGACTTTTGGGCAGCCAAATCTGGCCCCCACCCCTTGGTGCGCCCCAAACTCCCTCTCCCAACCCTAGCCGCCACCCCTAGCCCCCCCATGCACCTCCACCCTTCCCCTTCCTCTCCATCTTCCCCCATGGCGCCACCACCCCTCTCCACCTCCCTTGCTGCCCCTAGGGGAGTTCTCCACCTCAACACCTCGAAGATCCGTCCATTGGAGCGCTCCGCGACGAGGAGATCCGGTAGATTTGGAGCGAGGAAGGAGATCGCGCGAACCGGGAGGAGATACGTTGGGTTTTCGGTCGTCGGGCGAAGGTATGGCCATGGGAATCCTTAGGGTTGGTCTAGGATCTGTTCTAAGGGTGTTTATAATGATTTTAGATCAATTGGTGGTGCTGGACTTGAGTAGATTGGTTTAGATCTAGATGTTGCCACGTTTCTGTTTTGGGACAGCATGAGCAGTCGACCTAGGGTTCAGTTTTTCGCCAAATTAGGTTTGGAATCTGGTCGTACGAACGTTGAAGAAGTTATAGGTAATTTAATTATCTTTTCGTGGACATAAATAACGTTAAATTTCGATCAGCCGTTTGAAAGTTATGACTGTTTTACCGAGCGTGTTAAAATCTGTAACGTGATTGGAACATATCACGGTATTTTGTAGATTAAACAACTTTAGAGTCCGAATCTGTCTTTCCCTATAACTAGAAAAAGTTGGAAAATTTCCTAAGCTACGCGAGGATGTACTCGTTTAATTGATTTGGAGTTTTAGAACTCAAGTTATGGCCGTTGGAAGTCTGCTGTCCCGGCGGGACAGAGCCTCTGTTTTTGGGTTTTGCAAGTAGGGTGCGAAGTCAGGTTAGATGAATGTTGTGTAATGTTTTGTGGGCATGTTTGTGAGTGTGTGATGCCTATGTGCAGGTGGTGTGATCCCGGGAGTGCCCACTACTTCTCATCAATCCGTCGCCGGAGGTTAAGGCAAGTCTATTGGAATGGGTAGCGAGTTGTAGATCGCTAGTTTTGATGAGTTGAAATTGAATTTATGATGCGATAACATGCCATGCTTTAATGCTTGCTATTGGTATGATGAAAATGATCCATTATGATTCTATGCCATGATTGGTTTAAGTAAATGTGCAAATTATTTTATGATGTTGGCATCTTTGCATTCATGGCATGAGACATGGCGAGGGCGGTGAGAAAGTCATAACTATCCCGGTAAGGTCGGTGAGAAAGTTATGACTAGTCCGGAACGCCATTGAGTAAGACCTACCTCGTGATTCCATCCACGTGGTGAATGGAAGCGAGGAGTAGGCACCCTCCATCTACGGGATGGAAGGGGGGAGAGAGTGCACGCCGACGGGTGTGCACTCAGCTATACCGGTATAAGCTTCCAGGAGATATGAGCATTGCATTGCATCGCATTTCATACATGATGATAATGATATGTGAACAATGATTTTGAGACATGAATATGATGTTGAATATGAGATTATGACTTGACCATGAAGTTGAGCATGGTATGTAGTGATGTTACAATGAATTGTTTTTTTTTCCCATTGCAATATACTTGCTGAGTGATGAACTCACGCTTGTGTTTTTTTGTTGTTTTTAGGTACTTTGAGACCGGCATGCGGGAAAGGGGTTTAGCTACACTTCTACACGTAGCTCCACATTCATAGTCTGTGTTTAATCACTTGGAGACATGATAATAAGATTTGTGCCATGAAACTTGGTGCTCGGCTTGGTTTTGAGCTTAAGTTCATCTTTTGCTTCACTATAATTGGTGAAATAATTGAATTCGCTGTTTGTAGATATAAGTGTTGTCATATCAATTGTTATTGCTGTTTTAGTTGTCATTTACCAAGCTATATCTTGTCTTACTATTGTTGTTGCTTCGAAGCATGAGAAACAAAGGAGATGCTGCCGAAATTTTCGGTTTTAGCATTTGCTCCTTTGCTGTAATTTATGTTAATTTGTGGTATTTAGATGTTGTTTAGTCTATGTTTGGTAGCATTCAGGCATACTAGATGCTGGGGTGTTACAGTTGGTATCAAAGCGGGCTGTAGGTCCTTGGAATGTGTATTTTTAGTGTCATACCTTAGGTTACAACTAAAATGTGATGTGGGATAACTTAGAAACATGGCTTAGGTTTTAACTAAAATTTTGTCATAGGATAGCAACATTAAAACTTGCAAAAAAAATGGTATAACTAATCTAAAATTTGACACACATGGATGCACAGTAGGAAAGGGTATGGGTATCGTTCCTTTACGCTTAAATGATGTATTTAAGCTTTAATGTTGAATGCTTCATTTGATAATCCATGTTGCTATGTCTATGAGATAAATGATTAAATTGTGCTTGCTGTGGTGATAAAATGGGGTTGTGGTGCCGAAGGGTTTCGGTCACCACTTTTATTAATAGTAAGGGTGTGGTTTGACGGTATGGCCGGTTAAAGCCATCACCGAAAAACTATTAATTCCTTGTGGGGAAAGAGTGCTTACCTTTTCTATCGTAGATCGGGTAGTTGGCTGGAGACAAATAGAAGAGTTGATGGTGGTTTCCTTCGGATGTTTTTCACCATTCTAACGGTCGGTTTTGGTTGGTCTTCTTGGTTTTTAGTTGATTGAAATCAAAAGAAAAGTGTTTGGTCTTGGATTTTCGCGGATTGTTCCGTATGCGGTATGTGGTTTTGTCTTCCTTGGTTGAAGACGGAGAAGAAGAGTCTAGTGTTGCGCTTCTTTTGGTCGCCTTTCCAGCTTTGATGCTTAGTTTGTTGATTGCTTTATGGGGAGAAGCATTCAATTTATTCATGTGTTTGTCTTTCTCCGAGGTCAAAAGAGTTATTGCGGCGTTATGCCAGACTTGGTTGTCAGGGCTGAAGTTCTGTGGCTTTGTGGGAGTAAATGGTGTTTGATTTCGTCATTTTACTAGTTTGAGAAATCATCTTTGAAAGCCCTTCTTTGTTTCGTGAAAGTTTGGGGTTTGGTGTTAAGGTTTTATTTGAAATGGATTACTTGATCGCTTGGTTCCCTTTTAAGAAAATTGTGTTTCAACCATTTTCCTCTATGGGGGTCTTTGAGATTGAAAAGTGTTTTGGATAATTTCCTCTTGCATGATCAAGTTTGGGTTTGTCTCATTGCAACTTTGAGAGTCATGCTTCTTTGTGAGTTTTGGTTGAGTATTAAAAGAAAAAAAAATGCTGCAAATAAAGTAAGTATTCGTTTGACTGAAATTACTTGTCAAAAGTGAAAATTGTTGTTTAGCACGTTATGTAGTATGTACCAATGTGGTTTATGGAATGACGTATTGTTAAGTTAATTTGTGAGTTGAAACAATTAAATGTAATTGTTACCTTTAGCTTAAGATTAGGTGAACCTATAGTGATGTAGAGTACCCCATAGTGGGAATGATTAAATGGGTTAATGTACATGCTTAGATGCTTTAAAAGTGCTTATGATCCTTGTTAATGTTAAAAGTTTAAACCTTGATGCATAGTTAGAACATTAAGATGATGTAAATTAATGATACTGTTAAAGAAACCTTGCCGATTGTTTAAAGATGTTCTAATCTAACGGGTTAATAGAGAGATTTAATCATATTGATTAGTGGCTTTAATTTGGAAGTTGATTAGAGTTGCTATTTATGTTGTTGCAACCTACTAGTATATTTGGAAGTATGCAGTTGTGTCTCTACAATGCTAGTATTGATATCAATTGAGAAGACATACGACTTATTGTTAATTATGTTGTTAAGGGCAGTGTTAATGCTAGTATTCAATCTATTTTAAATAGTTGGAGTATGTTGTGTGGTGGTAATTTTGTTATCACCTATCTATAGGGTAGCTAAAAGTAATGTTGTCGTTTGATGATTATGCTCGTTGGTTGTTATTAATAACCTAGTAGTGGTGGTAATTGTTTAGATTACTTGTTGAAAACCATGGTTAAAATAGAGGAATTTGTAACATGTGGTGATGGAGTGAACTTTGGGTAATTAACATGATGAATGATTTTATCCTTAATGAATGTATAATTTAGAGTCTTACTTGCGAATTCTACCCTGTGGAGATAATATTTACATGTTGAAGTCGTTTGTTAACTGAATAAGTTTCGATTGTCGAGACGTTGACATATAGGTGGTATGAAATTTATAGGTTGATCATGCTGAAAGATTTGTTGAAGTACTATATTTCAAATGTAGAATAAGATGTATTATGATATGATGATCCGTGGGGATCATGTCGATGTAGTCTTGGTTGGGTGTCTTATTTTATAAGTACCATAAATTTTAATTAAAAGTGTTAGAAATGGTAACTAGAGAAAGAATTTGTTACGTCAATTTTGTTAAAACCGGTTGGACTTTCTCAATGAGTAAGTAGTGAATTTCGAAGTCTTTAATGGAAAGCGTAGTGGAACACTAGAGATGATATTTATGCTGAGCTTGTGTTTAAAAGCTTTTGGACTGGTTTGGTTGGTTGCCATTTTGGTTGAAGGGTTTTCGGTCAAGGTGTTCCATATGTTGTGTTTCAGAGTTTCCCAAAAACTCGTAGAAATTGGTGCAAATATTTGGATTTGGCTAATTTGTTTAGTTGGTGCTATGAGTATGGATTTACACCCCAAAAGTTTTTGAGTGGATCGCACTGTTCGCGTGCACCCTGAATTATCTTTGGAATAAATTTTAAAGGACACAAATGGACATAGAGGGTTATGTTGGAAAACTCACGAGGTTTAATTTGTAATCTTTTCTTTGCTAGAGTTGGAGTTATTTGGAAAAAAAGTCTGTGTAGAGTTTGCAAGTGCTTCAAAAAGCTGGATTTTGTGAATGTTTTATAAAGTGATTTTGTTAGTGAGGTGTTCCCTTTTGGAAATGAGTTTCCCTCTCCTTGAGAAAATTTGTGACGGTTGTGGGAGCAGATGCACGACTTGAAATTTTGATGTTATCTTCCAAAATGTTGAATTTGGATGAAATTCAATGTTTCGCAAGTTCAGTTTTCAATTGATGTGGGTTCTTTTACGACGTGGTGTTTTGCTGTTATCGGTGTTGCCGTCATAGTTATAAGTTTTAGCGCAACCGTAAATGTTATGTGTGTTTCAAACATGTGATACCAAGGAAGTAGTCGGTTGGTGAATGATTATTCGATATTGTTGTTACATGAAGAATGAATGGTGAAAAGGAAGCATGACATTGTTTATAGATGTTTAATGATGAAAAAATCGGTGAGCCAGGTCGGTGAGAAAGTCATACATGGATATATGACTAATCCGGAGTGCTCTTGAAAAGTGTGCATGCACATCATAAATCGAGATTTCTATTTCATGCGGCATGAAAGAAAACAATGAAGAATTTCTGGTATGTTAGTTGTGGTGTAGGGGATTTGCGTTTCCTTTGTGTCTTGGCATAGGAAATTAAAATGTGTGCTCTTTGGATGTTGTCGGATCCTTTCCAAAGTGGTTTTAGCGCTTTGGGGTTTGAGTTGTTGTAGGCGGACCATTTGGGGTTCATGGTTTATGGTTGAGTGCACCCAATGCAAACCTTCTTGGAGAATCGGGTCGTTGGTGCATTCCACGGTAGGGTTGATTAAACTATTAGTGGACCACTTGGTGGTTGCAAGTAATTGCTTTATCCTTTCGAAATGTATTGGATTTTTTATTGCCGATCTTTGAGCGAGTTGTGTCGACCGATGTGGATTGCTCGGTTGACAGTGTTTTTGTGGGTTTTAAGGACCCTGATTATAAAGTAGGTTTTTTCCTTCGGTGGTAGTGGTGGGTATTGGTCTTTTGTAAAAGGTCAATCTTTTGCAAGGTGTTAGCCGATTGTTCAAGCAGTTGGTAGTCTTGGAGTGTTGTGTCTTGCTTGGTTCGCGTCGTCTAGAATACGACGAACCATAGTAGAGAGGTCGAGATGTGAAAGCACTTTTGTGCGTGGGAGCTGAAGAGGGTTCTAGAGGTTGGTGCCGTGTTCTTCTGAGGAGAAACATCGATTAAAGGGATCGGGCACTTTAGTGCCAAGGAATACATAAAAATGAGGAATATGAGACCGTTTCCCTTCATTGTTAGCTTAGGAAGTTATCCTTTTGCTTGGGACGTTCTGAATCCTTATGTTTGTACTCGGTGTTTCAAAGTGGAGTAAGAATTCTGGCAAGTTTTGAATGTGAGTTATCTTTAGAGCTGTCAGTCTTTCATCCTTAGCTCCTTGCTTCTGAGTGTTGGCTGGTGCAAATCGTAGGGGCTTCTAAGCGGGTTCTAAGGCGTGAACGCTCCCTTCGATTTGGTTGTTTGCGAAGTGGCGTGTCTCGGATTCGGGGTCGAATCCTGTTGAAGGGGGGGAGAATGTGACACCACGGAGTGTCGTAATCTTATAAAATGTGGATGTTGAGGTCAAAACATTATAAAATATGTAAATGGAGGTTAAAACTTTACGTTATGCCGTTTATAGCGTGTTTTTGGGCCGGTCCGGGTGTTTTGGGCCTTTCCGGGGGACTTTGGGCCTTGAGGTTGAGTTGGGCCTCCGGTGGAAGGGTTTGGGCCCAAGGGGGGACTTTTGGGCAGCCAAATCTGGCCCCCACCCCTTGGTGCGCTCCAAACTCCCTCTCCCAACCCTAGCCGCCACCCCCTAGCCCCCCATGCGCCTCCACCCTTCCCCTTCCTCTCCATCTTCCCCCATGGCGCCACCACCCCTCTCCTCCCCTCTCCACCTCCCTTGCTGCCCCTAGGGGAGTTCTCCACCTCAACACCTCGAAGATCCATCCATTGGAGCGCTCCGCGACGAGGAGATCCGGTGGATTTGGAGCGAGGAAGGAGATCGCGCGAACCGGGAGGAGATACGTTGGGTTTTCGGTCGTCGGGCGAAGGTATGGCCATGGGAATCCTTGAGGTTGGTCTAGGATCTATTCTAATGGTGTTTATCATGATTTTAGATCAATTGGTGGTGCTGGACTTGAGTAGATTGGTTTAGATCTCGATGTTGCCACGTTTCTGTTTTGGGACAGCATGAGCAATCGACCTAGGGTTCAGTTTTTCGCCAATTTAGAGTTGGAATCTGGTCGTACGGACGTTAAAGAAGTTGTAGGTAATTTAATTATGTTTTCGTGGACATAAAGAACGTTAAATTCCGATCAGCCGTTTGAAAGTTATGACTGTTTTACCGAGTGTGTTAAAACAACTTTAGAGTCCGAATCAGTCTTTCCCTATAACTAGAAAAAGTTGGGAAATTTCATAAGCTACGCGAGGATGTACTCGTTTAATATATTTGGTGTCGGGACCCCGAATTTGCAAATCCGGACCCTCTGTGTATTCAGCACTAGTCCAGGAACGCGCTAGTGCACACAGTCTTAACATCGGTAAATATCACAATCATACCAATCGATATTATCAAAGTACTTTATTTAAATAACCAAACAGGTTACTTGACCTTATGGTCAAGTTACAAATATATGCCTTGCAAGGCAAAACTTATTAAAAGAGAGATAATAGCAGCGGAAAATCAAATAACTTCGTGGCGCCATCCAGTATACCACAGGCAACTGACTGGGCTCGCATCCCTAAGTAGACGGATCCTCTTGGAATTCCTCCTCCAAAGCTGGTGCAGTCTCTTCTTCAACTGATATTGTGTTGGGGCAAGGGTGAGTACTTGGTACTCAGCAAGTCATGCACAGAATGCAAGCTAATATACTATATGCATGGCTTGGTACAAAGGAATAGCTCAAGGTACATTTGCAAAGAAATGACATTTGAAAAGTAATATAAGTAAATTCGAAAGCAGTAGAAATAAGTAAAACATAAATAACTTTTTCGAGAAGTTTAATAAACATTTTCCCCATCCTAAACCACGTTTCCATCATCTTCATTGTTAAACCAAACCAACTTTCAAATCCAAGTTATTTTCAGAAAATCTAACCCTTGACTGTAATTCTGAGCATTGTCCAAGATCACAGTGGACTCGGCTATTTAAATAGATTCCAAACTCTGCAGAGGTTATGCACTTTACCCACAAGATACAAATCAAACACCACAAAGGCGAGTTCAGAATAAAGCCTTTCTAAGCCTCAAACAACACAGGTGGTCCTCTCCGGTTCGTGCTCTACACCATCCCTTCCCTTAGCCAAGGCGAAGTATGGGACCAACACACCGTTAGATGGGTATCTGGCCACAGCCACGACACGCTCCCGCACAATCACACAAACGGTGTAATTGACACCTGAGGCTCCACAAGTGAGTCCTTAGCGACTTAGTCAACTAGGGCCGTCCCATTCCACCATGTGGTTGCAAGTATGACCCAGTTCAAAGGCTTGCAAGGTTAAGTCCTTAGAGTGACCAGGGCAAGACTACCCGAAGAACCAAAACAACACTCCCAATGCCACAACTGCCCACTGATTACTCTTGCCACATGCCCCTGGCCGAAATCGCTTATCAAACCCCGCTTGATTACCATGCACCACGTGCCATCAACATCACATGATACTTTTCCAAAACAGGTTCAATATATCATTAAGTCAATATTAACATTTGATTGTCCAAAATCATGTCATGAGCACGAAAGGTGTCTAAGCAGATACTACAAATCTGCCTAAAACCCATGTTGGCAATTTAATAATGTCCAACTAGTAAACCACAACTAGGGTGACAAAGGGTCATGGCACATACTTAAGTAATCAAGGTGTCATATAGCAAATTGGTATTTATCTAACCCCCAGGTTTAAACAAAGTGTTTTTCTAATTGAACTAGCATGCAATAGTTTAAATCAAAATAGATTTCGAAATAGGATCAACATGGTCAAAGCACAACTTGCCTTCAAAGAGTACTTGTTCTTGGTCTTGAATTGGATCCTGAGTCAACACTTCTCCTTCGAATCCTTCCGGCACTTCAACGTCTACTCGTAAAGCGTGCAAATAGCAATACACAAATAAACAATAGGCAAAAACATCCCAAAACTCCAAATAAAATCCATAAACAGAGAGAACATAATTTTCTGGATTTTTAGGAACTGGAATCGTTCAAATCGGAGTTAAAATGCAAAAGTTATGATTTATTAAAATTTAAATAATCAATTAAATAATATTACAGAGAAAAACTTTAGTCCAAAAATTAAATAAAATTCATATTTGAGTAGATCTGAATTTTATACAAATTTAGAAATTTGAATCACTCAAATCGGAGTTGAAACGCAAAAGTTATAAGCGTTTGAAGTTTGAATCTAAATTTGAATCAATATTTCGAATTAATAAATCATTTTCTTTTTCGGAAATTAATTATTGCGTCAGCATGGACACGTGTCGACTCTGATTGGCCGGGCCGACGCCACCGGCTCATGGGCTTGGTCCACGGTTTGGCTCGGTCCACCGTGGACTCGGTCCACGACTCCACGTGAGACTGACAGGTGGGACCACTCGGGTGACGTCATCGCTGACGTCAGCGGGGACTCAGCCCACGGTGCTGACATGTGGGACCCACTGTGACGTCATGGGTGACGTCGCCGCTGGCTGGATTAGCCAGCGACATGCGGGCCCTCTAACACGCGGCCCCGCTGCGTGTCGGGCGTCTACGCACACGCCGCTGCGTGGGCGCCGACCGCGGCGGTCGACTTCCCGCCACGTGGCGTGATCTTGCCCGTTGGTTTGAGAATCAACGGCGCGGATTAAATCTAGCGTAGTGCTTTGGAAAAACAACTCGCCGATCCAGCACTGCTCGATCTTGATCGGACGGTCAAGATCCAATCTAACCTGGTGCGATTCTAGCTACGTGGCACAATCTAAGCCGTTGGATCTAAATCCGACGGTTGAAAATAGATCCGAAGGTTGCACGTGAGATCTCACCGCGGTGTGACGTGGCGCGATCTGAGCCCTTGATTCTCGATCGGACGGCTAAGCGTAGCTCGCGGACGGCGATGGCGACGCGGCGAGCAGAGGCCACCGGAGATGAAGACGACGACGAGTCCAACGGCGCCGGGGCTTCTCGGCGAAGTGAAGGTACTCGAACGCGCCTCGCCTTGGGGAATCCGGATCTGGCTTGATGACGGCGGAGGACGACGGACGGCGGCAAGATCGGCGTTTCCGCGGCGAACGGAATTCCAACTCCGGCGAGCTCAGACGGCAAACGCGGCGGCTCGAGCGAGATGGCTTGGGGCACGGTGCGCCACGGAAGTTCAGGTCACGACCGTGGTGGCGGCGCATTAAATAGGGGTCTCGGCGTCAGTGAAACGCCACGGAGACCGAGAGGTCGGACACCTGCCGACGGCGAGTCCGTGGCCGGCACGAGAGGCGACGTGGCGCAGCGTGAGCCGTTGGATCTCGATCCAACGGTCGGCGTGAGTTGGACTCGGTCCGGCTCGGCGAGCCGGGCCTGGCCGGACTCGGGTTCGGTGATCGTGGCGCAATCACAACCGCTGGATCTTGATCCAAGGGTCGTGTGGCTAGGTTCGGACGAAGCGGGTTCGGCTCGACCACGTGGCTCGGAGTCGGACTCGAACTCGAGTCCGACTCGGCTCGATCGGGTGAACAAGACAAACCCACTCGTATTTTCCAGCGATTTAATATTTAAAATAATTCCCAAGAATTCATTTAATTCATTAAAAATAGCAAAAGACTCGTAAAAATTCGTAAAAATTCTCGAAAATATTTTGGATCATTTTGGACTCAATTAAAATATTTTCAACAAAATTTTATTTGCAAAATTAAATTCTTTAATTATTTCAAAATGGAATAAATTCAAATAAATCCCAAATAAATCCAAATAAATTCCAGAAAATTCCAAAAATTCACCAAAGTGCCAAATCACACATGAATTCAAGGAAAGCAAAATTTTGGGGTGTTACATTTGGAGTCTTAGAACTCAAGTTATGGCCGTTGGAAGTCTGCTGTCCCGGCGGGACAGACCCTCTGTTTTTGGGTTTTGCAAATAGGGTGCGAAGTCGGGTTAGATGAATGTTGTGTAATGTTTTGTGGGCATGTTTGTGAGTGTGTGATGCCTATGTGCAGGTGGTGTGACCCCGGGAGTGCCCACTACTTCTCATCAATCCGTCGCCGGAGGTTAAGGCAAGTGTATTGGAATGGGTAGCGAGTTGTAGATCGCTAGTTTTGATGAGTTGAAATTGAATTTATGATGCGATAATATGCCATGCTTTAATGCTTGCTATTGGTATGATGAAAATGATCCATTATGTATCTATGCCATGATTGGTTTAAGTAAATGTGCAAATTATTTTATGATGTTGGCATCTTTGCATTCATGGCATGAGACATGGCGAGGGCGGTGAGAAAGTCATAACTAGTCCGGTAAGGTCGGTGAGAAAGTTATGACTAGTCCGGAACGCCATTGAGTAAGACCTACATCGTGATTCCATCCACGTGGTGAATGGAAGCGAGGAGTAGGCACCTTCTATCTACGGGATGGAAGGGGGGAGAGGGTGCACGCCGACGGGTGTGCACTCAGCTATACCGTTATAAGCTTCCAGGAGATATGAGCATTGCATTGCATCGCATTGCATACATGATGATGATGATATGTGAACAATGATTTTGAGACATGAATATGATGTCGAATATGAGATTATGACTTGACCATGAAGTTGAGCATGGTATGTAGTGATGTTACATTGAATTTTTTTTTTTTGGCCCATTGCAATATACTTGCTGAGTGATGAACTCACGCTTGTGTTTTTTGTTGTTTTTAGGTACTTTGAGACCGGCATGCGGGAAAGGGGTTTAGCTACACTTCTACACGTAGCTCCACATTCATAGTCTGTGTTTAATCACTTGGAGACATGATAATAAGATTTGTGCCATGAAACTTGGTGCTCGGCTTGGTTTTGAGCTTAAGTTCATCTTTTGCTTCACTATAATTGGTGAAATGGTTGAATTCACTGTTTGTAGATATATGTGTTGCCATATCAATTGTTATTGTTGTTTTAGTTGTCATTTACCAAGCTATATCTTGTCTTACTATTGTTGTTGCTTCGAAGCATGAGAAACAAAGGAGATGCTGCCGAAATTTTCGGTTTTAGCATTTGCTCCTTTGCTGTAATTTATGTTAATTTGTGGTATTTAGATGTTGTTTAGTCTATGTTTGGTAGCATTCAGGCATACTAGATGCTGGGGTGTTACACAAATAAAGATTCAAAAGAGTTTTTAACATGAGTACCTTTAGGTTTGGGACAACTTTCCAAATTCTTTTGTTGTAGCAATTCCTGGGCTTTCTGCAGTGCTGTTTTACCTTGGTCATTGATCCTTGTACTCCTCCTTGTGCTTTGAATTGGGCCCCATTGTTTCTTCCTTTTCTGAAGAACCCTTCCTTGCAAATAAACTACATCCTCATCATCATGACTCATCTCAAAAATATTGTTGCTGGGAAACTCTGTTTTGTTCTCCTGATCATCTTGTCCATAAACTTCTTGAGAAAGTATTTGATCCTCCTTGATAACCTCATTGATTTCTGAGCTACTACAGATCAAATCTTCTTACCATCTACCTTTTCATTCTCACAAACGTCTAACTCATCATCAGAATTTATCAGTTCCAAATCTCGAAGCAGTTTAAAACAATTATCCCCAACAGCCATCTCATCTCGGCAGACCTTGCTTGCATTCTCTCTAAATAGTTGAATCCAAGATTTTGTACTATTATCATTCAAAGGCTTATATGACTTTCCTCCAGAATCAGAGTAACTTGAGTTATCCCTAGCAACACTCTTTCTTTTTGAGATATCAGATTTGCTCAATTCTGAATTGCAACCTTTTTTAGCATAAGAATCAGTTTGCTCCTGCGCATCAGCAGAATTATCAGTATCCATATTGTCTCTTTTATCGCTGGTTCCTTTTTTATCATCATCCAAATCATCTAAATCATCATCATTATCATTGTCTTGGTCATCAACATCCACAGCAAGGGATGCTTCATTTTTCTCAACTACAATATGAATCATGAAAAGGATTTTCTCAGCTCCTATCATTGTTTTTTGAGGAATTTTTTCGGGATCTCTGCATGCAATCTAAATTCTAACAGTCTCATGGAAACTTTTAAACATTCCAGTCCAATCAACATTAGTCAAAATTCCAAAACAAGATGCAATCTGCTAAAAAACTTTCCAAGTACACCATTTAGGCAGAATACCCTTCACCTGTATCCAAACCTCCTGGAGATCATCAAAGACATCAATCTCCCCTTTCCATGCTTCAATGTAAACAGTAACGCCAGACTTGTCAGGAGAAGGGCGAGATCTGAAACTTTCTTATATGGGGAAACCTGACTAAGAATCTAAAACTTTCCAACTGCCTAACTTGCCAAGGCCAGTTAGCATCAAAAATATCGGCCAAATTCTTTTCCAACTCTGCCAAAGAAATCTCTCCCTAATCAATAGTCAAAATTCCACAATTGTTGAACCTAAAGGACGAGCTCCTGCTAGAATCCGAGTCCTCAATATGAAAGAAACCTAACCCACTAGCAGCACTTCCAATGTATCTAGCTGATTGTTGGGGTTTAGAGCGATTAGGGCAAACATCAACTTGGTGTCCTGGTTCTTCACATATGAAACATAATTTTGGATTTGTACAGCTACCAACCAAGTGACCCGGTTCCCCACAATTATAGCAGATAGATTTCACATACGAAGGATCAACTTTCACATCATTTATCTGAGGATTACCCTTGTTCTGACTAACCAGATTAGAAGTAGCAAACTGAATATGAGGGTTCTCAGTTGTACATTTTACTTGACGAGTCATTTGCTGACGTTGGGGAGGATGCTCTAAGAACTGATTCTGAGAAAGCCACTGCTGACTCCTCGGCTGAAATCGACCTCGTTGAAAGCTCGATCCTCTGAAAGGAGGCGGTGGACGCCATCCCCGGCCATAGCCGCCCTCGCCGCCTCGTCCCCACTGATTCCATCCACGCTGATCCACTGATTCCATCCACGATCAGCCATCTTCACGAAACCCTCGAACGAAGGATTCCCTTTTCCTTTACCACAGAAATCTCTAGCGAAACTTAGTTGAAGTGGATTCGGGGCAAGGGAATCACGATTGGAGACAGGGAAACAATCTGAAATGGAAAATCTCCCCAAGAGAATAAGACCACGGCGAATCCAAGCGAGCACTTCATGCGCCGCCCGAACCCTAGAAATTGCGGAACGAGCCCCCAGGAGAACCCAGAGTTGCCCAAAAAACTCCTCTAGGTCTTCGTCCCCCTCTTCTCTTGCATCTGGGCCCGAAGGATGTGATGACGAAGCTTTGGATTCTAGTGCAACATCTTCCCGAAACTGCCCTTCAGCAGTCGAAAAAATTGCAGAAGAGCCCGATCGTTGCCACACCCCTTGATCAGCAGAACTACCAGGTGGCGGTGATCGGGAGAGACGCAACTGCGGATTTTCTCGGAAGAGATCCTTCCGGAAATCGCCGTCGACCAAAATCGCCGCGTCGCCATTTTTCTCTTCTGTTTCCATCCCTCCCCAGTCGCCGAACTTGTGCATTCTAAACTGGGCCAAAAAACCTGATAATTTATTGTATGAGATTGAGCTCTGAAAAAAGACGCAAAAATACTGAGCTCGTTTGCAACAGCAATACAAGGGAAACACAAGCAGTACACTCCAAATGTTATCACACAGGGTCGTCAAGGTTTTACAATGAGGGCTGGACAACGGCTCTGCAAACGTGTGCTGATATGGAGGTTAACTGTACAGCAAACTAAGCATGGCTGGCACAATACACAAGTTAATACATCCTTCAAAAGGGAAATCTCTAACACATACACCCACACACACAGCAATACCTTCTCAATCTTCACACAGGGAAGCAAATGTAGAGTGAGGTTCCATTGAAGTATAAGCAAACAGCAACATAAAAACACTCCAGGCAAGGTATCAGGCTGCAACTATCACACTGATTCTGGATATAACTCAACCTCAAGCAAATACTAATCCAGTAAAAGCAGGCATCATCTACAGAGTACACGAAGAGGTTTACCTGTGCTGTTGGCAAAAATCTTGACCTGCATCGCTATCGACGAAAAGCCAGTAAGCTCACGACATGTATAATATAAGCTAGTATTAACTCTTGCCCTTTGAGAATAACCGACTGAAACCCCGACCCTGTTTCTCCGGTATCTGGTTAGTAAACAAGGACGAGGAAGAAGACCTTGATCTGTGCTTTGGACGCTTGGAACTGTTCGGGGATGTAAAGTAAGGGCTTCCATCTAGATTAGAGGGGCTTTTGTGTGTTTTGTATCCATTTAGGGGGGATACATTTCCTGTTCCCGGAGCACTTGAGAATGTATAATCTACATCAAATTGACCCGATGGCTTCTTAGAATGCATGCCTTGGGTTGGACCTGCCTGATCTTCCAAAAATTCCCCCGCTCGTTGCCTATTTAGCACAGCACCCAATGGTTCTGCTGGAGGAGGGCGCAGAGTTTGCAGCTGCCGGCCAAGAAGCAAAATTGTCTCCTGGCACTCTGCTAGCTTGTCTGCTGCTGCTGCTATCTCTTTCTCCTGTAATTATTTATGCAAGAGAATATATTATTTAACACCTATCATTATCTTTCTCCTGTAATTATTTATGCAAGAGAATATATTATTTAACACCTATCATTACCAGAAAAGATGCACTAGTTTCATGTTTCAATGACCATTCAGAAGAATATTGAAGTTATATTTACTGATCAGGAAGTATTTATTCAGAGGACAAGCCGACAGTCTTTGTACACTATTTGTTTCATATAACAACAGATAAGGTATAATTAATGAATGCAAGCTAGGAGTTAACAAAAACCGTAAACATTCATCACCACTTCATCATCACATAAACTTCAAGGTGGGGCTTATGAATATACCTGCTTTGATTTGGTATCTGCACTCCCATCTACACATGAGGAATTCCTCTCATTCTCGTACCTTCATAGCGTAAACAAAGTCAGGAGAGAAGCAATCTGTTAAAATACAACAAACATAGAAAAATAAAAGGAAAACAAGATTTGTTACAAGGTGGAAAACAGGTTTATTAATGAAGGACAGGTATTTCACCTTTCCATCATCTCCACAAGATCTCTGTATTTGGCTAAGTCCTCCTGAAGGTTTTGTCTTTCTTCTGTGAGTTCCGCTGTCAAAGTATCTATTTTTGTCTGCAAAACTCTTACTTCATTTTCTAATTTCACCTTCTGTGATTCAAGTGATTTGTATGATTCAGCCATACACTTCAACTGTGTCTCAGCCAAGCAATTCGAATTCTCACAGGCAGCCATTTTTGATGTAAGCTCTTCCATGTGTTTCTCCATCTCACTAAACTTACGATTTGAAACATCAATAATTTCATTGCACTTCGCTAATTCCGTCTCCAAATTCCTCTTCTCCATCTTCAGTTGTTCATATTCCTCTGGTGAGCAAATTCCCACTGCAGTTTCAACATCAAATGCCTCACTAGTACCCTCAAAATCAGGATCAGAAGATGAATGACGCATAAGTGAACAAACACCAGACATACTATCTTTACTTGGCTCACGACGCACTTTGTTTTCCAACAAGGTCACTTTATCAATACAATCCAGATTATTGCTCTCTCCCTCATTGACACTGTCTCTTGACAATGTGAGTTTAATCTCACCACTTTCTGACAACATTTCGGATAAAGCAATCACAATCTCTCTTAAACCATTCTCATTAGACAGAACTTTATCAACTAAAGTGGAGAACTGCTCTATTTTCTGAGAGCTTGCATTATGGTAGGAATTTATTCCTTGGAGCTCAGATGCTTGTCTTACAAGTGACTTAACAAACTCATGCACCCTTGAAATGGCATTTCTTAGACCATGATCCATAGCACCCAAGTTCTTGGCTTGCATGGTTGAAGATCCATCAGCAGCAGCTGCAACCATGTGGCCATATTGAATCCTGTCTGCATTCACTGATTCCGCCTCTTCTTCAATATCCCTTAGGATATTTCTAATGCCATCTAGTACCTTGCCAACATTGTTTGCTGGTGATTGAGAGCTCAGCAAAGAAGAAATTCTTGTGTGCAGTTTTGAAAGCGGGGAGTTTTCATGCAGATGCTCACTACTGGACGGAGTACCTGGTAACTGCAAAGCTGGCCACGAATCTTTGTCGCTGTCTCCTTTTGTGACAGTGGAGAGAGCCACCTCAACTTTATCAACCTTCTTCTTGTCAACAATGTTGCCACATCCTTTAGCTTCAGAAGATAAACATGCCAATCTCTCCATTTCTAGGAAGTCATCCATGAGTCCCATCTGATTGGAGTTTTCTGTCAAACTTCCCTTACCTCCTTTATCTTTCTTCAAGTGTGACAGGTCAGATAGCAAAGCATTGGCCCAAGACTCGGCACAGCTTGCTGCATCATCAACACCATCTTCAGACATGGAAGTTAGACTTGGTGGGTTACTTACATTCTGACTCATTCCACCATCAAAATGGGTATCAACGTTCAAATTTGTTGGACTCTTGTACTGATTAGCACTTAACAAGTGAACTTCTATGTTGCGGAGCTTGCCTGCTGTTTTAGCACACATGTTTCTTGATGCCTGTAGCTCATTGTTACGCTTTGACAGTGCCTCTTTTAGCATCTTGGTTTCATCTTCCATAGATAATAAACGCGCAGTCAGAAATTCATTCTCTTTCTGTGTGTGTTGCAAGTTTTCAAGAGCATAATCAGGAGATGGGGACATAGGATGATGGAAGGTAGAACTCCTTGAAGGGGAACGCCGTAATATGTTTTCTGCCTGGTCTCTGCCCCAGCTATCCACTTCCAGCTTCATTTGAGCCAATGCAGCAGGCCCAGGTAGCTTTTTTCGAACAAGACCACGTAATCTTTGGCATTCTGCTTCCAATTTTGATATTTTCTTTACATCCTCCAGATGCTGTTTGGTTGCTACATCAGCCGAACGAACACTCATATTCTTTTCTTCATTGCGAATTTCAAGCTCTTTGGAGACAACGTGTAGTTCATAGTTCAGTGAATTTATATCCTTTTCAACTGACTGAATAGTGCTCTTCAACACTTCAATCTGGGCTTCTGCTTGAGTTTTTTCGTTACCAACTTTTGTCAGCAAGTTTGCCCGCTCTTCAAGAGAACTTGAGAGTGCATCATTCTCAGCACCTGCTCTAAGGAGCTCCTGTTCAAGATCAGCTAATTTTCCTTCTAGTTCAGCCTTTATCAACTCCCACTGTTTGGTCTTTGCAAACACTATATCATGCAG
Organism: Rhipidocladum racemiflorum; assembly: GCA_036346355.1. NCBI lineage: Eukaryota > Viridiplantae > Streptophyta > Magnoliopsida > Poales > Poaceae > Rhipidocladum > Rhipidocladum racemiflorum. Next base: position 14,624,368 of record CM070584.1, read on the forward strand.
CTTTTGCTCACTTTCTTCCTTCACTGTCCTCACTTGCTTCACGCATTCCTTTAGAGCGCCATCCAGATGAGCAACTCTTTCCTCAGCTGCTAACTTGGACAATGAAACAGTTTCTAGTTGAAGTTTCAGTGCCGAGGCCTCTGCTTCAACTTTCTCCCAACCTAACATGATGATACATGTGTTAGTTTAGTAAATGCTTACACAAAGTAGAATAATCGCAATTGAAAGGTCATGTAGATTTACTACAAATTCTATCATCCAAATAAAATTGTATGTCATACAACTCCATCAATTACAAGGGTTTAATGGAAATGACCAAGGTGTACATCAAGGTCAAGCTCGTGGACAGAAACGATTATAGGCCGTAATTTTCTTCTCTAGTATATCCAAACAATAAAGGTGAAGAACAGCAATCAGTTTCAAACCTGATACAGCTTCTTCCGCCACTTTAACATGCTGCTTTACTAGACCATCTTTGGTGGTGATCTCAGATTGTGCTGCAGATAGTTTTTCATTCAAGACCTTCACCTTATCATGTAAAACCTTTACTTGTTCTTCTGATTCAGTCAGATTTGCGTATCTTTCTGGTGAAATCTGTACGAATTTTGGAACTTTTTCTTCCTGAAAAATGCAGAGAAGTAATTTCAAAAGATATTTATCAATCAACATAAGTATGATAATCACCACATTAGTCTAAAAAACTTTTTTTTTACAATGTCAAACTTTGGATGAATGCAATTAATGATAACATCAGTGATGTACTCATGTACCTTGGCTCTAGTGACTAAATGCACTGCTGCTACTGAAGGAGTAACAACACGCTTGACCAAAAAGCAAATTCATGTAAAGGATGCAATAGGACCTTAAGGTACATACTGGTACATGGACCTAAACTTGAGGTCAATAATTGATTTATTAAAGTGAGTTGTAGTCATATTGAAGGCTATAATCAGCATCTCTTGGTCAATTGTGAGAATTGTCTGCTCCATTTTGCCACGTGCAGGCAGTGATGCTTTGGTACTACTGAAGGAGCAAAAACTGTCTTTAACAATAGCATGTAAATATGTATAAATATGCAGTGCGGTAGAACAGAAGTCATGGTACTGGGCAGCAAATAAAAATAGGTATAATTATTTGAATTCATCCACTAGCATTGTTCACTATGTGACTGCCACATTAAATCATAAGTTCAATGTCACAGTAGTTTTATTAGCGATGAGTCTTCAACCATGAGGAGACAATGGTATCTGTACCACGTAAAGGGTACTAATATCTTGACAAAGCACAGTGTATGATAGTTCAGTGTCGTTCTTTGGCAGCTAATATACCACAAGACTGTAGACTAATTTCAGTAGTACAAATGCGATTATGGAAGGCTCATAGAACAAATGAGGATAGATGGGCAAAAGAAAAAAGAAACTCCTAAAAGCAAAGGCTGTTCTAGGGAGCCACTGGACACACAGATTACAAAAAGTGAAACAAAAGGATGGTACTTCTATATGTTCTTCCTCAGATCAGTGTTTTAAAGTCGGGCGACTAGTCGACGACTAGCCGACAAGTCGGTGCAGCGAACCTAGTTGTTGCACCCGACTCGACTAGTTTCGCTAGTCGCTCGACTAGCCGACTAGCCGGAGCAGTGAAGTCACCCGACTGGGCCAGCTTAAAGCCCACAAGGACTGAAGCCAGACGGGGTCATGGGAGTAAGGAAGCCAGACAGGAGTAAGGAAGCAGACCGAAGAAACCTAATTTGCAGAGCCGCCGCCGCCGCCGAAGCTTCATCGCCGGATGCCACCACGCAGGTACATCTTCATCTTCCCTACTCCAGTACTCCTCTCCTCTCCGGCTATCCTCTCGAGCGGGCGGAGCAGAGCGGCTGGAGGAGCAGCGGGCGGGCGGAGCAGAGCGGACGGAGGAGCAGGCGGGCGAGCGGGCGGATGAGCGGCCGGAGGTGCAGGCGGTCGAGCGGGCGGAGGAGAGCACCGAGCACGACGCCGGAGGAGAGCCCTGGCCGAAGGAGAGCACGACGCAAGAGCCGAGGTGATGTGCTCGGAACGGATGCGAGCAAGGCCGAGGCGTGCTCGGCAGCACTGCTTTGTTGTTGTCTTGTTGATTACCGAGTACTGCATTGCTTGTTGAGGAGTAATCGGTCACCAACTTCCTTTCTGATGCTCCACATGTACAAATGCAACCGGTCACCAATTGTCTCAACAAATGGTAGCAACGGTTGAGGAGTATGATCCATCCAAAGATCCCAAGCGTAAGCCATCTAAGTCGAAGGATCCAGCCTGGAAGTATGCCTTCTGGCCTATTTTAGAGAAGAAAGACCTCCTCCAATGTATGTTGTGCAACAAGCAAGTCTATACCAAAGTGGCAAGAATGAAGCGACACCTTGGTGGGGGTTTCAGTGATGTAGAGAAGTGTCCCAAAGCTACAACGGAAATAAAAAAGGAGATGCATGACTTCTTGAAGAGCAATTCAAGGAAGTTCAAAGCCATGGAGCTAGATCTTGATGAAGGGGGTGGGGGTGAAGCAGAAGGTGGAGCCGAATGTGAAACTGTGCAACAACAAGGAGGAAGTTCCAGGGGATCATCATCTTTAAAAAGGAAGGAACTAGTGCCTTTTTTTTAAGTTTCTGGTCTGCCCACTAAGAAGCCAGTTGTTGATATGATTTGAAAGACGCCAGAAGAGGTTGTTTCGGAGAGACATAGCTCAAGCACTTCTCAACCTACACTTGAGCATTGCACTAAAAGGTCAAAGGAGCAAAAGCAAATTGTGGATGATCATGTAGCTAACTTCATATATGAGAATTGCATACCACTCAATGTTATCAATTCAAGAAGCTGGGAGGTTCTACTTGAGTCCATAGGGCAGTATGGTCCTGGGTATAGATCACCTACCTACCATGAGGTGAGGGTGCCATTGCTAGAGAGGGCAAAGTCCAAGATAGATGAATTGAAGGACAAGCATAAGTTGGCATGGCAAGAGTATGGATGCACACTCATGTCAGATGGGTGGACCGATATGAAAGGGCGACACTTGATAAATTATCTTGTGAATAGTCCAGAAGGTGCCGCCTTCTTGGGGTCATCTAATGTTTCTTCAGAATCGCTTAATGCGAAATTGGTAGCAAAGTTGTTGGATGAGCAAATTGATGCCATTGGGAAGGAATTTGTGGTTCAAGTTGTCTCAGACAATGGATCCAATTACAAGGCAGCGGGTAGGATGCTTATGGACAGGATTCCTACCTTGTTTTGGACACCTTGTGCTGCCCACTGCTTGGATCTTAAGCTAGAGGACATTGGGAAGATAAATGAGTTTGGTGGTTGCATTGCTAAAGAAAAGAGGATTACAAGGTTTATCTATGGGCATGGAAGGATTCTTGACTTGATGAGGAGCAAGACAAATGGTAGAGATCTTGTGAGGCCCGCAGCCACTCATTTTGCGACATCCTTCCTTTCATTGGCAAGCATGTGGAAGCAGCGGCAAGGGCTGAACGCTCTTTTTGTTAGTGGTAAATGGTGTGAGAACAAATTGAAGAGCACAGATGTAGGAAAGGCATGCGAAAAATATGTGTTGTCTGTGCCGTTTTGGCAAGCAGTGGAGAATTGCATGAGAGCTTCGCAACCTCTTCTTATTGTCTTGAGAATTGCTGATGGTGATGAGAGACCGGCAATGCCTGAAATATGGGCAGCCATGGACCTTGCGAAGAAGAACATAAAGGAAGCTTTGCAACATAAGGAAGGCTTAACGAATGAAGTGCTTGCCATTGTTGACAAGAGGTGGGACAGTCAAATGGAGCAAAATCTTTATGGGGCAGCACTATTATTGAATCCAAATAAGTTGTTTCTCATTAGAGAGACCAATAGAAGACTTGCTACAAGGCTCCGCTCGATGTTTAATGATGTGCTATGGAAGATGGAGGCCGATGAAGATGAACAAGCCAAGATAAGCAAGTAAGCCGATGATTATGAGCGGACAGAAGGTGATTGCTTCACCAAGAAAATGGCAATCAAAGACAGAGACAACAAGAGTCCTTGTAAGTCGGATCTTTGAAGCTTATTCATTTTTTTTCTATCTTGTAATCTTTTATTTTTAAAATTGTGATATGCTAATTTTTGTTGTAGTGCTTTGGTGGAGTACATATGGCGGCCTTGCTTATGAGCTTCAATGTCTAGCAAAGAGAATCGTTGGCCTTTGTTGTTTGTCGTCCGGATGCGAGCGCAATTAGAGTACATTCTCTCATGTAAGTAACTCACACTTGTAAGTAACACACACAAGTTGATTGGAGTTGCATTTGACATGCTTTTGCATATTTGTGTGTGCGGATTCATACAAAAAAGAGAAACCGTCTAGAACACAATAGATTGAGCAAGTTGGTGTATTTTTCATACAATCGAAGAATGACAAATAGGTTTCAAAAGCTACGCGACGAAGGCTCCAAAGGAAAGAAGACTAACCCACGTATCCTAGAAGAATTTCAATGGGATAATGAATGGGTTGACATCAATGTCGAACCAGTTCATGAAGGTGCTACCGGTGATGAAGTACTAACTTGGGCACACGTTGATGAAGCCTTTGGTGCTAGTGATGGTCTAACAGGTCGCAATTTGCCAAGGCAAGCTCATGGTGATGGAGCTTCCAAAGACAAGATTCTTAGTTATCAGCGGCGACACTTAAAGAGAAGGAATGAAGCATTGGAGAAGGACATCATTGACACCACTATAGAGGAGGTTGCGGATGATGACGACATGGACAGCAGAGATGATGATAACGAGGATTCTAGTGCAGGAAGAGGAAGTCATGAATTTCAATTGGATGATGATTTGGATGTTTAAGTTGTTATTTGCTATGTTGGACATGTACAAGCTATGTTGGATGATGATTTGGATGTTTAAGTTGTTATTTGTTTATTATTGGACTTACTAGACACTTAGCAACTTTTTTACTTCATATTTTACTTGCTGTGCTAATTGAAAAACTTATACAATAATTTTAATTCGCTGTCCAGCAGTGACCAATTCATTTCTCGTCATTTCCAGGGTGTTGTTGCATGGGGAGATGCAGGAATTGACAAACAAGCAACAACTGCTGCACAACTCCAGGTTCTTCACTTCTTCTCCACTCTTATGTTCTCTATTTTTGGTATGCAGTATGTTGGTATATTTATAGAAAGTAATAAAGTCTAGTCATCGACTTGTATCGACTAGTCTGACCTAGTCACGACTAGTCTACAAGTCGGTACCCTAGCGACTCGACTCGACTTTGCGACTCGCAAACCTTGCCTCAGATCGAAGAAAATACTTCAAACAAATAAAAGCAAATAAGGTAACATATTCTTTTTCCATAAACGAGGCATAAACTCAATACATCGTAATGTCAACCAACAATAAGCAAGCGCAGAGTAAACACAAACCTGTTCTGCTTGATTGGAACTCTGCAAGGCATCTGTGTTTGATGATTTATCAGAATACTTCTTCTTCCAAGGCCAGCTTCGCCGATCCATTCTCCACTATGTATCTGGTCAAATGAAGAATACTTTCAATTAACCGAATGAATGAAAATGTCAATATATCATGTGCAAGGCTCAGGATACCGTTGTGGATTTCAGAAGGCTAAAAAGTAAGTGAGCCTGACCTATCCAGCAACAAACTCTGAAGAAAGCAGAAAGAAAGGAAAAACATCCCATGCAGCTGACATATAAGTCCAACCAAATGGGAAAACAAGCAGAACAAGTTACCATAATTTTAGACAATGCAGCTTCTATGAAAGGCACTACCCGCAGGAAATTAGTTTTCATATACAAGTCCCTAATAAAAAACTGGTTGGTTGATGGGTAACTATTGCACACACTTCACTACATTCAGCCAAGGACATATATTTATCTACTCAACAAATCCTGCCCTCGTCCACAAGCGTACACCTTCAAACATAGGACAGAGGACCTCACAACTTGTGCAGGCAGCAGCACATACATCCAAAGCAGAAGCAACTAAACAAATGATTAATAGTTTTGTCACATTACACCTACAACCATTGTACATGACAGCAATTAGCCACCCCTGAAGCAAAGTAAACCCCAAAACCCATTCTTAAAGCAAACAAGCAATGTAGTCAAACTAGTAACACACCCGATTGTTCTAGACAAAATCTGCCGTTCGAACCCACGGCCGAGGCAGGCTAAGCGTCTCTCTTTTCTAGCTAGCAGTCCAGCATATCATGCCACTCCTCGTAAAGGACATAAACCCACAAAGATTGCGAGCGTCCTTTAATGACTCGAGAAGAACTGCAAGAAAACAGGCACATCGCGGTCAACCAGGCCCCCAACTTAATCAATTCTCAGTCGATTTGCAGCCTCGCAGGTACATCAATCTGATCATCGCCACCAACATGACAGCGACACGCGCAAACTTAGACGCGTCCATTAATCAACCCAACCAGATCAATCCTATTCAGAACACACTGTACCACACATCCAGATCATTACAAGAACAGGCTGTATCCCACCACCACCAAGAACCACGGGCGCAGACGCAACGAATGGAAGAGGCCGAGACGGCGACGACGACCGAGGGGAGGAGTAAATCTGGACTGTGAATGTGCACACGTGTTTCCCCTTCTTGCTCCACTCCTGTATTTGCACCTACCATTACTGGTTATTGTTCTGCACGGGAGGCAACACATGAAGTGCCATCAGCAGCGTGCGTGAACTGGAGTAAAACCTCCGAGCTAACACAGCACGTACTGTCGTCAATGATTGATGCCTTTTTGTTCATTCTGTTCCGTGGTGGATTGTTTTTTTTTTTTTTTTTTTTGAGAGTGACTAGGAATAAAGATACCGTCAGAATTCAGATAAAGCTTAAACTTATCAGTTTCAGTGCTAGTTTCATGAGTTTCAGTGTTTAGTTTCATCAGTTTCATGTTTTATCAGTTTTTAGTACTAAGTTTCATGAGTTTCAGTGCAAAAAATCATAAGTTTCATGAGTTTCAGAGGTATACCGTTGCAACGGTATACCGTTTTTTAGTTTTTCTGTTTTTTTTTTCTTTTTTTTTGGGGGGGAGGGTTTAACCTCAGGGCAGTTGCTGTGCTAGGGTGCCGGTTATGTCTCAAGCACTATATTATAGGAGTGAGATGGATCAAATTTATTAATTAAATTAATTCCGAATTTAGTGCTTTACGATTTTTTTTAAGATCTTATAACTATTTTATTGCATTTTTAGTAAACTTCAAATATATGGATTGAATTTGTGATATTATAAAATTATTATATAAAATTACGGAGTTGTACTTGTAGAATATACAAGTATACAACCCACCGAAATTTTTAGTTCCGCCGCTGCCTCGGGGACTGCCGGAATTGGAACGGCACAGGCTTTGCATTTACCTCTTGTCAGAAACTAAAGAAATTAAGAAAAACATTTGGAGATTACAAGAACTGCTGCTGTTCTTGTAGAACCAAACCCACCGTAATCCTCAGTGCGATTAAATCAATTCAGCAGAAAAAAAAAAACAAGGCAAGAAATAAATTCACAGGTAGAAATGGTACAGCTAAAAAAATCCTAGAATGCAACCCTAAACGGAAAATCAGTGATTAATGCATGGCTAAAAATTTCCCAAGAACACCCTAGGTTTTATCAACATTTCAAGAAATCAGAACAAGCAACACAGAACTAAGACTCGGAAAAACGGAAGCGGACTTACGCGAGCAGCAGAGCCCCTCCGGCGGGCGAGACGCGGAATGCGTGGCTCCGGCCGGATCCGATCAGCGGCCGCGGGGCGGTGTCGGTGGCGGCCTCTGCTCCCTCGCTTTCTCTTTCGCTTTAGCCTTGCTTCGTGCGCACTCCTGCTCCCAATCTGGGACGGATGGATGGATTGTGCTGGCCCGGACTGGATTGGATCGGATTCCCCCTACTCTACCTTTACCCCTCCCCTCCTTAACCCCCTTTTGTCTCTCTGTCTCCCTCCCTCTATCTAACCTTTTCCTCCAGTCTCACCTCCTCTCCTCCTATGCTACCACTACTGGTAATCTAGGATGCAGGACGGTGCATGCCCAAGCTTGGCAATTGCCAACGCATCTTCCCCTCCATCCTCCCTATCTTTCATTGTCTCTAACTTGTGCAAGATTCTTGCGCCTGTGTGCTGGATGGAATGGAGGAAGGGAGGAGGGGTGTGGGGTGGGGTGGGTCTAAAGGCGAGAAAAGCAGGGGAGGGTGGATGGGCGAGGGAGGGAGGGAGGGAGGGAGCGGAGAAAGTGAAAAGTGCAGTGACGAGGTGAACAGTGTGGAGAGAAATTTTAGGTTCGGTTTGTTTGGGTTTTCTTCACTCACTTAAAAGTTAAAAAAGTTAAAATTTAGATAAATATGTAATTTTTTATCTGAATTTTTCAAAAACAATAAGTCTTTATATAACTAAAAAGTTAAAACCATCGGAAATATGCTTTTTTTTGTTTATTAATGGTTAGTTTTAGTCTAATATTACTGAAGTTAAGGTAAAATTACTCATATTACCACGCATAAAAATTGATTGCTTTTAAGTTGTTTAAGCCAAATAGATTATTTTAAGCTATAAGCTAAAAAGTCTAAGTCTAAACAAACAGGATCTTAGTAGTGCAAGGCAGTGATGATGGCGTAGATAATATATAATGTGTATTTTTTTTCACATAGATCAAAGAGATATTAAAAATAATTAGACTATCTTTAATTATTATCTCAAAGTATTATATCCAATATATGTATGTTGAAAATATTAAGTACATATGAATGTTTATTAGGGGTATAAAAGAACATCATGCTAATTTTTTGAATTAAAATAATGCTTTCTTTTTTTCACTACATAGTTACTGCTTGCTTTCTAATAGGGTAGGGTTTGGTTGTGGCAATAATGTAAAAAGGCCGAGCTAGCTGATGGAACGACATGAATTTAGTACGCAATATTTCAGTTTGTTACTCCTTAACTTTTATTCGTCATTTTATAATATGTATTAGTTTATCAGAAAAATCGTCGGTATATCGTAGGAACGGTATACCTCTGAAACTTGTGATTTTTATACTGAAACTCATGAAACTTGGCACTAAAAACTGATAAAACATGAAACTGATGGAACTAAACACTGAAACTCATGAAACCAGCACTGAAACTGATAAGTTTCATAAGTTTCACAGCTATACCGTTGGAACGGTATACCGTTCCCTAGTCTCCCTCTAGTTTATTCATTTCGTTGCACAAACTATTAGTCAAAGTCAGGCTCTATTTGGCAGAGCTCTAGCTCCATCAGATCCGTAGTATTCCTAACTTCATCAGATCCGTGAAGCTAGAGCTGCAGGTATATTAAGAGTGCTTACGTGGATTAACTTGTTTACATTTTAGAATAAAAATATAAATTTAAGTCATTTTATTTCAACCTACAAGTTTCAGATCTGAAGTAGAGCCGAAATCTAAAATTTTGCCAAATAAGGCCTCAGTAACAACGCAAATTGCGAATCACTCTTATCAACGAAATTTCGATCGTGTACTGCATAGCCTTTATTCGTATGCACACCAACTCTCGTAGCATGGTTAAAAAAAACTACAATCCAAATCAACAACTGTAATCACAATGCATGAAAATTTACATGGAATTGCTTTGTTTGGATCATTTATTATTTTTGTAGATATTGTACAGTTAATCTAGATATCTTTTTAGTCAGTTCTTACTTCTGCCATGAATCGTAAAACAGACTGCTGGAGACTATCACTCAAAGTCAAAAAGTCCACACCATATGAGGATATGCTGCAATAATTAGCACGCAAAATCCAAAATATGCAGTCGTCACGTCATTAATCGTGCAAGAAACACGACGAAAAATACAGTGGACCTTCCCCATGTTTTCAGCCTACCTTTTTCACAAAGGGGCTTTTTTCGATTTAATGATGATGGGAGAATGCAAACTATTCTCTCCGTTCAAGTTTATAAGATATATTTTTTGTATATAGATTAATAATATATTGAAAATAACTAGATTATTTCTAATTATTATCACCAAGTACTATACTCAATGTACTACTACAGAAGGGCTCATATTAGACACCTCATCACAGACGGTTTTTTAAATTCACGGTCTATGATGAGTCGAAGGAACATCACATACGGTTGTAACTATGAACAGTCTGTGATGATCTCCTTATCACAGACGGTTCTATCCACTAACAGTCTTTGATAAGGGTCCCCCACATCTCAGACGGTTTTAATTTTAAACCGTCTGTGATGAGGACCGATATCACAGACGGTTTACTTATAAAACCGTCTGTAATGTCTGTGACCCTTATCACAGACTGTTGGTGTATTAAACCGTCTGTGATAAGGAGATCAGCACAGACTGTTAATTTTTAGTGCCGTCTGTGACGTGTTCAACTTATACGTACTGCTGTTGTAAATTTGCATTCGTAGAGCGCTATACATACGTTGGTCACTAATTAGCAAGCGCTGCGGCATACGTAGGACCATGCATCCACAGCCTTAATTAATTAAGTCCTAATCGATATGGCAAAATGCATGACAAAGGTAATTAGAATACTAATATATATTTATAAACTAGACAAATATATAATTCTTAACTAATTACAATAGAAATATATATTTTTATAGTGGTGGCAGTGATCACGCGAGCGCGATCACCGCCACCACTCCTCGTCGTCGTCGTACTCGTCCTCCTCGTCGTCGTCGTCCACCGGCCACTCATAGTCGTCGTCGTCGCCGCCGCCATCGGAGGAGGAGGTGGTCCTGCTCCCGCGGCCCCAGCGGCTGTAGGTGTCCTCTTCCTCGTCCTCGTCCTCCTCCTCCTCGTGCTTGTGCTCGTCCTCGTCGTCCTCCTCCTCTGCCTCCTCCTCCTCGGGGGAATAATAGAAGTGGCCGCATGTTGGGCATTGCCTGGGGAATTGGGGGGAGGATCGCACTGGCATGGCGGTAGAGGTGCTGATGGAGGGGGGACGATGAGTCAGAGGACCCGGTGGGAGATGGAGGCAGAGCTGCCATGGATGCAGAGTGATCTGTGTGTGGAGAATGATCGAGTAGTAGTGCTGCGCCCGGTAGGAAGAATATATATAGGCAGTGGCGATGTTAATTAAGACCTGAGAAGATGAAGACGAAGACTTTCTGATGGTTGGAAAGGCGCGCGCGCGGGAGACGATGAGACTCCCTTTGAATCTGTGCAGTCATCACAGACGGTTTTAATTGCAAAACCGTCGGCAAAGCTTACCATCACAGACGGTTTTTACTTTAAAACCGGCTGTAAATTATGTCAGGACAGACAGTTTATAAATGTAAACCATCTGTAAATGTTTCTATATCATAGACGGTTTTTATAAATAACCGTCTGAGATGATGCTTAATAAGAGACCCCCCCCGGCCCGATCGACCTCCTCTGTTATCTTAGGGTTTCCGAGCAATTTTTGATAGGCCGCCCCGATGCCCTGCTCCTTCGGCCATATCTAGCTGTTTCCACATGGTAATCTTATAACTTTTGGATTAGGGTTAGAATAAATTGTTGTGGCTGTAGGGTTACATTAATTCTCTGCTAGGATTCGGCATTAATTGTGAGATAGGCTGTGACAGTGTACGAGAAAACTGAATTTAGTTTGCTATATATTACATTATTGTCAAATCCAATTACTTTGCATAGTGGCTGGACTCTGTGAGGTTTCGGCATTGTGAGTTCAGTGTGATTGTACGTACTTATGTTCTAAGTTATCGAAGGTTAGGAACTGGTTCAAATTTGCAAGCTGTGTAAGGAGAATATATCCAGTTGTTCTTTGTCATTATTTAAGTGTACTTAATTCATTATCTAACACATATTGTTATATACGTAGCATAGATGGACCAAGTGGATGTCTGGCCCGACAACCGTCTGGCGCCGAGTACATTAATGGCGTCTCCGCTTTCATAAGAGCTGCAGAGGAAGATATGTTGAACAAGCGGGTGGAATTTATGTCTTATCCATGCATTGATTACGAGAATATGAGGATGTTTCGAAACCCATCCCAAATCGAAGCACACTTGATTCTACGGGGTTTCAAAAGGGGGTATTCATGCTGGACCAGTCACGGTGAAGAGCAGATTGTGCAGGCATCAATTAGTGAATGCGTCGTCGACGAAGTCAATAATACACCGGATGATATCGACTGTACCTTCGATAAGGATATTCCTCCCGATGACAATCTGGATCAGATGCTACGGGATGCAGAAGGGAACCGTGATGGGCAGGAGTATGTAAAATTCCGGGGTTTGATGGATGACTCAGAGAGACCTTTGTTCCTGGGCTGCAAGTCCAAATATACAAGGTTGTCATGTGTGCTGGAACTGCTGAAATTAAAGGCAAGCAACGGTTGGTCCGACAAGAGTCTCACTGAGCTGTTGGGCCTGTTAGCGAACATACTTCCGGAGGGAAACGAGTTGCCGACGACCACCTACAAAGCCAAGAAGGTTCTTTGTCCCTTAGGATTGGAAGTAGAAAGAATAGCTGCCTGTCCGAACGATTGTATCCTGTACCGCAAAGAGTATGCAAACTTGCATATATGTCTGGTATGCAAGGCATCCCGGTACAAGCGTAAAGATAGATCAGATGACGACGACGAGTGTATCGAGGCGAAGAAAGGACCTCCCGCTAAGGTGGTGTGGTATCTGCCTATAATCCCCCGTCTGAAACGTTTGTTTTTGAACTCAAAAGAGGCAAAACTACTTCGGTGGCACTCGGATGAGCGCAAAAATGATGGAATGATAAGGCACCCTACTGATTTCACCCAGTGGAGAATCATCGATAGGAGGTTTGAAGAATTTGCATTGGATTCGAGAAATATAAGGTTTGGTTTGAGTACAGACGGAATGAATCCTTTCGGCAACATGAGCAGCCGTCATAGCACTTGGCCTGTGAATCTCTGTATATACAATCTTCCTCCCTGGTTGTCTATGAAGCGGAAGTATATTTTTTGTTTATACTCATCCAAGGCCCAAAGCAACCTGGAAACGATATTGATGTGTACCTAGCACCATTGGTGGAAGATCTAAACACGTTGTGGGCTCCTGGGGGTAAAGGTATAGGATGATCACAAAAGAGAGTATTTCACTTTGCATTGCCTGTTGTTCTGCACCATAAATGATTATCCAGCCCTTGCTAACCTGTCGGGGCAGAGTACAAAAGGAGCCAAAGCCTGCATTCACTGCTTGCATGCTACCGAGAGTGTGTGACTCAATCACTCACGCAAAACCATGTACATGCGTCTCCGTAGGTTCCTTCGGAGGAATCACCCATATCGCAAGATGAAGAAACAATTCGACGGAACGGGTGAAGATGGATTAGCTCCAAAGCATTTAAGCGGGACGGACATTCATGATATGGTTAAGAACTTGGAGGTAGCTCTGGGAAAAGGACGTCAATCGAGGACCCGTGAGAAGCACATGTGGAAGAAGAGATCAATATTTTGGGACCTACCTTATTGGGAGCACCTACAAGTTCGGCACTGCATCGACATGATGCATGTAGAGAAGAATGTCTGTGACAGCTTGATTGGTCTCTTACTGAACATTAAGGGCAAAACAAAGGACAGTATCAACTCACGGCTTGACTTGGTTGATATGGGCATCAGACCTGAGTTAGCACCGAAAGAGACTAACAGAGGCCGAACTTATTGCGAACCTACTTGCTACACTTTGTCCAAGGCCGAGAGAACTGAACTGTGCCAGTGCTTGCATGGTGTTAAAGTTCCGTCCGGTTACTCGTCCAATATGAAGAGGCTTGTTTCAATGCAAGACTTGAGTTTAATTGGCATGAAGTCTCATGATTGCCATGTGCTTATGACATAGATGCTCCCTGTGGCAATTAGAAGCATCTTACCGACCAAGGTCCGGGAGACAATCACAAGGTTATGTTATTTCTTTAACACAATTGCTCAGAAGGTCATCGATCCCAAGGGACTAGATGCTCTGCAGGCCGAGGTGGTAATGACCATATGTAATCTAGAGATGTATTTCCCTCTGTCATTTTTCGATATCATGGTCCATCTCATTGTTCACCTAGTTACGGAGATAAAGTTGTATGGGCCCGTGTTCCTACGTAGCATGTACCCGTTCGAGAGGTACATGGGAATTCTCAAGTCTTACGTACGGAATCGATCTCGACCGGAGGGTAGCATTATCGAAGGTTATGCAACCGAAGAGGTCGTCGAGTTTTGTGTGGATTACATGGCACAGGTCGAGCCGATAGGTGTGCCTCGATCCCGCCATGAGGGAAGGCTCCAGGGTGCGGGGACCATCGGAAGAAAATCAATCACGCCTGATCCAGCTGCGTGTGCTAAAGCCCATTTCACTGTTTTGCAACACATGGCTATTGTGACCCCGTATATCGACGAGCACAAGAACTGGCTACAACAAGAGAATCCATCGCGGTTGGAGTCCTGGATCATCAGACAACACAACCTTCAATTCAACAAATGGCTGAAGGAGCGACTACCCATCATTAGAAGCTCGGCCGAAGGTCTGCTGACATGGTTGGCAAAAGGGCCAGCTTTTATGGTTGTAACATGGAAAGGATACGACATAAATGGGTACACATTTTACACGAGGGATCAGGACAAGAAGAGCACAAACCAGAATAGCGGTGTTCGCATAGATGCGTTGAATCTTCTTTGGAGTCGACGAGGAGGTCGTACTATGGGTTTATTGAGGAAATTTGGGAGCTTGACTACATACTATTCAAGATCCCCTATTTTGATGCCGTTGGGTTCACTGCGGCATGTGAAGGTTGACAAGTACGGTGTCACTACTGTGGATCTTGAACGTGTCGGATACCAAGACGAACCGTTTGTTCTTGCTAACCAAGTTTTTCAAGTGTTCTATGTAACCGACCCATTGAACAAGAAGCGCCACGTGGTTCTACAGGGAAAAAGGAGGATTGTCGGAGTCGAGAATGTGGTAGATGAGGAAGAGTACAATCAGTTCGATGAGTTGCCTCCTATTGGTACTGGATGGGTGGTCCAGGAAGAGCAACCTGAGGAAGCTAGCTACACACGCGTTGATCATCGTGAAGGCCTAATTTTTGTACCAAATAATAAGCAAGTGGCCGATTAATGATGAGATCCTTATTTATATTCCAAATGTATGTGTACTTGTAATCAAATATGTTCGGGTCATAAGTAATGGGGTGTACATATGTATTACAATTAATCATAATTATAATTATGCTTGTTTTGCTTTTCGTCGGTCAAGTCATCACAATGGTCATCACAGATGGTTCATTAAAAACCGTCTGTGATATAGTGGTCATCACAAACGGTTCATTAAAAACCGACTGTGATATAGTGGTCATCATAGATGGTTTTTAATGAACCGTATGTGATGGCCACTATATCACAGACGGTTAAATAAAGTTCCGTCTGTGATATACTTATCTCAGACGGTTGAATTATAAACCGTATGTGATACCCCCATCCTAATATCAATACCCCCACCCTTGGCGGCAAACCATTTTTCGTTGGCGGCAAAACCCTACGTCCGCTGGGCTTCGACGCCAGACCCCGAACAACCACAAAAGGTAAGCCTCCAGGCGCTGGCTCACCTGGTTCTCGTTAGCGTCCCCAGCCATTCTAGTAACCTGCAAGAAGAAAAGGTTGTTGGCTACACCGATAAAATAATTTGTACCAATTTTGAACCATGACGTACAATACATACCTCAAACTTGTGAAGCCAAGTGAGAGTCGGACCGTGCCTCTGTCGTGGGTGTAGCGGCAAGTACTGCGGCTGTCCTCCATGTGCAGGGGGAAGGACCACTACGAACCTAGCAAAAAGGTCATCACGCCAGTCATCATCCACCTCAGCTAGCACAACCGTCTGGCCAGCGATCAGGAGACCGGTCAGCATCGAAACATCCTGTAGAGTTGGCACCATCTCTCCGCAGGGCAATTGGAAGGTATGCGTCTCCGGCCGCCAGCGATCCACGAGGGCAGTAAGGAGGGATCGATCGAAGGGAAAGCTTCGGGATCTCGCCACGACGATGACCTCACCATCCAGACCATCGATGATGTCCTCCCGTGTGGCCTCCACCATCCGTGCAAGGGGAAGTAATCCCGTCGCCTCCAACCTGCAACAATAAATTACAAGTTACAGTACAACGTGTTACAACCTATTAAGTACGATAAAATTTGGTACACTTATAGACCTGGGTAACCAGCGGATGTCAATGCCCTAGGCACGTACTGGAGTCTGTGTGGACAAGACACCAGGATTCGTTCCCACTCTGCAAGTAGCGTGTAACCGCCCATGGTGGCGTGCATCCAAGTGACGATCAAGAAGGCCATACGGCCAATCGCCACCGTCGCCGATAGCCGCCATACCTGCGCACAACATTCGATAAAATAATTTCTATTGATGACATAAAAGAGACACATTATGTGAAACAAAAAATAGGCAATACCAAACATACAAGCGGCATAATAGTTTCGATAAAATGAAATCCGATACAAAGGGAACTACACGATTATTGCATACACGCATAAGGGAAATGTATGATTATTACATTCCATACAAAGGGAACGAAATCCCGAACAAGGGAACGAAATCCCGAACATGGCAACACACCTTACAGGAATGTACGTCAAGAGCCTCCACCTGAAACATTTTTCCCACGACATTTGTTTTTCCTATGGCCATATTCTCCACATAGGACACACCTCCGGACAGGGCCTCCCACCTCAGACTCGTCCATGTCATTACGGATGCGACGCGTTTGGCGACGACTTTTCCCACCCTTGACTCTATTAATGTCAGGGACCCATCTTCGTGTGGCATGATCAATTTCAGTGAAGTTTCCGGCGACACGAGACCCATGTAGTTCACTGGACCACGTTTGAATGATAGCCTGCGACATGTAGTACGGAGAAACGAAATGTTCACTGCTCATCTGAATCTGCCCCCAGGCCACCAAGACATGTGAACACGGTTTATGCAGAAGGTACGGCTTTCGACAAGTGCAAGTGCACATGTGGTCCATACCATACCCCAAGCTCACTTCATGGGTGATCCTTCCACTTGCCATTCCTAGCCCCTCCATATTCCTTAGTGTCACCTCAAATCGTAGCTCCGTAGTACCCATGACGAAAACCGAGTGTAGGAGGGCCTTCTTAATCTTCTTCGCCATCCAAGCCGTAACGACGCTGCAGTAGGGACTCTGAATGGTACCTGCATGCAACACTGCCGCGACGTGTCGTTCCCGAAAATACCTCACCGACCGTACAATACACATTTGACGATAGCAACAAGGGGCATTCCACGAAGACCCCTTATTACCCAGTTGTATACCTCGGCCAGGTTGGTTGTCATCAACCCGTACCTTGCCCCATTTGTGTTGTGCAATAGTGCCCACTTCTCAACTGGTTCAGACTCGATCTAGTGCGAGAAACACTTGATATTTCTTGAAAGCCTCCTTCTAATATTTGGTGGGTCAATGTCCGATAAGGGCTGCAAACACTACGGTGCCTCCGAAGTACTTCCCCCGGCTTGTCGCTCTTCATCAAGCTTCTCCCAGATGGCATCAAACTTCCTCTGCTAATTTTCCTTGCACAACCTCTTGAATAGGTTCATGAGCTTCTTACTTCTGAAATATTTGAATTGGTTAGCCGCCATGTGTCGCATGCACCACCGGTTCTGCAAATTCGGCCACGGAAAGGGCTCTTCCACATCTTCCTGCATCTTCTTTATCGCTTTCATCAGCCCAGCATGGCAGTCATGTATTATGTACACATTTGGCCTATCCTTCACAACACCGATCTTCAGTTTTCTGAAGAACCACAACCAACTCTCGTAATTTTCACCTTGCACAAAAGCAAAGGCTATCAGAAGTATTTGGTTGTTTCCGTTCACACCGATGGCCATCAGAATTTGGCCCTTGTACTTGCCAGTGAAGAAAGTGTCGTCCACACACATGATCGGCCTGCAATGCCTAAAAGCCTCCACACATGCCCCAAGCGCGATGAAAGCACGCTCCATAACCAAGAAGCTGGGGGGTTCTGAGATTCTCTATCATGTACATCAGTATATGTCTCGGGGTTTCTTTCCTTCAGGACATCCAGAAGGCGGGGAAGATTGTCATAGGATGCCTCAAAGGTCCCAAAGCGCTTCTCCAATGCTTTCTGCTTCGCCCTTCATGCTTTGGCATAGCTGATTTGGTATTTATATCTGTTCTTCATGGAAAGTACTATGTGTTGTGCCTCCATGTCAATCTTCTCGACAATCTCTCCATACATCACGTTCGCGA
This sequence comes from Rhipidocladum racemiflorum, assembly GCA_036346355.1. Classification (NCBI taxonomy): domain Eukaryota; kingdom Viridiplantae; phylum Streptophyta; class Magnoliopsida; order Poales; family Poaceae; genus Rhipidocladum; species Rhipidocladum racemiflorum. The sequence continues at coordinate 14,642,644 of CM070584.1, forward strand.
TGAAAGAGGATGTGAGGTTACGATGTCTCGACGTTACATTGCTCAGAACACAACTGTGCAGCACCACCTTCGTGACAACCCAGTTCAACTCATACTTGGCCCTGTGGGCATGGACACGCCAACCACATTCGGTATTTTCACACTTCACCGTGTAACAATCTCTACTGGATTTCACAACTCTCACCGGCCGCTGCAAACTCATCACCCAGACCCTTATAGCGTCCTGCAAAGCGGACTTCTCCGTGTACATTGCGTGCACGCGAACCTCAGTTGGTCGGTACTCACAGGTCGAGTCATGTAACAGCCCCAAAATTATTTACTAGGCATATTGTGCATGGTATGCTCATATCATTCATATTAGTGGCACAATTAACACTTAATTAAGACTATATCAATGGTAGCATCATTTTAGTTAGATGAATACGAATTTATAATGTCCTTGAAACCTAAAAACTGCTCCTTATTGAACCATGCCTAATTTCCACCTTAGGCAATGACATATGGACCCCACTAGTAAGTGAGAGGATAAAATTCTGCACACCTACTCTACCTTTTCTCACTCCATCTACCCTCTACCCACTTCCTTACCTCTCTATGTCATGTGGGACCAAGCCCCACTTGTAAGTGATGGAAGGGGGCAGCTATATAAGCCTTTTTCACCTTGGAATCCCCTCCCACTCACCTCATTCCACCAACCCATTTATGAAAAACAGCCAAGGGAGAAGAGCAAGAACACCTCCCATTCATCTCATTTCACCCCCCCCCCAAAAAAAAAAAAATCCCCACAAAAATTCGGTTTTAGCTTGTGCATGTCACACCACATTGAAGCTAAGATCAAGAGCTTAGCTTTCATCCAAATGGAATTTTAATGCTCCAAGTATTGGGTAAGTTCCAATCCCTTCTTCATCCATCCATGTTCTAAACCTTGGTAGCATTGAGCTCATTCCATTTCTCTCCATGAAGATCATCTCCAAGTTAAGGATCGGCTCGTGCATGTTGTGTTGATAACTTGAGGAGGATAAGGAAAGTCCATTGCAAGTACTAGGAGGAGAAGGAGTCATTTCCAAGAGCTAGGAGGAAGAGTTACGTTGGTACCGGTAGAACCAACGGAGATTACAACCCCGACGCCATTCTTGATCTCTTCATCGAACCAACCTTCCCTCGAGTGCAAGAGTATCCCCATAGTGGTAAGGCTGGCTTAGAACTTGTTGAGTCAAAACTATTTTGCTTATCAATTAATTTTGGAACTGATAACATTGTGCCATTCTTTTGTTCCTCATCCATCTTAGTTCTATGACTCATCTTTATGTTCATTTGATATAGCGAAATTGTTTTCTGACTCATCTTCTCTTTTCCAAAATGCTAGATGAACCACGGTCCTTTGGTCATGGTTACCCGCGCTGAGGATGTGGATGGTTTTCCTTCCCTCCTCAGGGACATGCTCTGGAGAGCCAGCTTCACCTATGCACCCGAGTACGCGGTGTATGGGCGAGCTTTGGGACCTGCATTGAAGACATACACTGCCACGGTCCACATCATCGCCTGAATGATGCCGGGGAGCATTCCCCATCACTTCCAAGCATAAGGGACATCCCTTGGGATGGCAATCCAAGAGGTGGCCTATGTTGCCATGTGCCATCTTCGTCATGATCTGCGGGAGCTACTTGAGCCTCCGTACCCATATCATCTTCCTTTTCGGTGTAAACCTTTTTTTAGTCTCGTAAATAATTACGTGCTACTATGTTTATTTCGTCCAACCAACAACATAGTTTTTCCTCCAATAAATTAATATTCAAGCTAATATATTTCTATGACCATTATTATATTATGTACCAATATTATTTGCGCATATACAAATTTATCCACATATACTTTTATAAATTACGCGTAAAACAAAATTATGTATGTTCTACATTTTCTTAGCCTACTCTAACAGTTTTCTGAGACTACCTATATTTTTCCTAGGTATATATCAATTATACCGACGAAAAAATAATTATAGAAATTACTAACCGACGAATGAAGAACGACGAACGAACGATGAAATACTTTTATTCTTCTTCTTTTCTTCTCCTCCTCCTTATTCTCCTTCTTTTCTTTTCTTTTCTTTTCTTTTCTTCCTCTTCTTCTTTCTTTTCTTCTCTTTCCTTTTCTTCCTCTTCTTCTTTCTTTTCTTCTCTTTCCTTTTCTTCCTCTTCTTTCTTTTCTTCTCTTTCTTTCTTTGGCTTCGTGTTCGCTGGCTCTGGTTCGGTTGGATCCTGGGGCCATGCTTTTGAGCTTGCCTAGCCTGCCTGAGCCCTGGTTGCGCCAGGCGGCCGCGATTTGCCCCCCGCCACCGTGGCACCTAGGCCCCCCTCGCCAGGCTGGCCACCCAGCCCGCGCCGCGTGGCACCCAGTCCCCCCTCGCTAGCCAGTTGTGCCATCACGCGGCCGTGTCGCGCCAGCATGGTGAGATTGCGCCCTTTCTCGTGCTGGCGTGGTGCAATTAGAGCTTTTCGCTCCACCGTGGCGAGATTTTAGGTCACTTCCGTAAAAAATTGAAATACTAGTATATTGTTGTATTACACGAATAAAAAACAATTATATATAAAAAAATTCCTATTATATCCCATAGAGTTCTGGCTCCCTTGCGTGGTCACGTTGATTTTGGGCCGATGTGGCCGCTCACCGTTGCGCCGCATTGCCTGTTGGCTCGCCCATTTATATGGCTCAAATAATTTGTCCGGCTCGTTTGCCCGCTAACACACAACGGTGTAGTGGTAGAGCTCCTTAGTGCGAACGCAAGAGCACAACTCCGAATCATGGGCGTGCGCTCACGCGCAGTGGCCGCAGTATTTTTGCCGCCCGACACGTGGATTTTCCACGTGTCGCAACTTGTCGTGTGCAGGGGCTGGATTTTTTACGGGGAGGTCCCCAAAAATTTCAATATTATGCGTAGGTCCCCTTTTTTCCGAAAACATGCCTACAAAAATTGGAATTCACTTTTTTCTGAAAGGACCCCCAAAAATTTCTAAAATTACGTACAAATCCCATTTTTAGGAAGAACCCCAAATAATTTAAAACAAGTCCCCTTTTTTTGAAACGCCCCTGCAAAAACCAGAATTCGCCTTTTTTGTGAAAGGACCCCAAAAAATTCTTAAAATTACGTGCAAATCCCTTTTTTAGGAAGACCCACCAAATATTTTAAAAAACATAAAAGACCCATAAAAAATATGAGTTTCGCACTTTCCTTTGGAACGCCCCCCAAAATTTCTTATATTCCACAAAAGGCCACCAAAAAATCTGAATTCGCCAAATTACGTGCAGATCCTTTTTTTAGGAAAAGACCCTAAAAATTAAAAAAACGTAAAAGACCCTAAAAAACCTGGATTTCGCTCTCTTTTTTTGGAAAGGCCCCATAAAATTTCCAAAATTGTGAAAAGGCCCAAAACAAATCCACAATTCGCCTACTTTTGGGAAAAGGCTCCAATACTATTGAACATTACCTCCAAGAAATCGGGATTCACGCCTTTTTCTGGAAAAGACCCACCAAAATTTTTAAAGTTACGTAAAGGAACCCTAAAAATCTGGAATTCACTTTTTTTTTAGAAAAGGCACCTGAAAATACCAAAAAATTACCCACAGGTCCCATTCCCGAGACAACCAAAAAAAGGGAAAAGACCCTCAAAAATTTGTGAAATTGCATATAGATCCCTTTTCCCCCAAAAAACACTAAAAAAGGGTTTCACAAGTTTTTTAAAATGCCCTCAATTTTTTTTTAAAAAATGTGACAAGACCCTCACAAATTATTCTATTGATGCATGGGCACGCTGCGGCTAGCACGGCCCATGCCGTGCCCATGCATCTAGTATATACAAATTGTCAGTATATGTATATTTTCCCATGTTTATCCTATTTGTTTTTCCCCAGAAGATCAGACCAATCAATTATTTAGTCGAAACGTCAGTTTAACATTATAGTTGATGGTACTCCCTAATGGATTTAAAAAAATATCAAAATTTTAATTATTTGATGGAAATAATACGTCAAAAAATTACAGAAATACACCTTTGTCGCCGTATGAATTGGCAATAGTAAACGGCGACAGAACCGCTGTCAGTAGTCCAATAGACGATAGGAGCACTGTCGGCATTTGAAAAGACAACAGAGTCCATGTCGTTGTTTGAGCTGGCAACATAGTGCCACACATGTTGCCACATCATCTACCACATTTTCAAATGGAGATTGAGACCATGTGCCCTCTGTCGCCATTTAAAAGGCTGCACGGCCGGCTCTGTCGCCATTTGAACAGTCACAACCAAGTTGGAGAGGAGAGGGAAGAAAAGGAGAAGAAAAGAGAGGAGACGAAGATAACGGAACAGAAGATGAGAAGAAAGAAAAGGAGAAGATAAGGAGAAGAATAGAGGATCACATTTTGGGGGTAAGTCTTTTAGCCTTTTAGATTATATTTTGAAAACCACAATAGGTTAGCAACCAAAATAATTTGTTATGTAGTTGTTTAGACATTTAGATGTGTAGATATATAGGTATGTAGGCATGCAGTTGTGTAGATCTTTAGTTATGCTATGTTGTAGAAATATAGTACTATAGTTAGGGAACAGAACGGATTGGATATATTTAGAAATTAGGATAATTTTCAAATATGGATTCAGCCGACTGGGATTAATACGAACAATTTTAGAAATATCTCATATTGTACCAATATAGAATTGTACTGTTAATTTCGAAAATTGGCAATGTAGTTCAAAAAATTCTAAATTTTTTTTAGGTCATTGTTAACATAGTTTATATTTTTTAAAAATATATATTTAGGGTTATTACAATATTAAATTTTTGACAAAAAATTATAACATTAATGTTGTTAAGAAGCCTAATTTTTAAATATTTTCCAAGAAATGCAGAAAAACTCAAAAATGCATAATATGTTATTTTAAAGATAAATAAACAAAAATGGAAATGGTGGGGTGTTACATGAATGTTTGGTCAAAAAAATTTGTTGTGATTCTATTCTTTCCGTGTGTACAATTTAAAGGGCATTCATTTTGTGACACCACGGAGTGTCGTAACCTTATTTAGCGGGCATGATAAGGTTAATTATAGTATGAGATGTGGAAATAAGGTTAAAACCATAGGAATTGGATGTTAATAACGTTTCCGGGCCGATTCCGGGTCGTTTCCGGGGTTTTGGGCCTTTCCGGGGGGTTTTTGGGCCTTAAAGAGGGGTTGTGGGCTTTGGTGGGATGGATTAGGGCTCCTTCTAGGACACGGATTCCGTGTTGGGGGCTGGTGGGAGGGCTTTCCCAGCCCTTAAGTGTGCCCCCACCCCCCCCTTTTGCGCCCCACACCCTCCACCTCTCCCTTCCCCCTAGCCCTAGCCGCCCCACCCCACCCCCTAGCCGTGCGCCCCCCCTCCCCCTCTCCACCTCCACACCACATCTCCTCCACCCCTTGCTGCCCTAGGGTGGCCACCCCACCCCTGCACCTCGTGGAATCATCCCGTGGAGCGAGGAGCGAGGAGCGAGGAGCGTGGAGCGAGGAGCGAGGAGCGAGGAGCGATCCGCGAGGAGATTGATTGGGGTTTTCGTTCGTCGGGCAAAGGTATGATCATGGGGTTCCCTGGGATTGATCTTGGTACTGTTCTTAAGGTGATTTTCAAGTTTTTAGATCAATTGGTGGTGCTGGATTGGAGTAATTTGGGTTAGATCTAGACGTTGCCACGTTTCTGTTTTGGGACAGCATGAGCAGTCGACCTAGGGTTCCTGTTTTCGCCAATTTAGAGTTCGAATTTGACTGTACGGACTTTTAAGAAGTTGTAGATAATTTCATTATATTTCCGTGCATATAAAGAACGTTAAATTCCGCCCAGCCGTTTGAAAGTTATGACTGTTTTACCGAGCGTATTAAAATCTGTGATGCGATTGGAACAGATCTCGGTAATCTGTAGATTAAACAACTTTAGAGGCCGAATTAGTCTTTCCTTATACCTAGAGAAAGTTGGGAAATTTCCTAAGCTACGCGAGGATGTACTCGTTTAATTGATTCGGAGTCCCAGAGCCCAAGTTATGCCTTTTGCAAAGCTGCTGTCCCGACGGGACAGAACCTCTGTTTTTAGGTTTTGCGAGTAGTTGGCAATGTCGGGTTAGATGGGGGTTTGCATACTGTTTTGAGGTTATGATTGTGAATGTGTGATGCCTATGTGCAGGTGGTGTGACCCCGGGAGTGCCCTCTTCTTCCCGCCAATCCGTTGCACGAGTTTGAGGCAAGTGTGTTGTGATGGATAGCGAGTTGTAGGTTGCATGTTGAGATTAGATGGAATTGTCTACATGATATATGTCCACTTGCCATGTTTTAATGATTGCTATGATATGATGAGCATGTTTAAGATGTTATGATACCATGTGTTAATACATGAGTTTTATATGATGTTGGCATGCTTGCATACATGACATGTTACATGGCCCGGGCGGTGAGAAAGTCATTAACTAATCCGGGAAGGTCGGTGAGAAAGTTATGACTAATCCGGAGAGCCAATAGAGTAAGTCCTACATCGTGATTCCATCTACCGTGGGTTGTGGAAGCGAGGAGTAGGCACCCTCCATCTTCGGGATGGAAGGGGGGAGAGGGTGCACACCGACGGGTGTGTACTCAACCATACCGGTATGAGTTTCCAAGGAGACATGAGCATTGCATTACATCGCATACATATTGATGATGACAATGTTAAGTGTTTATGAATAAGATGATTTACATGAAGGAGATGCTATTGCCATATTGTTGTTCTTGTTGTCCATTGCAATATGCTTGCTGAGTTTCGAACTCACGCTTGTGTTTTCTTATTGTTTTAGGTACCATGAGAACGGCATGCGGGAAAGGGGAATAGTCACACGCCCACACGTTGCTTCACCTTAATGTTTCCCCAAGTCAATTCTTTTAGTTTGATAATAAATTGCGTGTGATGGTCATTAAATTAAGGCTTAGCTTGGTTAATGAGAGTTTTATTGTTCGTTTGACACTTGGAACTTTAAGTGCTTAATGTTAGTCTTTTATTGTCGTTAAGACTCTATTTATTGCTGTTTTAGATGTTTCTCTTATTGCCATATAATGCTATATTGTTGTTGCTCCTTAAATTCATGATAAAACAAAGGAGGTGCTGCCGAAATCTCGGTTTTTAGCCTATGCGCCCTTGCTGGAATTTTATGTTAAATGTGGTATTTAGATGTTGTTTAGCTTATGTTTGGTAGCATTCAGGCATATTAAATGCCGGGGTGTTACACATTTGCGGAGAAAAAAGTCACCATAGTATTAGGTTTATTATGTATTTGGCTAATGGAGTGAGATTATGGCATTGAAATAATAACTTTTGATGAAACGCTCAACATGTATGGATGAGCGAGTATATTTTAAAATACACTATAAAGAAAGGGTTCCACATATGGGCGTAGAAGTGTTTGAATTTTTTCATTATCCAAGTGTGATGACTAGCTTGTTACGTGTAGAGTGGAGGGCACCGTTATAAGATGTTTGTACCACATGTTCTCACTAGATCAGAGGCAGAGGACTGTGACTACCAAGCATTATCGGATGATGAAGGTTGTGATAATAGGTAGGTTGGCTATGGGGAGGATATTCCTGCGGAGTGTAACAAGTACCTGTTTGAGAAGCTAGTAGTCAATGAGGGTGAAGGTGTTGCATGTGATTATAAGCGGAATGAGGTCTGACAAGGATTGATGTACAAAACTAAGAGGAAGGTGCAAGAAGTAGTTAAATCATAGATAGTGTCGCTATGAAGGACATTTAAGGTAGTAAAGTCAGCACCATGGTTGTATGATGTGAAATGTGAGATAGAGGGTTGCCCATGGCGTGTCCAACGTATCAGCCTAAGTGGGACACCTATTGGAAGTACGCAATAGGCATTGCACTCACATGCATTGTGACGGAGTCCATTCAATCCCATAGAAATATGTCTTCAAGCTTTGTTGCAAATGAAATATATAGGCAGATTGTGGGTAACCTAGATTTGGAGATGCGTTCCATTATACTTGCAATAGAGTAGAGACTCCATTACGCAATAAGCTATGCGAAGGCCTGGAGGATGAAGCAAAGGCACTCGAATCAAGGTTCAATATGTATAAAGACTCGTACCACAACCTGCTCGGCATACTTTGTGTCATAAGAGAAAGGAATACTGGGACATTTGTTGAGATTTTCGAACATGCCTCACGTGCAGTTCCCTGGGAAGCTGGTACTTAAGTGAGCATTCTTTGCTTTTGGCGTGTGCATCAACGCGTTCAGACATTACTGTCCCTTGCTTTGCATCGTTGGTACCTTTCTAAATTCGAAGTACAAGGGCCAGATATCAAACTTGTCAATACCGTACCGAAAGTCATACCAGTTTGGCTCTTGGAATGGTATGCGTCGATACTGGTCTATACCGGCATACCGTTTTGGGTTTAGTATAATAGTATATATTTACAAGTATACACATGTTTACTTATATGTACACCAAAGTTCACTTATAATATTACTCCAAACACATAGTACTATTATCAAATATAATATATAGTTCAATAGACCATATTATCAATTCTACTAGCATGACTGGTATTGACCGATATTGGGCCGGTATTGATCGATATGACCGGTATGGTACATAGGACTACTTCTTACCGATTTAGATGACAAAATGGTACATATCAGCCGATATGTGCTAGTATTGATAACTATGCCAGATATTGATTGCCATCAGATGGATGGTAATAAATAGGTTCTTCCCATTGCACTTGCATTTGTGAAGAGTGAGAACACCGATAGTTGGCTGTGGTTTTTTAGGAACGTGAAAGCTAATGTTGTCAGTGAGTGGCCTCGACTTTGTATCATACATGATCGACATCCCAGGTTATTGCAAGCGATTGTACAGTTGCAACAAGGCAAAAATGAGCTGTATCCATGGCATGATTTGGAAAGTAGATGGTGCAAGAGACACATGGGTGCGAACTTCTACAAGAAATTTAGGGATAAGGACCTCACCAAGATTTTAAGAGGTTGTGTGATTAGAATCAACATAGAATGTTTGATGCACTATGGAAGAAGCTGGATGAACTCACGCTAAAGCATACAAGAGAGGCTGAGAAGAAGCCCACCACTAGCATGGAAGAGCTCCTTGTTGCACTAGAGAACATACCTATAGACCCCCGCCCCCTAGTTGGTTAGTACGAATGGAAGGCACATGAAATGCTTCTCACTGTGGATTGAGCATGAATCTGAGGAGAAGTGGGTATTGCTTTACGACATCTAACTAGCCGGATACATAGTCATGATGACCAACCTGGCCATGGTGTACAATTGGGTCATGCGGGTCTAAGGCCCCTTCCTCTAGTAGCTATTGTGGAGGGTCTACATGGTATTACAAAATACTTTGTCGATCGTCATGTCATGATGTTTGTTTCCATGAATGATCCTCAACTGAAGTACACCAATATGATCAGTACTTACATGGAAGAAAAAAGAAAAAAATGGGAGATGCATAGAGTAATCAAAATGGGCACGAGGGATATATTTGTCTCTATGAATGATTGTGACAATACAGAATGATGCATTGAGACATTTTCAATTTTGGCACTACGGTATGTCGTTTGTAGCGTGTTTTTGGGCCATTTCTGGAGTTTGGGCCTTTGCGGGGGGAATTGGGCCTTCCGGGGGAGTTTGGGCCTTGAGGGATCTAACTTGGGCTTTGGGGGATCATCGTGGGCCGAAGGTGGGGGAGAACTAGCCCATGTGGAGGAAGTATGGGGCAGCAGCCTTCCTGCCCCCATGCGCCCCCCAAACCTAACCCTAGCCGCCCCCCTTACACCCCCATGCGCCTCCCCCTAGCCGCCCCCTTTGCCCATGCGCCACCACCTCCTCTTTCCTCCCCTAGCCACCATCCTCCCCTCCCCTAGCAGCCTCTCGTTGCCTTCTTCCATGGTGTTCTTCATTTCCCCACCCGGTGGATCGCCGGTTCGGGAATCTCCGGCGAATCGCGGTGGTTCGGGAGGGAGGAGCGGCCGACAGGAAGGAAGGTCTCGTCGTCGTCTGGCTCTTCTAGAAGAGGTAACGAATCGTGGCTTCCTTGGGGTGGTCTAGATGTTGGTTAGAAGGGAGATTCCATGCCTAAGATCCATGTTTAGGTGTTGTTCCTAGATGAGGTTGGGAAAATTGCAATGCTGTCCCACGTTCTGTCCTTGGGCAGATTTGCACCCTGACCTAGGGCTTGCGTGTTGGCAATTTTAGGTGCGTTTCCTGATTGGATGGCTGTTATGGAAGTTGTAGATAATTTAATTATCTTTTAGTGTACACCAAGAATGCAAAATTCCATTCAGCCATTTAAAAGTTATGGCTGTTTTACCGAACGCTGTCAAATCTGTGATGAGATTGGGACAAATCGTGTTCATCTGTAGATTAGACAATTTTAGAGGCCGAATTAGTCTTCACAAATACTTATAAAAAGTTGGAAAATTTCCTAAGCTTTGATAAAATATACTCGTTTACTTGATTTGGAGTTTTAGAACTCAAGTTATGCTAGTTGGAAGCCCGCTGTCCCAACGGGACAGATTCTCTATTTTCGGGTTTTAGGAGTGGGTTGCGAAGTCGTTGTAGATGATCGTTCTCGTACGGTTTTGTTGGCAAGTTTTTAGTGTATTGTACCTATATGCAGGTGGTTTGCCCCCGGGAGTGCCTTCAATGTCTCATCAATCCGTTCCGTGTGGGTGAAGGCAAGTGTATTGTGATGTTTGTGACTTGAATGGCATTATGTTTGCGTTATGATGCGAGTTAACCGTTGACATGTTTGCTTGCCATGTTTGATTCTTCAATGAGATTAAGTGAATATGAATTGATTAGATGATTATGAAATGCTATGTTATGGATGTGAGGATGAATATGTATCTAATTATGGCTTTGCAATGGTTGAATTGAGTGCATATGCAAGTTTATTCATGTTTATGGCATGTGTGCATTCATGGCATGAGGACTGGCTAGGACGGTGAGAAAGTCATAACTAATCCGGTAAGGTCGGTGAGAAAGTTATGACTAATCCAGGGCACCACTGAGAAAGACTTACCTCGTAGTTCCATCCACAGTTGTGAATGGGAGCGAGTCAGTAAGAGTAGGCACCCTCCATCTACGGGATGGAAGGAGAAAGAGGGTGCACACCGACGGGTGTGCACTCGGCAATACCGGTATGTGCTTCAAAGAGACATGTGCATTGCATTGCATGAATGAAGTTATTTTATGAGATGCTTATGATGTTCTATGAGATGCATATGAAGATGTTTTATTGAGATGTTAATGACGATGTTATATGAGAGCATAAATGAAGAAGGTTATGAGTTGATCCTCATGATGTGTGAATGGCATAAAATATGTATGTGAATTGTTATTGTTTTTGTACCATTGCAATACACTTTGCTGAGTGATTAACTCACGCTTGTTGTTTTATGTTGTTTTTAGGTACCATGAACTCGGCAGTCGGGGAAGGGAGTTAGCGTCACATCCCCACATAGTTTTATTCACCTAGACAACTACACACTCTCATTTGTAGTTGTAATGATTATCTTAATGCGCTAAACTTGGATTATGCTATCTTATGTGCTTGGTTTTAATGTTCTCTTCATATTCATTCAAGAAATGTTGGAGGTTATGTTATGGGCTTGAAATGATGCTTTATCTCCTGTTAGTGCTGTTTTAGATGTCATCTATTATGCTATTATGATATGATAATATTATTGTTGCTTCGAACCATGGAAAAATAAAGGAGCTGCTGCCGAAATTTCGGTTAAAACATTTAGCGTAGTTGCTGTAATTTATTCATAATTGTGTGTTATGGGTTTCTTCTAGTATCGTTTGGGTGACATTCGCGGCATAGTAGGTGCCGGGGTGTTACAATGATCCTCAATTGAAGTACACCAATATGATCAGTATTTACATGGAGGAAAAAGGCAAAAGGGGGGAGATGCATAGAGCATTCAAAATGGGCACGAGGGATCTTTGTTTTGAGGTTTTATATAGGGACAAAGGTGGTCATAGGATGAACTATCAGAAACTTGTTCACAAGTGCATCGTTGGGAGGCACAATTGTTGCTGCACACGCAGCAAGCCCCTTCGGAGTGCACACTCAACAATTTGACATGATACAAGAATACTCCTATCAAAATATTTATGAAGGAAGTGGTGCTGGTAATCTGGAGTGGAGAACTCTATGTGCTCTAAGGTGTTTTACAAAAATTTTTAGTTTAATTGCTATTTATTTAGAGTTCATTTGCATTTTCTACAAAGAAAACCAAATAAAAATGCTCTAGTAGTGTTTTGGCCAAAACTCAACTTAGTCAGCCTAATGCGCCATGCCCTGCCTAGTGTCATGCTGCAGGCCAGCCTAGTCCATGCTGCATGAAACACAAACAAGTGAGGCCCACCTGTCAAGTTTGTTTTCCCTGTATATGCGATAGACTCCACGCCTAAGCCCTAACCCTAGAAGATGAGAGCCACCACCATTTCACCATGTTTTGAAGATTCCCGAGCACATCAATGTTGGAGTTCTCATAGGATTGCGCCACCGTCGATGAGTCTTCGGCCCCTTGGTCTATGTCGTAAGGTTCCTTGTCTCATGTTCTACACCATGCACACATCACCTCGCTCAGAGTATGGTCGTATGTTGCCATCACCGTGAGGGTCATCGCTGCCACCGCTTCTTCCATGCCGCCGCTCACAGCCAGTCACCATTGCTCACAACACCCATGTTCCCTGCTCGCTGCCGCTAACTCTAGGCCTTTGTGCTTCACTATCGACATGGCAGCTGCGTGGTGCCAGGTCAGCCGCCACGCAAGCTAAAATAGATCTAGGTAAACCTAGTTCTCTGTGAACCATATCTCTGACATGTGGGGTCTACTATGGACCAAGCTTAGTGTTCGTGCACTTGGTCCATAGACCAATGGTTCACTTATCATCCTCTATTAATATCTGGAATTTTGTCGAATATCTAAATATGGGATATGTACGCGCAACGGAAAGATGAAGATCATGCCGCATATTCTGTACGTCTAGAACCCTATTTCCGTGGGGCAAGATAGTAATAGAAGGAGTGTCCCCATATCTGGAAGGACTCGATCATGCTCCCAGAACAAGGAGATTGACTTGAGTACGCTAGGCAATAAGGAAAGTTAGTTACCTTATGAGGATCTTGGCTTAAGGATCCCCTGATAGGGTACGACTCGGAGTCCTCACCCGACGACGTCTCCAGAAGATGGTGCACCCAGCTATAAAAACTGAAGGAGGCGCACGGAGAAAGGAGGCAATTGAAGCAGGGAAGGCGGAGCCTGAAGAGAGCATCTGCAAGACCGTAGTTGAGAGAATAGAGTTAGCTTTAGCCCCTGTCTCAATTGTAACTAGAACCAGACCCCTCTTGATTTGTACTCCACGTTCATCGACCTGATAGTGAAAGACCACAGGAGTAGGGTATTTACTCGAATAAGAGGCCCGAACCTGTTTAAACCGTGCATTGCCCGTTCTATTGATCCTGCGATCCCCAAAGCTACCCATTTACAAATTTACCATCGATTTCATAACCTTCGTCAAATTTCATAAATTAATTAGAAAATAGAGAATCAACTAAGGCTCGCTTGTCAGTCTCTTAGAGGGGAATATTCTTCTTTCCATCTCTTTTTCTAGGATGTAATTGTTTAGCGAATTTTTTGAGAGTCCTTTCTATTTCATACGAGCTTTGATTGAGTTGTTAAGGTTTTTGAATTAATCAAAAATCAAGTCCTACATTCCAGTATATTGTAATTGATTTTTGGATTTTTTTTGTATTTTTCCATTATTCATTTTGATTAGATATTGAAGTGTTGGGAGCGTTCAAAGATAAAGAGTTAATTCAAGACTAAGATCAAGAGTTGTTCCAAGACAAGTTATGCTTTGATCATGTTGAGCCCAATTTTATAAATACTATTTTTTTAACCTATTACATGTTATTAAAATTATAAACTATTCTCGAATAGTTTGGGAATTAGTTATTCGACCCACTTGAATTATGCCTTATCTTATCATTTGCTATGCCATGATTATTTGTCACCCTAGGATGGATAATTATTAGTTAGTTCCTAATATATATATACCAATATGGGTTGGTTAGATCGTGATGTAGTTGGCTTAGCCATTCTATGAATCATTGATATCTTTCGAAAGTGCAAATTTAAATTTGACCAATGGTTTATGGAACATATTTATGAAAAGCGTCATGTGTTGTTACACAATGATGTTGATGTCATTTGCTGCACGATAATCAACTGGGGTGATAAATGATTTAGATTGAGGCAAGTGGCAAGAGGTTGTGTATCAGGATGGGTCTTTCTGACATTTAGGTTGGAGATTCTGTGTGGATCGATTGATATGAGTACTGAGATTTATTTGGATGCCTTGACTCGTTCATTTAAATACTTAATCTTGTAAGTCATTGAACTATGCTAAATCATACAACCACATGTCTGAAATTTGACAGACCTAGCCCAGTAAGTTACCGAGTCTTGATATATGATATCTTAGGGGATAACCAAGCTGTGTGTGCTGTTGGGAAAGGTGTATGTTTGCAGTGGCTCCATATCTTAAATATTGATTGTTTTTAGTCCAACTATGAGTTCATCTTATTCTTATTCTTTGTGTGAGGGCGGAATAGTGAGACTAGACTTATCGGAAGTGTCTATGTTCAAATAGAGTCTTTCAAAGATTTTATTATGATCTTCTTTATCACTCACCTAAAGAAGTGTGTTAATTGCATGACAATAAGAGATTGATCATATCTTGTGGGTAAAGTATATAATCTTTGTAGAGTGTACAACCTATTTGAATAGTCGTTTCCCCAGTTATAGACAATGCTAGGGAATTTCACACAAGGTTTAGATTTTACCAAATTAAACTTGGGAAGGGAGGCTATGTGCCAATTGAATTAATAGAAATTGGTTTAGGATGTGTGCCAATTTATCTTAAGACATATCTGAGGAATTTATTATTATTTGTATTTGTTTATTGTTGTTTTAATCTATTTATTGTATTCAATTGAAAATGCTATTTTACTGCAAATAATTAAATCAACCATTTTTTTGGAATAAACCTTGTATGTAGTTATAGTAGAGTTGCATTTTGTGCACAACTTGTTGAGTGCTTTATGTACTCACTCTTGTCGTACTAAATCAATCCATCGAAGAAGAGTCTAAACTTGCTGATGCAGATGAACACACGTTTAGCCTTTTTAGTCGAATTCATTATTTGATTGGAAAAAAATATTAAGTGGCATTAAATATTGCTAGTTGAATTGTAATTTAATTAGTTTTTTTATTATATTTGGAGATACAGAGCTACTACTATTTTATTTAATTATATATAGACTCATAGACTCATGTTTGATCTGTATAAACCTAAAGTAAAGATGTGTTAAAAAGGCTCGGAAGAAATAAGTACATAGCAAGGGTCAAAATCTCGCCGAAATTTCAGATTTCGGCCCCCCACCCCCCGAGTTTCATAATCCCAGCGAAATTAAAAAACCCTAAAAAAATTCAAAGTGCTATACTACCTATAATTTCGTCAAGATTTCAGTAAATTTGACCAAGATCTCGGTAAATTTGTAACACCCCGGCATCTAGTATGCCCTGGATGTCACCAAACATAGAAGAAACAACAGCTAAATACCACAATTAAGATTAAATTACAGCAAGGGCGTAAATGCTTTAACCGGAAATTTCAGCAGCATCTCCTTTGTTTTTCCATGGTCTGAAGCAACATCAATATTATCACAAGATATATCATAATGAAAGACATCTAAAACAACAATAACAAATGATATAGTAACATCTTAAGTCTAAAATAATGAATCCAACCACTTCATAAGCTATAACGAAGTAAATGATGTAATCAAGCACACAATCAAGTCATACTACAAGTTTCATCGCACTAAACTTATTATCACAACTCCAAATGGTAAAATTGTCTAAATGTGTGGAGCTACATGAAGAAGTGTAGCTAAGCCCCTTTCCCTCATGCCGGTTTCATGGTACTTAAAAACATCATAAAACACAAGCGTGAGTTCATCACTCAGC
This sequence comes from Rhipidocladum racemiflorum, assembly GCA_036346355.1. Classification (NCBI taxonomy): domain Eukaryota; kingdom Viridiplantae; phylum Streptophyta; class Magnoliopsida; order Poales; family Poaceae; genus Rhipidocladum; species Rhipidocladum racemiflorum. The sequence continues at coordinate 14,658,765 of CM070584.1, forward strand.
AAGCATATTGCAATGGAACAAGGAAAACAGATTTCAATACCACTATCACTACACCTCATATTCAACATCATTAGAATGTCATATCCACATTGAATACATCTCATTAACATCATATTCAATATCATAAGCATGCCATATCCACATTGAATACATCTCATTAACATCATCTATGCAATAAAATGCACATGTCTCCTTGAAGCACATACCGGTATTGCCGAGTGCACACCCGTCGGTGTGCACCTTCTTTCCCCTTCCATCCCATAGATGGAGGGTGCCTACTCTTACTGACCCGCTCCCGTACAACCACGTGTAAGGGACTGCGAGGTAGGATTTTTGGGTTCACTACGTGTGAACACAGAGGCCCACATCAGAATGGGACGCCTCTTCCTTTTATGAATGCAATGATGCAAATTCCATGATAATGTACCACATTCAATCACTAATAGCATTTGCATAATCTCATTCATAGCATTAATCCATTCATCAAACAACTACTCATATGGCAAAGCAAAATTTCACTCCTACCATGCTAGTATAACCTGTCAATCACAATACCATAAAAGCAACCAATCACAATCCATCACAACACACTTGCCTTCACCCTCGTGAGACGACGACGGCACTCCCGGGGTCACACCACCTGCACAAAGGTTCAATACACTCAACCACATGCACACAATACCATACAATAACACTTAGTTATACCGACTTCGCGATCTACTCCCAATGCCCAAAAACAGAGAATCTATCGAACGGGATAGTAGCCTTCAGAAGACCATAAATAGGGCTTAACGACTCCAAATCAGACAAACGAGTACATTTTCTCGAATCTTAGGAAATTTCCTAGCTTTTCCTAAGTATTCACGAAGACTGAATCGGCCTCTAAAATTGTCTAATCTACAGATCAACACGATCTGTCTCAATCACATCACAAATTTGAACATGTTTAGTAAAACAGCCATAACTTTCAAACGGCTAGATAGAATTTAACGTTCTTGGTGTCAAATTAAAGGTAATTCAATTATATACAACTTTCTCAACAGCCGGCCGACCAGAAAACGCATCTAAAATTGCCAAAACCGAGCCCAAAGCACGAGCGCCCAAATTGCCCGAGATCAAAACGATGGACAGATTTGCAATTACACTAATCCCATCTAGGAACAGCACCTATGCAACAAAATTAAGCATGAAATTCAACATCTAACCAGCACCTACACCCTAAAACCAAGATCCCCGGGGCTTACATCTTCTTGGCAAGACACTCGATCGACGAACATCGCCTCCTCGCGGCCCGATCTCTCCAAACGCCGGGGACGCCGAGATCGCTGGAATCGCCGGTTCCCCGTGGATGTAGAGCTCCCGAACAGCGAGATAGCGTGGAGGGGAAGGCCCTAGGGCCGGCTAGAGGTGGGGAGGTGGAGGAGCAAGGTGGCGGCTAGGGGAGGCAAGGCGGGAGGCGCATGGAGGGGAGAGGGGGTGGGTGGCGGCTAGGGTTTCGCCGAGACTTGAGTTTTGAACCGCAGGATTTCGTGTACCTTAGGGTTACACCTCTCAAGGGAGTTAAGAGATTCCACGTGTTTGCACCAAAATTCGGCGTACGTGGTAAACTCGGCCCAATTCAAATATGGAGTTTGTAAACCGATACCAACAAGGAATCTGTCGCCGATAAGGAAAAGGAAATTGGATCTAGAGCCGATATGGATATAGTTGCCGTATCCATGCAGGACTCGGATCGACCGAAGTGGTATAAAAGGGGGGCGGACTATGAGGCAAAAGATAATCAGCCAATCAATCAACACAACCCTATTTACAATTTTTCCGTTTCTAGTTCGTAGCAATCTTTCCTCTGTAAGTCATCGAGATCAATAAGAGTTGCGCATCGCCGATTTGTTGCTCTCGTCGACTTGTTTTTCAGGTTCAATCTGCTTTGTTTGTTGTGCATCGCCTTTCAAAGTCGATCCACCTTTACTCTCGGATTAACCGTAACTGCTTGATCTAGTTATCTCCTGATCGGCTATTAGCCAACCAGTGTTAAGCCGATAATCATCAATTTTATCGGCTCTGATTGATTCTATAATCTTTACCTTGTCAATTCTATGTCAAATTGACTGGCACGCTCCGCAAACATGGCTTTTGTCTTGTGTGTTCGAGGCTGAAAACCCTGCTTCACGTTTTTAGCGCGAACATATTTTGGAACGCCCGGTGGGACTAAAAGAGGTTAATCATGTCGTCGACTGGAAAATCCACAGTTACCGCCGACATCAATATGGAGGCAATAATCGCGCTTACACTGGCCGATTTAACTCCTGAGCAGTAGAAGGAAATTGAAGATCAAAAAGCAGCAATTGAAGAGATGATGTTAAGAGATGATGTTAAAGTGCTTCCAGAAAACACGGCAAGGAGTCACCCAAAAGGTTGCGCTTCCAACCATCAATTCCATCGGCGATTCCCCCGTTGACCCTGTAAGCCGATAAATACCCGGTCAAGCTGATTTATCCAGTATGATTGAGCAGTCTGTGCATCACGCATTGATAAATCAATCATCGACTCTAGTCTCCACGCTAAAGCCGATGATCGAAAATAGCGTCAAAACAATTGCCTAGGAGTTGGCCGTATCTGGGAGTCTGCTAGACCCATTGCAATCCTTACCAACGTACCCAGTATACTCAATACCACTGAATACAAACACAGTAAATGCGTTGGCTCCAACACCCCTAATGATGTCGACCCAACCTACTGTGTTAAAACCTAGCACCCATGTAGATGGAGTTGCACATTACCACGGGCACACGGATGGGGCTAAACTAAGCACAAACCTGCCTAACGCGCCCTCGGCCAGCGACTTCGATCAATCGGCTTCTAGGCCAATTGAAGCAGGCAGGGTTCCTCCGTTCCAAAGGACTATGCCTAGACCCCAAGCCCCGCACAAGGTGGTCTCATACGATGAACCTTATCCACCTGCACCTGAAGTATCGGCTATAAGAGGTAATGATCATGACCAATTGCCCAGGTGTGATGCCTTAGAGTTTGGGAGATTACCGTAGGGGGGTTTTCTTCCTTGTTTCGATTTTGGAAGGAATGAGGGAAATGTTGGGAGATGAAATAATTGAGTTTTATGCTGCAATTAATATTAGAAATTAGAGTTTTGGGCTAGTTTTAGCTGGGCTGAGGCAACCTGGGCCTGGGCCGGGAATTCCCTTCCCACCCCTCCCTCCCCACGCCCTAGTGGGCCGGCCCACCTTTCCCTCAAGAGGGGTGGCGCCCCCACCCTTTGCAACCCTAGGGCATCTCCCCCTTCCTCCCCCTAGCAGCCGCCACCCCCTCCTCTTACTCCCCCTGCGTGGTGGCTCAAGATCCGCCGCGAAACGCGAAGGAGAAAACGAGAAGAGGATCCGTGGAGGCGTGGAGGACGAGCAGATTTCCGTTTCGGGGATCGTCGCGCATTCTTCGTGGGTTCTCAAGGGAGAACTCTAGGTAAAATTCCCAAACTTTTACCCCTGTTCTACCTAGGGATTAGGAGTGTATTAGATCTGGTGGTGTGTGGTTTGGATGGATCTTGATGGGGGAGAAGGGTAGTTGTTCACGTGGTGCTGTTTCTGGAAAGGGAGATTGTGCAGCGCGGATTGTTTCGCGTTTTACGTGGTATAGATGAATTTTCCTGCAAAAACCTATAACTAGAAAGTTGTATATAACGTTGAGACCTAGCTTCTTTAATTTTTTCAGAATTTTTGGGGCGTCGGTCTGAGAGTTATCTCTGTTTGAAGATGACGAACAGAATCTGGAAACAGATTTCGTCCACTGTGTTGGACGGTTGTTTAGGCATATTTAACAGTGGAATTGAAATTTGTGACCTTCATGAAAGTTGTAGATCTCGTCAATATATAGCTACTGTAATTTTTTTGTATTTTTATGAACAGTAGAAAAAAGATACGAAATTGGGAAGAGAGGGTGTTGCTGTTCGATCCGGACTGATCGGGGTTTTCGGTGTTTAAAAGGGGAACGGGTTGTAGGAAACGCGTGTTTGAATTGTGTGATCAATTGTGATGTTATTATATACTGAAAGTATGCTTGTTCAGGTGGTGCCCCTTCTGGACGCAACTAGATTCGTCATCTACGTCGGTAAAGGCAAGTGGAAGTAGTTGTATTGTTAAGCTATACATCGTTGTTTGCTTCGCCTTCATTATAAACTCCAATTACAGCAATCATACATGGTTTAATCACTTGCTTTGAGGATTGCAATATCTTGACTGGCATTGTGATGTTGTGGTTTGGCTATGAATCATGAGTAAGATGAAGAATGATGTTGTTTACCTGATGAATTTTCTAAACATTTCATCTCAATGATATTTGCTTTCTATCCATGCTATATGATGATATGCAAACATGTGGACTCAGTGGGGAAGGTTATGAATGAATTCATGCATGAAGCATTAATTGCATAATCATGCATTGGAAGTTTAGTCGACGCCTTGACGTCTTGGCGGCCGTGCAGTACAACACCGTGTGTTCCTGAGAAAGAACACGGTGAGGAGGATCATGGCATAATCATGTGCACAATCATATGCATTTTACTGAGGTTGTGTTGTCTCTATGATGTGGTATTGGATATGAGGAATGTGGTTTGCTAGTTTTATGGTGGATGTGTTATTTGTATTAGTTGTTCCGCTTATTTGAGATTTACCCAATCTCACTACTTGTCGCTTTTGGTGTTTTCAGGTAGCGCTTGTGAGTCGTAAGCATGAAGGGTGGGCTAGCAACACAATAAATCTTCTGGGGTCATCACGACTCACTTGAACTAGTGCTTTAATTAATTCATTAGTTGTTTGAAATATTATTACACCTAGACCCATTGTTGCCCCCTTTAAACTTGATTTCGTTTATGGTTGTTGTCGGGACCCCGAATTTGCAAATCCGGACCCTCTGTGTATTCAGCACTAGTCCAGGAACGCGCTAGTGCACACAGTCTTAACATCGGTAAATATCACAATCATACCAATCGATATTAACAAAGTACTTTATTTAAATAACCAAAGTGGTTACTCGACCTTATGGCCAAGTTACAAATATATGCCTTGCAAGGCAAAACTTATTCAGAGAAAAGTAATGCAAATGAAAATCAAATAACCCATTAGCCATCCAAGATACCAGACCAGTAGGCGGGCTCAGATCCCCTAATGCAGGCGGGTTCTCTTGGAATTCCTCCTCAGAAAGCCGGCGTAGTCTCCTCTTCAAGCGGTATTGTGTTGAGGCAAGGGTGAGTACTTGGTACTCGACAAGTCATGTAATGCAAGCTAATATACTATATGCATGGCTTGGTACAAGGAATAGCTTAAGGTATATTTATTAAGCAAACTTGACTTTGACAAGTAATATAAGTAGATTCAGCGATAGAAATAAGTAAAGCATAAATAACTTTTCAAGAAATTTAACAAACATTTTCCCCATCCTAAACCACATTTCCATCATCTTCATTGTTAAACCAAACCAACCTTTCAACCCAAAGTTATTTTTGAGAAAATCTAACCCTTTTGTAATTCGGCGATGTCAATCATGGACACGGCTGTCGAATAGATTCTAAACTCTGCAGAGGTTATGCACTTTACCCAAGATCTGATTAAACACCACAAGGCGAGTTCAGTAACAAAGCCTTCCGGAAGCCTCAAACAACAGGTGGTCCTCTCCGGTTCGTGCTCACCACACCATCCCTTCCCTTAGCCAAGGCGAAGTATGGGACCAACACACCGTTAGATGGGTATCGGCCACGGCCACGATCGCTCCCAGCCACAATCACACAAGCGGTGTAATTGACACCCTGAGGCTCCACAAGTGAGTCCTTAGCGACTTAGTCAACTAGGGCCGTCCCATTCCCGGCCATGTGGTTGCAAGTATGACCCGATTCAAAGGCTTGCAAGGTTAAGTCCTTAGAGTGACCAGGCAAGACTACGAAAGAACCAAACCAACATCCCCATTGCCACAACGGCCACTGGACATTACTCTTGCCACATGCCCACGATCAGCGTTTATCAAACCCAGTTGATTACCATGCACCACGTGCCATCAACATCACATGATACCTTTCCAAAACAGGTTCAATATATCATTAAGTCAATATTAACATTTGATTGTCCAAAATCATGTCATGAGCACGTGCTTGAGGTCTAAGCGGTGTACTAGAAACGGTCTATAACCCATGTTGGCAAATTAATAATGTCCAACTAGTAATCCACAACTAGGTTGACAAAGGATCATGTCACATACTTAAATAATCAAGGTGTCATACCTCAAATTGGTATTTATCTAACCCCGTGTTTAAACAAAGTATCTTTCTAATTGATCCTAACATGCAATAGTTTAAATCAAAATAGATTTGAAATAGGATCAACATGGTCAAAGCACAACTTGCCTTCAAAAGTACTTGCTCTTGGTCTTGAGTTGGATTACGAGTCAATACTTCTCCTTGAATCCTTAGGCGCTAACGTCTACTCGTAAAGCGTGCAAATAACAAAACACAAATAAACAATGACAAAAACATCCCAAAACTCCAAATAAAATCCATAAGCAGAGAGAACATAATTTTCTGGATTTTTAGAAAGCTGAATAAATCAAATTTGGAGTTAAAAGCACATAAAAGTTATGATTATTTAAAGTTTAAATAATCAATTAAATAATTTTACAGAGGAAAACTTTAGTCAAAAATTAAATAAAATTCATATTTAGGTAGATCTTATTTTTATACAAATTTAGAAATTTGAATCACTCAAATCGAGTTGAAGCGCATAAAAGTTATAAGCGTTTGGAAGTTTGAATCTAAATTTGAATCAATATTTCGAATTAATAAATCATTTTCTTTTTCGGAAATTAATTATTGCGTCGGCATGGACGCGTGGCAGCACCGGATTGGTCTGTGGCGTCGGCCGGGTCCATGGACTTGGTCCACGCCGGCTCGGGTCACCGTGGACTCGGTCCCGACTCCATCGCGTGAGGCGACATGGGGGGCCCGCTGGGTAGCGTCATCGCCCGGCGTCGGGCTCGACCACGGTGGCGACATGTGGGTCCCACCGATGGCGTCATGGTGGCGATCCACGGCTGTCGGCCACGCGGGCCCAGCGTGTCGGTGATGACCACGCCAGCCGTGGTAGCAGGCGGCTCGGCTTCCTGGACGTGGCACAATCGTGGCCGTTGGTTTGAAATCCGACGGCTAGGATTGAGTTTGGCCTCATGTGCTTGGGCGCACGTGGCGATCGTGGGCCGTTGGATCTTGATCCAGCGGTCAGATCCAATCTAACTGGTGCGATTCTTGATACGCGCAAGCCTAAGCCGTTGGATCTAGATCCAAGCGGTTGGGATTAGATCTAGGATTTTCAACGGGAAACTCACCGAGGTGGCGTGGCACGATCTGGGCCTTTGGATCTTGATCGGACGGTTGGTGAAGCTCTCGGGGGTCGGCGATGGCTTCACGCAGCGGAGTTGCAGCTGCCGTGGCGGGGCAGCGACCACCCAAAGCAGCGGTTGGGGCGCGTGCTCGGCGAGATGGATGGTGTCTTCGAGTGCGCTGGCCTCGGGGGTTTCGAATCAGGGTCAATGGCGGCGAGGGCGGCGGGACGGCCCAGGCGAGGCAAGGACCGTGGCGGGCGCTTCACGCAACTCTGGCGGCGATTCCGCGAACCTCGGCTAGAGCTTTCGGCAGGTTAGGCAAGAAGTGCTGGTCACGGCGGTCCTCGAGAATGCGATCAGGGCATTAAATAGCCGGGGCGTGCTCAGCGGAGCCCCTAGTCGATCCTGGCCCGGCGCTCGGCGGAGTCCGGCTCGGACTTCGGCGGGGAAGACGGCAGGAACCGCGTCCACGTGTCGGATCGGCGGTCCCGGTCGGACCGGCGCGAGCGGGTTCGGTCGGACACGGCTCAGCCCCGTCTGGCGGATCTGGCCGTTGGATCTTGATCAACGGTTGGGATTGATTAGGTTTAAGTGGAGTTCGGTCGAGTCACGTGGTTCTGGTCGGACTTCGAACTCGAAGTCGACTCGGGCTCGGTCGGATGAGCGAACGATGACCGAGTTGATTTTCAGATTTAATATTTAAAATAATTCCCAATTCATTTAATTCATTAAAAATAGCAAATGACTGAAAATTCCAGAAAAATTCTGGAAAATACTTTGGATCATTTTGGACTCAAATAAAATATTTCCAACAAAATTTTATTTGCAAAATTAAATTCTTTAATTATTTCAAAATGGAATAAATTCAAATAAATTCCAAATAAATCCAAATAAATTCCAGAAAATTCCAAAAATTCACCAAAGTGCCAAATCACACATGAATTTAAGAAAAGCAAAATTTTGGGGTGTTACAGTTGTCCCTTTAGAGATGTGTTATGTTTATGGTTGATTCCTGTTTGAATTAGACTTGTTGTCTCTAGTTTTGATATCGTGATGTTATTCCCATTTGAATTGCTTCCGTATTGTCCTGTTTTAGGGGAAACGCTGTTGAACTTTTCTTGTACAACAGTTTAGTTTTATGGGGTGTTACACCAGGTGTCCAGTGACACGGTTCTGCTGACAGCCCGAGTTTGCACTCGGTGGGCAGGGCATAAACTACGATAACTGGCCAGGCTATGTAGCACCACAAGCCGATAATATCAACTGGGCAGAGCAGATCGCTTTTGTTTTGAGGGAGCAGTTTTGTTTGCAGCCCAGAGGAAGGGTCATCGGATATAGGAAACCATACCCAGATTACATCGACCGCATGGCCTACCCACATAACTATAGGATTCCAGATTTCGCGAAGTTTTCGGGTGACGATTCCGTAACCACTTTAGAACACTTCGGACGATTTATTGCTCAATGCGGCGAAGAAGCCGAGTCCGACGGGTTAAAAATCAGATTGTTCCCGTTGTCTTTGTCGGGAACATCATTTACATGGTTCACCAATCCACCGCAAAATTCGGTCCATGTTTGGAACGATTTGGAAAGCCGATTTCACGAATACTTTTTCTCCGGGACTACTAAACTAAGGATTTCTGATCTAAGTTCGGTCAGAGAGAAATTCAGCGAATCCGTTTCCGATTACATTAGGAGGTTCAGATATGTGCGAAATGAATGCTTTAGTGTCATGTTACCCGACGATCAATTGGCCGATCTAGCGTTTCAAGGGTTAATTCCACCTCTGTGGGAGAAATTCGCGGTGCAGGAGTTCTCCGACTTGGGCCATTTTCTCCATCATTTATCGGCATAAGAAAGCCGATATTCAGACAAAGGGTTTAAGGACAAGTTTAGGGCTAGTAATGGTGAAAAGGGTAAAGTGAACATGGTCGAGTGTAGCTCAAACGAAACATCTGAAGACGATGCAGCGGACGTAAATATAGCCAAATGTACCAAGGGTCCAAAAAAACCACTCGTTTGCTCTTGGCTTAAAGCGATGAAGAATAAAACGGAGGTTAAATATTCCTTTGACGTGTCCAAGTGCGATAGAATGTTTGATTTATTGTTGCAGGAAAAACTTATAAAATTACCGGAAGGGCACGTCATTCCATCAGCCGATGAGATCAGAAAACGAAGATATTGCAAGTGACATCATTGTTTTTCACACAATACTAACGATTGTAATATCTTTCGGCAATAGATTCAATCGGCTATCACTGATGGACGATTGAAGTTTGCGGATAAGTCAACTATGCAGATAGATGTGAATCCTTTCCAAGTCAACATGGTCCAATGCTCAGAAAAGGGAAAAGAACCTATGGACTAGGACACCAAACCGACGCAGAAAATTGGAGTCCGGTCCAGTACTAATGGGGACGAAACAGTACAGATCACTATCGGCTCGATACAAATAGATGCCGACCGTAGTGGTCAAAGCTCAAGGACCGTGAAGCTGAAGGGGGAATTGCAGATTGGAAATGTAACACCCCATAAATCTTAACTGTTGTACAAGAAAAAATTCGACAGCATTTCCTGTAAAACAGGATAATACGGAAGCAATTCATAAAAACAAGGTCTATGATAAGCAATTCAAATAGGAATAATATCACGACATCAATACTAGAGACAACAAGTCTAAATCATCCAGGAATCAACCATAAAGAAGAACAAGTTTAAAGGGAACAACAATGGGTCTATTTGTAATAAAATTTCATCCAACTAATGAATTATTTAAAGCACTAGATCATGTGAGTCGTGATGACATCAGAAAATTTATTGTGTTGCTAGCCCACCCTTCATGCTTACGACTCACGCGCGCTACCTGAAAACATCAAAACAGCAAGTAGTGAGATTGGGTAATCTCAGCAAGCGGAACAACTAATACAAATAACACATCCACCATATATCTAGCATTCCGCATTCCTCATATACAATACCACATCAAAGAGTCCACACCACTTCAGTAAAATGCATATGATTGATGCACATGCTTATGCCATGTTCCTCCTCACCGTGTCCTTTCTCAGGAACACACGGTGTTGTCTGGTCTTGATCGCGCCAAGGCGTCGACAAACTTCCAATGCATGATTATGCAGTTAATGCTTCATGCATGAATTCATTCATAACCCCTCCCACTGAGTCCACATGTTTGCATATCATCATATACCATGGATAGAAAGCAAATATTATAGAGATGAAATGTTTAGACAATTCATCCGGTAAACAACATCATTCTTCACCTTACTCATGATTCATAGCTAAACCACAACATCACAATGCCAGTCAAGATATTGCAATCCTCAAAGCAAGTGATTAAACCATGTATGATTGCTGTAATTGGAGTTTATAGTGAAGGCGAAGCAAACAACAATGTATAGCTTAACAATACAACTACTTCCACTTGCCTTTACCGACGTGGGCGATGAACCTAGTTACGCCCAGCAGTGGCACCACCTGAACAAACATTATTTCAGTACATAGCGACATCACAATTCATCACACAATTCAAACACACGCTTCCTACTCCCCGATCCTATTTAAACGCCAAAAACCCCGATCTGTCCGGATCGAACAGCAGCACCCTCTCTTCCCAATTTCGTATCTTTTTTTCTACTGTTCATAAAAATACAAAAAAATTACAGTAGCTAGATATTAACGAGATCTACAACTTTAATGAAGGTCAAAAATTTCAATTCCGCTGTTAAACATGCCTAAACAACCGTCCAATATAGTGGACGAAATCTGTTTCCAGATTCTGTTCGTCATCTTCCAACAGCGATAACTCTCAGAACGACGCCCCAAAAATTCTGAAACAATTATAGAAGCTAGGTCGCGACATTATCTACAACTTTCTAGTTATAGGTTTCTGCAGGAAAAATCGTCTAGGTCACGTAAAACATGAAACAATCCGTGCTGCACGATCTCCCCTCTCAGAAACAGCACCACGTGAACAACTACCCTTCTCCCCCATCAAAATCCATCCAAACCAAACACCACCAGATCTAATACCCTCCTAATCCCTAGGTAGAACAGGGGTAAAGGATTGGAAATTTGACCTTGAGTTCTCCCTTGAGAACCCACAAAGATTGCGCGATGATCCCCGAAACGGAAATCCGTCCTCCTCTCGAATTTTCCTTCACGAACCGCGGTGGATCCTCGAACCACCACGCCGGGAAGGAGAAGGGGAGGGGGCGGCTGCCTAGGGGAGGGAGTGGTGGCTGCCAAGGGGAGGAAGTGGTGGCGCCTAGGGTTTGGGGGAGGGCGTGGGGAGGGGGAAGGTGGGAAGGGAATTCCCGGCCCAGGCCTAGGTTGCCTCAGCCCAGCTAAAACTAGCCCAAAACTCCAATTTTTTTAATATTAATTGTAGCATAAAACTCAATTATTTCATCTCCCAACATTTCCTTCATTCCTTCCGAAATCGAAACAAGGGAGAAAAACCCCCCTATGGTAACTCCCAAATTCTAAGGCATCACAGGAAAATGGTACAAGGCGGAGAGAACTTCGCCAAGAAGACCCAATCTCAAACCTAAACCAACCTTCTCCCAACTCTTGGAAAAATATGAAAAGATAAGCGATCGGCGGCAAAGTTACCATCGGCCGAGTTATTTCCATCGGCCAAATATTTACCGATCAAACAAGCGCTATCGGCCGGATGGCTGTTATCGACCAAGCTGCGAAGAAGAAGCTCACTGGCAATGTCCTTTCTGGCAATTTTGCTGGGAGAAGGGAATGACCCAACCCACAGTACAGTCATGCCCCATGCAACACCCACTCAGGGATCGGTCAAACCAGTCGGCCAAGGACAGGTTGTCCAAGCCAGTACGTGATCGGCTAGGGCCGAAAAACAGAAGGCCAGTCCACGAGAGGTTGTCAATACCAGAAAATGGCGAATCCTCCAAAACCCCTCAAGCGCCAATTTCTGCCACTACTGCCGAGCCAGAACCTATCGGCGAAGTAAGTAATCTGGCTGGGAAAATTCGAAAGCCGACTGAACCCAAACATAGGTGGTGTCCTTCGGGACTCAGCAAATCACAGCGCAGGCATCTCCAGCGACTAAAGACATAGCCACTGCTTATCAGAGGGTCCGACCGCTAGGAGACGCAGTAAGCTTCGGCCAATACCCGCCATAAGATAGGAGTGGAAAAAGAAAGATCAAGCCGATAGTGATTCCGAACAATCGGTCGATTCCGGATCTCCAATGATTAGAGACGACACACCACCGATGGATATCAACATGGTATTCACATTACCCGCAGAATTCAAGACTGAGGTGGAATCGGTTGAGGGGGTGTTCGCCCTGTTGTGCCTTGGTGCGCAAGATGCCGTATTCGAGAAACCTCAGGACATGCATCGGCATTTGAAGCCATTGTATCTCAAAGGGTAAATCAATGGCCGACCAATATCAAGGATGTTAGTCGACGGCGGAGCAACGGTGAACCTAATGCCCTTAAGAACGTTCAGAAAGTTGGGTAAAGCCGACGAAGACCTGATCAAAACCAACATGGTGCTTAACGACTTCACAGGAGATCCCACCGAAGCAAAAGGGGTGATGATGACAGAACTAACTGTCGGTAATAAGACACTGCCGACTGCATTCTTCGTGATTGAGGCTAAAGGCAGTTACAGCGTGCTCCTTGGGCGACATTGGATCTATGCTAATTGCTGCATTCCATCAACTATGCATCAAAAGCTTGTGCAATGGAATAATGACGAAGTTGAAGTCGTATCGGTCGATACATCGGCTCATATCGCCATGGTCAGCCTTGATGCTAACTGGCAACACGAAGAAGCTGAGTGCATATCAGGGAAGTTTTTGGACGATTGCGATTTCATCTGCATTGGGAAATCATGTTTAAAGCCGATCAGCGTCAAACCCAATACGTTTGATCGGACGGATGAAGTTGTGAGAAGATGGAGTCCAAAACGGTGACAAAGTTACAGGAAAAGATGAGGTCCTATCGGCGAGAAATAGAGTACAAAGAAGTTATTGAAGACTTCAAAGAAGAAAGACAAGGGCAAGGATTTACCTCTGCCGATCCGCTCGAAGAAGTTGACATTGGACAAGGCGATAGGAAAAGGCCAACTTATGTAAATACTAAACTAGATCCAGAATATAAAGCAAAGTTGGTCGACATACATAGAAATTATAAGGATTGTTTTGCATGGGAATACTACGAAATGCCAGGTTTAAGCCGACAGCTTGTCAAGCATCGGCTACCTATAAAAGTTGGGTATTGGCCATTTAACCAATATCCGAGGCGATTTAATCCCGCACTACACGATGCCATAAAAGAGGAAGTAGAACGATTATTAGAGGCCAAGTTTATAAGGCCTTGCCGATACGCTGAGTGGGTCTCAAATATCATTCCCGTAAAAAAGAAGAACGGTAAGCTAAGGATATGCGTAGATTTTAGGGATTTGCCACGCCAAAAGACGAGTATCTGGTGCCAATAGCCGATATGCTTATCGATGCTACATCCGGAAATGAAATCATAAGCTTCCTTAATGGGAATGTCGGATATAACCAAATATTTATGGCTGAAGCCGATATACCCAAAACGGCCTTCCGATGCCCGGGAGCTGTAGGGCTCTACGAATGGACCGTCATGACATTCGGTTTAAAAAATGCTGGGGCCACGTACCAACGTGCTATGAACCATATTTTCCACAAATTAATCGGCCATACTTTAGAAATCTACATCGATGATGTCGTAGTGAAATCAAAAGAAGACTGGCAACACTTAGCCGATTTGGAAAAAATGTTTGAAAGTACAAGAGCACATGGGCTGAAGATGAATCCGCTCAAATGCGCTTTTGGAGTATCGACTGGACAATTCCTCGGGTTCACGGTGCATGAAAAAGGAATAGAAGTGAATCAAGCAAAAGTCAAAGCCATAGCCGATACTAAGCCACCGACAAATAAAAAAGAGTTGCAGATATTAATCGGCAAGATTAATTACCTGCGGTGCTTCATTTCAAATTTGTCCGGTCGAATTCGCGCCTTCACCCCATTGTTGAAACTAAAGGGGAACCAAGAGTTTGTGTGGGGAGCCGATCAACAAAAAGCTTTTGATGATATAAAAAGCTATCTAATGAAACCTCCGGTTTTGGTTGCGCCAAAAAGTGATTTACCTTTCCGGATGTACATATCGGCTGAAGAAGAAGCAGTAGGAGCCGTCCTTATGCAGGAAGCTGATGGCAAAGAAAAAGTCATATTTTACTTAAGCCGACGACTTTTAGATGCTGAAATCAGGTACTCCTTTGTGGAAAATTTATGCTTATCTTTGTACTTCGCTTGCACAAAATTGAGGCACTACATCCTGGCGTCGAGATGCACTATAGTATGTAAAACCGACATCATTAAGTATATACTATCCGCACCAATTCTACGAGGTCGACTCGGCAAATGGGCATATGCTTTAACCGAGTTCGACCTAACATACGAATCGGCTAAATCCGTCAAAGGACAGGTTATAGCCAATTTCCTCACAGGAAGTGCCACGTTAACTGGAATGACCGATGTCACTCCTTGGCGACTGTACTTTGACGGATCAGTTTGCCAGGAGGTGAAGGCATCGGCATAGTTTTAATCTCACCCAAAGGACAAGAATTCGAATTTATGTATCGGCTTAATGGCCGATGTTCAAACAATCAAGCAAAATATGAAACGCTGCACAAAGGGTTACAGCTGCTAGAAGGCATGGCGATAAGCGACATAGAAGCCTTTGGGGATTCAATGTTGATCATACAGCAGGTCAAAGGGGAATACCGATGCAACGATGAAGTGCTGGCTTAGTATTTGCATCAATGCCTCCAAGTTGTCGAGACGTTCACAACATTCTCCATAAAACATATCCCGAGAAAGATCAACGATAAAGAAAACCTACTGGCACAATGGGCATTAGGGTATAAAGGTAAAAGCCAACAAGAATCGACCGAGTTAAGCGACGGATCGGTTATGTGTGCTCAACCTATCGATTGGAGAACAGAGATAAGGGATTATTTGTTAGATCCGACTAAGCCGATTGAGAGGAAAGTCCGGCGCAAAGCATTGAAGTATGTAGTATGGGAGGATACATTGTACTTCCGAACCATGGAAGGTTTATTGCTAAGATGTCTTGGGACTGAGGATGCCAAGATAGCAATGGGAGAAGTCCATGAGGGGATTTGTGGGTCACACCAATCGGCTCACAAAATGAAATGGATGCTAAGACGTACATGATATTTTTGGCCAACAATGTTAGAAGATTGCTTCAAGTATTACAAAGGATGCCAGACATGCCAAAAGTTTGGTAATATACAGTCAGTACCAGCATCGGCTTTACATCCGATCGTCAAACCGTAGTCGTTTAGGGGATGGGGTATAGACGCAATTGGCTAAATATTTCCGACATCCAGCAGGGGTCATAGGTTTATCCTTGCAGCAACAGACTATTTTTCGAAGTGGGTGGAAGCCATACCGCTCAAAAAAGTCACAAGTACAGAAGTAATCAAGTTTGTCAATGAACATATCATCCATAGATTTGGAATCCCGCAAACAATCACAACCGATCAGGGGACGGTATTCATGTCAAAAGAATTCCAAGACTTCGCAAAAAGCTTGGATATCAGATTGCTAAACTCTTCGCCCTATTACTCTCAGGCTAATGGCCAGGCCGAGTCATCAAACAAAACTTTGATAAAGCTGATAAAAAGAAAAATCGAGGAAAAACCAAGGAACTGGCACTCGACGTTATCGGAAGCTTTATGGGCCTATCGGCTATCTTACCAAGGGTCAACTAAGCTGTCACCCTTTCAGCTAGTATATGGACAAGAAGCCGTTTTGCCCGTGGAAATCAACATCGACTCGGTCAGGGTATCCGAGCAAGATAATTTATCGCCTAATGAATACAGACACTTGATGTTGGATAATTTAGATGACTTGGCGGAATTAAGGTTGGCCACACTGGATCGGCTTAAAAGGGATAAGGAAATAGTCGCCAGATCTTACAACAAGAAGGTGGTGCCGAAATCCTTCTATCAAGCCGATTTAGTGTGGAAAACTGTATTACCCGTTGGTTCTAAAGATAGTCGATTTGGTAAATGGTCTCCGATATGGGAAGGCCCATATAAAATAAATCGGCTAACCGATGGTAACTCGTACATACTCGAAACTCTCGAAGGGTACGTGTTGCCAAAAGCTATCAACGGAAAATACTTGAAGCCGTACTATCCTAGCATATGGATCGAGGCGTAGACGCATCCAGTCAAATATCACAAGATAAAGCGAAAGCATTACAACAATCGGCTACCTAAGTCGATGATAAGATTGTTACATGCCAACATACAAAACAGTAAACCACAAGTTTTGGCCATCATCTAACCATGAGTGGCGACATAAAACATCATTTAACTCAAGAAATTACAGCCCTGATCCGGGCAAATGGGCTCCCAGGCCCGACAATGCCGCTGCTGCCTTGCCGATGGTGGTCTGGACGCTGTCAACAAGTTTTTCGTCGACTGCTGCATCACCAGGAACGGGAACCACCTTGGCCGACTGATGTTTGACCCTGACGAAGACTTCATCGATCTGCCACTTCTTGTCCACTAGAGACGAAGTCGATTCGGCATTCTTCAGTTGCCAGTCGGTCAACTCCTTCGTCACCAAGGCCAGTTGGTCCTCGAGCTTTTTCTTGGCCATTTCTAACTCTTGGACTTTGCCCTTGCCTAGCTTGAGGGCAGCAGCGCCTTGATCGAATTCCTTCTTCTTAAGCTTGGCATCGACTACCAGCTCGTCCAGAATCTTCTGATCTGCTTGTTGCACTTCCCTCTGGGCAATTCTGGACCTAGCCGCTCGCATCGCCTCCCTCTGGTCATCCAAGTGGCAAACGTCTAATAAAGCATTCATGGCCGCAGGAGGAAGATCGGCTTGAACCGTGGCCATGGCATCCCTTAGTGGTTGAGTGTTCTCCAAGAGCCTAGCTTCAGGCTGCATTACTTCATGAAGAAGACGATTGAGTCTGTCCTGCATGCCCGGCTCGGAGGTTACAGTAGCCGACGCTGTGATGGAGGCATCAAGTGTCCGCCGAACATCAGCCGTATAATCATCCATGGCCATCACCTCGGGATCGTTCAGCTCATCCAGGGTGAAGCCTAGAAGATTGGCAGGATCGACTGAGTTGGGGGAGACGGGCACGATGTCTGTGGGCAGCGGCACATCAGGGAGCGTCAGATATAGCATGGGCGAAATGGCTGTTGAGGTACCTTGGAGATCGGCTAGAATCCCCGCTACTTGCACTGACGGCGATTGCTGAAATCAAAAGACGATGGTCAGCACCACGTAAAGTATTCATTCAAGGTGAAGGAATAAGACCAGATTTACATCGATAGCCGAATGCTCCGGGGAATGGTCAGCAGAGCGTCTCGTAGGCCTTGGCGATCGCCTGGTGGACTTCTTCTTCCTCTCTGAACCATACGGGTTAGGATCAATAAAAATAATAAGAAAAAATATAAAAGCCGATGCAATTGGAGCAACTCACTTGCAGGGCGTTGCTGGCGGGCGAGATCCGACAGAGATGGCCTTTGAATACCTAAGGTACACGATGAGTAGCCCATAGTACCGATCGTCTGGCCCAGCCGTCTTTGTCGGCTACTGCCAGCAGAAACATTTGGATCGGCTGTTTGTCCACCAACGTCCATCGCCGTCCTCCCCTGTAAAGCCCAAAAACTCAGTAAACCGATCACAAGCGGAACCTTCGAAAAGAAGTATAGGCGCCGGTACCTCTACAGCTTCTGAAGAATTGGTATAACTTGAACTCTCACTCGAACTGTTGGTAGATACTACCGCCGACTCACAAAAATAATAGCCGACGGAGTCCTGTCCAACAGGAGGGCGTCAGATACCAGAGACCACCAGTGAGAGAATGGGCTTGATCGACGAGTGTTAAGGAAAAAGTGCGGCATATGGAAGATTTGGTGGTCGTTGGCTAACTCAAGGACGAGTTCAGCCGCAGTTGAATTGGTTACCTTAGTGCGAAGCTGGATGCGCTCGAGCAAAGAGAAACTAGGTATAGCTTGTCCGAAACCCAATTGTCGGGCATAGACCGAAGGGTGATAAAACTCATATGATGGTTGGTGTCGGCGTATTCTACACCAGGGTGCCCACTACACTTCAGTAAGAGCCGCCAGTGGACACGTGGCGTCTAGACCACGCCACTGGCGGCCAGCTGTGTGACCGCCCAGCGGACAGGTGGCGACAAGGCCACGCCGCTGGCGGCCAGCTGTGTGACCGCCAAGCGAACAGGTGGCGACCAGGCCACGCGGCGGCGGTATGTATCCAGCGAACAGTGGCGACCAGGCCACGCCGCGGTGGTCAGGTATGTGACCGTCCAGGCGAAGCGACGAACACGCCGCGGCGGTCACCGTGATCGCCAGCGGGCGGCGACCAGGCCACGCTGGCGGCGGTCATGTGATCGCCAGCCAGACAGTGGCGACCGAGCCACCTTCTTTGGCGGTCACCGTGATCGCCAGCCAGACAGTGGCGGCAAGACCCACGCCCGGGCGCCGATTCCCAAGGCCACCTTGTAACCTGTGCGGCTGCACAGGAGGTCAAAAGACATTTATTGCATATCGTGCGCATTAAATGGGAGTAATGAAGGCCACAATATGGAGGCGCGTGTTCCCAACACGCGCCATTATTACAAATGACGTCACGGTACAATTTTCGACCCCGGTAGAGCGGGCGGAGCCGGTAGGCGCGGGGCCCGAGGCGGGGGAGAGGACGGCTGTGTCAGGGCATTAAGTGTGCTGCAAGAACAGTGACAGGCGCATTAATTATGGCGTGGCAGTGTACTCAATGTCCTGTACTGTTGTAAGCCCCATGCGCCTCAGCCTGCCCATGTATAAAAGGCAATTGGGGTGCATGGGAGAGAGGGGGTTTGGTTGGTTCTTCTTCCTCTTCTTTGCTAGTCCATCTCTGGAGATTGATTGGATTCCTTAGATTGATTAGAGTCCCTGAGCTTGGATCATCCTCCAGAGTGGTGAGAGGCCGGGAGCCCCTTGTTCCTAGTTCTTTTGGTTTTATCCAAGAATACTAGCAAAAATAACACAAGCAGGAATAGGGCTATTACACGCGAGGAGGGCCCGAACCTGGATAAATCCGAGCGTTTTCTTCTTGTGAGCTTCGTCCGTTTCCTTTCCACCGTGTCTGGAGCAATCTCCACGAAAGCCCCCCGTTCGGACTTCTCACCCCCCGGTTCAGAAGGGGTCTGTTAGCTCATACACTGACAGTGGCATGCCAAGTAGGGGGGCTTAGTGGCTGGATTGTTCTTCCTCCTTCCATCTTCTTGCAAAGTTTGCAAGAAGTTTTGACGATCGTTAGCATGGCGGCTTCTCGCTCCAAGCACGACGACCTACACAAGGAGAGCAGCGCCCGCAGCCGGTCTCGGCGCTCACCCAGGGCATCGGATCCCCTGGGTCCCTCCATCCCGGGAGGGACGCGTGGCGTTTCTGCGCAAGGAGGCCAGCCCGTCCGGCGGCGTCTCCTGATAGGAGACGACACCCCGGTGCGGAATCTTCATGCGGCCCGGCTGCTCCTCGATCACCCCCGGTTGCGCTAGGGGGCGAAACCCCGGCCGCTCCATGGCTGTGGGACATCGCCCGCCTAGTGGACGCCGCCCAACAGCAGGTGGAGGCGGCAAATCAGCCGGGGGCTTCCGGCGTCGGGCGGCAGGGCCTGCGCGTGACCGACGCACAAGCCTCTAGCCGCACGGCCACAACTTTCCCCGGTCGCGAGGGCCGGGACAAAGGAAAGGGTGCACAGGTTATAGCCACCTCGGGTACAGGGGGACGTGCACATGCTCCCACTTCTTCCCATGGCTCCCCCAAGCGCGGCGGTGACTTGCGCGACGTCCTTAGGGGGCATCGTGCGCACGTGCACTACCGCGTGGGCCACCCGATGTCTAGCGGTCGGGGGGAGACCTCGCTCCCTAGCTCCAGGGAGAGCGTAGACTGGCACTCCTCGACTCCGTCTCGGGGCCGAGGGGCGAGCGAGCGGCGCTGCTCCCCCTACAACGTTGGATGCCAGGCGTTTTCCCTCCGCCTACACCAAGCTGCGTGGCCGGAGAGGTTCCGCCCCGTGTCCATCGAGAAGTATGACGGCACCACCAACCTGGAGGAGTTCCTGCAGATCTATACCACGGTGGTGCACGCCACAGGAGGGTCTGAGAAGATCATGGCCAACTACCTCCCGACATCGCTGATGGGCTCCGCCCGCTCCTAGCTGTTGAACCTCCCTCGAGGCTCCGTGCACTCGTGGGAGGAATTGTGCGACATTTTCGTCGCCAACTTTCAGGGCTCCTACGCTCAGCCGGGTGTGGAGGACGACCTTCACGCCCTGGAACAGACGAAGGGGGAGTCCCTGAGGGAGTTCATCCGGCAGTTCAGCCACTGCCGTAACACGATCCCCCGGATCTCCGAGCAATCGGTGATTATCGCCTTTCGGAGAGGGGTCCGAGATCAAAAATGCGGGAGAAGATGGCTACCCGCACCATTTCCACCACCTCAGAGCTGTTCTCCCTGGCGCATAAGTGCGCCAGGGCAGCAGAGGCTTGAGAGCGCACGGCAGGGCCATCCGGCCACAGCGAGGCGGGAACCTCAAAGGCTTCCGATCACAAGAAGAAGAAGAAGCGCAAAGAAATTGGTGCCGGACAGGTCCTAGTCGCTGAACCGGAGGACAAGCTCCAGAAGCGTGACCGCCGGGATAGGAGGGGTGATCACTGAGGCCCGCGAGGTGACCGCGGGGATCGCCGGTCCCCCCACCGAGAGGACGACGGAGGCAGACCTTACTGCCCCATCCACAGGACCAATGGACATGACCTGGCGGATTGCCAGGTCGTGTCCAAGCTGGTGGAGCAGCGGCTTAAGGAGCGCCGCGAAGATGACCGCGATGACGCGGGTGAAGACCCCGCTCTGCTGGCCTTTCAGCAAGCGGAGCACACGGTGGCGTTCATCCATGGTGGCTCCGCCACCTACTCTTCAAACTCGCAGTACAAGCGAGAGGTGAGAGAAGTGTGCGCCACCGTACCAACTCCCGGGGCAAGCAGGCTACTAAAATGGTCAGAGGAGCCGATCACCTTCAGTCAGGCCGACCACCCGAAGAGCACCTCAGGCCCGGGCCATCTCCCGATCGTGGTTTCTCCCACGGTCCGGAATGCGAGACTCGAGCGAGTGCTTGTCGATGGAAGGAGCTCCATCAACCTCATGTCTATAGGGGCGTTCAAGGCACTCCAAATTCCTTATGAGGAGTTGCGCCCGGCCCCTCTCTTCTATGGGGTTGCCCCTGGGGTGGGCTTGACGCCCCTGGGGCAGGTCCGGCTGCATGTCACGTTCGGAAGCGTGGAGAACTTCCGGACGGAGAAAATCAACTTCGAGATCGCGGACTTCGACCTTCCCTATAATGCTTTGCTTGGCCGACCAGCTCTGGTCAAGTTCATGGCGGCCACGCATTACGCCTATATGATGATGAAGATCCCTAGGCTTGGAGGCCCGATTACCGTGAAGGTGGATCGGCTAGAAGCCCTGCGCCTCAGGAAGCAGGTGCAGGACATGGCCGGCACCACCTGCTCAGCTCGAGATGAGGACGATTGCCCAGAGCACCCTCCGGTCAGGGCCCGCACCTCACCTGGTCCCTCGGGTGAGGTGAAGGTGGTCTCCGTGAGTGAGGACGGCTCTGGAAAGGTCGTGAAGATTGGTGCCAACCTCAGCACCAAATAGGAAGATGCGCTTGTCACCTTCCTCTGGTCTAACCTAGATGTGTTCGCCTGGGAACCATCTGAAATGACCGGGGTTCCTAGGGAGGTGATCGAGCACCGATTGGCGATGATCCCTGGAGTGCACCCAGTCCGGTAGAAAGTCCGGAGGCAAGCACCAGAGCGGCAGGACGCCATTCGGGATGAGGTAGAGAAACTGCTGCATGCGAGGATTGTACGGGAGGCCGCCTATCCCGAGTGGCTGGCCAACCCTGTACTCATCAAGAAGTCGAACGGGACGTGGCGGATGTGCATCGACTTCACCAACCTCAACAAAGCCTGCCCCAAGGACCCGTACACCCTGCCGCGGATAGACATCATCGTCGATTCCACAGCAGGGTGCGAGGTCTTGTGCTTCCTAGACGCCTACTCCGGCTACTACCAGATCAGCATGGCGCGGGAAGACGAAGAGAAGACTGCTTTTGTGACCCCTCTAGGCGTGTACTGTTACGTCCGAATGCCTTTTGGATTGAAGAACGCTGGTTCAACCTACCAGCGCGCTATGCGCACTGTATTTCGGTCGCAAATTGGAAGAAATCTTGAAGTATATGTTGATGATTTGGTAGTGAAGACCAAAAAGACTGTTGGGCTTGTTGAAGATCTAGAGGAGACTTTCTCCCACCTCCGACAGTATTGCTTGAAGATGAATCCTGAGAAGTGTTATGTTCGGTGTGTCGTCTAGAAAGCTTCTTGGGTTCCTCGTTTCCAATCGTGGAATCGAGGTCAACCCGGAAAAGATTGCGGCCATCGAGCGCATGCAACCACCCACAAGGCTCAAGCAAGTACAGTGCTTAATTGGTCGCCTGGCTTCTCTTGGCCAGTTCATAGCCCGGCTAGGGGAAAAGAGCCTCCCCTTCTTCAAGCTGCTGAAGAAGACCAACTCCTTCGAGTGGACTACAGAGGTGCAGCAAGCACTTGAAGAATTGAAGCAATACCTTTCCTCCCCTCCGGTGCTGGTTACCCCCGAGCCGGGCGAGCCACTACTATTATACGTGGCGGCCAGTCCGGCAGTTGTGAGCGCAGCACTAGTGGCGGAGCGTGAAGGCGTCCAGCGGCCAGTTTACTACGTCAGCAAGGTGTTACATGATGCAGAAACAAGGTACCTGCAGGCTCAGAAGATGGTGTATGCTGTGCTGGTGGCGTCCAGGAAGTTGCGGCATTATTTCCAAGGAAGGGAGATCACGGTGGTGTCCGCCTATCCCTTGCGCGAAATTCTTCACAATCGTGAAGCGGAGGGCCACATTGCCAAGTGGGCCGTGGAGCTGGGCGAGTTTGGTCTCAAGTTCGTTCCCCTTACCGCAACCAAGAGTCAAAGATTGGCAGACTTCGTTGTCGAATGGACTCCTCCCGAGTCTGAAGCCGAAGAAACCCCCGCGCCCTCCCCCTGGACACTCTACTTCGATGGCTCCTTCAGGTTCGAAGGCGCAGGGGCTGGGGTCCTCCTGGTTTCCCCAACCGGGGACCTCCTCAGGTACGTGGTCATCCTGGACTTCAAGGCCACCAATAATGTTGCCGAGTACGAAGGCTTGCTGGCGGGGCTTCGTGCCGCTGGGGCCATTGGAGTTCGGCGTCTACAAATCAAGGGTGACTCGCTGCTAGTCGTCAACCAAGCGAGAAAGGAGTTCTCCTGCTCTGATCCCGTCATGGCGGAGTACTAGGCATAGGTCAGAAAGATGGAGCGACATTTCGACGGGCTGGGGTATACTCATATCCCCCGGCGCGACAATTACTTGGCGGACGAGCTCGCGCAGCTCGCCTCGACAAGATCTCCTGTTTTGGTCGGAGTCTTTGAAGAAAGGCTTCCGCGACCGTCCATCGTAGCCCCCGTTTCCGGTGGGGACGATGGTGACGCTGCTTCAGCGCTCGTTCCGGAAGGAAGAGCAGTACCGGCGGAAACGCCAGGCTAGGCGGAGTACCCGGGCGATCACCCTGTGGTCGCCACACTTGACCGGGAAGGCACATGGATGGATTCGATCCTGGCCTACCTGCGGGATCAAGTGTGCCCCGATGATGATGCGTCAGAAGAGAAGATAGCACGAAAGGCCAAGTGCTATATCCTCGTGGGCGGGGACGTTTACCGCTA
Organism: Rhipidocladum racemiflorum; assembly: GCA_036346355.1. Taxonomy (NCBI): domain Eukaryota; kingdom Viridiplantae; phylum Streptophyta; class Magnoliopsida; order Poales; family Poaceae; genus Rhipidocladum; species Rhipidocladum racemiflorum. The sequence goes on from CM070584.1 coordinate 14,683,050, forward strand.
GGGTAGAAATGGAGTTCTTCTAAAGTGCATCACTCGGGAAGAGGGGAGCAGTTTGCTATTTGATATCCATGGAGGCGTGTGCGGGAGCCATATGTCCAGTCCAACAATGGTGGGGAAAGCTTTCGGCCAAGGGTTCTATTGGCCAACCGCCCTACAGGATGCTTGCGAGCTGGTGAGGAAGTGCGAGGCATGCCAGTTCCACGCAAAGCAAATCCACCGACCAGCCCAAGCTCTGCAAACCATCTCGCACTCATGGACCTTCGCGGTCTGGGGGCTAGATATCCTGGGCCTGTTCCCGCGGGCCACAGGGGGCTACACCCATCTGTTCGTCGCCATCGACAAGTTTACCAAATGGGTGGAAGCCGAAGCAGTAAGGGCGATCACCACCGCCACTGCGATCAAGTTCATGCAAGGAAATTTCACCCGCTTCGGGGTCACCAACCGCATCATCACCGATAACGGCACGCAGTTCACCAGTGCTACTTTCTTGGGTTTCTGTGAAGAAATGGGCACCAAGGTTTGTTTTGCCTCAGTAGCCCACCCGAGGAGTAATGGCCAAGTTGAGCGGGCCAATGCGCTGGTGCTGAAGGGCCTCAAGACCAGGGTATTTGATCGACTCCACAAGCGCGGAGCCCGGTGGACTGAAGAGCTCCCGGCGGTGCTGTGGTCTCTTCATACCACCCCCAGCCGGGCCCCTAGGGAAACTCCCTTTTTCCTGGTCTACAGTGTGGAAGTTGTCCTACCCTCGGAGCTGGCCTTAGGGTCACCACGCGTGGCGGCATTCACTGAGGAAGCCCAGGAAGATCTGCGTCGAGAGGATGTCAACCTCCTGGAAGAAGTGCAGGATCGCGTGGCCTTGCGCGCTGCCCGGTATCAACAGAGTCTCAGGCGGTACCACGCCGCCCGGGTCAGCGAGAGAACACTGGCAGTTGGTGACCTGGTTTTGCGCAGAGTTCAGACGCATGCCGGGTTGCACAAACTGTCTCCCCAGTGGGAGGGCCCCTTTAAGGTGGTCTCGGTCTGTCGCCCTGGGGCGGTCAGGTTGGCCACTGACGACGGAGAGGAGTTGGTGAACTCCCAAAACATAGAGCTTCTGCGTAAGTTCTATCCCTGAGAAGGCTATAAGTGCAGAGCTACGCGCCCCAACCAGCTGAGTTGAGCTTCCTCTCCAACGCTGGTCGGAGGAAGCCTCTGTTTAATTCAGCATCCAGTTTCTATTCAAAACAGTTGTCACCTTTGTTCTCTTTTTTCTAGCTTGCGCCCCGATGGGCCGTGTCCGCGTAATCGCCCTCAGTACCTTAAGGCTCTCTGAATTCTCGACGGTAAAAGAGGGATGGGCAATTGGATGGCTAGTTTGGCACGGTTTTCAACACGGTCATGATGCTCAGGGTGTCCCCATGAGAAACGTCGACTCAAACACCATTGCCGAGAGCCTACTACCCTGCCACACCTCACCGAGTGTTCGGCCCCAAGAAACCACGAGAGCGGTTAATTTCACAAGGTCTTAAGGTCCTGAGATAGCGATATTCCGGCGCGAGGGATCCGGGCCTTGCACCCCAACTAACACTTAAAGCGTGCGATTGTCTTTTTGTTCGTCCAGAGCCAGCGTAATGGAGGCGCGACAGGCATTCAAACATAAGACGTGCGAAGGGAAGCGTATGCATTAATAAATAAGAAACTGACTTGCAGGAGTCTTTTATAGAGGGTGACAAGAAAGCAGGGAAAGCTAAATGTGGAGTCTTCACTCCTCGTCCGCCGCAGCTTCCGCGGCCGCCTGGTCCTCATCCAGGTCGACGTCCAGCCTGAGTGCCATGTCCTCGGCCACTGCTTCCAGCGCCGGGTTCACCATCTCAAGCTGGTCGGCGACTTGCTCGGTGGCGTGGATGACCTGTGCCTCGGCGTGGGCCCACTCACCTTCAACTCCCCGGATGACGGCCAGGGGGTCGAAGTTGACGTCCCGACTGACGCAGCAGGCGAGCACGTACGTCGCCGTGGCCGCCGCAACTGCCCGCCCCTCTTGGCTGGACCAGGTGGCTAAGGCGCTGGGCAGACGGGTGAGGAAGTCGGTGATCCGACTCACATAGAAGGTGTAGTGCCGGGCTGTCTGCTCGACCGGGGCCGGCTGCTCCAGTCCCAATGGCGCCAAGCTGGCCACCATCCGGTCGAAAGCAGGGCGCAGCATGGAGGTGGTCTTGGCTTCCGCGCGAAGCCGCTCGCCCTTCTCCTCGTCGCGCTCTCGGGTGATCACTTCGATGCAGAGAGCTGCTCGTTCCCTCTCCTGTTGCAGGTCCCGCTCTGACCTCTCCACCCGGCCGCGCCAGTCCTGCACCTCTGTGTGGAGGCGGTTGTTCTCCGCGATGGCCTCCCTCAGCCTCTCCTTGCTCGTCGTGAGGTGGCCGCTCACGCTGGAGTGTAGTTCGCTCAGGGCGGCCATGAAAGGACCGGGATGTCGGCCTAGAGGGGGGGGTGAATAGGCGATTACAAAATTATACCCAATTTAAATTAATCTATCAGAGATAATGCGGAAGCAATTGGGATAATTAAGTTTTGCAACTTAAACAATTCAGCCTGAGACAGTCAACTCGGAGACTCCGGATATTTAGTCCGGATACTCCGGTATGTCCGGATACTCCGGATCAATATACCGGATACTCCGGGTTGCCTATTTCGGTCAGAACAGAGAGAGTGCAACAAAATTAATTACTTCTTCGATTCAAGAGATACAAATTACTCTACTGCAACAAAGTAAGGATACAAGCAAGAATAGATGCAGTAGACACAATCTAATTGATCTAATCACAAGAATCGAAAGCAAATTAAGCGGATGAGCAAAAGAGGAAACCGAAGTAAGGAAGGAGACACGAAGATTTTATCCCGAAGTTCGGATCCTTGAGGGGATCCTACGTCTCCGTTGAGGCAGCTCGGTCACACTTGAGCCGGGGTCTCTTTCAACCCTCTTCCTCCCGGTGTTGCACAATGCACTTGCCGATCTTCACTTCTTTGATTCCTTTCCTTGTGGAGGCGGAATCGGCCTTCACAAACTTTCGGTGGCCTTCCACACAAAGCTTGGAAGCTCACCGGCAACTCCTAGCCGTCTAGGAGACCACAACCTCCAAGAGCAACAAATGCTCCCGAAGAACTCACTTAGAGTCCACCTCAAGTGCTCAACACACTAATCACACTCAATCCGATCACTACCCACTCTCACACCCAAACCTTCACTCAAAAGGGATCACTAAGATCTAGGGTTAGAGGGGCTTTTGGGAGCTCAAGATCACTAAGAAGAACACCTGAAAGCACCAAGGAACCAGCTCCACTCCTCAAATCAATCCTCAATCCAAACACCTCTCTCCACTACCCAACCCTTCACAAAAGGGGATCACTAAGATCTAAGGAGTAGGGAGGAGTATTGGGGGCTCAAACACTCACAAAGAACACCTCTAATACCCAGCAAAACATCCCCCAACAGCTACTTTGAAGTGGGCAAGAAGTGGGCCTTAAATAGAGGAACCCCAAAAACTAGGCGTTGGGACCGAACTGGGCAACCCGGAGACTCCGGATATTTAACCCGGACACTCCGGATCATCCGGATACTCCGGATCATCCGGATACTCCGGATCATCCGGATACTCCGGACAATTAATCCGGAGTCTCCGGACAATTAATCCGGATCTCCCAGACAGCACGCAGCAGCTGGACGAAAACGGGCATAACTTTTGATCCCGGACTCCGATTTCGACGAATTCGGACTTTTCGGAAAGCTAAGAACGAGGGCTACAAAACTAACAAGGTCTCACTACCCAAATACCAAAGGGTAAAATCAGATATCACAAGGAATCTAAGAGAGACCAACAACCCTCACTTTCCGGCACCACCAACACCACTTCTCTCCCTCACACCAACCCACCTACACCTAGGTGAACAAGGTGTGACTTGGGTTTCTCAAACTTAGACAAGGATAGACCACTTTTGAGCATTTGAGACATGTCTAAGTGATTTCAACGATTGCATCCCTCTTAATAGTACGGTAATCCTTAGATTCAAATTTAACACAAAATCTAAGTCTTACACTAAGCTTACATGCCGACTTCTTCCGGGTGCATGGTGCATGATGACGCTTCCACAAAGATTGATGACGCCCTTCGTCTTGTCAACCTCGACGCGATTCACCTCATGAGACTCTCGTCCTCTCTGACCTTGACCTTGACCATCACCAAGACGATCCTCACGCCAAGTCGTTCTTGACTTAGTCCTCAACTCTTGGTGACACCGCCGTCTTATTTGAGTTTGACTCGCTTGTCATCCTTCAAACCATCTTGGTCATCATACACACAGCTTTGGGACCTAACTCTTATCAAAGCACTCAGCAAACATATTAGTCCCACAAGCTTAAAAGATATATTGAATAGATTGATAATAACAAGTGTTTCATATCAAGAAGCACAATATGAATGGAAACACTTGACAATAGAAATATTCTATGGTAAGTGCATCATGATGAATATATGATTGATCTAACTGCACTAGAGAGATAATTGCCAATATGAAGAATCAATTAAATTATGGCAAGGACCACAGACTTTGCTTAAATGAAGCACATGATAGAATATACACGAATTACACATGTGCAAACAATATTTTGAATGAGAGTAAATAATGTGATCCAATTCTAGATTAAACTTCACTAAGAGAGGTGCATTAGAAGATACACAACTAAAACATGTATGCACCAAGTCAATATGAAGCAATGAAGTTTAACTCTAGTTAACACAAGCATATTAAAAACAAAGCACATAATGAACTCAAAAGAATATATATATGCACAAGCAATTATGACATGAATCAATGTGCACATATGAAATCAACAAGTTACTTAGAGTTCAATATGCATTTGCTAAAGAGGAATGCAATGACAAATATGGAAGGAATACCGAGATTGCATACCTCATTTTTGCTTAACCATCCCAATTGATTTTCCTCTAAAATAGATGAGACTAATATTCAACTAGGCAATAAACATGTTAGTCTCATAACAATATAAACATATTAGAGGTTTGTGTTTTGTTAAGCATTAAGTTAAGCATTTGTACAATTACATTGATTGACATTACATGCGTTTGTCATTAATCATTTATCATTAATCACCAAAACAACATAAGTGCCTAGATGCAATTTCAGGCCAGTAGAGCATCCGCGTCCGCCAAGGGGATTGAGGCGCTGGGGACCTCCGGAGTGGGCGGCAACCCCGTCCCGCCTCCGGGCGGTAGGGCAACCGCTCCTGCGGCGGCCACCTGGTGGTCGCCTGGGACGCCTTGGTGCTCACCCATTGCAGCCGGCATTACCGCGGCTGGTGCAGTGCCCTGGTCGCTCCCGGCTGGGGCACTCGAAGTAGACGCCTTGAAGGTAAAGAAGAGGTAAGCCCCCCAAATTAAAGGAACTAAATGGTATGCTGTGTGCCTGTTTGCGTACCCAGCAGAAGGCCTCCTGAAAGAAGGCGTGGCCAGGGTGAGCCGTAGTCCCCATCGCGGCGCCGGTACCGGCGTAGCGACCTGCGCCGGTGGCAGCGGAGGGAGGACCAGTGTCGGCAGAGACGGCAGAGGAAGAACCGGTGCCAGCGGCGGCGGCAGAGGTGGATCGACCTGCGCCGGCGGCAGCGGCGGGGGCGGATCGACCTGCGCCGGCGGCGGCGGAGGGAGGACCTGCGCCTGCGGTGGTGGAGGGAGGACCTGCGGTGGCGGCGGCGGAGGCGGGTCGGCCTGCGCCGGCGGCGACGGAGGGTCGACCCGCGCCGGCGGCGGCGGAGAAAGGACCGGTGCAGGCGGAGCTATTGTTGGGGCGGCGCCAGTCGAAGTGGAAGCTGCGGCTGCCGAAGAGCTCCCCGCTCTGGTCGTGGTCGTCGCGCCCCCTGGCGCGACGCGGACCCTCCTGGGGCTGGGACCAGGGGCGTCGTCATCGGCAAGGCGCTTATCCCTCCTCGGGTCGCCAGCTGGAGGAGGGTCTCGGATCGTCAGTGCCACTTGGCGGGGTGTGTTCACCAGCCCCAGGGCGTCCATGGTGGGCATGGCGCGGGTGATCGCCACGCGTTCCTAGGGCTCCACTTGGCAGCGTGGGAGCGCGCCCACCGGGAAAGGCGAGACATTGCTGGAGGCGCCCAGCAAGCCCATCCAGGATTCGAGCTTGGTGGGGGTCAAGTCCCCTGCGGCTGAAGAAGAGAGCGCAAGGGAAAGTCGTCGTTAACTCGGCAGTAGTTGCGGAAAGCACCAAAAAGAGAGAAAAACAAGTGACCTACCTCCGAGAGCTGTCCTGGTCATGTCGTCGGAGCCCGTGTACTGCCAGGCAGGGCGGGCACGGCGGCGCAGAGGGCTGATTCTCTGAACAATGTAGTCCCGGAAGACCATGCCTCCCGTTAGGCCCGCTGTTCGCAGCTGGTCCACGCGGGCCAGCATCGTCTGGAGCTCAGGTGTCTCGTCGACGTGAGCTCCCCGGGTGGGGGTGTTGACCGCTGGCCCAGTCGGTAAATCCAGGACTTCTACGCCACTGTCATCCTCGATGTAAAACCACTCATTGCGCCAAGCTCTCCAGTTGGAACGGAGGTGCATCGAAATGTAGCGGGAAGCCGCACCGTCCCGGAGGCGGAGGTGGCAGGAGCCGGCCATGGTGGAAAGGTCCTTGCCCGCGCGCAAGGAGTAGAAAAAGCGGAAGAGAGGAAGATTGGGGGCCACTCCCACGAACATCTCACAGAAATGGGCAAAAACAGCAAGAAGGATGATGGAGTTGGGAGGAAGGTGAACGTTTTGGATGGAGTAGAAGTTGAGGACGGCAAGTTAGAAGTCAGAGACCGGCAAAAGGAGACCCGCCAGTATCCCCCATCCGAAGAAGATTACTTCTCCCGGGCGACAGCTGGGCGCGGCGGTCCCGGCGCGAGTGCGGACGGTACCGCCGGCGACGTACCGGGCAAACCTCTCAGCATCGATCTCCTCGATGGTCAATGGAAGAAGCAGAGGTGTTGGCGGCGCCATGTGAGCGAAGAAGCAGTTCACAAGAGGTGAAGGCAAGGAAGCAGTTCGCAAGAGGCAAGGGCTAAAGGAAGAACGAATCACCTCCCCCCCGAGCCACCTATATATATGCGCATGGAGGAGCGTTTCGGTGGGGAACCCGAGGGGGCGTGGCTGTTTGAATGGCGGGAGACCCGAGGGGACGCGGCGGTTCACTGGCGGGAAACCCAAAAGAATCAGAAAAGGTGCGAGCACGTTCCCCAGGCCCGCGTCGGTTACGAGGCGGGGGCGGCTGCACGTCCCACCTCGATGCCCGGAAACGGCGGCGGCATTCAAAAGCCGCAGCGTTGCGTGGGCATTTATGATGGACCCACACGGGAGACTGAGCCGCTTTCATCTCCAAAAAGGTAGAAAGGGTGCTCCAGGGTGGATCCGGGGCTACTGTCGGCGTATTCTACACCAGGGTGCCCACTACACTTCAGTAAGAGCCGCCAGTGGACACGTGGCATCCAGACCACGCCGCTGGCGGCCAACTGTGTGATCGCCCAGCGGACAGGTGGTGACTAGGCCACGCCGCTGGCGGCCAGCTCTGTGACCGCCCAGCGAACAGGTGGCGACAAGGCCACGCCGCTGGCAGCCAGCTGTGTGACCGCCTAGCGGACAGGTGGTGACCAGGCCACGCCGTTGGCGGTCGGTATGTGGCCGTCAGACGGCGGCGACGAAACACGCTAGCGGTCAGGTATGTAATCGCCAGCCAGGCGAGTGGCGACCAGGCCACACCGCTGGCGGTCTGCTGTGTGATTGCCCAGCGGACAGGTGGTGACCAGGCCACACCACTGGCGGTCACCTGTGTGATCGCCAATGGACGGTGGCGGCAAGACCGCCCGTGGCGCTCGATTCCCATGGCCACCTTGTAACACTTTGTGGTGCCTGAGAGGTCAAAAGACATTTATTGCATATCATGCGCATTAAATGGAAGTAATGAAGGCCATAGTATGGCGGCTCGTGTTCCCAACACGCGCCATTATTACAAATGACGTCATGGTGCAATTTCCCACCCCGGCAGAGCGGGAGGAGCCGGGAGGCGCGGGGCCTGAGGCGGGGGAGAGGACGGCTGTGTCAGGGCATTAAGTGTGCTACAAGAACAGTGACAGGCGCATTAATTATGGCGTGGCAGTGTACTCATTGTCCTATACTGTTGTAAGCCCCATGCGCCTCAGCCTGCCCGTGTATAAAAGGCGGTTGGGGTGCATGGGAGAGAGGGGGTTCGGTTGGTTCTTCTTCCTCTTCTTTGCTAGTCCATCTCTGGAGATTGATTGGATTCCTTAGATTGATTAGAGTCCCTGAGCTTGGATCATCCTCCCGAGCGGTGAGAGGCTGGGTGCCCCTTGTTCCTAGTTCTTTCGGTTTTCTCCAAGAATACTAGCAAAAATAACACAAGCAGGAATAGGGCATTTACTCGTGAGGAGGGCCCGAACCTGGATAAATCCGAGCGTCTTCTTCTTGTGAGCTTCGTCTGTTTCCTTTCCACCGTGTCTGGAGCAATCTCCACGAAAGCCCCCCGTTCGGACTTCTTACGCCCTGATTCAGAAGGGGTATGTTAGCTCATACACTGACAGTTGGAAAGTGCGATTTCTGGTATTCAAGCCGACATGAAAGATGCCAGGAGACAGGAAGATTTTGTAGAAGTCTAGGGTCGATTGGGGCATCTGAGAGCTATCAGAGTCCAGGTGAAGAAAAGAGGGCCAAGGATGGTCGGCTGCATCAAGATAACTGAAAAAGTCTTGCTGGCCAAAGGATGATCGGTCTATTGTCAAGAAGTGGGTTAGATACTTATGCATACTAGTGGGAGTTATTTTTTGGTCACCAGCAGAACACATTATAAACTTTTCCCCGTAGGATCAGCTGGCTCTGTATTGAGGGTTTGCGTTTTCTGGGTAGTCCTCGCGGGGGAAAGCCGATGCGCCTAAGGGTTCAGAAAGGATAGATTGGTTAAATATGCAGTACAACTAGATTTGGATAAACCATAAAGGACCCCCTACATTGCCAACAACGAAGTTGGTAAAACCGGAAAAAAGTCGGCTCCAATGATGTGCATTGATTGGAATACAGCCCCTAAAACAGCTTCCCTAACGCAAGCTGACGACCCTCCACCAGTTGCTCGGCTATCAGTTGGTAAGTTTGGGTCAGACCAAGGGAAGCTCCACAGAAGAGAAATCTATCTAGCCAGAGGTTGAGGAAGGCGACATGCTCTTCATTCGACACAAGCCCATTAACCTTATTATTGTTTTGAATGTACTTATGCCAACCCTTAGAAGCCGATTTCAAAGCCGATGATATCAGGGTATGATTTTTGAAAAACAACAAGTTGTCTTCCAAAAATGGGGGGCATATGTTTGCACCAAAATTCGGCGTACGTGGTAAAATCGGCCCAATTCAAATATGGAGTTTGTAAACCGGTACCAACAAGGAATCTGTAGCCGATAAGGAAAAAGAAATCGGATCTAGAGCCGATACGGATATAGTTGTCGTATCCATGCATGACTCGGATCGGCCGAAGTGGTATAAAAGGGGGCGGACTATGAGGCGAAAGACAATCAGCCAATCAATCAACACAACCCTATTTACAATTTTTGCGTTTCTAGTTGGTAGCAATCTTTCCTTTGTAAGTCATCGAGATCAATAAGAGTTGCGCATCGCCGATTTGTTGCTCTCGTCGACTTGTTTTTCAGGTTCGATCTGCTTTGTTTGTTGCGCAACGCCTTTCAAAGTCGATCCACCTTTACCCTCGGATTAACCGTAACTGGTTGATCTAGTTATCTCCTGATCGGCTAATAGCCGATCGCTGTTAAGTCGATAATCATCCATTTATCGGCTCTGATTGATTCTACAATCGTTACCTTATCAATTCCAGGTCAAATTGACTGGCATGCTCCGCTAACCAGGCGTTTATCTTGTGTGTTCGAGGCTGGAAACCCTGCTTCACGTTTTTAGTGCGAACATATTTTGGTACGCCCGGTGGGACTAAAGGAAGTTAATCATGTCATCGACTGGAAAATCCATAGCTACCGACGACATCAATACGGAGGCAATAATCGCGTTTACACTGGCCGATTTAACTCCTGAGCAGCAGAAGGAAATTGAAGATCGAAAAGTAGCAATGGAAGAGATGATGTTAAAGTGCTTCCAGAAAACACGGCGAGGAGTCACCCAAAAGGTTGCGCTTCCAACCATCAATTCCATCGGCGATTCCCTCGTTGACCCGGTAAGCCGATACATACCCGGTCAAGCTGATTTATCCAGTATGATTGAGCAGTCCGTGCATCACGCATTGATAAATCAATCATCGGCTCTAGTCTCCACGCTAAAGCCGATGATCGAAAATAGCGTCAAAACAATTGCCCAGGAGTTGGCCGTATCTGCGAGTCTGCTAGACCCATTGCAATCCTTACCAACGTACCCAGTATACTCAATACCACTGAATACAAACACAGTAAATGCGTTGTCTCCAACACCCCTAATGATGCTGACCCAACCTACTTTGTTAAAACCTAGCACCCATGTAGATGGAGTTGCACATTACCACGGGCACACGGATGGGGCTAAACTAAACACAAACCTGCCTAACGCGCCCTCGGCCAGCGGGTTCGGTCAATCGGCTTCTAGTCCAATTGAAGCAGGCAGGGTTCCTCCATTCCAAAGGACTATGCCTAGACACCAAGCCTCGCACAAGGTGGTCTCATACGACGAACCTTATCCACCTGCACCTGAAGTATCGGCTATAAGAGATAATGATCATGACCAATTGTCCAGGTGTCCGGCGACACGGTTCTGCCGACAGCCTGAGTTTGCACTCGGGGGCAGGCGTAAACTACGATAATTAGCCAGGCCATGTAGCGCCACAAGCCGGTAATATCAACTGGCAGAGCGGTCGGCTTTGTTTTGAGGAAGCGATTTTGTTTGCGGCCAGGAAGGGTCATCGGATATAGGAAACCATACCCAGATTACATCGACCGCATGGCCTACCCACATAACTATAGGATTCCAGATTTCGCGAAGTTTTCGGGCGACGATTCCGTAACCACTTTAGAACATGTCAGACGATTTATTGCTCAATGCGGCGAAGCAGCCCAGTTCGACAGGTTAAAAATCAGATTGTTCCCGTTGTCCTTGTCGGGAACAGCATTTACATGGTTCACCAATTCACCGCCAAATTCGGTCCATGTTTGGAACGATTTGGAAAGCCTATTTCACGAATACTTCTTCTCCGGGACTACTAAACTAAGGATTTCTGATCTAAGTTCGGTCAGATAGAAATTCGGCGAATCCGTTTCCAATTACATTAGGAGGTTCAGAGATGTGCGAAATAAATGCTTTAGTGTCATGTTACCCGACGATCAATTGGCCGATCTGGCGTTTCAAGGGTTAATTCCGCCTCTATGGGAGAAATTCGCGGGGCGAAAGTTCACCGACTTGGGCCATTTGCTCCATCGTTAATGTGACACTATGGTTTGGTGTGACGTTATAGAAGGTGAAACTAGAGAATAAAACCTTTCGGCTTAGGGTTTTCTTGTGTTTTTGGGCCGGTTGAAGTGTTATGTCGCCACGGAGTGTCGTAACCTTATTTAACGTGCATGATAAGGTTAATAACATTATGATATGTGGAATTAAGGTTAAAACTATAGGATATGGAGGTTAATAGCTTTTAAGGCGTTTAAGGCGTTCAGGGTTTTGGGCTGCCAGGAGTTTGGGCCTTGGTGGGCTTTGGTGGGATGGAGTAGGTCTCCGTAACGGACTAGGATTGGGTGTGGGGGCTGGTAAAAGGGCTCCCCACCAGACTTTTGGGCGTGCTCCCCCTGCCCTTGGGCGCCCCCACCTCCCCCTCCTAAGCCCTAGCCGCCACCCCTCTCCCTCTCCCTCTTGTGCGCCTCCACCTCCCCCTTTGCCCCATTGCTCCCCACCTCTCCACCACCTCTCCTCCACCCCCTTGCTGCCCTAGGGTGGTCTCCACACCTCTGCACCTTGTGGATCCATCCGTTGGAGAGAGGAGCGAGGAGCGAGGAGTGATCCGCGAGGAGATCTATTGGACATTCGTTCGTTGGGCAAAGGTATGATCATGGGGATCCTTGGAATTGATATAGGTACTGTTCTTAGGGTGATTATCAAGTTTTTAGATCAATTGGTGGTGCTGGATTGGAGTTCTTTGGGTTAGATCTAGACGTTGCCACGTTTCTGTTTTCGGGCAGATTGAGCAGTCGGGCTAGGGTTCAAGTTTTCGTCGATTTAGAATCCGAATCTGTCCGTACGGACTTAAAAGAAGTTGTAGATAATTTAATTATCTTTCTGTGGAGATAAAGTACGTTAAAATCCGATCAGCCATTTGAAAGTTATGGCCGTTTTACCGAGCGTGTTAAAATCTGTGACGCGATTGGAACAGATCGTAGCAATCTGTAGATTAAACAATTTTAGAGTCCGAATCAGTCTTTCCGTATAACTAGAAAAAGGTAGGAAATTTCCTAAGCTTCGCGATGGTGTACTCGTTTAATCGATTTGGAGTCCCAGAACTCAAGTTATGGCCTTTGCAAGGCTGCTGTCCCGCCGGGACAGAACCTCTATTTTTAGGTTTGCAAGTAGTGGGCAATGTCGGGTTAGATGGGGATTTGTGTACTGTTTTGCGGGCATTATTGTGAGTGTGTGATGCCTATGTGCAGGTGGTGTGACACCGGGAGTGCCCTCTACGTCCCACAAATCCGTCGCCCGCGGTTGAGGCAAGTGTGTTGTAATGTATAGCGGATTGTAGGTTGTTTGTTGATATTGGGTGAAAGATTGAACACTTGCTATGCTCACTTGCTATGCTTGTTGTTTTCCAATGAAATATTGAGTATGATTATCATGGTTCGATGCCATGTGTTTATATTTGTCATGATGAGTTGCCATATGTTTATGTACATGTGAAATATGATAATTGGCATAGTTGCATGCATGACATGTTACATGGCCCAGGCGGTGAGAAAGTCATTAACTAATCCGGGAAGGTCGGTGAGAAAGTTATGACTAATCCGGAGAGCCATTAGAGTAAGTCCTACATCGTGATTCCATCTACCGTGGGTTGTGGAAGCGAGGAGTAGGCACCCTCCATCTTTGGGATGGAAGGGGGGAGAGGGTGCACACCGACGGGTGTGTACTCAACCATACCGGTATGAGTTTCCATGGAGATATGAGCATAACATTGCATTGCATTGCATTGCAATACATTTTTTTTAATGATGATGATGTTGTTATGTGCTCAAGTATGAGATGTTATATGTGATGTGAGGTATTATTGTCTTGTAAATGATCTTGTTGTCCATTACAATATGCTTGCTGAGTTTTTGAACTCACGCTTGTGTTTTATGTTGTTTTTAGGTACTTTGAGATCGGCATGCGGGAAAAAGGGATCTAGCTACACTTCTACACGTAGCTCCACCATCATAGTCCATAATTAACCACTTGGAGACATGATATTAAGAGTTGTGCCCTAAACTTAATGTATGGTTTAATCTAGCATGCTTGTGAATCCTTATTTGCTTCGTTATAGTTTATGAAGTGGTTAAGCGTGGTATTATTGGCGTAACTTGATGTTATGTCCATTTATGTTGTAGTTTTAGATGTCGTGTGCTATGATATATATCTTGCCATGATATTGAGATTGTTTTAATTCATGGAAAAACAAAGGAGATGCTGCCGAAATATCGGTTTTTAGCATATGAACCTTTGCTGGAATTTATGTTTAATTGTGGTACTTAGATGTTGTTTAGCTTATGTTTGGTAGCATTCGGGCATATTAAATGCCGGGGTGTTACAGTTGGTATCAGAGCGGGCTGTAGGTCCTTGGAATGTGTATTTTTAGTGTCATGCTATAGGGTACAACTAAAATGTGATGTGGAATAACTTAGAAACATGGCTTAGGTTTTTACTAAAATTTTGTCATAGGATAGCAACATTAAAACTTGCAAAAGTGGTATAACTAATCTAAAATTTGACACACATGGATGCACATTAGGAAGGGTATGGGTATCGTTGTTTACGCTAAATGTTGTACTTAAGCCTTGTTGCTAAATGCTATATTTGATATAGTACGTTGCTATGTCTATGAGATAAATGATTGAATTATTCCTGTTGTGGTGGTAAAAGTGGGGTTTTGGTGCCGAAGGGTTTCGCCACCTCTCTTATTTCATAGTAAGGGTGAGGTTTGTGGTGTGGCGGTTAGCGCCACCACCGAAGAACTATTGACCCCTGTAGGAGAAGAGTGCTTATCCTTTACATGCGTTGATCGGGTAGTTGACTGGAGTCAAATAGAAGAGTTAATGGTGGTTTCCTTCAGATATTCTTTCCCGTTCGACGGTCGGTGTTCTTTGCTTTTCTTGGCTTTAGTAGATTTGAATCAAATGAAAAGTGTTGGGTTTTCGCGGATCGTTCATTATGCGGTGTGTGGTTTTCTCTTCCTTGGTTGAAGACGAAGAAGAGGAGACTAGTGTTGCGCTTCTTTTGGGCGCCTTTCGGTTTGATGCCTGTTGATTGCATTATGGGGAACAAGCATTCAATTTATCCCTGTGTTTGTCTTTCTCACGAGGTTAAAGGAGTTATTGCGGAGTTGTGCGGACACTGGTTGTCGGGGCTGAAGTTACGTGGCTTTGTAGTAGTGCGTGGTGTTTGATTTCGTTATTTTCTTGGTTTAAGAAATCATCTTTGAAAAACCCTTCTTGTTTCGTGAAAGATTGGGGTTTGGTGCTAAGGTTTTATTTGCAAAGGTTTATTTGATCGGTTGGTTCCCTCCAAAGGGGAGTCTTGGAGATTGAAAAGTGTTTTGGAGAATTCCTTTGCATGACCAAGTTTGGGTTTGTCTCATCGCAATTTTGAGAGTCAAATTTTCCTTATGAACTTAGGATGAGTTTTAAAACTAAAATGTTGTAAACAAAGTAGTCTTTTGGTGAAATCGTTTGTCCCTAGTAAGAATTGATGTTTAGCATGTTATGTAGTAGGTAACAATGTGGTTTATGGATTGATGTGTTGCTAAGTTAAATTTTGAGTTGAATCAATTCAATGTGATTAATATCTCTAGCTTGAGAATAAATAGACTACTAGTGTTGCAGTTTACTCTTAGCGAGAATGATTAAATGTGTTAATGTACATGCTTAGAATCTGTTGCCTTGCTTTAAAAGTGCTTATGATCCTTGTTAATGTTAAAAGTTTAAACTTTGATGCATAGTTAAAACATTAAGATGATGTAGACTGCTGTTATTGTAAAAGAAACTTTCTTTGGTTGTTAAAGATGTTCTAATCTAATGGATTAATAGAGAAATTTAATCGTGTTGACTAGTGACTTTAATTTGGATGTTGATTAGAGTTGCTATTTATGTTGTTGCAAACTACTAGTATCTTTGGAAGTATGCAGTTGTGTCGCTACAATGCTAGTATTGATATCAATGGAGAAGACATAAGACTTATTGTTAATGATGTTGTTAATGGTAGTGTTAATGCTAGTATTCAGTCTATTTTAAATAGTGGGAGTATGTTGTGTGGTGGTAATTTTGTTATCACCTATGTATAGGAGTAGCTAAAAGTAATGTTGTTGGTTGATGATTATGCACATTTGTTGTTATTGATGACTAAGTAGTTGTAGTAACTGTTTAGATTATTCGTTGGAAAACCATGGTTAAAATAGAGGAAAATTTTAACATGTTGCGATGGAGTGAGCTTTGGATAATTAACATGATGTACAATTTCATCCTTAATGAATGTATGCCTTGGAATCCTAGTTATGAACTTTGTCTTGTAGAGATAATATTTACATGTTGAAGTCGTTGTTTAACCGAATAAGGTTCGGTTGTCGAGGCGTGAATATATAGGTGGTATGAAATTTATAGGTTGATCTTCTTTGAAAGATTTGTGGAAGTACTATGTTTCAAATTTAGAATAAGATGTATTATGATTCGGTGAGCCGTGGGGATCATGTCATTATAGTCTTGGTTGGGTGCCTTTTGATAAGCATCATAAACCCTTATTAAAAAATGTTGGGAATGGTAACTAGAGGAAGAATTTGTTGTGAAACTTTCGGTTGAATTGTGTTGGGGCTCCTCGGATAGTAAATAGTGATTATTGAAGTCTTTAATGGAAAGCGTAGTGGAGTACTAGAGCTGGTTCCTTTCATCTTTGCTGTTGTCTAAAAACCTTTGAAACTGGTTTGGTTGTTTGCCATCTCGGTTGAATGCTTTCGGTTGAGGTGTTCCTTATGTTGAGTTTGAGTTTCTCCAAAACTCGTAGTGGTTGGTGTCGACCTTTGGTTTTGGCGAATTTGTTTAGTTCGTGTTGTGAGTTTGAGTTTACATCCAAAAGTTTTTGAGTGGATCGCGCCCTTTTCGCGTTACCGATTTATCTTTGGAATTAATTTTAAAAGGAAGCGGTGGTCATAAAGGGTTGTGTTGGAAACTTTTGAGTTAAGCCCTTGATGTGTAACTCTATTTGACTAGAGTTGGAGTCATTTGGAAAATGTGTCTGCAGTGTGCGGGTGTTTTACAAGTCTGGATTTTTATGAATGTTTCATAAGTGAATTTGGTTAGTGAAGAGTTTTCTTTTTGGATTGAGTTTCCCTCTCTTTTGATAAAAATTTATGGCGCTTGTGTGCAGATGTTTGATTTTGGAGTCGATGTTCTGTTCCAAAGGGTTGAGTTTGATTTTGCGAGGTGTTGCAAAGCTAGTGTTAAATCGAAGATGGGTTTTCACCACGATGTGGTGTTTTGTTGATTAACGATGTTGCCGTCATAGTTTATATGAATTAGCGCAACTCTCGATGTTATTCGAGATTTATTCATATGATACCGAGGCAAAAGTCATCATGTGAATGACTATTCGGTAGTGTGGTTACATGATGAGGGAATGGTGAAAAGTAAACATGACATCGTTTTTACATGTTAAATGATAAAAGAGTCGTTGAGCAGTCGGTGAGAAAGTCATATATGGAGATATGACTAATCCGGAGTGCTCTTGAAGAGTGTGCATTTATGTCATGAAACGAGATTTCCCTTGCTTTCTAGTATGAAAAGAAGCAATGAACAATTTCTGGTATGTTGGTTGTGATGTAGGGGATTTATGCTTCCTTTGTGTTTTGGCTTGGATGTTGCCGAATTCTTTCCAAAATGGTTGTTAACGCTTTGGGTTTGAGTTGTTGTGTGTACACTTGGGCTTGATAGCTAAGTGTTTTTGTGTGAGGGCGAGGCCCTCTTAAGAAAGGAACCAATTGTGGTTTGGTAAGGTTTTCGATCCTAGCTTGGGCTAGGTGTCGAACCTTAGTGGTATAAGGGTGGTTTGTGATGGAGGTTGATGATGTATGGGTTTAACCTTTACTAAGAGTAGCGATGGGTGGAAGTGAAGTTGACGGTAGATCGGTGATAATTGCCTGCCGTGAGCGATTGTCTTCACTAGTTGTTTTTGGGTTTGAGTCTTGCACAGGAAAGGATGGAATAAAATGTTAGTATAATCGTGTATCGGAAGGGCTAGTGTGCCTTAATGAGTTATTCCCCTCGATGGAAACTTTCGGGAATGAAGAGAGGTCGTTAAAGGAATTGTGACTTCCTTTGACTTTGTCATGTTGAGTTTATTGCGGTGTGTAGTCGGTAGGTTGTGATAGAAGGGTGAGGTGTTTGTCATGAGGATTCGAGCGTTTTGGGTTGTTGAAGCCCTTCGAGGTTGAAACGCAGGTCTGTTTGGGATTTGAATTGAAAGTTGAACTGTGAGCGGTTGCCCTTAGTTGAGCTAGATCAACACTTTTTCTTTAAGTGTTGGTTTTGGGAACTCGTTTGTCGTTTGTTTCGGTTCTAGTCGTTGTGCGAATGTTTTGTGCTGCAGAAGCCTTTTGTCCCTTGGGGACTTTGTTGCTATTTTTGGCGTCCTTCGGATTCGAGGTCGAATCCTGTTGAAGGGGGGAAGAATGTGACACTATGGTTTGGTGTGACGTTGTAGAAGGTGAAACTAGAGAATAAAACCTTTTGGCTTAGGGTTTTCGCGTTTTTGGGCTTCTGGGTTGAAGTGTTATGTCGCCACGAGTGTCGTAACCTTATTTAATGTGCATGATAAGGTTAATAACATTATGAGATGTGGAATTAAGGTTAAAACTATAGGATATGGAGGTTAATAGCTTTTTTGGGCGTTTAGGGCCGTTTCCTGGTTTTGGGCCTTCCTGGGAGTTTGGGCCTTGGTAGGCTTTGGTGGGATGGAGTAGGTCTCCATAACGGACTAGGATTGGGTGTGGGGGCTGGTAAAAGGGCTCCCCACCAGCCTTTTGGGCGTGCTCCCCCTGCCCTTGGGCGCCCCCACCTCCCCCTCCTAAGCCCTAGCCGCCACCCCTCTCCCTCTCCCTCTTGTGCGCCTCCACCTCCCCCTTTGCCCCATTGCTCCCCACCTCTCCACCACCTCTCCTCCACCCCCTTGCTGCCCTAGGGTGGTCTCCACACCTCTGCACCTTGTGGATCCATCCGTTGGAGCGAGGAGCGAGGAGCGAGGAACGTGGAGCGAGGAGCGATCCGCGAGGAGATCTATTGGAGATTCGTTCGTTGGGCAAAGGTATGATCATGGGGATCGTTGGAATTGATCTAGGTACTGTTCTTAGGGTGATTATCAAGTTTTTAGATCAATTGGTGGTGCTGGATTGGAGTTCTTTGGGTTAGATCTAGACGTTGCCACGTTTCTGTTTTCGGGCAGATTGAGCAGTCGGGCTAGGGTTCGAGTTTTCGTCGATTTAGAATCCGAATCTGTCCGTACGGACTTAAAAGAAGTTGTAGATAATTTAATTATATTTCCGTGGAGATAAAGCACGTTAAAATCTGATCAGCCGTTTGAAAGTTATGGCCGTTTTACCGAGCGTGTTAAAATCTGTGACACGATTGGAACAGATCGTAGTAATCTGTAGATTAAACAATTTTAGAGTCCGAATCAGTCTTTCCGTATAACTAGAAAAAGGTAGGACATTTCCTAAGCTTCGCGATGGTGTACTCGTTTAATCGATTTGGAGTCCCAGAACTCAAGTTATGGCCTTTGCAAGGCTGCTGTCCCGCCGGGACAGAACCTCTGTTTTTAGGTTTGCAAGTAGTGGGCAATGTCGGGTTAGATGGGGATTTGTGTACTGTTTTGCGGGCATTATTGTGAGTGTGTGATGCCTATGTGCAGGTGGTGTGACACTGGGAGTGCCCTCTACGTCCCACAAATCCGTCGCCCGCGGTTGAGGCAAGTGTGTTGTAATGTATAGCGGATTGTAGGTTGTTTGTTGATATTGGGTGAAAGATTGAACACTTGCTATGCTCACTTGCCATGCTTGCTGTTTTCCAATGAAATATTGAGTATGATTATCATGGTTCGATGCCATGTGTTTATATTTGTCATGATGAGTTGCCATATGTTTATGTACATGTGAAATATGATAATTGGCATAGTTGCATGCATGACATGTTACATGGCCCGGGCGGTGAGAAAGTCATTAACTAATCCGGGAAGGTCGGTGAGAAAGTTATGACTAATCCGGAGAGCCATTAGAGTAAGTCCTACATCGTGATTCCATCTACCGTGGGTTGTGGAAGCGAGGAGTAGGCACCCTCCATCTTTGGGATGGAAGGGGGGAGAGGGTGCACATCGACTGGTGTGTACTCAACCATACCGGTATGAGTTTTCATGGAGATATGAGCATAACATTGCATTGCAATACATTTTTTTTAATGATGATGATGTTGTTATGTGCTCAAGTATGAGATGTTATATGTGATGTGAGGTATTATTGTCTTATAAATGATCTTGTTGTCCATTACAATATGCTTGCTGAGTTTTTGAACTCACGCTTGTGTTTTATGTTGTTTTTAGGTACTTTGAGATCGGCATGCGGGAAAAAGGGATCTAGCTACACTTCTACACGTAGCTCCACCATCATAGTCCATAATTAACCACTTGGAGACATGATATTAAGAGTTGTGCCCTAAACTTAATGTATGGTTTAATCTAGCATGCTTGTGAATCCTTATTTGCTTCGTTATAGTTTATGAAGTGATTAAGCGTGGTATTATTGGCGTAACTTGATGTTATGTCCATTTATGTTGTTGTTTTAGATGTCGTGTGCTATGATATATATCTTGCCATGATATTGAGATTGTGTTAATTCATGGAAAAACAAAGGAGATGCTGCCGAAATATCGGTTTTTAGCATATGAACCTTTGCTGGAATTTATGTTTAATTGTGGTACTTAGATGTTGTTTAGCTTATGTTTGGTAGCATTCGAGCATATTAAATGCCGGGGTGTTACAGTTTATCGGCACAAGAAAGCCGATATTCAGACAAAGGGTTTAAGGACAAGTTTAGGGCTAGTAATGGTGAAAAAGGTAAAGTGAACATGTTCGAGTGAAGCTCAAACGAAACATCTGAAGACGATGAAGTAGACGTAAATATAGCCGAGTGGACCAAGGGTCCGAAAAAACCACTCGTTTGCTCTTGGCTTAAACCGATGAAGAACAAAATGGAGGTTAAATATTCCTTTGACGTGTCCAAGTGCGATAGAATGTTTGATTTATTGTTGCAGGAAAAACTTATAAAATTACCGGAAGGGCACGCCATTCCATCAGCCGATGAGATCAGAAAACGAAGATATTGCTAGTGGCATCATTCTTTTTCGCACAATACTAACGATTGTAATATCATTCGGCAATAGATTCAATCGGTTATCACTGATGGACGATTGAGTGTGCGGACGAGTCAACTATGCAGATAGATGTGAATCCTTTCCAAGTCAACATGGTCCAATGCTCAAAAAAGGGAAAAGAACCTATGGACAAGGACACCAAACCGACGCAGAAAATCGGAGTCCGGTCCAGCACTAATGGGGACGAAATAGTACAGATCACTATCAGCTCGATACAAATAGAGGCCGACCGTAGTGGTCGAAGCTCAAGGACCGTGAAGCCGAAGGGGGAATTGGAGATTGGAAAATGGTACAAGGCGGAGAGAACTTCGCCAAGAAGACCCAATCTCAAACCTAAACCAACCTTCTCCCAACTCTTGGAAAAATATGAAAAGATAAGCTATCGGCGGCAAAGTTACCATCGGCCGAGTTATTTCCATCGGCCAAATATTTACCGATCAAACGAGCGCTATCATGCCCCATGCAACACCCACTCAGGGATCGGTCAAACCAGTCGGCCAAGGACAGGTTGTCTAAGCCAGTACGTGATCGGCTAGGGCCGAAAAACAGAAGGCCAGTCGACGAGAGGTTGTCAATACCAGAAAAGGGCGAATCCTCCAAAACCCCTCAAGCGCCAATTTTTGGCACTACTACCGAGCCAGAACCTATCGGCGAAGTAAGTAATCTGGCTGGGAAAATTCGAAAGCCGATTGAACCCAAACCTAGGTGGTGTCCTTCGGGACTCAGCAAATCAAAATGCAGGCGTCTCCAGCGACTAAAGACACAGGAAGAATGTGAAACAGGAGCAGAAAGAGAACGGGATCAGATTTTCAGTAAGCTTCGGCCAATACCTGCCAGAAGACAGGAGTGGAAAAATAAAGATCAAGCCGATAGTGATTCCGAACAATCGGTCGATTCTGGATCTCCAATTATTAGAGACGACACACCACCGATGGATATCAACATGGTATTCATATTACCCGTAGAATTCTGGACTTAGGTGGAATCGGTAGAGGGGGTGTTCGCCTAGTTGTGCCTTGGTGCGCAGGATGCTGTATTCGAGAAACCTCAGGACATGCATCGGCATTTGAAGCCGTTGTATCTCAAAGGGTACATCAATGGCCGACCAATATCAAGGATGTTAGTCGACGGCGGAGCAACGGTGAACCTAATGCCCTTAAGCACGTTTAGAAAGTTGGGTAAAGCCGACGAAGACCTGATCAAAACCAACATGGTGCTGAACGACTTCACAGGAGTTCCCACCGAAGCAAAAGGGGTGATGACGACAGAACTAACTGTCGGTAATAAGACACTACCGACTGCATTCTTCGTGATTGAGGCTAAAGGCAGTTACAGCGTGCTCCTTGGGCGACATTGGATCCACGCTAATTGCTGCATTCCATCAACTATACATCAAAAGCTTGTGCAATGGAATAATGACGAAGTTGAAGTCGTATCGGCCGATACATCGGCTCATATTGCCATGGCTAGCCTTGATGCTAACTTGCAACACGAAGAAGCCGAGTGCATCTCAGGGAAGTTTTTGGACGAGATTTTGTTAAGGGGGAGGTTTGTAACACCCAATTTTTGCTTTTCATGAATTTGAATGTCATTTTGTACATTGGTGAATTTTTGGAATTTTCTGGAATTTATTTGGATTAAATTTGAATTTATTAACTTTTGAAATAATTAAAGAATTAAAAGTTTTATATAAAATTTTGTTGGAAATAATTTATTTGAGTCCAAAATGTCTCAAAGTATTTTCCAGAATTTTTCTGATTATTTTTCTATTTTTCTTGAATTATTTGAATTTCTAGAAATTATTTTGAATATTAAATCGCTAGAATATAGCCGAGTGGGTTAGTACTGTTCATCCGAGTCGAGTCTGACTCAAACCTGACTCAAGCCCGACCCGAGCCAGCCGAACCCTAACGCGCGTGATCGTCGGATCTTGATCCAACGGTCATGATTACGCCACGTCTCCCAGTCCGAAACCCCGTCGAACTCCGCCGCCGCCGCCGAGTGGGCCTCGGTTTTCGCGGATTTCACGGAAGCCGGGACCCCTATTTATTGCGCCACCGCCTCCAACGTGTTCTCCTCTTCTGTGCGCACCCGTAGCCCTAGGTCACCGTGCTCAAGCCACCGCCGCCCGCCCACAATCGCTCGCCGTAGATGGTTGTGCGCGCCGCCGCGGTTTTTCGCCGTCTCCGCCGTTCTCCTCTGGGAACAAGCCCAGATCCAGAACCGTTGCGACGAGACGCGTCAGAGGGTACCATCCACTTCGCCGGAGCAGGCCCGCAATGCCGTCGGGCTCGTCATCGTCTTCGTCTTCGGCCACCAAGCTCCGCCGTGGACATCGCCAAACCCGCAAAGCTTCTCCGCCGTTAAATCTTCATCGCACGGCCCAGGTTCGTCCACGTCACCCCGTTCGATTTCATGTTTCGGTTTTTAGATCTAATCCCAACCGTTGGATCTAGATCCAACGGCTTAGATTAAGCCACGTAGCTGTGAACTGCACCGTGCCTAGATTAGATCTCAGCCGTTAGATCTAGATCATACGGTTAGCGTTAACCGTGTTGTAGCATTAGATGCAATCTCGGCCGTTCGATCGAGATTGAACGGCGTAGATTGAGCCACGTGTCGTCACCCGGGTCATGCCACGCCACCCCACGGTGAGGCGAAACCTGATCGGATCTCGATCGTCTAATCTAAATCGTACGGTCCAGATCAACCGCGTTGCACCAAAACGTGCGGAATTAGATCTGATCTGGACTGTTAGATTTCAAACAAACGGCCCAGATTGCGCCACGCGGTCCGTAGTCGAACCGGCCGCGGCCAGGGCGTCGCGCTCGATCGCCGCTGACGTCACGCATGACGTCAGCCGGGGGCCCGCATGTCAGTGGCTTTGCCCACCGTGCGGTGACGTCATGGTTGGGCCCACATGTCTGTACCATGTGGCCGAGCGCGATGACGTCATCCGAGGGGTCCCACATGTCAGTGAGACATGTACCCGTGGACCGGGTCCACGGTGAAACCGAACCCCAACCATGGACCTAGTCCATGGACCCGCTGACGTCATAATTAGATTTTTCAATAGAAAAATAATTCGGTGGAAATTCATATTCCACGCTGACGTCATGCTGACGTCATAAATGAGATTTTTCAGTAGAAAAATAAATGAAGTAATTTGGTTTAATGATTTATTTGAATTCTCAAACTTCAAACGCTTATAAATCATAACCTCTGTAGAGTGTAAAAATCTCTGTAGATAAGCGTTTGAAGTTTGAGAATTCAAATAAATCATAATGAGATCTTGGGTATCTGAATAATTCGGTTTGAAGTTTGAGAATTCATTTAAACATTTGAAGTTTGAGAATTCAAGTAAAGTGCATAACCTCTGTAGAGTGTAAAAATCTATTCGAATAGCCATGCCCGCGGTACTAGACACTGCTCGGGGATTACAGTCAAGGGTTAGACTTACATGAAAACAACTTGGACTTGGAAAGTTTGGTTGGCTTAAATAATGATGTTGATGGAAATGTGGATTAGGAAAGGGAAAAGTGTTTATTTAACTCCTAGAAAGGTTATTGTTGATATCTATACTTTTACTGCTTTCGAATCTACTTATGCTACATGTTAATTGCTATTTTACTGCAAATGTACCTGTTAGCCTATCCTTTGTAATAAGCCATGCATATAGAATATTAGCTGCATTATGTGCATGACTTGCTGAGTACCAAGTACTCACCCTTGCCACAAATAACATCAGTTGAAGGAGAAGCGACAACAGCCTGGGAGGAAGAACTTCAGGAGGAGCCGTCCACCTAGGGAGCGAGCCCAGTCAGTTGCCTATGGTATACTGGATGGCGCCACATTGATGCTTTTATTCCGCTGCAATTTATTTCCTTAATAAGTTTTCGCCCTGTGTGGCGTACTCTTGTAACTCGACCATAAGGTTGAGCAAATAGTTTGGTTATCTTAATTAAACTACTTTATTACTATCAATGTGTATGATTATGATATTTACCGGTGTTGAGACTGTGTGCACTAGCGTGATCCTGGACTAGTGCTGAATACACAGAGGGTCCGGATTTGCAAATTCGGGTACCGACACGACACGAACCAAGTGAGACACAACACTCCAAGATTACCAACTGTTGGAACAATCTTGGTTATAACCTTGTACCCCTAGGAACCCAAACCCAGCCTCATAACCCTTGCAAAAGATTGATCTTTAACGAAAGGACCAATACCCACCATTACCATCGAAAGGAATACCCTACATTATAACCAGGGTCCTTAAACCTGCAAAAACATTAACAACCGAACAACCCACTTTGGTTGACACAACTCGCTCATAACCCAGCGACAGAAAGATCTGATACACTTCGAAAAAATGATGCAATTACTAGCCACTTCCGAGAGGTCCACTACTAATTTAGTCAACCCTACCAAGAAACACATCAATGAAATAATTCTCCAATAAGGTTTGAATTGAGTCATACACAACCTTCCTTTAGTCCTCACTTTAAACTATTTACGATCAACCACTAGCAACACCTAATCACTTAGGTCATTAACATCCCACACTAGATTTCTCTTTCTAAGGAGGTCTCGCCCTCACATGCATCCAGTCAAAGGACCAGGACAAAGAATACAATCTTTGAGTAAACTCAACCATCAAACATAAACATTCCTTTTATTATCCCCGGCTTGAATGCAAAAGAAAACTCAATTCTCTTTAACACAACGAACGACAATCACCACCTTTAACCAAGGCGCTAAAATTCATAGACATGAGAACTCAACTTGAAAGAGGAACTCCATAAACAAAAGCACCAAAATTTACCTCGGGGAGAAACTCCATTTTAAAAGAGAGACACCGCATAAGTCTTCTACAAACACATTTCACTTTTACCAAAGACAATCATCTTAGTTCCACCCAAAGCCAAGAAAATTTGAGAAAGTGAAAACTGATCAAGGCATCAATCACTTCCACACAACAACCATTCTTTTTTTCTTAAAAGAAATCAGGACTCACTTCCTAATGGAAAGCTGCTTCATCCATGAACATCATTTATGACACAACCAGAAGAATCACCTTTAAGAAATACTCTCAAACACCTCGCACAACAAACACAACTCTAGCCAAAATAGTAATACAAATACTTCCAGGTCAAGAGCTTCCAAAACATTACATTGGGTTTGGTTGTTTTCTTTAACTCACAGTACAACAGATGACTCATTTGTACGCTCAAGAGCACAATACAACCATACACTCTTTCAGGGTAGATCTGTAACATCCTCAATTCTAGCTTCTGGAAAAACCTAATTTAAAATAATTAAATTCAAAATTTGGGTTTTCCTCGATGTTTAATTTAACCTGGCATCCATTCCCTTCCGAAATTGAAGTTCAACTTCCCTCCGTCCGAAAAATTGAATTCCCGAATTTCGGTCTGTACCTGGAATTTCACCCGTGTTCGAAAATACTCCAAAAATCCCAAAATCACGTCTATTAGGTCCCAAATATTCCAAAATGATTTTGGAATGATTCCCAAGATATTTGGAACCCCGCCACTATTTTATCTCTCGCGCCTTTCATCAAAACCAGTCTATTCGCCCGAAATGGGTCTAAACTCCAAAAATGATCCAAATTCAGTCAAACCAACTTTGTTGGGTCCCAAATATTCCCTAATGTTATTAGGAATTGTTCCAGGATTTTTAGCCTATTTTTGCTAATTTTCCCGCGCACGAATCCCTTCACTTAAACCCGACCAATAGAAAGTCGCCACGTGGCATGCTACAATGTTGCTTCTTCAACCTACGGGAGTAACTCTCCAGAGAAGAACAGCAAGCTCCTTCATGCATTCCTTCCACTCAATGGATCATAACTCCCACAAAAATGCACTAAAACGCGCGTGGCCGGATCCGTTGGAATCGCGATGACGAGACCTTTCCATCCCCGGTGTTCTTTCCCCTTCAATCTCGCCGGATTTTGAATAGTAACAGAAAATCCAAAAATGGCCATTATGGCAATAAATCGGCTGTTTCCACTCTGATTTGTGCACTTCCACCTCTATTTGCTTTGTGTGAGAGTCCTCTTTCCGGTACGCATCTCCTTCCCTTGCCTCTCCAACCAAATCGCCCGGGAGATCGAAGAAACCGCCGAGGAACACCGAGTTTTTGTGTTCTTCGAGTTCATCTTCATAGCTTCCTCTTCGGTGGTTCATTCTCCATTCCGGGTGTTTCCACGTGTTAGAATGGAGGTCTAGATTCTAATCCTTCAGTTGATTTTAGGATTCATCATGAGTTGGAGACAAATTTCGAGCTCTTGTCGTTTCGGCCGAACCCGGGTTCTTCGCCAAATTCTGTGACACTACGGAATGGTGTGACATTATAAAATGTGAATGTTGAGGTTAAAAATATTATGGAATGTGGAATTTGAGGTTGAAACCATATGGTATGAGGTTTATTTGCGTTTCCGGGCCGATTCCGGGAGTTTGGGCCTTTTCGGGGGAGTTTGGGCCTAAGGGAAGGGGTCGTGGGCTTTGGTGGGAATGTGACACTACGGTATGGTGTGACATTATAGAATGTGAAATTAGAGAATAAAACCTTTCGGCTTGAGGTTTACTCGCGTTTTTGGGCCTTTTGAAGTGTTGTGTCACCACGGAGTGTCGGAACCTTAAATGGTGCTTGATGAGGTCAAAAACATTATGAGATGTGGAAATAAGGTTAAAACCATAGGGTATGGAGGTTAATAGCGTTTTTGGGCCGTTTCTGGGGTTTTGGGCCTTCCCGGGGGAGTTTGGGCCTAAAAGTGGGGGTTGTGGGCTTTGGTGGGATGGAGTGGGAATCCATTTAGGATTAGGATTAGGTGTGGGGGCTGGTTAAAGGCCTCCCCACTGCCCCTTGCTACCCCCACCTGGTTTGTGCGCCCCCCCTCCTTGGTGCCCAAGCCGCACCACCTCCCTCCCCCTCTCACCCCTTGGCCGTGCGCCCCACCTCCCCTTGCTCCCTTGCCTCCCCACCTCTCCACCACCTCTCCTCCACCCCCTTGCTGCCCTAGGGTAGCCTACCCACCCCTGCACCTCAAGTATCCCTCCATTGGAAGCGAGGAGCGAGGAGCGAGGAGCGAATCGGGTGGAGATCCATTCAGTTTTCGTGCATTGGGCAAAGGTATGGCCATGGGAATCCTTGGGATTGGTCTAGGTACTGTTCTAAGGGTGTTTATCAAGTTTTTAGATCAATTGGTGTTGCTGAAATCAAGTAGATTGGATTAGATCTAGATGTTACCACGTTTCTGTTTTGGGACAGCATGAGCAGTCGACCTAGGGTTCACGTTTTCGCCAATTTAGATTTGGAATCTGGTCGTATGGATGTTGAAGAAGTTGTAGATAATTTCATTATATTTCAGTGGACATAAAGAACGTTAAATTCCGATCAGCCGTTTGAAACTTATGACTGTTTTACCGAGCGTGTTAAAATCTGTGACGCGATTGGAACAGATCACGGTAATATGTAGATTAAACAACTTTAGAATCCGAATAAGTCTTTCCATATACCTAGAAAAATTTGGGAAATTTCCTAAGCTATGCGAGGATGTACTCGTTTAATCGATTCGTAGTCCCAGAACTCAAGTTATGCCTTTTGCAAGGCTGATGTCCCGACGGGACAGAACCTCTGTTTTTAGGTTTTGCGAGTAGTTGGCATGTCAGGGTAGATGAGGGTTTGTGTACTATTTTGTGGACATGATTGTGAGTGTGTGGTACCTATGTGCAGGTGGTGCGACCCCGGGAGTGCCTTGTACTTCCCGCCAATCCGTTGCCCGTGGTTGAGGCAAGTGTGTTGTAATGGATAGCGAGTTGTAGATTGCTTGTTGAGAATAGATGGAATTGACTACATGATATATGATCAATTGCCATGCTTTAATGATTGCCAATGATATGATGAGCATGTTTATTATGTTGTGATGCCATGTGTTAATATGTGAGTTAAATATGATGTTGGCATAATTGCATACATGACATGTTACATGGCCCGGGCGGTGAGAAAGTCATAACTAATCCGGGAAGGTCGGTGAGAAAGATATGACTAATCCGGAGAGCCAATGAGTAAGTCCTACATCGTGATTCCATTCACCGCGGTGAACGGAAGCGAGGAGTAGGCACCCTCCATCTTCGGGATGGAAGGGGGGAGAGGGTGCACACCGACGGGTGTGTACTCAACCATACCGGTATGAGTTTCCAAGGAGACATGAGCATCGCATCGCATTGCATTGCATACATAATGATGATGAAACGGATATGTGATCATGAATGAGATGATACATTATGTGAGTTGTTGAAGCCATGTATTTGTTTATGTTTGTACCATTGCAATATACTTGCTGAGTGATGAACTCACGCTTGTGTTTATATTGTTTTTTCTTAGGTACCATGTAACCGGCATGCGGGAAAAAGGGGTTAGCTACACATCTACACGTAGCTCCACACAAATTAGACAGTGTTACCACTTGGAGTCATGATAATGAAAGTATTGCCATGAAACTTGGAGAATTGCTTAATTGTGTGCTCGGTCTTTCTATTTGATTCGTTTAGCTCATGAAGTGGTTGAATGCTTTATCCTGGACATAGTGTTGCTATGTCACATGTTATTGCTGTTTTAGATGCTTTTCCATTATGATATAACTTGTGATACTATTGTTGCTCCTTCAATTCATGTTAAAACAAAGGAGATGCTGCCGAAATCTCGGTTTTTAGCATGTGCGCCTTTGCTGTAATTTACTTGTAATTGTGGTATTTAGAGGTTGCTTAGTCTATGTTTGGTAGCATTCGGGCATATTAAATGACGGGGTGTTACAGGGAAGGAGTTTAAGTCCAAATAGGATTAGGAGACCTGGTTGGGGGCTTCCCCCAGCACTTATTGCACCCCCACCCTACTGCCTTGTGCCCCCATGGAAGCCCTAGCCGCCCCCCACTCTCCCCTCCACCCCTTGCCTCCACCTCTCCTAGCCGCCACCTCCCTAGCCCTTGCGCCCCTCTCCTCCCCTCTCCACCTCCCTTGCTGCCCCTAGGGGAGTTCTCCACCTCAACACCTCGAAGATCCGTCCATTGGAGCACTCCACGACGAGGAGATCCGGTGGATTTGGAGCGAGGAAGGAGATCGCGCGAACCGGGAGGAGATCTATTGGTTTTTTGTTCGTCGGGCGAAGGTATGGCCATGGGGATCCTTGAGGTTGGTCTAGGATCTGTTCTAAGGGTTAATATCATGTTTTTAGATCAGTTGGTGGTGCTGGAATTGAGTAGATTAGATGAAATCTAGAAGTTGCCACGTTCTCTGTTTCGGGCAGCATGAGCAGTCGACCTAGGTTTTGGATTTTTGCCAACTTATAATTTGAATTTGGTCGTCCTCCTGTTGAAGAAGTTGTAGGTAACTTCAATACCTTTCAGTGGGTATAAAGAACGTTTAATTCCGCCCAGCCGTTTGAAAGTTATGCTTGTTTTACCGAACGTATTAAAATCAGTGATGTGATTGGAACAGATCACGGTATTTTGTAGATTAAACCACTTTAGATTCCGAATCAGTCTTTCCATATACTTAGAAAAACTTAGGAAATTTCCTAAGCTACGCGGGGATGTACTCCTTTAATTGATTCGGAGTTTTAGAACCCAAGTTATGCCTTTTGGAAGGCTGTTGTCCCGATGGGACAGAACCTCTATTTTTGGGTTTAGCGAGTAGTTTGCGATGTCGGGGTAGAAGAGGGTTTGCTTACTATTTTGTGGACATGATTGTGAGTGTGTGGTACCTATGTGCAGGTGGTGTGACCCCGGGAGTGCCTTCTACTTCTCGCCAATCCGTCGCCCGTGGTTGACGCAAGTGTATTGGAATGGGTAGCGGGTTGTAGTTGTTGGATTGGTTGAGATTGAATTTGAGTACATGATATGTTCACATGCCATGCCTTAATGATTGCCAATGATATGATGAATATGTTTATTATGTTATGATGCCATGTGTTAGTGTACAAGTTATTTATGATGTTGGCATGTTTGCATACATGGCATGATACATGGCCCGGGCGGTGAGAAACTGATAACTAGTCCGGGGAACGTCGGTGAGAAAGTTATGACTATTCCGTAGAGCCAATGAGTAAGTCCTACATCGTGATTCCATCCACCGCGGTGTATGAAAGCGAGGAGTAGGCACCCTCCATCTTCGGGATGGAAGGGGGGAGAGGGTGCACACCGATGGGTGTGTACTCAACCATACCGGTATGAGTTTCCAGGAGATATGTGCATCGCATTGCATTGCATTATATGAGGATGTTATATGATGATGTCAATGATATGCTTACGCTATGAATATGAGATGTGTATGATGTCGTATGTGAAAAGTGGTGATGAAGGTATTAGAATGTAGTTTCATGTTCCATTGCAATATACTTGCTGAGTGATGAACTCACGCTTGTGTTTATGTTGTTTTTCTTAGGTACCATGAAACCGACATGTAGGAAAGGGAGCTAGTCACACTTCATCACTTAGCATCACACATATAAACAATGACATGTTCCTTCCTTTAATTGTGATGGTTAATTTGTGTGCTTGGTTTCCTCATTTACCTCGTTTGGCTCATGAGATGGTTGGAATCTTTATTCTAGGCTTAAACTGCTGCTAGAATCCTTATTATTGATGATTTAGATGTCATTCTTTATACTATATCCTGTGATCATATTGTTGTTGCTTCAATTCATGGAAAAACAAAGGAGATGCTGCCGAAATTTTCGGTTCTAGCATTTACTCCTTTGCTGTAATTTGTCTTAATTTGTGGTATTTAGATGTTGTTTAGCCTATGTTTGGTAGCATTCTTTATACTATATCCTGTGATCATATATGTTCCTATGTATTAAGGGAGGTTCTTTCTTTGAAACCACCTGCAGTTCTGAGGGAGGTTCTTTCTTTGAAACCACCTGCAGTTTTGAATTTTGACCAGTAAGAAAAGATCAATGCCATAAATATGAGCACTGATCATGTATATGTGAATCCCCGCCCATATATACATAGGTGAGTTAGTACTGTACCCATTTATAAATACATGTTATCTTAGGTTTTAAATTTTGTTTTTTAATATATGTCATTCAATAATTTTGAAGTGGGTTTTGTACCACTGTTTACACTCCACTTCTCTCTCATAGTCATACACAGATTGATTCCAACTATCAATGTCAGTATCAGATATCATTTCTCTCTGCTGTTCCAATGCACTAGAAAAGTTACTATGTATTAAAAAAGTTCAAACCACTTTAGAAAATTTTGAAAATTTTTGTGAATGTCCTAACACATCCATAATATTCCCATAAAATTTTTAGAAGATAATCAATCTTGAAAATTTTTAAAAAATTCAGAAAGTCCTAACCGACATATTAAACCGACCAAAAAATGGTCAAAAACATGTAAAATTTTTTTGAAATTTTTGTGGATGATCTTGATCCTAAACCCAAGCAAATACAATGCACAAAAATCAAAATCCGGCAAAAAAAATACCAAATCTCACCCGAGATAGCCGAGATCTCGCCCGAAATTACCAAGATCTCGCCAAGAAATCCGAGATTTGAATTTTTTTTAAAATTTTTTTGAATTTTCCGGGATTTTGAATCTCGGAGGTGTCTAAAATCCGAGATTTCACTGGGATCTCGGCGAAATTTGGACCCTTGGGTGGTATCAGAGCCTGGATGACTGTAGGCCGCGACCTAGTTAGAGTGGCAAAGCCTTAAGGACTAGTATTTTCATAAAAACATACTTATAAAATTCTAAGTTCCTTTGCTTCTATCTCCCCCATCTTAGTGTCTTGAGCTTATCTTATCTGTTGTTTAAAATTGGTTACTAATCCCAACTTGTTTCAAAATTGTAGATGTCGACCTGCACCACTTATGCGGCTTTGGCTGGAGGCTTTTGTGCGGAGCTGTCCTTGATGCTCCAGGAGCTTGAGTTTCCGCACCGGCCAGAGTACCGCTGTACCTCCGTGCCTAGCCTTGGCTACAGCACGTGGAAGGTTCGGCTTTTGGTGCACGCCAAGAATCGGAGTCTGGCAGACGATCGTCCCTTCTACTTCACGTCGGAGAGGCTGGAAGATGCGGCAAGACAGGCTATCATCCATTTGGGCAGCAGCTACAGCGATAGACTAGAGGCCTCACTGTACCGCCTGTTTCTGTGCCATGAGGAAGGGAGGTACCACAGCAGGTTTCGCAGTACGGATCAGGAGGGGGATCCGATGATCATGCATATAGGATCGCTCATCCGAGACCAGGATGAGGTGTACATCAGCACCACGCACGAGCTCCAGGATGTGTACCAGCGGTTGGCAGCAGCTCGAGAGGAGATACGCCAGCTGAAGGAGGCTCAGCAGGCAGCTGCTCTTCCGCCACCAGCCCCTGTGCAGGCGGCACAGCCTGTCGCACCAGTTCCAGTCCCGGAGGATCTGCCTGTGAGAGGATTGACTCCGGATGCTTCGCCAGCAAAGCGTCGTCGTGGCCTAAGGACTCGGGAGACCGCGCGCAAGTCAGTTCGTCGCCAGTCGCCTTTGGGGGTTTCTCTGAGTTTCTTGGCTGCCCCTGGAGGTGCAGGACCTTCTTCAGCAGCTACACCTTCCCGCAGCAGGAGCGAGGAGGAGGAGGACCCGTCCCCGCGTGTCTACGATAGTGATGCGAGCGTCTAGATGTTCTAGTCTGGAGGGCCTTAATTTTGCTTCGATTAGAACGATTAATAATTGCTTGTGTTGGTCTGGATCGTGCCGTGGGCAGTTGTGATCCAGCCATCGTTATCAAACTATTTTGATTTAATAAGAGTTTGCTGGTTTTTCTTCTGTTGTGTGCCTGTCTTTGTGGATGTTGTAGTTCCCCGTCTCTTATCTTTGCTTTTCCCTCTTTCCTTTTGCTTTGGCCATCCGTGTTTCAGATGGAGAACCCAGGCAGAGGCCATGGTTGTGGAAGTGGAAGAGGAAGAGGCCGTGGACGCGGTCGTGGACATGTGCAGTTTCAGGAAGGAGAACCAATGGAACAGCAGCAACATGAACAAGAAAATGTGCAACCGCCTGCAGCCCAGCAAGAGCCGATACCACCCCCACCCCCGGCTCACCCCCCCAATATGGAACAAATGATGGCTATGCAACTGCAACTTCTTCAAGCTTTGGGGGCAAAATGTCCTTAATCAACCCCAAGTCGCTGCAGCACAGGCCCAAGCTCAACCACCCCAGTCCAAGTTTGGGGAGTTCATGCGGACTCGACCCCCAACTTTTGCTGGATCCGTAGACCCGTTGGACGTGGACGACTGGCTCAAAGAAGTTGAGCAGAAACTTCACTTGGCTCAGTGCGATGAGATAGAGAGCGTGCACTTCGCTTCACACCAGCTCAAAGGTACTGCAGCAAGCTGGTGGGATAATTTCTGTGCAGCCCACGAAGATGCTCAGAACATCGCCTGGAATGAGTTTGTGGAAGCTTTTCGGGCTACCCATATTCCCAAGGGAATTATGGAGATGAAGAGGCGTGAGTTCCACAAGCTGCAACAAGGGAACTTATCTGTGTCGGAGTATCTGAACCGTTTCACCCAGCTGTCCCGCTACGCGACCGCAGATGTCGCCACAGATGAGGCTAAGATCTGGCGATTTATGGAGGGCCTTGACCCTAATCTGAAGATTCAGCTGGTATCAAACGATTTCCCCTTGTTCTAGCATATGGTGAACAAGGCGCTGATTCAAGAGGATGCTCAGCGCTAGTTGTTTGAATCAAGGAAGAGAAAGATGATGTTTCAGAGTCAGCGAGGTGCTAGCAGCTCGAGGCCTCGTACTTTCCAGCAGCAGCCCAGTAGGCCAGCAGCCTCCAACATGCCTAGAACCCCAATGTCCACCCCTCGCCCAGTCGGTCAAGCCCCTGCCGGCAATACTGGAGGCCAAGCCCAGAAGAGCAATACTGCAATGGCAGGAGTTTAGTGCTTCAACTGAAGGGAAAGGGGGCACTATGCCAGCAACTGCCCTCAGAAGCGTCAGCCGGTCACTCCAATCCGGTTTAACCTGGGATCTACACCAGCCCGTGCTCCAGCACCAGCGCAAGGAAGAGGTACGCCGCAGACCCTGCGTACACCGAGGACTGCTGGAAGAGGGAGCGTGAATCACATCACTGCTGAGGAGGCTCATGATGCGCCAGAGGTGGTCTATGGTAAGTTCTTCGTCAACTCAGTACCTGCTTCAGTTTTGTTTGATTCTAGTGCAACACATTCCTTCATATCAGAATACTTGCTTAAAAAGCATGATTGGGATACAGTTCAATTAAGAAACCCTTTATTAGTTCAATCCCCTGGTAAGGAATTAAGAACAACGGTTGTTTGCCCGAAAATGGATATTATTATAAAAGGGGTAAAGTTCCTAGCGAACTTAATATTATTGGATACTAAGGGTAGGTATGGATTGGTTAACCAAGTATAAAGGTCAAATAAATTGTGCTAGTAGAGCTATCTCCCTTACTAGCCCTGAGGGAATTCGAGTGGAATTCTTGTCTAATCTTTCCTCTAAGGGGGTATGTCGGGACCCCGAATTTGCAAATCCGGACCCTCTGTGTATTCAACACTAGTCCAGGAACGCGCTAGTGCACACAGTCTTAACATCGGTAAATATCACAATCATACCATTCGATACTAATAAAGTACTTTTATTTAATTAAGCAAACTGGTTACTTGACCTTATGGCCAAGTCACAAATGTACCTGCGCAGGCGATACTTATTAAGAGAGAAATAGTAGCAAATGAAAATCAAATAACTTTGTGGCGCCATCCAAGATACCATAGGCAATCGATCGGGCTCGCTTCCTAAGTAGACGGATCCTCTTGGAGCTCCTCCTCCAAAGCTTGTGCAGTCTCCTCTTCAACTGGTGTTGTATTGTGGCAAGGGTGAGTACTTGGTACTCAGCAAGTCATGCACAGAATGCAAGCTAATATACTATATGCATGGCTTGGTACAAAGGAATAGCTCAAGGTATATTTGCAGTAAACAGCATTTGACAAGTAGCATAAATAGATTCGAAAGCAGTAGAAGCAAGTATAGCATAGATAACTTTTCAAGGAATTTAATAAACATATTTCCCATCCTAATCCATATTCCCATCAACCTCATTATTAATCCAACCCAACCTTTCAGATCCAAGTTATTTTTGAGAAAATCTAACCCTTGACTGTAATTCCCGAGCGATGTCCAATACCGCGGACACGGCTATTCGAATAGATTCTACACTCTGCAGAGGTTATGCACTTTACCCACAAGATACAGTCAAACACCACAAAGGCGAGTTCCCGTAACAAAGTCTTTCGGAAACTTCTAACAATACAAGTGGCCCTCCCCGGTTATTGCACACTAACCCTTCCGTTAGCTAAGGCGAAGTTTAGGCCAATCAACCGTTAGATGGGTACTGCCTCACCCAGACGCTCCCCGCACAACTTACACAAAGGGTGTAGTTGACCTCCTGAGGTCCCACAGTGCGTTATTAGCAACTTAGTCAACTAGGTCCGTCCCATTACTGGACATGTGGTTGCACGTTAGACCAGTTCAAAGGCTTGCAAGGTTAAGTCCTTAGGGTGACCAAGGCAAGACTACCCAAGAACCAAATCAACATCCCCAATGCCACAACCGGCCCACTGATTACTCTTGCCACATGCCCCTGGCCGAAAACTATTTATCAAACCCCAGTTGATTACCATGCACCACGTGCCATCAACATCACATGATACCTTTCCAAAATAGGTTCAATATATCATTAAGTCAACATTAGCATTTGATTGTCCAAAATCATGTCATAAGCACGTAGTGTGTCTAAGCAAAGATACTACAACGGTCTAAAACCCATGTTGGCAATTTAATAATGTCCAACTAGTAAACCACAACTAGGGTGACAAGGGGTCATGGCACATACTTAAATAATCAAGGTGTCATACAGCAAATTGGTACTTATCTAATTCCCCATATTTAAATAAAGTATTTTTCTATTGGAACTTAGCATGCAATAGGCTAAATCAAAATAAGTTTCAAAATAGGATCAACATGGTCAAAGCACAACTTGCCTTCAAAAAGTACTTGTTCTTGGTCTTGAGTTGGATCCTGAGTCAATACTTCTCCTTCGAATCCTTCCGGCACTTCAACGTCTACTCGTAAAGCGTGCAAATAGCAGATACACAAATAAACAATAGGCAAAAAGTGTCCAAACATCCAAATAAAATCCATAAACAGAGAGAACATAATTTTATGAATTTTTAGAAACTGGAATCGTCAAATTTGGAGTTAAAACGCAAAAGTTATGATTATTTAAAGTTTAAATAATCAATTAAATAATTTTACAGAGAAAAACTTTAGTCCAAAAATTAAATAAAATTCATATTTAGGTAGATCTCAATTTTATACAAATTTAGAAATTTGAATCACTCAAATCGGAGTTGAAACGCAAAAGTTATAAACGTTTGAAGTTTGAATCAAATCTGAAATCATTATTTCGAATTAATAAATCATTTTCTTTTTCGGAAATTAATTATTGCGTCAGCAAGGACACGTGGCAGCTTCTGATTGGCCTGCTGACGTCAGCCGGTCCATGGACTTGGTCCACGCTCGGCTCGGGTCTACCGTGGACTCGGTCCACGAATCCACGTGTCGCTGACATGTGGGTCCGCCTCGGGTGACGTCACTGCTGACGTCAGCGGGGCTCAGCCCACGGTGCTGACAGGTGGGACCCACTGTGACGTCATTGCTGACGTCAGCGCTTGGCTGGGACAGCCGCTGACATGCGGGCCCGCCATGACGTCAGCGTGACGTCATGGTGCGGTTTGGCCGGGCCGCTGACATGCGGGCCCCGCGTGTCAGCGTCACACGCGCCGCAGCGTGGGCCAGGCCCGACCGCGACGGTCGGCCTCCAGGCAGCGTGGCGCAATCTCGATCGTTGGTTTGAAAATCAACGGTCCAGATTGGATCTGGATCTCACGCGTTTGGGGTGAACACGGTTGATCTGGACCGTTGGATCTAGATCTAACGGCTGAGATTGGATCTAGGATTTTCAACGTGGAAACTCACCGGGGTGACGTGGCGCGATCTGGGCCCTTGGATCTTGATCGGACGGTTGGTGGAGCTCGGGTCGGCGATGGCTTCACGCGGAGTGCAGTGCCGTGGCCGAGGCAGCGACCACATGAATGGCGTTTGGGGCGTGCTCGGCGAGGTGAAAGGTCCTCACCGACGCGCTTGACCTGGCTGTTCGGATCGGGCTCAACGGGCGCGAGGACGACAGATGGCTGCAATCGGCAAAGAACCACGGCGAGGGAAGAGGCAACTCCGGCGAGCGATTGCGGCTCAACGGCGGCGGCTCGAGCGGCGTTGTCTAGGGCTACTGGTGCGCCGGTCAAAGGCGATCCTCGAGGTGTGGCCGGGCATTAAATAGCCTCGGCTCGCAAAACGGAAACCTAGTTCCCACGGCGGCGCGGCGGCGAGTCCGGCTCGGACTCGGCGGAGACGACGGACAGACCGCCCGCGCACGATCGCCACGATCGCCGACGGCGCGGCAGGTCCGGTCGGTTCACGGCTCGGGTCGGGGTCGGGTCAATCATGACCGTTGGATCTCGATCCGACGGTCCCCGTGGGTTTGGGTTCGAACGTGGTTCGGTCGAGTCGGCTGGCTCGGGTCGGACTCGAACTCGAGTCTGACTCGGGCTCGGTCGGATGAACAGTACAAACCCACTCGCATTTTCCAGCGATTTAATAATTAAAATAATTCCCAGTAATTCATTTAATTCATTAAAAATAGCAAATGACTCAGAAAAATTCTGGAAAATATCTTGGGTCATTTTGGACTCAAATAAAATATTTCCAACAAAATTTTATTTGCAAAATTAAATTCTTTAATTATTTCAAAATGGAATAAATTCAAATAAATTCCAAATAAATCCAAATAAATTCCAGAAAATTCCAAAAATTCACCAAAGTGCCAAGTCACACATGAATTTAAGAAAAGCAAAATTTTGGGGTGTTACAAACCTCCCCCCCTTAATAGAATCTCGTCCCCGAGATTCAGGGCTAACTAAGGAATAGGTTTGGGAACTCTTTCTTCAAATCCTCTTCGCGCTCAGATGTCGCTTCGCTTTCTACATGATTGCTCCACTGAACTCTACAGAAACGGGTTGACTTATTTCTGGTCTCTCGATCCATTGTGTCTAGAATCCTCACGGGATGTTCCTTATAAGTCAAATCCTCTTGCAACTCAATTGACTCTAGCGGAGTCTGTTCCTCAGGTACTCGGAGACACTTCTTCAACTGGGACACATGGAATACGTCATGTACTCCTGTTAACGACTGTGGCAACTCCAGCTGATAAGCAACTTTGCCCCTGCGGCTCAAAATCTTAAATGGTCCAACATAACGGTGCGAGTTTCCCTTTGGCATGGAACCTCTTAACTCCCGAGAGGCGTAACTCGAGGTATACAAAGTCTTACGGTTCAAAACTCAAATCTCGGCGATTTGTCAAGATAACTCTTCTGTCGTGATTGGGCTATCTTCAACCTTTCTCTAATCACGGCAATCGCTTCCTCACCTCTTGAAGAATATCAGGCCGAAGACACGGGCGCTCGCCGGTCTCATTCCAATTCAATGGCGTCCGACAGTCGACCATACAAGGCCTCAAAAGGTGACATCTCAGAACTAGCTTGGTAACTATTATTGTAATCGAACTCGGCATACGGCAAACTCTTATCCCAAGAGGTAGCATAAGCCAATGCACAAGCTCTCAACATATCCTCCAGAATCTGGTTGACTCTTTCGGTCTGTCCATCCGTCTGTGGATGATAAGCCGTACTGAAGTTCAAACGGGTCCCCATGGCTTCATGCAACTTATTCCAAAACCTTGAGGTAAATTGGGTACCTCTGTCCGATACAATCCTCTTTGGCACTCCGTGCAAACAGACAATCTCGATCATGTACAACTCGCCAATTTATCCCCGAGTAAGTGGTTTTCACGGGAATAAAATGGGCTACTTTGGTCAAGCGATCCACTATAACCCATATGGAGTCATAACCTCCTTGAGTCTTAGGCAAACCGTAATGAAATCCATTCCGATTTCCTCCCACTTCCACTCAGGTATTTTCAGCGGTGTAGCAATCCTGGCTGGTCTCTCGATGCATTGCCTTGACTCTCGGCATACGTCGCACAATGCAACATGTTCGGCAACTTCACGTTTCATACTCGGCCACCGAATCTCTCCTTGAGATCCTGATACATCTTGGCGCTTCCAGGATGAATTGAATACTTGAGTCATGGGCTTCTTCCGTAATCGCTTGCTTTAACTCCTTCTTGTTAGGCACACAAATCCGATCCTTCATCCATAACGTGCCTTGCTCATCCAACTTGAAGTCCTCTCGCCTTGCCTTCCTCCTTGATGAACTTAATCCTGCGGATCTTGTCATCATCCTTCCGCCTTCCGGATCTCGATCCTCTAGGGTCGGCTTTACTTCTAATGCGGCCAAGAATCCGCTAGGTACCACCTCAATCTTCATTTTCTGAAAATCCTCACATAACTCATCCTGACTTGTGGCTAACAACGTACTCACGGTATGGCTTTTCCGACTCAGAGCATCGGCTACTACGTTGGCCTTCCCGGATGGTAATGGATTCCAACATTATAGTCCTTGATCAACTCTAACCATCTCCTCTCGCCTCATATTCAGATCCGATCGGGTGAATATGTACTTAAGGCTCTTATGATCCGTATACACTTCACATCTGCTCCCGATCGAGATAGTGACGCCATATCTTCAAGGCATGCACTACGGCAGCCTAACTCTAGGTCATGCGTCGGATAATTCTCCTCATGCGGCCTCAATCGCCTTGATGCATAAGCGATGACCTTTCCATTCTCAGACAAGACACATCCAAGTCCTTGGCGCGATGCGTCACAATAAATATCAAAGCTTTGATTAACATCCGGTAGAACTAACACCGGCACTGATGTCAATCGCTTCTTCAGCTCCTGAAATCCTTTCTCACATTCTGGCGTCCATGCAAACTTCTTTTCCTTTTTCAGCAATTGCGTAAGAGGTTTCGCAATTGTCGAAAAGCCTTCAATGAAACGGCGGTAGTACCCGGCCATTCCAAGGAAACTCCGGATCTGGGTCACAGTCCTCGAATGCTCCCAATGTAACACCGCTTCTACTTTGCTTGGATCTACGGCGACTCCTTCTGCGATCATTACATGTCCGAGGAATTCTACCTTATCCTTCCAAAAATCACACTTGCTGAACTTGTCGAAAAGTTGCTGTTACCTCAGCTTTTCCAAAACTCGCCTTAAGTGTTCGGCATGTTCATCCTCTGTCTTGGAGTAGATTAGGATATCATCTATGAACACGACGACAAACTTGTCCAAATATTCCATGAACACCTTATTCATCATATTCATGAAATATCTTTGGCGCATTCGTCGATCAAAGGACATAATCAGAACTCGTAATGTCCATATCTTGACGAGAATGCAGTCTTCGGGATATCTTCTGATCGGATCTTCAACTGATGGTACCCCGATCTCAGATCAATCTTGGAGAAAACTCCGGCTCCTCTCAGCTGATCAAACAAATCATCAATCCTGGGTAGCGGATACTTATTCTTCACGGTGACTTCATTGAGTGCACGGTAGTCAATGCACATCCTGAAACTCCCGTCCTTTTTCTTGACAAACAAAACTGGTGCTCCCCACGGCGACGAACTCGGTCTGATAAATCCTTTCTCCATTAACTCCTCTAGCTGTTTCTTCATCTCTACCAACTCCTCGGTGGACATCCGATAGGGTCTCTTTGCTATCGGTGCTGTACCAGGTACAAGCTCTATCACAAACTCTATGTCCCTGTCTGGCGGCATACCAGGTAGATCTTCAGGAAAGACATCTGGGTACTCATTCACTACGGAGACATCCTCTATGCTGATTGTCTTGGTACTGTTAACCATCAACTGTCCTTCTCTAACGGCAGTAGCTTGAAATTCCACTTTCTTTCCACACGGGCTCTCAACTGAGATAGTCCTTCGTCCACAATC
The DNA here is from genome assembly GCA_036346355.1 of Rhipidocladum racemiflorum. Lineage (NCBI taxonomy): Eukaryota > Viridiplantae > Streptophyta > Magnoliopsida > Poales > Poaceae > Rhipidocladum > Rhipidocladum racemiflorum. The sequence continues at coordinate 14,724,824 of CM070584.1, forward strand.
CAATACGGCCTTGTGCTTGGATAACCAGTCCATTCCCAAAATAACGTCTAAGGTCTGGGTCTCCAAAATTATAAGGTTCGCTAGGAACTCTATTCCATCTATTAGTATTCTCACCCCGGAACATCCTACTTTCGTTCGGAGTTCGGATCCAGGGGTTTGAACCAAAAGCATGCACTTAAGTCTTGCAATCCCCAAATCATTTTTAGCAGCAAAGCCTTGCGAAACAAACGAATGCGAAGCTCCAGAGTCAAACAAAACTGTTGCAGGTACTGAGTTAACAAGTAACTTACCCAGTACGACGTCCGTAGCATTCTGCAGTGCATCTGCGGTGACATGGTTGACTCGGCCTCTCACCACGGTCTGGGATGTGGTTCCTGGTCTTTGGCGCCCTAGCGGGGTGGTTCCTAGATTGAAGCGAATCGGGGTCACTCTGCTGTCTTCTTTGGTCAGCTGTTGGCAAAGTGTCACTGGCTCGTTGCGATTGTAGCGGCGTCTCACTTGTTCCTTCTTTGTTGCACTGGAGCAGCGTTTCTAGCGGGGGCTGGGGTTTGGTAGTTTTGATTGACGGGTCTTGGTGCTGGTGACGGTGTCCTTGTAGCATTCTGTGGCTGGAACCTGAAAAATTGATTTGGTGCAACTCTCGACGCCGCTATGCGTTCCTGGCGTGATCCCTCGTTGCATTCTGCGCTTCCTGTTCTCATCCAGTTCCTTGCGCTTGTCCTCAAGAATAAGCGCCTTATTCACCAACTCTTGGAAATCTGGGAAGGTGTGGGTGATCAATCCTACTTGCAATCCTGAGTTAAGTCCCTTCATGAATCGAGACTGTCTGGCTTTATCTGTCGCTACATCCTCAAAGCGTAGCGTGCTAGTTGTGTGAACTTGTTCAGTAGTCGGCCACCGGCTGATTACCTTGCTTGATGCTCAACTCCTCCTTCTTAAGGTCCATGATTCCTTCAGGCACGTGATAATCTGACGGAATGCAGCCGTGAACTCTTCCCAAGTGATATCTTGAGGGTTCTCTGCGTGGCACGAAGTTCTCCCACCATTCGGCCAATGTTCCTTCCAACCGATGAGAAGCGTAGAGTACCTTCTCATTTCCTATGCATTGAGCTATGTGTAGCTTCCTCTCAATTGACCTTAACCAATCATCGGCCTCCAATGGATTGGCATTTCCGAGAAAGTGGGTGGATGGGTCCTCATAAACTCGGCAGTCTTGTATTCAGCGTTGTCCCCGATTGACTTGATTAGCCGTGGGCCTGAGCGGTGACGTGTTGCATTTGTTGCATCATAGCATGCATCAACTGAGTCTGAGCAGCAAGAAATGCTCCAAAATTCTGTATATCAATCAAGCGGTGCTGGTGCTCCATCATTGGGGTTTTCTGCTGGGCGAGAACCACTTCCATTGCTTCCAAAGTTTCCGCGGGTGTTCACCATCTGTCGATTTGCTCTAAGTTTTAGAGATGAGGGGGAAACAAGAATAGACAAGTGATATGGAACTTATGCGGGGCGAAAGGTGTAACTTTAAGGTCCAACTTTATTAACTAATGATATTAATAACTTGGTATGGTTGCTTACAATGCCTAAGGGCCTTGCAACACATACTGCACACTCAGCAAACAAGGAAAATCCAAATCGAACTAACACTGGAGTCTATCGCCTAAAGGGTGACTCTTTATCCTATGACGCGACTCGGCGAAGGAGTCTCACTATAGAACCTACGCTCACTTATCGAGAAAACCTCCACGGCCTGGGTACGGATCTTTGCGGCATAGGCGCGAAACGATTGCCATGTCCAAAGCAATCGTGTCATCTGTGGTAGTCGAAGAAGCGATGTCCTCATCGAGATCTGACTCCTCCGGATCTGGCTCGTGTAGCTCGAGTAATCTTGGCTCGCTCCGTCCGCATAATGCCGTCTCTAACTCTCCAATCCTTTGCAGAAGGTGGGACACATACTCTTGAGCTTCCCGCCATCTATTCTTCTCTGTCGTGATCTCCTTGCGGGCCTTCTGTAGCTCTTTGCTTGTATCATCGAGTACATCCTCCTGGGCGACAACAAATCGTGCCAACTGTGTAACCATGGCATCCTCATCCTGAATCGCCTTCGGGTCAAGAAGGTTATCGCTGCGCGGGTGATAACGGAACACCGTGCTCTCCAACTCTCTGGCGTAGATACGGGTAATGTGTCGCATTGCTCGTCGTGATACTTCTTGGATACCCATCTGCATTGTAGACCTCCTGGCAGTGCAGTGTATCGGGCGATTGCCTGGGCCCTTCTTCCTAGTAGGTACCTCAATCTTCACGTCACAAGCCTTGATCAATCCCGCTTGTCTGATCACTTCCACTTGGTATTGCGGTTTCTCAAAATCTCCGAGAGTCTGAAGCATATGCCAAAGTTCCGCGGCGTGACCAACTCCCAGATAAACGTAGTTGAACTCTTCCTCCATCTGTCACAAGAGTGCTCACGTAAGAACTCGAAATTTTCAAATCGTGACAAGGTAAGGAAAAATTCAGCAAGAGACAAGAAAAGAGAGAAAGGGATAAGTCGAGATGTCATTTCTTGTCTTGACAAACTTTTAGCTTTAGAAAATAGGTTTTATCCTCACTACGACCATTCTAGCTTAGGGTTGAGCCTACAAATAAGTATGGCTCGATACCACCTCTGTCGGGACCCCGAATTTGCAAATCCGACCCTCCGTGTATTCAACACTAGTCCAGAACGCGCTTAGTGCACACAGTCTTAACATCGGTAAATATCACAATCATACCATTCGATACTAATAAAGTACTTTTATTTAATTAAGAATCAAGTTACTTGACCTTATGGCCAAGTCACAAATGCGCCTCATGAAGCGATACTTATTAAGAGAGAAATAGTAGCAAGGAAAATCAAATAACTTCGTGGCGCCATCCAAGATACCATAGGCAACTGATCGGGCTCGCTTCCTAAGTAGACGGATCCTCTTGGAGCTCCTCCTCCAAAGCTTGTGCATCTCCTCTTCAACTGTGTTGTATTGTGGCAAGGGTGAGTACTTGGTACTCAAAGAAGTCATGCACGTAATGCAAGCTAATATACTATATGCATGGCTTGGTACAAAGGAATAGCTCAAGGTATATTTGCAGAAATGACATTTGACAAGTAGCATAAATAGATTCGAAAGCGGAGAAGCAAGTATAGCATAGATAACTTTTCAAGGAATTTAATAAACATATTTCCCATCCTAATCCATATTCCCATCAACCTCATTATTAATCCAACCCAACCTTTCAGATCCAAGTTATTTTTGAGAAAATCTAACCCTTGATCAGTAATTCCCGAGCGATGTCCAATACCGCGGACACGGCTATTCGAATAGATTCTACACTCTGCAGAGGTTATGCACTTTACCCACAAGATACAGTCAAACACCACAAAGGCGAGTTCCTGTAACAAAGTCTTTCGGAAACTTCTAACAATACAAGTGGCCCTCCCTGCTATTGCACACTAACCCTTCCCTTAGCTAAGGTGAAGTTTAGGCCAATCAACTGTTAGATGGGTACTGGCCTCACCCGACGCCCCCGCATAACTTACACAAAGGGTGTAGTTGACCTCCGAGGTCCCACAGTGCGTTATTAGCAACTTAGTCAACTAGGTCCGTCCCATTACAGACATGTGGTTGCACGTTAGACCCAGTTCAAAGGCTTGCAAGGTTAAGTCCTTAGGGTGACCAAGGCAAGACTGCCCGAAGAACCAAATCAACATCCCCAATGCCACAACTGGCCCACCTGATTACTCTTGCCACATGCCCCGGTCGAAAACTATTTATCAAACCCCAGTTGATTACCATGCACCACGTGCCATCAACATCACATGATACCTTTCCAAAATAGGTTCAATATATCATTAAGTCAACATTAGCATTTGATTGTCCAAAATCATGTCATAAGCACGTAGCAGGTCTAAGCAGTATACTACAACGGTCTAAAACCCATGTTGGCAATTTAATAATGTCCAACTAGTAAACCACAACTAGGGTGACAAGGGGTCATGGCACATACTTAAATAATCAAGGTGTCATACAACAAATTGGTACTTATCTAATTCCCCATATTTAAATAAAGTATTTTTCTATTGGAACTTAGCATGCAATAGGCTAAATCAAAATAAGTTTCAAAATAGGATCAACATGGTCAAAGCACAACTTGCCTTCAAAAAGTACTTGTTCTTGGTCTTGAGTTGGATCCTGAGTCAATACTTCTCCTTCGAATCCTTCCGGCACTTCAACGTCTACTCGTAAAGCGTGCAAATAGCAGATACACAAATAAACAATAGGCAAAAAGTGTCCAAACATCCAAATAAAATCCATAAACAGAGAAAACATAATTTTATGAATTTTTAGAAACTGGAATCGTCAAATTTGGAGTTAAAACGCAAAAGTTATGATTATTTAAAGTTTAAATAATCAATTAAATAATTTTACAGAGAAAAACTTTAGTCCAAAATTCAAATAAAATTCATATTTAGGTAGATCTCAATTTTATACAAATTTAGAAATTTGAATCACTCAAATCGGAGTTGAAACGCAAAAGTTATAAACGTTTTAAGTTTGAATCAATTCTGAAATCATTATTTCGAATTAATAATTCATTTTCTTTTCGGAAATTAATTATTGCGCCGCAGGACACGTGTCAGCCTCTTATTGGCCTCGGCGTCGGCCGATCCATGGACGTGGTCCACGCCGGCTCGGGTCCACCGTGGACTCGGCCCACGAATCCACGTGTCGGCCGACATGTGGGTCGCCTCGGGTAGCGTCGCTGGCGGCGTCGGCGGGGCTCGGCCCATGGTGCCGGCAGTGGGACCCATCGCGGACGTCATTCTTGGCGTCGGCGCTTGGCTGGGACAACCGCCGACATGCGGGCCCGCCATGGCGTCGGCGTGGCGTCATGGTGCGCTTTGGCCGGGCCGACATGCGGGCCCAGCGTGTCGGCGTCCACGCGCCTTGGCGCGTGGGCCAGCGGCCGCGACGGTCGGCCTCCAGGCTGCGTGGCGCCAATCTCGATCGTTGGTTTGAAAATCAACGGCCCAGATTGGATCTCGATCTCACGCGTTTGGGGTGAACGCGGTTGATCTCTGACCGTTGGATCTAGATCTAACTACCGAGATTGGATCTAGGATTTTCAACGTGGAAACTCACCGGGGTGACGTGGCGCGATCTGGGCCCTTGGATCTTGATCGGACGGTTGGTGGAGCTCGGGGTCGGCGATGGCTTCACGGCGGAGTTGCGGCTGCCGGCGCTGAGGACGGCGACCACACGAACGGCGTTTGGGGCGTGCTCCGGCGAGGTGAAAGGTCCTCACCGACGCGGCTTGACCTGGCTGTTCCGGAACTGGGCTCAACGGCGGCGGAGGACGACGGGGATGGCTGCAATCGGCAAAGAACCACGGCGGAGGGAAGAGGCAACTCCGGCGAGCGATTGCGGCTCAACGGCGGCGGCTCAGGCGACGTTGTCTAGGGCTACGGGTGCGCACGGTCAAGGCGATCCTCGAGGTGTGAGCCGGGCATTAAATAGCCTCGGCTCGCAAAACGGAAACCTAGTTCCCACGGCGGGCGCGGCGCGGAGTCCGGCTTCGGACTCGGCGGAGACGGACGACGGACAACGGTCCACGTGGCACGATTCAGCGGCCACGATCGCCGCGCTGGCGTCCGGGTCGGTCAGGCTGCTCGGGTGGTCGGGTCAATCATGGACCGTTGGATCTCGATCCGACGGTCCCCGTGGGTTTGGGTTGAGCGTGGTTGGTCGAGTCGGTGGCTCGGGTCGGACTCGAACTCGAGTCGACTTTCGGGCTCGATCGGATGAACAAGACAAACCCACTCGCATTTTCCAGCGATTTAATAATTAAAATAATTCCCAGTAATTCATTTAATTCATTAAAAATAGCAAATGACTCAGAAAAATTCCAGAAAAATTCTGGAAAATATCTTGGGTCATTTTGGACTCAAATAAAATATTTCCAACAAAATTTTATTTGCAAAATTAAATTCTTTAATTATTTCAAAATGGAATAAATTCAAATAAATTCCAAATAAATCCAAATAAATTCCAGAAAATTCCAAAAATTCACCAAAGTGCCAAGTCACACATGAATTTAAGAAAAGCAAAATTTTGGGGTGTTACAGGGTAGTACCCTGAACTGTCTGAAGGGGACGTCTTTGGAAAATGTGCCGATAGTCAATGAGTACCCGGATGTGTTCCCAGAGGATTTGCCTGGTATGCCACCAGACCGGGATATCGAGTTTGTGATTGAGCTTGTACCTGGTACCGTTCCGATCTCAAAAAGGCCTTATCGGCTACCTTCCAATGAGTTAGTCAAGATGAAGAAGCAGATTGAAGAACTACAAGAGAAATGGTTCATTAGGCCCAGTTCGTCGCCTTGGGGATCGCCAGTATTCTTCGTCACAAAGAAGGATGGTAGTCTAAGGATGTGCATAGACTACAAGTCACTGAATGAGGTTACAATAAAGAACAAGTATCCGTTGCCTCGGATAGATGACTTGTTTGATCAGCTGAAGGGAGCTCAGGTCTTCTACAAAATAGATTTGAGATTCGGGTATCATCAGCTGAAGATAAGGAAAGAAGATATTCCGAAAACAGCCTTCACTACCCGGTATGGACTATATGAGTTTACGGTAATGTCGTTCGGGTTGACAAATGCCCTTCCTATTTCATGAATCTGATGAATAAGGTATTCATGGAGTATTTGGACAAGTTCGTTGTAGTCTTCATTGACGACATTCTTGTCTATTCAAAGAGCCGAAAAGAACATGAAGATCATCTAAGGATAGTTTTGGAAAGGTTAAGAGAACATCAACTGTATGCTAAGTTCAGTAAGTGTGACTTTTGGTTGAAGGAAGTTTCTTTCCTGGGTCATATCATTTCTGCTGGAAGAGTAGCAGTGAATCTGGCGAAAGTAAGAGATGTTTTGGATTGGACGCAACCCAAGTCGGTCCCAGACGTCAGAAGTTTTCTTTGATTAGCAGGCTATTATCGGTGATTTATTGAAGGATTCTCAAGGATAGCGAGACCGCTCACTCAGCTTTTAAAGAAAGAGAAAAAGTTTGAATGGACTAAGTCTTGTGAGCAAAGTTTTCAGGAATTGAAGAAGAGGTTAACTTCAGCAACAGTACTGGTCCTGCCGGATATTCATAAGGACTTTGAAGTTTATTGTGATGCTTCGAAACAAGGACTTGGCTGTGTTTTGATGCAAGAAGGGAAAGTAATAGCCTATGCTTCAAGACAACTGCGACCTCATGAGGAAAACTACCCAACTCATGATTTGGAGTTAGCTGCAGTTGTGCATGCACTTAAGATTTGGAGACATTATTTAATTGGAAATAGATGCGAGATCTATACGGATCATAAGAGTTTGAAGTATATTTTCACGCAGTCCGATCTCAACTTGAGGCAAAGAAGATGGTTGGAATTGGTGAAAGATTATAATATCAGAATCCATTACCACCCTGGAAAGGCTAATGTTGTTGCGGATGAATTGAGCAGAAAGAGCTACTGCAACAATGTTATGGTACAGGAAAGTCAACCGGCGCTTCATGAACAATTCCAACGCCTTAACTTGGAATTGGTGAATGAAGGCTACATTTTCAATATAGAAGTGCAATCAACCTTAGAAGAGCAGATCCATGAGGCTCAATAGAAGGATAAGGATATTGCGAACCTTAAAGAAGAGTTACAGAAAGGAAAACATCCTGGATTTTCTGAGGATGACAAAGGTACCATTTGGTTCGGAAAAAGGATAGCAGTCCCTAACCGAAAGGAAATCAAGGATATTATTCTAAAGGAGGCTCATGATTCTGTCTATTCCATTCACCCGGGGAGTATGAAGATGTACACCGATTTGAAGGAAAAGTGCTGGTGGCCCAATATGAAGAAAGAAGTAGCTGACTTTGTGGCTCGTTGTGATATTTGCCAGCTGGTGAAAGCAGAACATCAAAGACCAGCCAGTTTGTTGTAGCCGTTGCAAGTTCCTGTTTAGAAATGGGAAGAAATTGGAATGGATTTTATAACGGGACTCCCCAAGACCAAGTTCGGTTATGATTCCATTTGGGTTATTGTGGACAGATTGACCAAAGTGGCCCACTTTGTCCCGGTGAAAACCACCTATTATGGGGATAAACTTGCAGAATTATACATGGCCAGAATAGTGTGTTTGCATGGGGTGCCGAAGAAGATCGTCTCTGATCGTGGTTCCCAGTTTACCTCAAGGTTCTGGCAGAAGTTGCATGAGGTGTTGGGCACAAATCTGAATTTTAGTACAACGTACCATCCTCAAACAGATGGCCAGACGGAAAGAGTAAATCAAATATTGGAAGATATGCTGAGAGCTTGTGCCCTGACTTATAAAGGTTCATGGGATCAGAACTTGCCCTATGCGGAATTTGCATACAACAATAGTTATCAGGCAAGTTTGAAGATGGCACCATTTGAGGCCCTGTACGGAAGAAAGTGCAGGACACCGTTGTACTGGAAAGAGTCCGAGGGAGGACAAATTATCTGACCCTATATTCTGAAAGAAGTTGACGAGCAAGTCCGGCAGATCCGCGCGAATCTGAAGACCGCTCAGTCCAGAAAGAAGAGCTATGCGGACAACCATCGGCGGGAATTAAGTTTCGTACCTGGTGATTATGTATACCTGAAGGTCTCGCCTCTGAAAGGAATGAAATGGCTTAGAGTTAGTGGAAAGTTAGCGCCCCGCTATATCGGCCCATTCTGGTTAATCGCCAAAAAGGGAGAGGTTGCATACAAGTTGGAGTTACCCCCGCAGCTTTCAGATGTGCATGACGTCTTTCATGTGTCTCAGTTGAAGAAATGTCTGAGGGTGCCTGAGCATCAGCTACCGTACGAAGAGATGAAATTGAAAGAAGATCTGTCATATCCGGAGTATCCTATCAAGATCTTGGATGAAGCCGAGCGTCAAACCCGAAGTCGAGTGATCAAGTTTTGCAAGGTTCAGTGGAGTAACCATTCGGAGAAAGAAGCTACCTGGGAGCGAGAAGAGGATCTTTGAGCAGAGTTTCCCGACCTCTTTCTTTCTCCGTCCGAATCTCGGGGACGAGATTCTCTCTAAGGGGGTAGGTTTGTAACATCCTCAATTCTAGCTTCCGTAAAAACCTAATTTAAAACAATTAAATTCAAAATTTGGGTTTTCCTCGATGTCTAAGTTAACCTGGCATCTGTTCCCTTCTGAAATTGAAGTTCAACTTCCCTCCGTCCGAAAAATTGAATTCCCGAATTTCGGTCTGTACCTGGAATTTCACCCGCGTTCGAAAATACTCCAAAAATCCCAAAATCACTTCTATTAGGTCCCAAATATTCCAAAATGATTTTGAAATGATTCCCAAGATTTTTGGAACCCCACCACTATTTTATCTCTCGCGCCTTTCATCAAAACTAGTCTATACGCCCGAAATGGGTCTAAACTCCAAAAATGATCCAAATTCAGTCAGACCAACTTTGTTGGGTCCCAAATATTCCCTAATGTTATTAGGAATTTTTCCAGGATTTTTAGCCTTTTTTACTAATTTTTCTCGCAGACGAATCCCTTCACTTAAACCCGACCAATAGAAAGTCGCCACGTGGCATGCTACAGTGTTGCTTCTTCAACCTACGGGAGTAACTCTCCAGAGAAGAACAGCAAGCTCCTTCATGCATTCCTTCCACTCAATGGATCATAACTCCTATAAAAATGCACAAAAACGCGATGATGAGACCTTTCCATCCCCAGTGTTCTTTCCCCTTCAATCTCGCCGGATTTTGAATAGTAATGGAAAATCCGAAAATGGCCATTATGGCAATAAATCGGCCGTTTCCACTCCGATTCGTGCACTTTCACCTCTATTTGCTTTGTGTGAGATTCCACTTTCCGGTACGCATCTTCTTCCCTTGCCTCTCCAACCGAATCGCCCAGGAGATCGAAGAAACCGCCGAGGAACGCCGAGTTTTTGTGTTTTTCGAGTTCATCTTCATAGCTTCCTCTTCGGTGGTTCATTCTCCATTCCGGTTGTTTCCTCGTGTTAGTATGGAGGTCTAGATTCTAATCCTTCAGTTGATTTTAGGATTCATCACGAGTTGGAGAGAAAATTTTGATCTCTTGTCGTTTCGGCCGAACCCGGGTTCTTCGCCAAATTCGTCGCCTCCGGTGAGCAATTGATCAATTCCTTGTTATCCTAAGCCATTGTAGATGTGCTTTAGAGGATTCATCAATTAGTTCTTGTAGCAATGTTCAAATTTTTGATGAAATTTTGGGTTTTTGCATAAACGGGAGCTTCTCTGTTTTGGGCGCCCTGCATGTGCCCGTGCGTACGCTGGCTGGCGTGCTCGCCGTTGTCTCGGCCGGCCTGCCGGCACTACCTCCATCCCCTGGTCACGCACCGCCAGTCACCCGCCCCCACGCGACGGCCCACCGCGCCGCTATGGCCGCCGGCCGAAGCTCCCGCCGTCATTGCTCCAGCCATCCCTACTAAGCCGACCCCCATGGACGGCTTCCCCATGTCGCGTCGCCCCTCCCCATGCCCTCGGTCGGTCCCGCCGCCTCCGGCGCCGCCAAGCATGCGGGCCACGCTGCCGCCACCGCCTGCTGGCCGTTGTCGCCGGTCCGTCGGACCCCTCCGCCGCCACCGCGCCACTTGCCGCCGCCCACCGTTGCCCCATGGCCGGCGCCCCACCAAGCCCCTGGCTCCTCTTTTCTTTGGCAAGAGGTTGAAGAAGGAGCTCTAGAGGATGACATGGGGCCCCACCTACCATAGAGACAAGAAAAATCAGAATTTCTTGCAAAATAAAGATTCCGCGGAATATTCCCGGTTTCCTCTTTTTCCTTGATTTTTCAGACTTCGGGCGCTTATAACTTTTCCGTCCGAAGTCCGATTGACTCCGTTCAAATTGCTAAATTCATGTAAATTCAATATCTACCTGCCAGTACTACTTTTATAATTTTTGGACTTTATTTATTTTATGGTTATTTATTGGTTGTATCGTTTTGCGCGTAGCCGAGGAGCTGTCCGAGTCCGCCGACCCCGCCGCCGAACTCCAAGGATTCGACACCCTCACCACGACCGAAGGCAAGTCCCTTGACGCATTTTGATCCTATATTTGCGAATGTTTTAACTTGTTTTATACACTTGCATTGCTATGTTTATCATCGTATGTCAAATATAGATGAATAGTTAATCCAATATGCGAATACCTCCTTTGTTATTGACATCCATGCTTAATTGTAACCCTAGGACTTTTGCTATGCCATGTTTACCTTATATGGTGACCTTTGTTGAATAGTACGATAGAATTGCTTAGGGCCAACATTGATGAAAATGACCCATGGGTGGGATTATACAAAAATGATGATTTAAAAGTGTGATTTGGAAATTTTTTATAAAGATTTTGGTAATGTTTTTCTACAATAAAAAGAAAAGGAAAAAGTGATTTGGACTTGGGCAGAATGGAATATCGGGTGGGTGCGGATTGAGCACTAGTTGCATTGTGCAAGTACCGCCCCAAGTCAATTAAGGACCGACGCTTATGACTGTTCATTCTAAGCATAACCGTACTACCACATGTCTAACATGGTATGACCTGGCTAAATAATTTGTAGAAACCTAACTTAGACTCGCCAGTTGGTGGAATGTGGGTGCCAGATAGCGGCAAGTTGTACTCCCCACACGGCGCAAGAGGGGGCTTCTGTACTGGGTAGATAGAACCCTAATAGCGGTGAAACCTCAGCCGGTGAGTCGGGTTAGGTGTATACATTGTAAAGGCCTTTTTCATGATCTCTCAACCGACACACCAAAGGAAGTGTGTTAATTGCATGGCATTAAGAGTTGATCGTGTCTTGTGGGTAAAGCTGTACACCTCTGCAGAGTTAAAACTATTCGAATAGCCGTGCCTACGGTCAAGGGCAAAGCAAAGAATACTAGTAGACTTTGGTTTTGGTTTTTAAAATAAAGTGATGTTTCGGGATTCAGGAGTGGTTAGAACTCTCGGATGGTTAATTGGCGGATTGAGCCAGCCAGGTAGATTGAACCTGTTTTATGTCATGACGGATAGAGTCATGTATGGATAACCCGGATCTTTTAAGCTTGTGGCGGATAGAGCCCTTATATTAGTGATGGTGGATAGAACCTTCACTGCAATATTAAATAATTCAATTGTTAAAAAAATTGCTAAAATATGCTTTATGAAACTTATTATCAAGTATGGTTTGATGAAACTTGGCTTTGTGCAAAAGAATCATAATAAGCCTTTCTTGGAAAGCCCCACATAGCATAACTTCCCCGACTTGCTGAGTACTCTTGTACTCACGTGCTACATAACCGTTGTCATCAGAGAACTACCAGGACGCCGTTGAAGACGGTGAGTTCTACGTCGAGGAGTTCGAGGAAGAGCGCCAAGAAAACTAGTCGCGTGTCTTGTCGTCGCCTGTGGTGTTTTTGGTTTTCGTTTTTTGTCGTTTTGCTTCCGTTGTCGTGTCTCCGGTCTCGTGATCGAGTATTGTAATAAGTGGCCATGTGGCCCATACTTTATTATTATTGTTACAATTTCGTTATGTTCGGCAATGACGTATCACTGTTGACTGTGTGTACTAGCTACTAATCTGGGACTAGTACAGAAATACACAGGAAATTTCGGATAGCTGATCCGGGGTCTCACAAGATCCCACAGTCACCACTTAAGGTAACTTTCTTAGCAAACACAAATGAAAGACGCTATTCAACGAAATAAATCATTCCCACACCATCACATTTTACTTCATAGTTAATCATTCTTCATCCACATTTTCAAGACTCAAAGTTAAGCCCAAGTTTGAAAACATTTACACTGATGTTGGGACGCTCTAATACCCATAGTGCGGAATGCCCTAGCCAAAAGGTAACTCATCAAATCGACCATACGAACAAACCAATCCATATACAATTAAACATAAGTTACGATAAATACCACCATCTCTAGAATTCCACTATGCTTACCATTAAAGATTTCAATATTCACTATTTACGCCTTGAGAAGCCCCAACAGGATTTAATAAAAACCACATAACAATTTTTTTCTGTAATTACCTTTCCCAATACTCATAATAAAGTTTCCAGTGCTTATCACGAGACATCCAAGCAACACTACCTCATAAAGATCCATACGGGCCATCAAATCATATAACTTCATATTCTAAGTTTAGAACATACTATTTTCACAAATCTTTTAGCATGATCAACTTATAAATTTCATACTACCGATAAGTCAACACCTCGGCAATCGAAACTTGCTTAATCAAAAAATGACTTCAACAATTAAATATTATCTCCACAAGGCAAAATTCATAAAAAGGACTCTGAGATATACATTCATTAAGGATATAATCTTACATCCTGATTATTATCCTGTGACACTACGGTTTGGTGTGACGTTATAGAAGGTGAAATTAGAGAATAAAACCTTTCGGCTTGAGGTTTACTCGCGTTTTTGGGCCTTTTGAAGCGTTGTGACACCACGGAGTGTCGTAACCTTATTTAACGTGCATGATAAGGTTAATAACATTATGAGATGTGGAATTAAGGTTAAAACTATAGGATATGGAGGTTAATAGCTTTTCCGGCGTTTAAGCCGTTTCCGGGGTTTTGGGCCTTCCCGGGGGAGTTTGGGCCTTGGTGGGCTTTGGTGGGATGGAGTAGGTCTCCGTAACGGACTAGGATTGGGTGTGGGGGCTGGTAAAAGGGCTCCCCACCAGCCTTTTGGGCGTGGTCCCCCTGCCCTTGGGCGCCCCCACCTCTCCCTCCAAGCCCTAGCCGCCACCCCCACCTTCCCCTCTCCCTTCCTTGCGCCTCCACCTCCCCCATTGCTCCCCATTGCACACCACCTCTCCTCCACCCCCTTGCTGCCCTAGGGTGGCCTCCCCACCCCTGCATCCTCATGGATCCATCCGAGGAGCGAGGAGCGAGGAGATCTATTGGAGATTCGTTCGTTGGGCAAAGGTATGATCATGGGGATCCTTGGGTTTGATATAGGTACTGTTATTAGGGTGTTTATGAAGTTTTTAGATCAATTGGTGGTGCTGGGTTGGAGTTCTTTGGGTTAGATCTAGACGTTGCCACGTTTCTGTTTTCGGGCAGATTGAGCAGTCGGGCTAGGGTTCGAGTTTTCATCGATTTATAATCCGAATCTGTCCATACGGACTTAAAAGAAGTTGTAGATAATTTAATTATCTTTCCGTGGACATAAAGCACGTTAAAATCCGATCATCCGTTTGAAAGTTATGGCCGTTTTATCGAGCGTGTTAAAATCTGTGACGCGATTGGAACAGATCTCGGTAATCTGTAGATTAAACAACTTTAGAGGCCGAATCAGACTTTCCATATACCTAGAGAAAGTTGGGAAATTTCCTAAGCTACGCGAGGGTGTACTCGTTTAATTCATTCGGAGTCCCAGAACTCAAGTTATGCCTTTTGCAAGGCTGCTGTCCCGACGGGACAGAACCTCTGTTTTTAGGTTTTGCGAGTAGTGGGCAATGTCGGGTTAGATGGGGTTTGTTTACTGTTTTTGTGGGCATGATTGTGACTGTGTGATGCCTATGTGCAGGTGGTGTGACACCGAGTGCCCTCTACTTCCCGCCAATCCGTCGCCAAGTTGAGGCAAGTGTGTTGTAATGTATAGCGGAATCGTAGGTTGCTTGTGGAGATTAGATGAAAGATTGAATACTTGCTATGATTACTTGCCATGCTTGCTGTTTTCCAATGATATATTGAGTATGATTATCATGATATGATGCTATGTGTCTATACTTATCATGATTCGATGCCATGTGTTTATGTGTACTATGACATGATGCCATATGTTTATGTACAAATGAGATATGATAATTGGCATAGTTGCATGCATGTAATGAGATAGGGCGAGGGCGGTGAGAAAGTCATAACTAGTCCGGCAAGGTCGGTGAGAAAGTTATGACTAGTCCGAAACGCCATTGAGTAAGACCTACATCGTGATTCCATCCACGTGGTGAATGGAAGCGAGGAGTAGGCACCCTCCATCTTCGGGATGGAAGGGGAAAAGGGTGCACACCGACGGTGTGTACTCAACCATACCGGTATGAGTTTCCAAGGAGATATGAGCATAACATTGCATTGCATTGCATTGCAATACATATTTAATGATGATGATGTTGTTATGTGCTCAAGTATGAGATGTTATATGTGATGTAAGGTATTATTGTCTTGTAAATGATCTTGTTGTCCATTACAATATGCTTGCTGAGTTTTCGAACTCACGCTTGTGTTTTATGTTGTTTTTAGGTACTTTGAGATCGGCATGCGGGAAAAAGGGGTCTAGCTACACTTCTACACGTAGCTCCACCATCATAGTCCATAATTAATCACTTGGAGACATGATGTTAAGAGTTGTGCCTTAAACTTAATGTATGGTTTAATTTAGCATCCTAGTGATTCCTTATTTGCTTCGTTTTAGTTTATGAAGTGGTTGAGCGTGGTATTATTGGCATAATTTGATGATATATCCATTTATGTTGATGTTTTAGATGTCGTGTGCTATGATATATCTTGCCATGATATTGATATTATGTTAATTCATGGAAAAACAAAGGAGATGTTGCCGAAATATCGGTTTTTAGCATATGTACCTTTGCTGGAATTTATGTTTAAATGTGGTATTTAGATGTTGTTTAGCTTATGTTTGGTAGCATTCGGGCATATTAAATGCCGGGGTGTTACAGTTGGTATCAGAGCGAGGTTGTAGGTCCTTGGAATCTGAATTTTTAGTGTCATGCTATAGGGAAAAACTAAAATATGATGTGGAATAACTTAGAAACATGGCTTAGGTCTTAACTAAAATTTGTTATAGGATAGCAACATTAAAACTTGCAAAAGTGGTATAACTAATCTAAAATTTGACACACAATGGATGCACCGTAGGAAAGGGTATGGGTATCATTTCTTTATGCTTAAATATTGTATTTAAGCTATGATGTTGAATGCTTCCTTTGATAAAGCATGTTGTTATGTCTATGAGATAAATGACTGAATTGCTCTTGTTGTTGTGATAGAGTGGAATTGTGGTACCGAAGGGTTTCAGTCACCTCTTTTTTGTTCATAGTAAGGGCGAGGTTTGACGGTGTGGCCGGTTAGCGCCATCACCAAAGAACTATTAACCCCTGTAGGAGAAGAGTGCTTACCCTCTCTGTTGTAGATCGGGTAGTTGATTGGAGTCAAATAGAAGAGTTTGGTGGTGGATTCCTTCGTATGTTCTTTGCAGTTCTGATGGTCGATTTTCGTTGCTTTTCTTGGCTTTAGTTGATTTGAATCAAATGAAAAATGTTGGGTTTTCGCGGATCGTTCCATATGCGGTGTGTGGTTTTGTCTTCCTTGGTTGAAGACGAAGAAGAGGAGTCTAGTGTTGCGCTTCTTTTGGGCGCCTTTCCAGTTTTAATGATTAGTTTGTTGATGGCTTTATGGGGAAGAAGCATTCAAATTTATCCCTGTGTTTGTCTTTCTCCGAGGTTAACGGAGTTATTGCGGAGTTATGCCAGACCTGGCTGTCAGGGCTGAAGTTCTGTGTCTTTGTAGAAGTAAGTGGTGTTTGATTCGTTATTTTGCTGGTTTAAGAAAATCATCTTTGAAGAACCCTTCCTATTTTGTGACAGTTTGGAGTTAGGGTTTATTTGCAAAGGTATATTTGATCGATTGGTTCCCTCCAGTAGGAGTCTTTGAGATTTAAAAAGTGTTTTGGAGAATTCCTTTGCATTACCAAGTTTGGGTTTGTCTCATCGCAATTTTGAGAGTCAAATTTTCCTTATGAATTTGGGATGAGTTTTAAAACTAAAATGCTGTAAACAAAGTAGTCTTTTGACTAAAATCGTTTGTCCCTAGTAAGAATTGATGTTTAGCATGTTATGTAGTAGGTAACAATGTGGTTTATGGATTGATGTGTTGCTAAGTTAAATTTTGAGTTGAATCAATTCAATGTGATTAATATCTCTAGCTTGAGAATAAATAGACTACTAGTGTTGCAGTTTACTCTTAGCGAGAATGATTAAATGTGTTAATGTACATGCTTAGAATCTGTTGCCTTGCTTTAAAAGTGCTTATGATCCTTGTTAATGTTAAAAGTTTAAACTTTGATGCATAGTTAAAATATTAAGATGATGTAGACTGCTGTTATTGTAAAAGAAACTTTCTTTGGTTGTTAAAGATGTTCTAATCTAATGGATTAATAGAGAAATTTAATCGTGTTGACTAGTGACTTTAATTTGGATGTTGATTAGAGTTGCTATTTATGTTGTTGCAAACTACTAGTATCTTTGGAAGTATGCGCTGTGTCGCTACAATGCTAGTATTGATATCAATAGGAGAAGACATAAGACTTATTGTTAATGATGTTGTTAATGGTAGTGTTAATGCTAGTATTCAGTCTATTTTAAATAGTGGGAGTATGTTGTGTGGTGGTAATTTTGTTATCACCTATGTATAGGGTAGCTAAAAGTAATGTAGTTGGTTGATGATTATGCTCACTTGTTGTTATTGATGACTAAGTAGTTGTGGTAACTGTTTAGATTATTCGTTGGAAAACCATGGTTAAAATAGAGGAAAATTTTAACATGTTGCGATGGAGTGAGATTTGGATAATTAACATGATGTACAATTTCATCCTTAATGAATGTATGCCTTGGAATCCTAGTTATGAACTTTGTCTTGTAGAGATAATATTTACATGTTGAAGTCGTTGTTTAACTGAATAAGGTTCGGTTGTCGAGACGTGAATATATAGGTGGCATGAAATTTATATGCTGATCTTGCTGAAAGATTTATTGAAATACTATGTTTCCAACTTGGAATAAGATGTATTATGATTTGGTGACCCGTGAGGGTCATGTCAATATAGTTTTGGTTGGGAGCCTTTTTCGATAAGCTCCTTAAACCCTAATTAAAAGTGTTGGGATTGGTAACTAGAGGAAGAATTTGTTGTGGAGATTAGATGAAAGATTGAATACTTGCTATGATCACTTGCCATGCTTGCTGTTTTCCAATGATATATTGAGTATGATTATCATGATATGATGCTATGTGTCTATACTTATCATGATTCGATGCCATGTGTTTATGTGTACTATGACATGATGCCATATGTTTATGTACAAATGAGATATGATAATTGGCATAGTTGCATGCATGTCATGAGATAGGGCGAGGGCGGTGAGAAAGTCATAACTAGTCCGGCAAGGTCGGTGAGAAAGTTATGACTAGTCCGGAACGCCATTGAGTAAGACCTACATCGTGATTCCATCCACGTGGTGAATGGAAGCGAGGAGTAGGCACCCTCCATCTTCGGGATGGAAGGGGGGAAAAGGGTGCACACCGACGGGTGTGTACTCAACCATACCGGTATGAGTTTCCAAGGAGATATGAGCATAACATTGCATTGCATTGCATTGCAATACATATTTAATGATGATGATGTTGTTATGTGCTCAAGTATGAGATGTTATATGTGATGTAAGGTATTATTGTCTTGTAAATGATCTTGTTGTCCATTACAATATGCTTGCTGAGTTTTCGAACTCACGCTTGTGTTTTATGTCGTTTTTAGGTACTTTGAGATCGGCATGCGGGAAAAAGGGGTCTAGCTACACTTCTACACGTAGCTCCACCATCATAGTCCATAATTAATCACTTGGAGACATGATGTTAAGAGTTGTGCCTTAAACTTAATGTATGGTTTAATTTAGCATCCTAGTGATTCCTTATTTGCTTCGTTTTAGTTTATGAAGTGGTTGAGCATGGTATTATTGGCATAATTTGATGATATATCCATTTATGTTGATGTTTTAGATGTCGTGTGCTATGATATATCTTGCCATGATATTGATATTGTGTTAATTCATGGAAAAACAAAGGAGATGCTGCCGAAATATCGGTTTTTAGCATATGTACCTTTGCTGGAATTTATGTTTAAATGTGGTATTTAGATGTTGTTTAGCTTATGTTTGGTAGCATTCGGGCATATTAAATGCCGGGGTGTTACATTTCCATTATTCATCCCATCACGTACATGTGCTAGACATGATGCCACAATTTTACACTTTTCTCTATTTTAACAATGGTTTTCATCAATTAACAACACTACTAATTCATCAATATCAATAATTTGCATAATCATAAAAACAACCACAATGTTTTTAGTTACCCTATCCATCGGCTATGACAAAATTGCCACTACATAACAAACTCCAACCATTAAAAACAATTTAGTAAGTTAGACCATCACAATGCTCTTAAAACAACAACAAAACCTATATCTTCCCAATTGACATCGATATTAGCATTATAGGAACACAACTGCATACTTCCAAATATCTCTACTATTATAAAGCAGCAGTTGGTGGCAGTGGTGAGTTCTACCCACATCATTAATTGCCCTGCTTAATTGTCCTACTTAATTGCCCTGCTTAATTGCCCTACGCAAAAAACGAAGCGTTGCTTTAATTAGCTAGCTTTCTCAAGAAACGAAGCGTTAAAGATAGATGTTTGATCTTGTGAAATATTTTTTTTATTTTTTAATCTTTATTTTTCGTTATCAATTTTGTTTTTCGTAGCAACGCACGGGCATGTAACTAGTACTAATAGTTTACAACAATATAAATAACGACTCTAATCAACTTCCAAATTAAGGTCACAAACCGACATGATTAAATTTCTCTACTAACACGTTAAATTAAAACATCTTTAAACAACCAACAAGGTTTCTTTAACAATATCAGTAGTTTACATCATCTCGATATTCTAACTGGGCATCAGAGTTTAAAGTTTTAAACATTAACAATGTTCACCTACACATTTAATAAAAGGAGTGTACTACCTCACTTCAAAATAAAGCAACAAACTCTAAGCATGTTCATTAACACATTTAATCATTACTCACTATAGAAATAAATCTATGGCACTAGAAGTTTGTTTAGTTGTAAGCTGAAGATAATAATTACACTTAATTGATTCAACTCACAAAATTTCTTAAAAGTACATCATTCTATAAGCCAAATCATTACCTACTAACTAACATGCTAAACCACAATTCTCACAGTTGACAAATAATTTCAGTTAAAAGACTACTTACTTTGTTTGCAGCATTTTTTTTTCTTTCCAGAAAACCCAACCAAATCTCACAAAGAAACTTGACTCTCAAAATTGCAATGAGACAAGACTCAAACTTGGTCATGCAAAAGAAAATTCTCCAAAACACATTTCAATCTCAAATACTCGCAAAGAGGAAAATGGTTGAAAAAACAATTTTCTCAAAAGGGAACCAAGCGATCAAGTAATCTTTTTCAAATAAAGCCTTAACACCAAACCCCAAACTTTCACGAAACAAGAAGGGTTTTCAAAGATGATTTCCCAAACCAGTAAAATGACGAAATCAAACACCACTTACTCTTACAAAGCCACAGAACTTCAGCCCTGACAACCAGGTCGGGCATAACACCGCAATAACTCTTTTAACCTCGGAGAAAGACAAACACAGGAATAAATTGAATGCTTTTCCCCGTAAAGCAATCAACAATCCAGGCATCAAAGCTGGAAAGGCGACCAAAAGAGGCACAATACTAGACTCTTCTTCTTTGTCTTCAACCAAAGAAAACAAAACCAAACAACCGCCGAAAGAACAAATCAGCGAGTACACAAAACCAAATACTTTTCCTTGGTTCCTAACCAAACAAATACCAAGAAAACCAACCAAAACCGACCGTCAAGACGGTAAAGAAAACCCAAAAGAATCCACCACCAAACCTTCTATTTTACTCCAGTCACTACCTGATCTACGACAGAAAAGGTAAGCACTCTTTCCCCACAGGGGGTTAATAATTCTTCGGTGATGGCTTTAACCGGCCACACCGTCAAACCGCAACCTTACTAAGAACAAAAAGGTGACCGAAACCCTTTGGCACCACAACCCCCCTTTTAAAACGATAACAAGAACAATTCAATCAATTCTCTCATAAACATAGCAACATACATTATCATATGTAGCATTCAACATTAAGGCTCAAATACAACATTTAAGCGTAAGCAACAGTACCCATACCCTTTCCTACTGTTCATCAGAGTGTGTCAAGTTTTAAATTATTTAGCCATTCTATACCAAATTTTATTGTTGCTATCCTATAGCAAAATTTGAAGTATGAACCTGAGCCAGGTTTCTAGGTTATCCCAAATCACATTTTAGTTGAACCTATGGTATAGCACTAAATACATGTACCACGGACCTGAAGCCTGCTCTGATACCAACTGTAACACCCCGGCATCTAGTATGCCCTGGATGTCACCAAACATAGAAGAAATAACAGCTAAATACCACAATTAAGATTAAATTACAGCAAGGGCGTAAATGCTTTAACCGGAAATTTCGGCAGCATCTCCTTTGTTTTTCCATGGTCTGAAGCAACAACAATATTATCACAAGATATATCATAATGAAAGACATCTAAAACAGCAATAACAGATGATATAGTAACATCTTAAGTCTAAAATAATAAATCCAACCACTTCATAAGCTATAACGAAGTAAATGATGTAATCAAGCACACAATCAAGTCATACTCCAAGTTTCATCGCGCTAAACTTATTATCACAACTCCAAACGGTAAAATTGTCTAAATGTGTGGAGCTACGTGAAGAAGTGTAGCTAAGCCCCTTTCCCTCATGGTGGTTTCATGGTACCTAAAAACATCATAAAACACAAGCGTGAGTTCATCACTCAGCAAGCATATTGCAATGGAACAAGGAAAACAGATTTCAATACCATTATCACTACACCTCATATTCAACATCATTAGCATGTCATATCCACATTGAATACATCTCATTAACATCATATTCAACATCATAAGCATGTCATATCCACATTGAATACATCTCATTAACATCATCTATGCAATGCAGTGCACATGTCTCATTGAAGCACATACCGGTATTGCCGAGTGCACACCCGTCGGTGTGCACCCTCTTCCCCCTTCCATCTCGTAGATGGAGGGTGCCTACTATTACTGACCCGTTCCCATACAACCACGTGTAAGGGACTGCGAGGTAGGACTTTTGTGTTCACTACGTGTGAACACAGAGGCCCGCATCAGAATGGGACTCCTATTCCTTTTATGAATGCAATGATGCAAATTCCATGATAATGTACCACATTCAATCACTAATAGCATTTGCATAATCTCATTCATAGCATTAATCCATTCATCAAACAACTACTTATATGGCAAAGCAAAATCTCACTCCTACCATGCTAGTATAACCAGTCAATCACAATACCATAAAGCAACCAATCACAATCCATCACAACACACTTGCCTTCACCCACGTGAGACGGCGTGGTGAGACGACGACGGCACTCCCGGGGTGACACCACCTGCACAAAGGTTCAATACACTCAACCACATGCACACAATACCATACAAGAACACTTAGTTATACCGACTTCGCGATATACTCCCAATGCCCAAAAACAGAGAATCTGTCAAACGGGACAGCAGCCTTCAGAAGACCATAACTAGGGCTTAACGACTCCAAATCAAACAAACGAGTACATTTTCCTGAATCTTAGGAAATTTCCTAGCTTTTCCTAAGTATTCGCAAAGACTGAATCGGCCTCTAAAATTATCTAATCTACAGATCAACACGATCTGTCTCAATCACGTCACAGATTTGAACACGTTCGGTAAAACAGTCATAACTTTCAAACAGCTGGACGGAATTTAACGTTCTTGGTGTCAAATTAAAGATAATTCAATTATCTACAACTTTCTCAACATCCAGCCGACCAAACAATGCATCTAAAATTGCCAAAACTGAGCCCAAAGCACGAGCGCCCAAACTGCCCGAGATCAAAATGATGGACAGATTTGCAATTACAGTAATCCCATCTAGGAATTGATAGAAAAAACGGTCCCGATCTTTCGATGAGAAGGATAAATCTCGAATTACGTGCGCAAGAACAAGATAACAAACAATCTGAAATTGCGAATATGAATATTTAATTTCCAAACTGAAATTTGGAGTCTTGAAATTACGTGCGCAGGCAGTCTAATCGACACGCGTTTGCACGGACAGTAGCAAAAGCTAAACTGATTTTCAAAGCAAAACTCAAGTCTCTTAGGTGGAATATTGCCTCTATTATATAGTGGAGGGATGTAGCCAAAAACTAAACACTAAGCAAGTTGGTACTAAACTTGTAGTCATGCAACTTGGGCTTTCGTGGGCCGGTGGAGGGAGGAAGTGGTGCCACACTTCATGGGCCGGCCTGAGAAGGAGTGGTGCCATGATGGGCCCTAGTGCCTCCTTGGCCCATCATGGTTGGGCCTCCTTGTTTCAACATGTTCTGGCCCGTGGGCCTTGGCGCCTCCTTGGCCCATCATGGTTGGTGCCTCCTTTCAACATATTCTGGCCCATGGGCCTTGGCGCCTCCTTGGCCCATCATGTTTGGTGCCTCCTTCTTTCAACATGTTTGGGCCCATTTTGATCTGGTATTGTATCGGTACTTCTCCATAATTTGTGAGCACCATGTTGACCATTTGCTGGCGTGCACGAGCTCGCGTAATTGGTCCTTCCATCATTTTCTCTTGACATGTAGGTGTCGTCATGGCTGCATCGAAGAGAGTGATGTCCTCATCATCCTCCCCTTCTTGCATTGGAGTCGTCCTCGACTCAAGCTCCTCCTCAGAACCCAAGTATAGCTTCAAATCTGCAACGTTAAATGTGGGACTAACGCCAAAGTCTGCAGGCAACTCAAACTTATATGCATTATCGTTAATCCGTTCAATTACTTTAAATGGACCATCAGCTCGTGGCATTAATTTAGTTTTTCGTAACTCAGGGAAACGATCTTTGCGCAAATGTAGCAAAACAAGATCACCAGGTTCAAATTTTAATTGTTTTCTTCCTTCACTACCAGCAAGTTTCTATTTAGCATGCATTCTTTCAATGTTCTCTTTTGTGGACTCATGCATTTTTATCATTAAATCAACACGTTGCTTAGCATCAAAATTAATCCTTTCAGAAGATGGTAGTGGCAATAGATCAATTGGAGCATGAGGCACAAAACCATATATAATCTCAAATGGGCACATCTTGGTAGTAGAATGTTTTAATCTATTGTAAGCAAACTCAACATAAGGCAAGCATTCTTCCCACATTTTAATGTTCTTTTTTGACACAGCCCTAAGCATGGTAGATAGTGTTCTATTAATAACCTCAGTTTGTCCATCAGTTTGGGGATGAAAAGTAGTTGAGAATAATAATTTATTCCCCAATTTAGCCCATAGAATTCTCCAAAAATGGCTAAGAAATTCAGCATCTCTATCTGAAACAATTGTATTTGGCACACCATGCAAGTGAACAATTTCATGAAAGAAAAGATCAGCAATATGTGTAGCATCATTAGTTTTATGGCATGGTATGAAATGAGCCATCTTAGAGAATCTATCAACCACCACAAATATACTATCCGTCCCCTTCTTAGTTCTAGGCAATCCTAAAACAAAGTCTATTGAAATGTCTTCCCAAGGTAAAGAAGGAACAGGGAGAGGCATATACAAACCATGGGGTTGAAGACGAGATTTTGCTTTCTGACAAGTTATGCAGCGAGCTACATACCTTTCAACGTCTCTTCTCATCTTGGGCCAATAAAAATGGCTAGCAAGTAAATCCTCTGTCTTTTTGACACCAAAGTGTCCCATCAAAGCACCTCCATGTGCTTCCTGCAAAAGCAACAAACGAACGGACCCAGCTGGAATGCACAGCTTGTTAGCTCTAAATGCAAATCCATCATTAATGAAAAATTTGTTCCAAGTTTTTCCTTCTTTACAATTCAACAATACATCTTTAAAATCATCATTATGCGCGTATTGTTGTTTAATCGTCTCTAATCCAATGATTTTGAAATCAAGCTGTGAAAGCATAGTACATCTTCGAGACAAAGCATCAGCAATAACATTATCTTTTCCCTGCTTGTGTTTTATGACATAAGGAAAAGATTCAATGAATTCAACCCATTTTGCATGTCTACGATTTAGTTTAGCTTGACTTCGAATATGCTTTAATGATTCATGATTAAGAGTGAATGACAAATTCTTTGGGCCATAAATAATGTTGCCATGTTTCCAAAGTTCGAACTAGAGCATATAATTCCTTATCATAAGTAAAATAGTTCAAACTAGGCCCACTCAATTTTTCACTGAAATATGCGACAGGTTTTCCTCCCTGTATGAGCACACCACCCAAGCCGATTCCACTAGCATCACATTCTAATTCAAAAGTCTTAGAAAAGTCTGGTACTTGGAATAAGGGTGCATGTGTTAACTTATCTTTTAAGGTATTGAAGGCATCTTCGTGTGCTTTACCCCAAACAAATGGCACACCCTTCTTGGTGAGTTCATTCAACGGTGCGGCGATTGTACTGAAATCCTTCACAAAGCGACGGTAGAACCCAGCAAGTCCTAGAAAACTTCGCACCTATGTGACTGTGTTAGGTGTCGGCCAACTCTGTATTGCTTCAACCTTGGCATGATCAACTTCAATCCCCTGTGGAGTAACAACATAGCTAAGAAAAGAGACTCGGTCCGTGGAAAATGTGCACTTCTCAAGGTTACCAAATAAACGCGCATCTCGTAAAGCATTAAAAACAGCACGCAAATGGTTAAGATGTTCCTCTAATGACTTACTGTAGATCAAAATGTCATCAAAATATACCACCACAAATTTTCTAATGAAAACACGCAAAACCTTGTTCATCAATCTCATGAAGGTACTAGGTGCATTAGTTAACCCAAAAGGCATTACTAACCACTCATATAGTCCGAACATAGTTTTAAATGCCATCTTCCATTCATCTCCTAACTTCATGCGAATCTGGTGGGTACCCACTACGCAAATCAACTTTAGAGAACATAATAGAGCCACTTAATTCATCAAGCATATCGTCTAACCTAGGAATAGGGTGACGATATCTAATGGTGATATTATTAATTGCTCTACAATCAACACACATGCGCCATGTTCCATCTTTCTTAGGAACTAAAATGACCGAAACAGCACAAGAACTAAGAGATTCACGTACATACCCTTTATCTAGCAATTCTTGAACTTGGTGTTGTATCCCTTTAGTTTCTTCTGGATTGGTTCTATATGGTGCTCGCTTGGGCAAAGATGCCCCTCGAATGAGATCAATTTGGTGCTCAATCCCTCGGATTGGTGGTAGCCCTGGAAGAATGTCCTTCGGGAAGACGTCAGCATACTCCTGCAAGAGGTTAGCGACGACAAGAGACAAAGAAGAAGACATATCCTGCAGTGAAAACAAAGTTTCTTTGTAAACCAAATATAGCAAGGAGAAATACTAACATCCAATTCATTCACATCAGATTTAGTCGCAAGAAAACAAGCACCTTTCAATTTAATCTCATTTTTCTTCTCAATATCAGAGTTAGATTCTTTCTTTTTAGGCTGCTCTATCCCTTTTGCTACAATCTGATTCTCACTCTTAGCATTCCCTCGAATTTTCTCTTTGCTAGCCCTAGCAATCTCATCTTTTAAAATAGCCTCAGGAGTCATAGGATGCAACACAATTTTCCTTTCTTTATGCACAAAAAAATATTGATTGGTTCTACCATGATGCATAGAGTCCTTATCATATTGCCAAGGTCTACCTAACAACACAGAACATGCTTGCATAGGTACGACATCGCAATCAACAAAGTCATGGTATGAACCAATAGCAAAATTGTACTCTCACCAACTGTGTTACCTTTAACTTACCACTGTTGTTGAACCATTGAATGTAATAAGGCTGAGGATGCGGTCTGGTGTTAAGTGAGAGCTTCTCAACCATGTCGGAGTTGCCAAGGTTATTGCAAGTTCCGCCATCAATAATCACATGGCATGCGCGTTCCTTGATAACACATTTGGTTTGGAACAAATTGTATCGTTGATTTTACTCTGCCTTGACCATTTGTATGCTCAACACACGTTGCACAATGAGACTCTCATAGCGATCTGCATGCTCAGCATCAATGTGCTCTTCTGCTTGATTAAGCTCATTTTCACTTCCTGCATGGTTAGCTACAAGCATAGCATAATTATCTTCGTCTAAATCACTAGCAGAGGAAAACTCACCATTATCCCGCACAATCAGTACCCGTTTGCTTGGACATTCACTCCTCATATGGCCATACCCTTTGCATTGATGACATTGAACATCTCTCGTTCTCCCTGTTGAAGCAACAGAAGAACTCTTGGCGGGTGTTTGGACGGGCCCCTTTAACGCCTCGGAGGGCCTAGGTGTTGGACCGGACGACGAAGGACGCGGCTTATTGTTGGGGGGAAGTCCTGTAGTTTGGCGACTCGTAGGAGCAACAGATGTACGGGAAGACCAAGTGCTAGCACGGCCTGCAGAAACGTTAATCCTGGTGTTTGCGCGTTGTCCCTGCACTTCTCTTTCAGCTTTGCAAGCAAGATGAAATAAATGAGTGATAGAATTATATTCTTTGTAATCTAGAATGTCCTGAATTTCACGGTTCAACCAACCCATGAATCTTGCCATAGAAACCTCCTCATTTTCCACTAATCCACAATGAAGCATTCCTATTTGCAACTGCTGGTAATAATCTTCTACACTTTGACTAACTTGTCTTAATTGTTGCAATTTATTTAATAGATCACGCGCATAATATGATGGAACAAATCTAGCTCGCATGATTCTTTTCAAATCATCCCAGGTTTGACCAGCATTTGGATGTTTACGGCGATACTCACTCCACCAAATCGAAGCAAAATCAGTGAATTCACTAGTAGCAGCCCTAACCCTTTTGTTCTCAGGAAATTCATGGCAAGTAAATTTTTGATCAGTTGCTAATTCCCAAGTGAGGTATGCATCAGGATCGTATTTACCATCAAAAGGTGGAATGGTGAATTTAATCTTTCCTAGTGAATCATCACGGTCACGTACCTCATGGTGCGGTGGCAAAGGACCCATGCCATGACGATTGCGATGGAGCTGACGTCGTGGACGAGCGTTTAAATCATCAACCTCGGTGTCAGCAGAATAGTCATCCTCGTTCTCACCTACTGCACTGCCCAAGGCACCATGGTTGTGGTGGTCTCGTTGAACATCAACATCATCAGCAGGAGGTGCACGCCCAAGGACATCAAGCCGCCTCAAAATCTCAGCGAGAGACGTCTCCACCGTTGCAAGCTTGTCGTTGGTGTTGATTTGAGCCACCTCCAAACCACCTAGGCACTCATTAGTAACCCGCACATCCTCATCAAGGCCTTCTGTGCGTAGCATCACTTGGCGCTCAAAGTGTTGGATGATGCCTTTGGTGCGAGGAGAATGTTGCTCGCTATTGTCTCTAGAACCTGTCATGGCTAAACAAAACAATGGAGCCAGCAATCACAGAGAATATACTCCTAGCAACTACTAGGACGTGGCTAAGTCACTCACACTCCACTTGTTTTGTCCAGTTCTCACCAATTCTTACCAAGCTTAGCAGATGGTGACCGCAACCGACAAGGCAACAACCCCTAGAAATATGGTGTATCGATGCCAATCACTAGTACCTGGTTGGTAGTAGTATTTGTGGAGCTATAGGTGGCTAAAACAATACAATGGAATGCTAGAACCGCGTTAGTCAAAACAAGCTGAGTAATCTTTCAACGACGGTACCGTGCTGGTCCTAGGCTAGATCGTACTAGAGACGCGAGCCTGGACACAAGAGAAATCACGGATCCATCTGACACGCTAAAACACAAAGCAAATAGCTAGGGCTCCTTCTCTTCTTTTTTTTTCTTTTTTTTTATAATTTTTTTGAATTTTTTTTGACCAAGGGTATAAAGGCAATTATAAGAACTTGTGTGGAATACACGAAGCACGTTCCAAGTAGAGGGGATGATTCTTGCCAATCTTTCTAATTCACAGCTTTTTTTGTGCGGCTTTTTTTTTTGCACTTGCTTTTTTCTTTTACAATTGAATTGGCAGACACCGGAAACAAAGGAAATAACCCCTCTAATCTTGGAATGTAAAACAGATCTAACTCAGTTTCCTTCCCAACCAAAACAACTTAAACTCGACCTTACGGTGATGGCAGTGGTGATGAAAAAACGTGACAAGAACTCGAAACTCTAAGGTCTTAGACACTAAGACCAGCAACTGACTTATCGATGCAACCGAAAACACAACAAGTAAAAACTAAGCAGAAATAGCGGAAGGTACAAATTGTTTTGGACAGTAGGACTAATCCCTTTTTTTTATTTTCTGGACTATAGGTAAAAAAATGCAGAATTAGAAATCTCTCACCGATCAAACTGGCGCTCTGATACCACTTGATAGAAACAACGGTCCTGATCTTTCGATGAGAAGGATAAATCTCGACTTCTGTGGAGAGTCAACATTAGCGGCCCGACTACAGCCGTCCAGGACGTTGCGCCTTAGCAACCGATACACCAACTCCAAAGGGTTATTGATCTCGCCGGTGCATGATCAACCTGACCATGAGGGTCTGGGTTCCTGTAAGCAATTGAAGAACTAGCAAGAACAAGATAACAAACAATCTGAAATTGCGAATATGAAGATTTAATTTCCAAACTGAAATTTGGAGTGTTGCAATTACGTGCGCAGGCAGTCTAATCGACACGCGTTTGCACGAACAGTAGCAAAAGCTAAACTGATTTTCAAAGCAAAACTCAAGTCTCTTAGGTGGCCTATTGCCTCTATTATATAGTGGAGGGATGTAGCCAAAAACTAAACACTAAGCAAGGTGGTACTAAACTTGTAGTCGTGCAACTTGGGCCTTCATGGGTCGGTGGAGGGAGGAAGTGGTGCCACACTTCATGGGCCGGCCTGAGAAGGAGTGGTGCCATGATGGGCCTTAGTGCCTCCTTGGCCCATCATGGTTGGGCCTCCTTGTTTCAACATGTTCTGACCCGTGGGCCTTGGTGCCTCCTTGGCCCATCATGGTTGGTGCCTCCTTTCAACATATTCTGGCCCATGGGCCTTGGCGCCTCCTTGGCCCATCATGGTTGGTGCCTCCTTCTTTCAACATGTTTGGGCCCATTTTGATCTGGTATTGTATCAACACTTCTCCATAATTTGTGAGCACCATGTTGACCATTTGTTGGCGTGCACGAGCTCACATAATTGGTCCTTTCATCATTTCCTCTTGACGTGTAGGTGTCGGCGTGGCTGCATCGAAGAGAGTGATGTCCTCATTAGGAACAGCACCTATGCAACAAAATTAACCATGGAATTCAACATCTAACCAGCACCTACACCCTAAAACAAAGATCCCCGGGGCTTACCTCTTCTTGGCGAGACACTCGATCGACGAACATCGCCTCCTCGCGGCCCGATCTCCTCTCCAAACGCCGGGGACGCCGAAATCGCCGGAATCGCCGGTTCCCCGTGGAAGGAGAGCTCCCGAATAGCGAGATCGCGTGGAGGGGAAGGCCCTAGGGCCGGCTAGAGGTGGGGAGGTGGAGGAGCAAGGTGGCGGCTAGGGGAGGCAAGGGGGGAGGCGCATGGAGGGGAGAGGGGGTGGGTGGCGGCTAGGGTTGAGGGAGAGGGGAGTGAGGCGCATGGGAAGGAGGTGGAGGCGCCCATGAAGTGTTTTTGCTGGTCCCCCCCTCATGGGCCCAAAGAACACCCCACCGACGACCCAATTGCTTCCCCCCAGGCCCAACTATCTCCCACAGGGACCAAACTCCCCCGGAGAGGCCGAAACACCCGAAAAGCCCACAAACTCGGCATAAAATCGTACCAAAATGTCGAATTCTATAATGTCACATTCTGGGGTGTCTCAAAATTTGACCGAGATTTAAACAAAACTTGGCCGGATTTGACCGTATTTGATCGAATTTTGACTGAATTGAATTCTTCACGTTATTTCCCGTGTGTGACAACCGGTAGATCATAATTCCCGCAAAATTGAAAAAACCATAAAAAAATTCATAGTGTGACAGTACTTAAAATTTCTCCTAGATCTTGGCATTTTGGACCGAAATTTCATCTATATGAATCGAAATCTCAAAAATTTTGTTTCAAAAATTACCGGATTCAAATTTTGCCTTTTGATTTTTGTTCGGATTTCGTCCAAAATACCGAGATTTTGCTGAAATTTCCTCTTTTGGTGGGTCCTGAGATGAAGCCCGAAAATAAAAATTCAAACCGTGGGACATAGACGAGTTGTTGCTAAAGTGCCATAGAACAGGAGCTACAGGAACCGGTATAGGATTTTTGCGCTATATGGACAACTCAAGAAAGTTCCTGGTTGTGTGCTACAATAACCAAGTTTGGTGCACTATAGTACCTACTCGATTATGCTACAGTACTCAGATTCGGTTTCCTTAATCAAATTGTAGTGGTTCTTGCCACTTTACATTAACATCTATTCCATTATAAAAGGGAGGCACCAAATTAATAAGATAGCTATTTTCATCTATTAAATGTTCTTCACTTGTTCATCCTCATTGCATGCACATAGAGGGGGAATTGGGCAACTTCTTCAAAAGATAGTTCTGCCTTTCCACTAGGAATGGGGAGATTAATATACTTCACTCGGTGTCTGTGAAGTTCAGCACGTGTGTGATTTTGGCGAATCGAAGAGTTGCAAGCCAATTTCATCTAGTAGTGGGGGATCAACTCATGTTCATCAAGAGAGAATTTGCATATCCAAATTCTACGCTATGAAGATTGGGTAAACCTTATATCACTTGCTCTGTAGGAGGAGTTCTATGAGGGAATGAGTTGCTAGGAGCCAAACCTTATCGATTGCCTGTGGTATGTCAATGGATTATCCACAGAAGTTTTTCATTCTACTACAGTTTTCTTAATATTAAGCCTCTGAGGCCTAATAAGTATCAAGTCAAACCTTATGGTAACATGACTATCTTTTCATTCAATAAATATAGTCATTTAATTCGTTTTCACTGTGTATGATTTTCATATTACATCTATATTGCCATTGTGTGCACTAGTGTGATCCTGAACTAGTGTATTATACATAGAGGGTCCAAATTTGCATATTTGAGCCTTGACAGCTGTCTATGTAGTGTACCCAAGATGCCGCCTTTTGATTGGCACATCACCTGCAAGCAATCGAAGAACAAGCAAGAACAAGGCAAAAGCAATCTAAAATTGCAAATATAGATGAAGTATTGAAAAGTTGGGGTTCTGATACAAAGAGCTTGTTAGGTGGCCGTTGAGCACGTCTAAAAGACTCAAAATAGTAGCAAAAGGCTAAACTATCAAATAACCAAAACCCAAGTTATTTTGAGGGACTCCCTAGCTATATATAGGAGAAATAGGAGGCCAAAATCGTGCTAGGGGCGTCCAAAACACATCCATGGCCGAGTAGGACTCCTATTCCTAGTTTGACTCGGATTTGGAAAGATGACTAAACTTGTTTTGCAGATTCCCATTGACTCGTAAGGAATTTAGACATGAGGCCGGATCCGTTGGAAAGAGGACGATGAAACCTTTCAAACCAATACTCATAGATCCCAAACACCCTTGTGGATCAAAAGTTATGGTTGTTTTAAGTTGGTGCTGTCCCGGAGGCTAAATCCGAGTTGAACTTGTGCACCGGAAGAATTGGCTTCATGCTTGACGTTTGAGAGTCCTTCTCCTTGGTTCCTGGCAATTGAATTGACATGCGTGAGCTCGAGTAATTGGCCCTTGTATTACATTGTTGGTTTCAATTGGGTTTGTAGGCATGGCCGTATCCATGGTAGTGATGTCCTTATCAGGTGAGTTTTTTTTTTCTATTGTTCCAATCAGATACACAGGGGATCCCTCAATTCATATGCTTATTTTTCTTGCAGGCACATATGCAAGGATATGACGGGCCATGCAGTTTAGGTGGAACGCATGGAGCCACACGCTGAGCAGTGGGCACATGTATTGGAAGATGTCCACCAGGAGGCTGACCCCTACAACCATGTGACGTACGATGCTTACATCAAATGGTACAGCCCATGCACATGCGCTTAAGTCGTGTGCATACAGGCCCCTCCAAGGCACATTGCTATGATGGGAGATACCTACCATACTCAGCCAGACTCCACTTTCCATCGCTCAATTAGTAAAACACCCAACATGTCTCCAAATTACAAATTCATGCATTGCTTACAATTTCTTTCATTCTAACATGTTTCCCTATCATACGAGGAGGCTGCCTCTCTCTAGTTTCACCTCGGCCTAGAGGACACATTGCAGCTCACAATGGATGAGTTAAGAGCCATAGTGGGCCGTTTACAAGAGAAGATTATATGCATCGTCCAGCTTATGTCCTATAGGGGACTCAGAGAGGACGATGTGGTACAGGGGCAGCCATGCTCTTTGGTCCACATGTAGGCCAAAGCACTATGCGCGCACAGACACGCACACCCACCTCCTCCAGACATGTCGAGGGGCTCCACTTGGCATCATACCAGTCCGAGCGCCCTCATGTTTGCAGGTAAACTTTGAGTTACTATTTGCTCCATCACATTCTCAGCATCATTTTGTGAAGGTATTTCAATTGTGCCATATGTTTGTGTTGCAGACCAGGATGCACACCAGGAGGACGACATGGACATCAAGGGAGGCGATGAGACAGAGTCAGACGACAAGTCCATGGTGGATGACTAGTTGGTTCAACCCTCACATCAGTTTATGGTGTAGTACTAGGTCCATCGCAGCTATTTGGTGCTCTAGGACCGAGCCAGTCGATCTAGCCTAACGTTGTTACTCCACTACCACCGGTCTGTCCATCTAGGACACGCCAGTCACCTGACCATTGGACGTACCCATTAGGACATGTCCATCATGAGGTAAATAATGGGGTCATGAGAGGGGTTGCACCACGGAAGAACTGCGGGTAGGCTTGTTAGTTTGTGCGATTATTTTACCCATTTATTATTCCTAGACAACTATATGTACATGCCAGTGTTCTAGTTTTTTTTTGTTACTACTCCATGTTTTCATTGGCTCATGTTAACAAATTGCAACGAATACCTATTCAAAAACAATATTACTCACAACAGAATTGAACTATGCCATTATCAAACAAAGGTCACAATACACTAGCACATATTTTCCATGTGAGATGACAACACACTACAACTTATTCTTTCCGACTGAGGTGATAACACACTAGCATGTACTATCCATGCGGGGTGACAACACAGTACAACCTGTTCTTTCGGATCGAGGAGAGCACACTACCACCTTTTTTTGGTAGACTAGACAAGTCACTGGAACAATGGACCGACCTTACCACACCTTCTAGGTAGCACAATTTATTTGTGCTAAGTCTGTCACCCATATCGAATAAGGCCTATAAGTAGTCATGCGCAAATACCCTTGCACCTTGAACTAAATACTTCTTTCCCAACATGATAGACAAAGCTGGAACCTCAAGGAGTGGGAGGAGAAGACAGGGAGGGACAGGGTTTCGAGCGCACAACCCTTCCATCAAGAACACCCACATCTATGATCTCCTTAACCCCGATCCATCCAGCCCTGGCCTTTCCCTCAAAACTAGAGAGTCCTACACACCTAGAAATCCCCTTCGTGAATACGCATACCTCCCTGAGCACTTGCCACAATGTAAGCACAACCTCGATGAGGAAGTCTAGGTTTGTAACGACCACTTGAACCCAGAGCGGCCCTTTTTTATGCCTTCTATTGATGGTAAGTACTTCCTTTCTACCAATTCTTTTTTAGAATATGTGTCAAATTGCTAGATATTGAATGGAGGGGCCATATAAATGGACCATAGCCATCCAAGTTAGTAGTCTAGAGACTCCAATGTAGTGTCTTGCATATTGAGTCCAAGGGCACTCACGAGCTTCAAATTGGGATTTTGAGAGTGAGAGTAGATCACGCCTATATGTGCAACATTCCTAGATGAATGATCTTGCTGAGTTCAAGTGACATCTTTGGGCTTATTACTCTTGGAATTCAGTGATTCTTAGATGGCATGGATGCGTGCTCTTGGTGACTTTCGAAGGAGTAACTTGTTTAAGGCACCGAGAGGATTGTGAAGGTTTGAAGTCCACCTATGCGAAGAGGAGGACTACCATGAGTTGATTGCTTGAATCTTTGCATATGTTTAAACAAGAGCTAAACTCTTGTGAGAGTGCTTCAACAAAGATTAGGGGAGATCACCGAATTGGGATACCCTAATAAAAAAATTCAGATGTCTTGTGTTTCTTTTATGTTTTCGTATTTACTACTATATCTTTCAATCACTAGATCACTAGATTTGTGTAGGAGTTATTTGGCTATACTAGAAACCTTAGGTTGGACTAAAAATCTTTAATTCAGTCACTAGCAAAAAAAATCTCAATTGGCCCCTCTCTATACATTCGATCCACTCCAGTATTATTATATTTTTATTAACTTTTAGTCATGTATCATTAGAAAAAATTAATGGTCAAAGATATGTGCCAAAGACAGTGTCAATATTATCTAACACTACTAGTAAAAAAGAATTGAAGTAAGAATTTCCCAAATTTTCTTCTGGATAATCTTTCCCGTAAAAATGTTGTACTATACGTTTTGATCTTCTAAGCATTAGTATTGTCGTCCACTAAAAAAATAACACAGAACCACCGTCTTTCCGGGTGTCAACGTAAGCTCCCACTGTTTGGGTGATCAGGGAGTTCGATTTTGATAGGATTTAGCTCAAATTTGAACTAAAATTTAGCTTAAATCCTCCTAATCGGCCAGAAGAAAACAGATCGCGATGGAGAAATTAACCACATCAAACAGATGGTTCCCCTCAGTGTTGTGAACTCTGCATGAACATGGTACGGATAGACTAGAAGAGACCGTGTACACGAAGAGCAACGTGATCTGGAAGGCACCGGTCATTACTAGCTAGCTAGCTAGCTTGTACGGCTGGTATATTTAGGAATAGTAGAAAGAAAAGTTTGGAATAGACTTGCTACCTGTGCTCGTCAAGTTTATCCCAAGGATTATTAAATTAGTGTGACGTGCAACAGTGTATAAAGATCGATCTAACATTGTATAAAGATCGATCTAATTCAATTCATTTCACCGACATTTATCCTTCACGTAACGTAACAGTGTGCATATATACGAACGACTGCATGAACATGATCGAGCGTTTAGCGAGTTAAGGATGTGTACATTTAGAACACTGTAATCAATGGCGAAATTAGGGCTGTAAGTGGGATGTAATATAGATTGATTGTACATTGTCCACATTGACCACAAATATTTATGCGGAATATTGCGACAACCCGAAAAAGGTTTATGCGGGTAATGCGGCGCCCACAAAACCCACAAAAAGAAAAAATGATATAGAAATCTATCAGGTTTCAATGTTCAGAAGAAAAACCATGTTTAGCATGCAAGTTAATTGGAGTTCCGATTCATCAAAATCAAGAATACAAACAATGATCGCTATACAAGATGAAGGTAATAGAAAATAAATAATGTCCTTGGCCTTTTCTTCATTCTTGTTTTCATAAAAAATTACCTCTCATATTGATTATAGATACATCTCAGCAGTCATCACCACATCCATATCCTCTGTTGGCGTGTTCTTTTGATGAGAAGAGCCTGAAACATTGAAAAGTTAGAAATCGACAAATGATTATTATCAAGTAAACTAAAAAGTTAGAAGCAATTAAAAAAGAGCTTACTAGTTGCTTTAGGCCAATCTTGAAGACAAATCAAAACATTTCCCTAAGTCGAGTGCGGCGTTAGAGCGGGAGGGGAGGAAGACAAGGAGGGAATAGGTAAAGGAGAGGCGGTACCTCCGGTAGCGTCGAGAGGAGAGGCGGGCAGTAGCGGGCCTGGGCGAGGCGGGCGGCAGCAGCGTGTGGCCGGCGTGTGAGGATTCTTTCGCTCTTCGTGTGACCGGCGACCCGGCGTGGGGGAGGCGGGCGACATCCTCTTGTGGCCATTCTAGACTCGGTTGAGGAGGAACAATGCGGGCGCGATGCGGACAAGATATGGGCTACGTGTGACGGCCGCAAAACCCGCAAGCGCCATAAAAGTGGGTTGTAGGCGTCCGCTTTAGGTTTTATGCGGACTAAATTAAGTGGGTTGGCGGACATCTCGCATCCACTTTCATCCCTAGGCGAAACCAGGATTAAAATAGAGGATGGACTTATAATACTAAACTAAATTGGCATAAACATAGTGTTATATTCTCATGCAATCAAATTCGTATATAAATAGAAGATAAGTAAAACAAAAAAAGGGGAGAAATACAATGAACATACCCTGCTAATGGAAAGCATATCCCAAACATATAAATATCTATCCGCTCTGTCATCTGTGTATCAAAATTAGAAAAATTAGTGATATAATAGTAAAATGTAAATTATCATGTACATACAAAATAAACGAAACATACTACTAAGGCCGGTGCTAGATTGAATTCTAGTCGAAGTTTCTTTTGTTGAGTTGTACTCTCATCGGTGGGAAAATATTACTTGAATTGCCTGTGCAATAGTTATACAAAGTTCATTTCTCCACTATTCTAAATGTACAAACGAATTGTAAAATTCATCATTACACAAAATACAACTAGATAGTCTATAATATTATTGTTTAATTGTCTATGCAATACAAAATCAAATCAACTACAGTAAGCTGTAAAGATTAACTAAGACAATTAGAAAAGGCATTAAATAGAAAGAATCAAGTAAACACAGGTAGACCAGTCGGTTCGGGAATTTTTTTTTAAATAATACTTTTTTTAAATCAAATTGCGTTTTTAATATACGGAATAAAAAATTTGCAAAAATAATATGCCGTCGCCAAACGGCATGGCGAATACCCTATTTTCGCCGAACCGTGTGGCGAATACCCTATTTTCGCCACACGGTTCGGCGACAATACCCTAACCCATGGTTCTGAACAATTAATAGCGCAATTAGCCTATTTTCGCCGAACCGTGTGGCGAAAATAGGGTATTCGCCAGACGGTACGGCGAAAATAGGGTGTTCGCCATGCCGTTTGGCGACGGCATATTATTTTTGCAAATTTTTTATTCCGTATATTAAAAACGCAATTTGATTTAAAAAAAGTATTATTTAAAAAAAAAATTCGTCGGTTCGGTCCCTTCCCCTCCATGGCTCCACCACTAAATTTTAACGTGTATATAATAAAATGAATGAATCAATTTTACATATTTGTCATCCTATGAGAAGCTGTGACAAGAAGAGCATTAACATATGAAACCATTGGATATTTTAAAGTGTTATCACTGGCCGCTGGCCACGCCAGGGTAAGATTAAAACAATACCTACTATAGGGATCATGTTGGATTAACCTAAAGAAACAAAGCAATCCTAGCTATTAGCTATGCAACAATTACATATACACGGAGACGACGATTCAAACATTGCAAATGCATGAGCACACAAAATAAATTATATTTGCATGTAGCTTACGTAAAGAAAATATTTTTTAATAATACTTTTTTTATTCAAATTTAAAAAATATACCTCGATTTTTTTTTTCAAAAATATACTTATGTTGTCTGTTCAGTGGGCAAGAGCAAAATATCGCCCACTGAAATAGCGACAGAGGAATGTGCCGCCATTTCAACGGGCAACAGACTGAAAATAGGTCTTTGTCACCACATGATTGGGCGACAGAGATATGTCGCCAACTGAAATTGCAAAGCCCTGCGCTTGGATGAACGCCTCCATCTTAACCTTCCAAAACTGAAAATCAACACCATCGAACACACACGGTTTTGTCGAATAGCGAACCATTAATCTAATCATCGGTTAAGATAGATTAGAAAGGCCTCGCTCTGATACCACTTGTAGGATCGAAATATATGAATATGGCAATCAGAGAGGGGGTGAATGATTGTGTGGAAGTTAAAATAAAATTTTTGATGATTATCAAAACACCCCAAAAAACATTATAAAAAGATTGCTTCGGTTTAAAAAAAAAACAGATTGACAAATGTTCACTAAATTGCAAATACCTGAAGATCCAACTATACCTCGATTTTTTTTTTCAAAAATATACTTATGTTGTCTGTTCAGTGGGCAAGAGCAAAATATCGCCCACTGAAATAGCGACAGAGGAATGTGCCGCCATTTCAACGGGCAACAGACTGAAAATAGGTCTTTGTCACCACATGATTGGGCGACAGAGATATGTCGCCAACTGAAATTGCAAAGCCCTGCGCTTGGATGAACGCCTCCATCTTAACCTTCCAAAACTGAAAATCAACACCATCGAACACACACGGTTTTGTCGAATAGCGAACCATTAATCTAATCATCGGTTAAGATAGATTAGAAAGGCCTCGCTCTGATACCACTTGTAGGATCAAAATATATGAATATGGCAATCAGAGAGGGGGTGAATGATTGTGTGGAAGTTAAAATAAAAT
Source organism: Rhipidocladum racemiflorum (assembly GCA_036346355.1). Lineage (NCBI taxonomy): Eukaryota > Viridiplantae > Streptophyta > Magnoliopsida > Poales > Poaceae > Rhipidocladum > Rhipidocladum racemiflorum. The sequence continues at coordinate 14,764,289 of CM070584.1, forward strand.
TTTTGATGATTATCAAAACACCCCAAAAAACATTATAAAAAGATTGCTTCGGTTTAAAAAAAAAAACAGATTGACAAATGTTCACTAAATTGCAAATACCTGAAGATCCAACCGTCGGATTGACGCGAAATTAATACTGCAAAAACTAGATTCAATTTATAAACTAATCCAACAAGAATCAACTCAATCGGATCTATGGATCAAAAGTTATAAGCTCTGCAAGTTGACTGTCGAAATCGACTAGTTCGGACCGATCTTTTCTTGGTATTCAAGTTCGGAACGCTCCAAAGTAATTTTGGACCGCTCCGATCTGAGTTCAGACCAGTCCGATCAGGATCGTCAAGTTCGGACAAGTCCGAACTTGATGATATCGGCTTTGTAGATGTATTCTGTAAAACTTGATTTCTCAAAGATCTAGCCGTCGGATTGACCTGAAATTTTAACACAAGAAACTAGATTCCAATACTGTAGGATCGAAGTATACGAATATAGCAATCAGAGGGGGGGTGAATGATTATGCGGAAGCTAAAACAAAATTTTCGATCTACTGGAAGAACACCCCAACTCGGATTCAAAAGATTGCCTCGTAATCAACAAAAACAGATTGACAGACGCTTGATAAAATGAGAATTCCCGGAGATCCAACCGTCGAAACGATCTGAAATTTGGACACAAGAAACTAGATTCCAATACAAATCAAACCCAAAAAGAATCAGCTCGGTCGGACTTATGGATCAAAAGTTATGAGCTTCGCAAGCTTGCTGATCCAGAACTTGACGAGAATTGATCTAACGTAAACTTGAAAGTTTTAACAGAACCGACAAAAGTTTAATCAACTAGACTTTGAGGAACTCTAAATCAATACCCTAGAAAGGTTTTTGATGGATCAAATCAAGATGACACTCAAGGATCAAAAACCAATCTAGATTTAGAGCAAGCAAGCAAACAAGAACCAAGACAGAAAAACACTGTAGCAACGTGGTTACTGTAGCACGCAAAAATCTTGGAAGAATTGATCTTTATTTCTTTTGTCTAAAGTACTCTCATCAAAAGAGTACAAACCCTAAAACTTGCTCAAGGCTTGATGCGCTCAGCTCTGCTTGGTGCCCTTTCAACAGGAGACAACCCCTCCTATTTAAAGGACCAACCCAGAATACGATTCCTATTCCCTAGAAGGAATCTGTATCCAACACAACTCTACTTGGCCCAACCTGGCCGAGTACAACTCTTGCACGCGTATGGCAACCCTACCATACTCACGTGACTAACACTTTGCACGCGTATGGCCACCTGCCATACTCACGTGACTAACACTTTGCACGCGAATGACCTCCTGCCATTCTCACGTGACTAACCATTCTTCCTGCGCACCCCTCTCTTAGCCCGAACGCCCCGCATGTCATCCTTGACCACCAAGACCTCGGTTCCTCCCTGAACCTAGTCCCGAACCTCAGTTCCTCCATGAACCTAGTTCTAGTCCTGTCATCGACCATATTCGTCTTCGAGCAGTACCTGCACATGAACAAACCACAAAACAAATCCGAGCACAAGTCCACGACTTGACTCAAGGTCAATCCATGCAACTACTCACATGAGCATTGCATAAAGTCCACTTCAAAACATGCATCATGAAATCATCTCAAATTTCATAATTTCAAATTCAAACCATTTCAATTTTGCTCAAAACCGCCAAAAGCATGTGTATGACAGACCAAAAAATTTGGTTTGTCATACATGGGAAAAACGAGGTCGCCAAAAGCATGTGTATGATGAGACCAAAAATTTGGTTTGTCATACATGGGAAAAACGAGGTCGCTAGCATGTGTATGACAGACCAAAAAATTTGGTTTGTCATACATGGGAAAAACGAGTTCGCCAAAAGCATGTGTATGACAGACCAAAAAATTTGGTTTGTCATACATGGGAAAAACGAGTTCGCCAAAAGCATGTGTATGATAGACCAAAAAATTTGGTTTGTCATACAAGGGAAAAACGCGATTTCTTGAACAAGCGTAAAAGCAGCAAAATCACGTTTATAACAGACCAAAAAGTTTGGTCCGTCATACATGCGAAACTCACTGTTTTTGGATGTTTGGTCTGGCGCAAAAGCAAAGTCTCTGTTTTTTGGATGTTTGAATGTTTGGCCCTTTATGCAAGCAATTTTGCAAGATTAAACCTAATCAATTTTTCAGCACATTATCAAGCCAATTTTTCATCACATGATTCACAATCTCCCCCTTGATGAAAACATTGGCAACACCACTTAGAATTGAACATTTGGCATTCACTTTACAAAAGATTTTGAAATCCAAAGGATCAAAGACCAAAGTAAGAAAACACAGAATTCCCCCTTTGACCAAAAAGTAAAACAAAATCTCCCCCTGAGAAGGAAAATGTGTGTGAATGTGCAATGTGCCCAAAAATTCCAAAATTCTCCAAACTTCTCCCAAAATTCTCAAATCTCCAAACACAACTCCCCCTTTTTCTTCTCCCCCTTTTTCCTTAATCTTTTCAATGATTCCCAAATTTCTCCCCCTTTGACAATGGATTCATCAAGAGTACAAAAGAGAGAATTTGTTCAAAATTTTTCTTGTAGCAATGATTTCACAAGAAGAAACAAGGGAGTGCCAAGATAGAAAAAGATGAGCTCATTCGATCATATAACCTTATATATCACATAATATGCAAAATACATGATCTTGATGTGATTTTAACAGGTTAGGGAATGACATGCATCTCAATCTCAAATCTGTCAACTATAGCCAAGTACTAAGTAAGACCTTTAGTAGAAAAACAAGGACTCAAAAATTGAAGCAACTAACAAATCAGGGCGAGCAAGTGGTTTCAACTTCAATCTAGTAGACCAAGTTTAATCTTTTAAACAATAAACTGCATGTGGCATGCTTGAAGCATACTTCTTTTATTTCCTTGGAGTGGCATGCTTGAAGCATACATCTTGTCATTTGAGGGAATGGCATGCTTGAAGCATACATCTTATCTTTTAAGGAAAGCATGCCTGAAGCATACAACTTGAAGCTTTTTGCTTTTAACAATCCTTTTTATTGATTCCCTTTTTCTTTTCTTTTTCTTTGATTGTAAACATGCACAAAATGATTAAAAAGTCTTATGGAAGAGTAAAGCTGAAAACACACTTGCTTCATAGCCCAAATTTGTCAAGAGTATTCAATATCAAGCCTAGAAGAATGAGATATCACAGAGTATTTAGCTATAGGCAATCAGATCAGGGAATTCCGCAATGTCATTTTTAGTTCAAGTGAGACAATTTAGATTATCATATATTAGCTCAATTACATAGTATATAAAGAAATATGATAAAGTGAGCTTATCAAGTGAAAGAACTTGGCAAAGAAACTCCCCCTCAAAACAATCCCATTGGATGAACAATTCCAAGTTCTCCCCGAATAAAGGCAAAACGAGAAGAAGACAAAGGTTTTGTGAAAATATCTGCCAGTTGATGTTCAGTATCCACATGATGAAGCACAATGTTGCCTTTTTCAACATGATCTCTAAGAAAGTGAAATCTGATGTCAATATGTTTTGTTCTTGAATGTTGCACAGGGTTCTTAGCAATGCAAATTGCACTAGTGTTATCACACAGAAGAGGAACACTATCCAAAATAACCCCATAATCTTTAAGTGTAGCTACTATCCAAAGAATTTGAGAACAACAACTAGCAGCAGCCACATATTCAGATTCAGCAGCTTGATTGTGCAAATGTAAGATTGCTTTCTAGATGACCATGCAATGAGAGAATTTCCCAAGAAGTGACATGAACCAGAAGTGCTCTTCCTATCAATTCTACATCCTCTAAAATCAGCATCGAAAAGATCTCAAACTAATGCATGAGGAAGCAGAAAGCCAAATGCCAAAATCTTGAGTTCCATGAAGATACCTGAAAATCCTTTTGACAGCTTGTCGATGTGAAGCACGTGGGGAAGCTTGAAAACGAGCACACAAGCACACAAAGAAATTGTATATCCGGCCTTGATGCGTTGAGGTACAAAAGTGAACCTATCATGCTTCTATATTCCTTTTGATCAACCGGCTCACCATCTTCATCAGGGTCAAGTGCGCAAGTGCTCTCCATAGGTGTCATGATCGGCTTGTCGCTTTCCATCCCAAAACGATGTAGCAAGTCTCTTGTATATTTGCTTTGATGCACAAAAGTACCATCCTTCGTTTGCTTGATTTGAAATCCCAAAAAGTATGTCAACTCACCCATCATACTCATCTCAAACTCCTTCCTCATTGTTTCTCAAAACTCGCACACTAAAACATGAGATGAACCACCAAAGATAATATCATCAACATAAATCTGAACGAATAGTTGATCATTGCCTTGCTTGAGTAAAAAGAGAGTTTTGTCAACCTTTCCCATTAAAAAGCCCTTTTCAAGTAAAAAGGTTTTTAGCCTATCATACCATGCTCTAGGGGCTTATTTCAAACCATACAAAGCTTTTGATAATTTGAACACATGATTTGGAAACTTTGGATTTTCAAAACCAGGTGGTTGCTTGACATAAACCTCCTCATTTATGTAGCCATTAAGAAAAGCACTTTTCACATCCATTTGATACAATTTGAAACCTTTGGATGCAGCAAAAGCTAAAAGGATTCTAATGGCTTCAATTCTAGCAACAGGAGCAAAGGTTTCATCAAAATCTAAGCCTTCAATTTGAGTGTAACCTTGAGCAACCAATCTAGCCTTGTTTCTAACAACAACACCATCCTCACTTTGTTTATTTTTGAAAACCCATCTAGTTCCAATAACATTAAAATCTGGAGGTGGTGAGACAAGTTTCCAAACTTTATTTCGTTCAAAATTCTCTAATTCTTCATGCATGGCATTGATCCAAGATTCGGCTCGAGATAATGCATGAGATATATCTTTGGGTTCAAAAGAAGCAACTAAAGCGAGAATGAGTATGAGTGTCGAATGAATAAACCTGGATCGAGTGACTCTCTCATTTAGGTCTCCAATCATTTGTACAGATGGATGCATTTTCTGAATGTGCAAGGGAGCATTGGCTTTTGAGACTTCTCCTTCTCCTTCTTCATTTTCAGCATGTACAGATGATGTTGTAGCTTGAGGATGGTTAGCTGTAGGTGATGTAGTAGTAGGTGCCAAAGGTGCTTCAGCTTGTTGTGCATTAGAAAGAGTCAAGACCTCATCTTCAACATCATCATTATCTTCAAAGATTTTCTCCCCCTGAACATATGCGCCAGACTGCATTGCTTGGACTAGTGCCTGGACTAGCCTCATCAAAAGTAACTTCACAAGTTTCCACAATTTTGTTAGTCTCCAAAACAAGCACACGATAGCCACGAGTATGAGCAGGATATCCAAGAAAAATGCCATCAGTTGATCTAGTTTCAAATTTATCAAGATTTCCATATTTCAAGACAAAACATTTGCATCCAAAAACTCGAAAGTGAGAAACAGAAGGTCTATGTCCAAACCGAAGCTCATATGGAGTCTTACCCAATTTTGATCTCGTAAACACACGGTTTGAAACATAACAAGCGCTTGAAATCGCTTCAGCCCAAAAATTTCGAGGAGAGTGATGCTCATCTAGCATAGTTCTAGCCATTTCAACTAACGTTCTATTTTTCCTTTCAACTACACCATTTTGTTGAGGCACTCTAGGAGATGAAAATTGATGATCAATTCCTTTTTCAGCACAAAAGAGATCAAAGGAAGCATTTTTGAATTCAGTTCCATTATCACTTCTAATAGCCTTGAGAGCTCCTGGATGGTCAACAAAAAGCCTAAGAACAAGACTTCTAAAATGACTAAAAGCCTCATCCTTAGATGCCATAAAATACACCCAAGAGTATCTAGAAAAATCATCAACAATCACAAGCACATACCGTTTGCCTCCAAAGGATTGAACTCGAGATGGTCCAATCAGATCAAGATGTAGAAGCTGTCCTGGAGCGTTTGTCATCACCATGGTAAGAGGTGGATGTGAACCTGCAATCATCTTACCATGTCTACAAGAAGAACATACTAGATTGCTATCACCCTTAAGCTTAGGCAAGCCACGTATAAGATCTAAACCACTTACACGCGTAAGATGATCAAAACCAACATGACCAAGTCTACGATGCCAAAAGAATAAATCTTTAGAAACATTGGCAATTAGACACCTATGCTTAAAAGAAGGTGATGCATCAAAATCAGCTTTAAAGACTCTTCCAAAACGAGAAATTTTGAACACAAGATCACCTGAAGCATCTAGCACTTTGCATTCATTTTTCTTAAAGCTTATCTCAAGATCTTCATCAAGCATTTGTGAGATGAGAAAGCAAGTTATATTTCAAATTTTCAACAAGAGCCACATCTTTGAACATAAACTTGTCACTTACCTTTATTGTACCTTTTGCCACAACAGAAGAGGAAGAAGCATCTCCAAAAGTAACACTTTCGGACGAGATGCACGAGTGAGGAGGAGAACCAATTCTTATCACCGGACATGTGGCGTGAGCATCCTAATCCACTAGCCATATGTTCTCCTTCCTCGCGAGAAGCCTACATAGCAAAACATGTCGAGGTCTCGATCGGGTTAGGAATGAGATTTTTGGGAATCCAAAGATCGAGACACACGACGCACAACAAGAGGGTACAACACGATAATTTTTATGCACAAAATCAGATTTGCCTTTTCCCATGTTTCTAGGAATGTAAGGTGTTTTCATCACTCTAAGCGCATAAAAATGTGCTTTGCTGAAATTTGACCTAGCCTTAGTTCTTTCCTTCTTTTCTTTGTTTGGCTAGTCTAAAGCAAAAATCTACTAAGTGTCCATCTCTACCACAATGAGTGCAAGTGTACTTGACATGATGTTTAGCTTTAACAAGAAAAGCACATTTTGCATTCATCATAGTAGAAGATAAAACCAAAGCAGATTGAAAAGCAATTTTCTTAGGCTCATTAGATAACTCAATTTTGCAAGGAGCCCGAACAACAAAGCGAGGTTTAATTTCATATGTGGCATAAGGATCAAAACCTAAACCTCTCTTGTTTGTGCTAACCTTAGATTGATCCAAAATAATGTTCAACTTTTTCTTGCCATTAGTGAAACGTTCCAAAGAATTTTGCAAGTAATCAACTTTCTTAGCAAGAGTTAAACAATTATTGCAAGGAATATTGACCTTCCCTTTCTGCTTACGACAAGTAGAGCATGAAAGAACCTCATGAGTAAGCAGATTATCACCAATTGAGAAACCCTAGCATTTGCATCTTTCAATTTTAATTCAAGAGTTGAGCATTTAGAACAAGAAGTTAAACCATGCAAATCATCAGTGGAACAGCTAGCATGTTTAACATGTTTCTCATTTTTCTCATTTAGATGCAACAGAAGAGCGTGTTCTTTCCTAAGCAAGGTGAGCTCATTGTAAATTAAGTCACATGATTTACAAGTATCATCATCAGGGATCAATGTCTTAAGTCTAGCAATTTCAGCATTCAATGACTTCACAAGAATATCATGTTTCTTAATTTTTCTATCACGTTTGTCAAGTAATTTTCCAAGACGGGCAACAACATTGGCTAATTCATCATAAGAAGGATCTACCTCATTGAAGTCGCTGTCATTGCCGTCCTCGGTGAAGCTATCCTTGCTGCTTGCCATGAGACACAATCCCATCAAATCATGCTTGCTTGGAGTTGCATCATCTTCGCTGCTCTCCGAGTCCACATCGCTCAAATTGACTTGTTCAAGAGTAGAAAGAACTCGGTGAACCACCTTGCGGTTGATGAAGCTCTTCTTCTTCCTATCATTTGACGAGAACCTTTTCTTCTCATTCCTTCTGTCGTTGTCCTTCTCCTCCTTTGATGTTTTTCCTGCAAGCTTAGGACAATTTGTGCGAATATGGTTGAGGTCACCACACTCATAGCATCTTGGAGGACCACCTCTCTTTCTCATTCTCACGTTCTGCAAGGCTTTGTTAAAGCGAGAAGAGAGTATCGCTGTGATCTTCTTCAGAAACTCTTCAAGTTGCTCATCTGTTAAAGAAGTCATGGAAGACAAGGCAAAGCTAGAAGAAGAATTTGCATTTGACATGTTAGGGTTAGAGATCAAAGCAATTGATTTAATATTCCCTTTCTGGCAAGAACATCTAATTCATGAGTTTTCGCTTAGAATAAAGAACATCTAATGTAAGTGTGCTCATGACAAGAGATTCCTGTATAGATGTTACTTTCATCTCCCACACCGACATGTCCAAAGCACTAAGCAATTGTCGAGCATTTACAGCATCGCAGTAGCTAACTCCAACAAAGACGTAGATTGCTAAGAATTTTATTGAAACGCAAAGAAGTCATCTACAGATTCACTAGGTTTCATCTCAAAACGCATGTATTCCTTTTTGTAAATATCTTGGCGAACCTCTTTGACAAGTTAGAACCCTCATGGTAATCACAAAGAGATTTCCATACCTCATATGCGGATCGAAGATGAACCACGCGGTCGAAGTCACTTCTTCCCAATCCTTGGATGATCAAGTTGCGTGCCTTGTCGCTTGCTTCAACATGTGCGCGACATGGCGTCGTTTACGTTGTCGTTTGCAGGAACTTCGTATGGCTTGTAGACCTTCTCCCAAATTGCGAAGCCCTGCGCCTGGATGAACGCCTCCATCTTGGCCTTCCAAAACTGAAAATCAACACCATCGAACACACATGGTTTTGTCGAATAACGATCCATTGATCTAATCACCGGTTAAGATAGATTATAAAAACCTCGCTCTGATACCACTTGTAGGATCGAAGTATACGAATATAGCAATCAGAGGGGGGGTGAATGATTATGCGGAAGCTAAAACAAAATTTTCGATCTACTGGAAGAACACCCCAACTCGGATTCAAAAGATTGCCTCGTAATCAACAAAAACAGATTGACAGATGCTTGGTAAAATGCGAATTCCTGGAGATCCAACCGTTGAAACGATCTGAAATTTGGACACAAGAAACTAGATTCCAATACGAATCAAACCCAAAAAGAATCAGCTCGATCGGACTTATGGATCAAAAGTTATGAGCTTCGTAAGCTTGCTGATCCAGAACTTGACGAGAATTGATCTAACGTAAACTTGAAAGTTTTAACAGAACCGACAAAAGTTTAATCAACTAGACCTTGAGGAACTCTAAATCAATACCCTAGAAAGGTTTTTGATGGATCAAATCAAGATGACACTCAAGGATCAAAAACCAATCTAGATTTAGAGCAAGCAAGCAAACAAGAACCAAGACAGAAAAACATCAGAGCAACGTGGTTACTGTAGCACGCAAAAATCTTAGAAGAATTGATCTTTATTTCTTTTGTCTAAAGTACTCTCATCAAAAGAGTACAAACCCTAAAACTTGCTCAAGGCTTGATGCGCTCAGCTCTGCTTGGTGCCCTTTCAACAGAGACAACCCTCCTATTTAAAGGACCAACCTGCATCACGATTCCTATTCCCTAGAAGGAATCCGTATCCAACACAACTCTACTTGGCCCAACCTGGCCGAGTACAACTCTTGCACGCGTATGGCAACCCTACCATACTCACGTGACTAACACTTTGCACGCGTATGGCCACCTGCCATACTCACGTGACTAACACTTTGCACGCGAATGACCTCCTGCCATTCTCACGTGACTAACCATTCTTCATGTGCACCACTCTCTTAGCCCGAACGTCCCGCATGACATCCTTGACCACCAAGACCTCAGTTCCTCCTGAACCTAGTCCCGAACCTCAGTTCCTCCATGAACCTAGTTCTAGTCCTGTCATCGACCATATTCGTCTTCGAGCAGTACCTGCACATGAACAAACCACAAAACAAATCCGAGCACAAGTCCACGACTTGACTCAAGGTCAATCCATGCAACTACTCACATGAGCATTGCATAAAGTCCACTTCAAAACATGCATCATGAAATCATCTCAAATTTCATAATTTCAAATTCAAACCATTTCAATTTTGCTCAAAACCGCCAAAAGCATGTGTATGACAGACCAAAAAATTTGGTTTGTCATACATGGGAAAAAACGAGGTCGCCAAAAGCATGTGTATGACAGACCAAAAAATTTGGTTTGTCATACATGGGAAAAACGAGGTCGCCAAAAGCATGTGTATGACAGACCAAAAAATTTGGTTTGTCATACATGGGAAAAACGAGTTCGCCAAAAGCATGTGTATCATACATGGGAAAAACGAGTTCGCCAAAAGCATGTGTATGACAGACCAAAAAATTCGGTTTGTCATACATGGGAAAAAACACGATTTCTTGAACAAGCGTAAAAGCATCAAAATCACGTTTATGACAGACCAAAAAGTTTGGTCCATCATACATGCGAAACTCACTGTTTTTGGATGTTTGGTCTGGCGCAAAAGCAAAGTCTCTGTTTTTTGGATGTTTGAATGTTTGGCCCTTTATGCAAGCAATTTTGCAAGATTAAATCTAATCAATTTTTCAGCACATTATCAAGCCAATTTTTCATCACATGATTCACAAATACAAATCAAAAAAAGAAGCATCAACTCGATCGGACTTAAATTTCAAAAGTTATAAACCTTGCAAGTTTGCTATAACAGAATATGATAAGAATTGATCTAACCAAAACTTGTAGATTAAGCAAGAACGACAAAAGATTAATCAACTAAACTTTGAGGAACCCTAAATCAATACCCTAGAAAGGTTTTTTATGCATCAAATCAAGATGAAACTCAAGGAACAAAAACCAATCTAGAAACAGAACAAGCATGCAACAAGAATCAAACAGGGAATACTGTAGCAACGTGGTTACTGTAGCACGCAAGAATCTGAAAGAATTGATCTTTATTTATTTTGTCTAAAGTACTCCCACACAAGAGTACAAACCCTAAAAAATTGCGCTCTGCTTTCTGCCTGGCGCAATGCACTAAAATCCCATGCTTAAACAGGAGACAACCCCTCCTATTTAAACAGAGCAAACACAGAGTCCGAATACAACTCCAACTCCAAACATGAAAGGAGTCTGTATTCAACACAACTCAACTTGGCCCAACCAGGCCAAATACAATCCTTGCACGCGTATGGCCACCCTGCCATACTCACGTGACTGACAAAACTTCATTTGCACCGTTCTCTAGCCCGAACGTCCCGCATGACATCCTTGACCACTAGGACCTCGATTCCTCCAGAACCTAGCCCAGAACCTTAGTTCCCCCATGAACCTAGTTCCGGTCCCATCATCGACCACATTCGCCTTCGAGCAACACCTACACATGAACAAACCACAAAACAATTGCAAGCACAAGTCCACGACTTGACTCAACATTAGTCCATGCAACTCCTCACACGAGCATTGCATCAGATCAAAACATGCACCATGAAATCCACACGAATGTCATTATCATCAAAACAAACCAAAACCACTTTGATTCAAACACAGAAATTTTTCCCGAGAAAACAAACCGTTCATGTTCACGTTGGACCGAACACACTAGTCCGGCGCACACAAGGAAATTAACCCCTTAGAAAAATGTTCACGCCGGACCGGCAACTCTGGTCCGGCGTACACATGAAAACAACTCTAGTTGGTCCGGCGCTAAAGTATCCAATTTACATTCACGGCATGTCAATGTTTGGTATCGGCAATGAATGTGGGGGTGTGTATTTGTGGGGTTAGGCGCTAGAACGGGAACTTGATGGTAACACTAGACAAAGGTTTAAACAGGTTTAGGCCCTCTGCGGTGGAGGTAAAACCCTAGTCCTATGTTCTGGGATTGTCTTTCGTTATTCTTGTTGTTGTCCCTATATCTCTCTTATATAAAGGGAGAGATAGTAGGGTCCGACTTGGTTACAACGGGGGGAATCCGAGTTGGTTACAAACCTGCGGATCGTGTCCTTCCTTATCGGGGACAGTATCCTTTTCGGTTACAATCGTATTTTACAAGGGGATGATCACCTTCTGTTACTCCTTGCGGTTCACGGCGGGGTGATTTGCATGGCACTGGGAACGCTTGCCTGGTTCCACTTGTCTCTTCTTACCGGGTCTTCTTAAACTCTTGTGAGCATACCCAGTAGTTGTGTTCTCCACAGTAGCCCCCGAGTGCTTTACAATTGAGTTGCTTGTGCCAAGATCTCGCTTACGAGTAGGAGACGCATCCGGTTGCTTGGTCGATAGCTCCTTCAAAGTACTCGGTTGCAAGCAAGGAATTTGCAAAGGACTCAAAATTATCCTGCTCATCGCATGATCCGAGCAGTCTTTTTTGTAATAGAGGTGCCCATGTTCGGCCCGTTATAGGGATGCGCTGGCGAGGATACCTGGAGATTAGCTCTACTTGGGGCCCTTTGGGTTTGTGTCCAGGGGTACGATTGTGATCAGCCCGACTTGGGGTGCACCGGGGTTGCATCCGATAGGACGCTGGTGATCATCCCGACTTGGGGCAAACCGGGGTTGCATCCGATAGGACGCTGGCCGAGTGGTTCTTGCGTAGTCTAGCCAGTGATGTTCCCCCAAAGCTTTGACTCGGTCCGAACCCGAGATTCTCAGTTAAATCCAAACCAAGGCGTTCCGTAGGGTCCGTACTGTCCGTTCGCGGAAAGAGAGGGATTTCCTTCGCGCCCGAAGGCGAAACCCTAACATCTTACAGTGCATTTAATGCACCCTTTCAGAGGGGATCGGTTACAATCTCTCATTGTTTCTTTGGCAGCCGCCTCTTTCTTCTTGCTTGTCTTCCCGGAGTTCTTTCGCTTCAACCTTTTGCTAGTACACCCCGCTACCTCCAAGAATGGCGTCCTCCTCCGTGGCTGCCCCCGAAGTGCCTTTCGCACCCCAGGATTGGGCCACCTCGGTAACAACGGAGGCGCGTCTCAAGGTCATGGCCACTGCAAGGGTTATCCCTCCATCGGAGCTGATAGGAGCTCGTGCAACGGCGGGTGAATCTTTCCCCACTCCTCGGTCGGAGGAAATCGTCGTTTTTGAATCTTTTTCTAGCGCGGACTTAGTTTGCCTTCCAGCGCTTTTCTCCGCGGCCTTCTCTTTTATTATGGAATCGAATTGACTCATCTCAAGCCCAATTCCATCCTTCAGATCACCGTTTTTGTCCACCATTGCGAAGCCTATTTGGGCATTCATCCTCATTTCAGCCTTTTTTGCCATCTTTTCCTTCTCAAGCCCTTCCCGAATAAGAAGGCCCCCAAGCTGGCCGGGGGTGTTAGTCTTCAGCTTTGGGATGGGTTGAAGAAATCCTATTTTGCGACCCCTTTTCGTTCTTCAAACAAAGGATGGCACCGGGAATGGTTCTACTGCTCCAACCTCATGCTTAGTCTTCCTGTCTTTTCTGGGCGAGGACCCGTTGTTGACGTTTCTTGGTCCAAACCTCCGACTGACTTCGACGATTGCGAAGTTGGGGAGCTTATGGCCATCATCTAGCAATTGAAGAAGGATGGCTAGAATGCGGTCGGGATCGCCACTAGCTTTGCCGTTCGTCGCGTCCAACCACTGAAGGACCGAGCTCACCTGGGGTACGAGTTCTAGGGGAGGTCAGACCCTACTCAGGAAACCCCTGACATGATCTCGACGGGGGCTCTTGACAGTTGGCTGAATGACTTTTTTGCTCCCGATACCATGATGGACTGCAGCGGGTGTGTCGGGACCCCGAATTTGCAAATCCGGACCCTCTGTGTATTCAGCACTAGTCCAGGAACGCGCTAGTGCACACAGTCTTAACATCGGTAAATATCACAATCATACCACTCGATACCAATAAAGTACTTTATTTAAATAGTCAAATCAAGTTACTTGACCTTATGGTCAAATTACAAATATATGCCTCGCAAGGCGAAACTTATTCAGAGAAAAATAATAGCAAATGAAAATTAAATAACCCGTGGCGCCATCCAAGATACCACAGCAACTGACCGGGCTCACTTCCCTAAGTAGACGGATCCTCTTGGAGCTCCTCCTCCAAAGCTTGTGCGATCTCCTCTTCAACTCGGTGTTGTATTGTGGCAAGGGTGAGTACTTGATACTCAAAGAAGTCATGCACGTAATGCAAGCTAATATACTACATGCATGGCTTGGTACAAAGGAATAGCTCAAGGTATATTTGCAGTAAACAGCATTTGAAAAGTAATATAAGTAGATTCGAAAGCAATAGAAACAAGTAAAGTATAAATAACTTTTCAAGGAATTTAATAAACATCTTTCCCATCCTAATCCACATTTCCATCAACTTCATTATTAGTCCATCCCAACTTTTCAAACCAAAGTTATTTTTAGGAAAATCTAACCCTTGACTGTAATTCCCGAGCGATGTCCAATACCGCGGACACGGCTATTCGAATAGATTCTAAACTCTGCAGAGGTTATGCACTTTACCCACAAGATACAAATAAACACCACAAAGGCGAAGTTCCTCAGAACAAAGTCTTTCTGAAACTTCTAACAATACAAGTGGTCCTCCCGGTTATTGGCAAGACTAACCCTTCCCTTCGCTAAGGCGAAGTCTAGGCCAATCAACTGTTAGATGGGTACCTGCCTCACTCCAGACGCTCCCCTTACAACTTACACAAAGGGTGTAGTTGACCTCCCGAGGTCCCACAGTAATGCGTTATTAGCAACTTAGTCAACTAGGTCCGTCCCATTACGGACATGTGGTTGCACGTTAGACCCAGTTCAAAGGCTTGCAAGGTTAAGTCCTTAGGGTGACCAGGGCAAGACTACCCAAGAACCAAATCAACATTCCCAACGCCACAACCGCCCACTTGATTACTCTTACCACATGCCCTGGCCGAAATCATTTATCAAACCCCGCTTGATTACCATGCACCACGTGCCATCAACATCACATGATACTTTTCCAAAACAGGTTCAATATATCATTAAGTCAATATTAACATTTGATCATCCAAAATCATGTCATGAGCACGAAAGGTGTCTAAGCGAGATACTACAACGGTCTAAACCCATGTTGGCAATTTAATAATGTCCAACTAGTAATCCACAACTAGGGTGACAAGGGTCATGGCACATACTTAAATAATCAAGGTGTCATACAAAGAAATTGGTACTTATCTAACCCCATGTTTAAACAAAGTATTTTTCTAATTGAACTAGCATGCAATAGTTTAAATCAAAATAGATTTCAAATAGGATCAACATGGTCAAAGCACAACTTGCCTTCAAAAAGTACTTGTTCTTGGTCTTGAGTTGGATCCCGAGTTAATACTTCTCCTTCGAATCCTTCCCAGACTTCAACGCCTACTCGTAAAGCGTGCAAATAGCAAATACACAAATAAACAATAGGCAAAAAGTGTCCAAACACCCAAATAAAATCCATAAACAGAGAGATCATAATTTTATGAATTTTTAGAAACTAGAATCACAAATTTGGAGTTAAGACGCAAAAGTTATGATTATTTAAAGTTTAAATAATCAATTAAATAATTTTGCAGAGAAAAACTTTAGTCCAAAAATTAAATAAAATTCATATTTAGGTAGATCTCATTTTTATACAAATTTAGAAATTTGAATCACTCAAATCGGAGTTGAAACGCAAAAGTTATAAGCGTTTGAAGTTTGAAACAAAATCTGAAATCATTAATTCGAATTAATAAATCATTTTCTTTTCGAAATTAATTATTGCGTCGGCATGGACACGTGGCAGCCTCTGATTGGTTGGTCGACGCCACCGGCCCATGGACTCGGTCCACGCCGGCTCGGGTCTACCGTGGACCCGGCCCACGGCCACGTGAGGCCCGACATGTGGGCCCCACCGTCGATGTCACGCACGCAATTAACCCGTGCGGTCTACTCGCTGACATGCGGGCCCCACCGCGACGTCAGCGGTGACGCCATGGAGCGGTTCGGTTGTCCCGCTGACACGCGGGCCCCGCGTGTCAGAGACACGCGATCACGCTGCGTGGCGTGGCTTAAGTACACGCGTGGCACAATCGCCCGCTGATTTGAAAATCAACGGCCCAGATTGGATCTAGACTTCACGCTCAAGACTATACGGTTGATTCGACCGCTCGATCTAGATCTAACTACCGCTAACGGATCTAGGGTTGAACAAGAAAGGAAATACGTGGGCGAACCTCACGGCCGGATCCGGATCGGACGGCGGAGATTGCTTCGCTAAGTCCGTGATGGCGCCGCGAGGCTTGAGCACCGGAGATGTAGACGACGACCTCCCACACGGCGTGTCCGTAGCTCCGGCGTGAAGATTGGCACTCCCAGCGCGACGCGATATGGGGATCTCGGCCCTGGGCTCGGTGTCGCCGGAGAGCGGCGGCGGGCGGGATCGACGAAAAACCGCGGCGGACTTCCCTACTACGGCGAGCAATCGGCCACGGCTTGGCGGCGCTGAGCTCTATTAGCTGGGGCAAACGGGGCGCATAGGAGAGGTCAACCTCGGGGCCTGGTCGGGCTTTAAATACGGCCTCGACGTGGCGCTAAATCGGAACCCTAGCCGTGTCCCGCTGGTCACGCGGAGTTTCTCCGGCTCGAGTCGGAGCGGAGACGACGATCGGGAGCCGCCCACGTGTCGCGATCAACGGCCACGATCGCGACGGCGCGATCGTGTCCGGTCTGACGCGCTCGAACCGTGACGGCGGATTCGGCCGTTGGATCCCGATCCAACGGCCGGATCGCTTAGGGTTGGGAACTGGTTTGGTCGAGTCAATCGGCTCGTCGGACTCGAGTCCGACTTCGGGTTCCGACTTCGATCGGATGAACAAGACTCGACCGAGTTGATTTTCCAGCGATTTAATATTTAAAATAATTCCCAATAATTCATTTAATTCATTAAAAATAGCAAAATACTCAGAAAATTCCAAAAATTCGAAAATATTTTAGGGTATTTGGGACTCAAATAAAATATTTCCAACAAAATTTTATTTGCAAAATTAAATTCTTTAATTATTTCAAAATGGAATAAATTCAAATAAATTCCAAATAAATCCAAATAAATTCCAGAAAATTCCAAAATTCACCAAAGTGCCAAATCACACATGAATTTAAGAAAAGCAAAATTTTGGGGTGTTACAAACCTCCCCTTAATAGAATCTCGTCCCGAGATTCAGTGGCTCACTACAATAGGTTTGGAAACTCTTTCTTCAAATCCTCTTCAGCCCCTAAGTCGCTTCGCTTTCTTCATGGTTGCTCCACTCAACTCTACAGTAAACGGGTTGACTTGTTTCTAGTTTCTCGATCCATTGTGTCTAGAATCCTCACGGATGCTCCTTATAAGTCAAATCCTCTTGCAACTCAATTGACTCTAGCGGTGTCTGTTCCTCGTGAACTCGGAGACACTTCTTCAACTGGGACACATGGAATACGCTATGCACTCCTCGCCAACGATCGCGGCAACTCCGGTGATAAGCAACCCGCCTCTGCTCAAAACCTTAAATGGTCCAACATAACGGGTGCGAAGTTTCCCTTTGGCATGGAACCTCTTAACTCCCCCGAGAGGCGTAACTCGAGGTATACAAAGTCTTCTCGTTCAAAACTCAAGTCTCGGCGACGATTGTCAAGATAACTCTTTTGTCGTGATTGGGCTATCTTCAACCTTTCCCTAATCATGGCGACCGTTTCTTCACCTCTTGAAGAATATCAGGCCCAAAGACAAGGCGCCACGGTCTCATTCCAATTCAATGGCGTCCGACATGGTCGACCATACAAAGGCCTCAAAAGGTGACATCTCAGAACTAGTCTGTAACTATTGTTGTAATCGAACTCGGCATACGGCAAACTCTTATCCCAAGAGGTAGCATAAGCTAATGCACAAGCTCTCAACATATCCTCCGTAATCTGGTTTACTCTTTCTGGCCTGTCCATCCGCCTGCAGGATGATAAGTCAGATCAAGTTCAAACGGGTTCCCATGGCTTCATGCAACTTATTCCAGAACCTTGAGGTAAATTGGGTACCTCTGTCCGATACAATCCTTTTCGGCACTCCGTGCAAACAGACAATCCTGATCATGTACAATTCTGCTAATTTATCTCCCGAGTAAGTGGTCTTCACGGGAATAAAATGGGCTACTTTAGTCAAGCGATCCACTATAACCCATATGGAGTCATAACCTCCTTGAGTCTTCGGCAAACCGGTAATGAAATCCATTCCGATTTCCTCCCACTTCCACTCAGGTATTTTCAGCGGTTGTAGCAATCCTGCCGGGTCTCTCGATGCATTGCCTTGACTCTCCTGGCATACGCCGCACAATGCAACATGCTCGGCAACTTCACGCTTCATACTCGCCACCGTAATCTCTCCTTCAGATCCTCGATACATCTTGGCGCTTCAGGATGAATTGAGTACTTGGAGTCATGGGCTTCTTCCGTAATCGCTTGCTTTAACTCCTTCTTGTTAGGCACACAAATGCGATCCTTCATCCACAACGTGCCTTGCTCATCCAACTTGAAGTCCTTTGCCTTGCCTTCCTCCTTGATGAACTTAATCCTGCGGATCTTGTCATCATCCTTCTGTCCTTCTCGGATCTGATCCTCTAAGGTAGGCTTTACTTCCAATGTGGCCAAGAATCCGCTAGGTACCACCTCAATCTTCATTTTCTGGAAATCCTCACATAACTCATCCTGACTTGTGGCTAGCAACGTACTCACGGTATGGCTTTTCCGACTCAGAGCATCGGCTACTCGCTGGCCTTCCCGGATGGTAATGGATTCCAACATTATAGTCTTTGATCAACTCTAACCATCTCCTCGCCTCATATTCAGATCCGATCGGGTGAATATGTATTTAAGGCTCTTATGATCCGTATACACTTCACATCTGCTCCCGATCAGATAGTGACGCCATATCTTCAAGGCATGCACTACGGCCTAACTCTAGGTCATGTGTCGGATAATTTTCCTCATGCGGCCTCAATCGCCTTGATGCATAAGCGGCGACCTTTCCATTCTCGTGACAGACACATCCAAGTCCTTGGCGCGATGCGTCACAATAAATATCGAAGCTTTGAGCAACATCCTGTAGAACTAACACCGTGCTGATGTCAATCGCTTCTTCAGCTCCGAATCCTTCCTCGCATTCTCAAGCGCCCATGCAAACTTCTTTTCCTTCTTTAGCAATTGCGTAAGAGGTTTCGCAATTGTCGAAAAGCCTTCAATGAAACGGCGGTAGTATCCTCGCCATTCCAAGGAAACTCCGAATCTGGGTCACGCCTTCTACCGCTCCCAATGTAACACGCCTTCTACTTTGCTTGGATCTACGGCGACTCTTCCGCGGTCATTACATGTCCAAGAAACTCCACCTTGTCCTTCCAAAAATCACACTTGCTGAACTTGGCGAAAAGTTGCTGTTCCTCACTTTTCAAAACTCGCCTTAAGTGTTCGGCATGTTCACTCTCTGCCTTGGAGTAGATTAGGATATCGTCTATGAACACGACGACAAACTTGTCCAAATATTCCATGAACACCTTATTCATCATATTCATGAAATAAAGTCGCGATTCGTCAAATTTCAAAGGACATAACCGTAAACTCGTAATGTCCATATCTTGACGAATGCGATTTGGAATATCTTCCGATCGGATCTTCAATCGATGGTATCCCGATCTCGCATCAATCTTGAGAAAACTCCGGCTCCTCTCAACCGATCAAACAAATCATCAATCCTAGGTAGCGGATACTTATTCTTCACGGTGACTTCATTGAGTGCACGGTAGTCAATGCACATCCTGAAACTCCCGCCCTTCTTCTTGACAAACAAAACTGGTGCTCCCCACGGCGACTAACTCGGCCTCGATAAATCCTTTCTCCATTAACTCCTCTAGCTGTTTCTTCATCTCTACCAACTCCTCGGTGGACATCCGATAGGGTCTCTTTGCTATCGGTGCCGCATCTTGTACAAGCTCTATCACAAACTCTATGTCCTCGTCTGGCGGCATACTGTAGATCTTCGGGAAAAACATCGGGTACTCATTCACTCTTGAGACATCATCTATGCTGATTGCCTTGGTACTGTTAACCATCAATCGCCCATCTCTAATCAAGCGGTGGCTTGAAATTCCACTTTCTTCCCACACGGGCTCTCAATCGAGATAGTCCTTCGTCCACAATCCAATACGGCCTTGTGCTTGGATAACCAATCCATTCCCAATATGACGCCTAAGGTCCGGGTCTCCAAAATTATAAGGTTTGCTAGGAACTCTATTCCATCTATTAGTATTCTCACCCCGAACATCCTACTTTCGCTCGAGTTCGGAACCGTGGGTTTGAACTAAAAGCATGCATCTAAGTCTTGCAATCCTCAAATCAATTCTAGTAGCAAATCCTAGAGAAACAAACTAATTCGAAGCTACATAGTAAAACAAAAGCTGTTGCAGTCGAGTTAACAAGTAACTTACCCAAGACGACGCCCGTAGCATTCTGCAGTGCATCTGCGGTGACATGGTTGACTCGGCCTCTAACCACAGTTTGGGGTGTGGCTCCTGGTGCTGGCGTCCTAGCTGGGGTGGTTCCTAGATTGAAGCGAACTGGGGTCACTCCTGCTGTCTTCTTTGGACAACTGTTGGCAAAGTGTCCTGGCTCGTTGCAGTTGTAGCAGCGTCTCACTGTTCCTTCTCGATCGCTCGAGTAGTGTTTCTAGCGGGGCTGGGTCCGTAGTTACGGTTGTGAGTCTTGGTGCCGGGATGGTGTCCTTGTTGCATTCTCGTGGTTGGAATCAAGAATTGATTCGGTGCAACTCTCAGCGTTGTTGCGTTCCTGGCGTGATCCTTGTGTTGCATCCTGCGCTTCCTGTTCTCATCCGGGCCTTGCGCTTGTCCTCAAGAATAAGTGCCTTATTCACCAGCTCTTGGAAATCTGGAAAGGTGTGGGTGATCAACCCTACTTGCAATCCTGAGTTAAGTCCCTTCATAAAACGAGACTGTCTGGATTTATCTGTCGCTACATCCTCATGTGCGTAGCGTGCTAGCTGTGTGAACTTGTTCAGGTAGTCGGCCACTGGCTGATTACCTTGCTTCAGTGCTCTGAACTCCTCCTTCTTAAGGTCCATGATTCCTTCAGGCACGTGATCTTTGTAATGCATTTGTGAACTCTTCCCAAGTGATATCTTGAGGGTTCTCTTGCGTGGCACGTGGTTCTCCCACCATTCGGCCAATGTTCCTTCCAGCTGATGAGAAGCGTAGAGTACCTTCTCATTTCCTATGCATTGGGCGATATGTAGCTTCCTCTCGATTGATCTTAACCAATCATCGGCCTCCAATGGATTGGCATTCCCAGAGAAAGTGGGTGGGTGAGTCCTCATGAACTCTGACAGTCTTGTATTCTGGCGTGGTCCCTGATTAACTTGATTAGCAGTGGCCTGAGCAGTGACGTGTTGCATTTGTTGCATCATAGCATGCATCAACTGAGTCTGGGCAGGAAGAAAAGCTCCGAAATTCTGCACATCCGGTGGCGGTGGGTGCCCCTCATTGGGGTTTTCACGGGCGAGAATCTCTCCCATTGCTTCCAAAGTTTCCTAGTGTTTTCACCATCTGTTGATTTGCTCTAGGTTTAGAGATGAGATGGAAACAAGAATAGACAAGTAATATGGAACTTATGCGGGCGAAAGGTGTAACTTTAAGGTCCAACTTTATTATTAATAACTTGGTATGGTCGCTACAATGCCTAAGGGCCTTGCAACACATAACGCACACTCAAAGAAACAATGAAAATCCAAATCGAACTAACTCGAGTCTAACGCCTAAAGGGTGACTCTTTATTCTATGACGCGACTCGGCGAAGGAGTCTCACTATAGAACCTATGCTCACTCATCGAGAAAACCTCCACGGCCTGGGTACGGTGTCGTGGGCATAGGCGCCGAAACGATCGCCATGTCCAAATGATCGTGTCCTCTCGTGGTAGTCGAAGAAGCGATGTCCTCATCGAGATCGACTCCTCTGGATCTGGCTCGTAGCTCGAGTAATCGCTCTGGGTCCGTCCGCATAAGGTCATCTCCAACTCGTCAATCCTTCGTAGAAGGTGTGCCACATACTCTTGAGCTTCCCGCCATCTGCTCTTCTCTGTCGTGATTTCCTTGCGGGCCTTCGTAGCTCCTTGCTTGTATTATCTAGTACATCCTCCTGGCGACAACAAATCGTGCCAAGCTGTGTAACCGTGGCATCCTCATCCTGAATCGCCTTCGGGTCAAGAAGGTTATCACTGCGCGGATGGTAACGAACACCGTGCTCTCCAACTCTCTGGCGTAGATACGGGTAATGTGCCGTATTGCTCGTCGTGATACTTCTTGGATACCCATCTGCATTGTAGATCTCCGGCGGTCAGTTGTATCGGGCGATTGCCTGGCCCTTTTCCTACCAGTACCTCAATCTTCACGTCACAAGCCTTGATCAATCCCGCTTGTCCGATCACTTCCACTTGGTATTGGGGCTTCTCAAAATCTCCGAGAGTTTGTAGCATATGCCAAAGTTCCGGGCGTGACCAACTCCCGAGATCAACGTAGTTGAACTCTTCCTCCATCTGTCACAAGAGTGCTTTACGTAAGAACTCGAATTTTTAAATTGTGACAAGGTAAGGGAAAATTTCAGCAAGAGACAAGAAAAGAGAGAAGGGGATACGCCGAGATGTCATTTCTTGTCTTCACAAATTTTTAGCTTTTAGAAAATAGGTTTTATCCTCACTACGACCATTCTAGCTAGGGTTGAGCCTACAATCAAGTATGGCTCTGATACCACCTCTGTCGGGACCCCGAATTTGCAAATCCGACCCTTTGTGTATTCAAAGACTAGTCCAGAACGCAGCTTAGTGCACACAGTCTTAACATCGGTAAATATCACAATCATACCACTCGATACCAATAAAGTACTTTATTTAAATAGTCAAATCGTTACTTGACCTTATGGTCAAATTACAAATATATGCCTGCAAGGCGAAACTTATTCAGAGAAAAATAATAGCAATGAAAATTAAATAACCCGTGGCGCCATCCAAGATACCACAGGCAATCGACCGGCTCGCTTCCTAAGTAGACGGATCCTCTTGGAGCTCCTCCTCCAAAGCTTGTGCGATCTCCTCTTCAACTGGTGTTGTATTGTGGCAAGGGTGAGTACTTGGTACTCGCAAGTCATGCACGTAATGCAAGCTAATATACTATATGCATGGCTTGGTACAAAGGAATAGCTCAAGGTATATTTGCGATAAACAAGATTTGAAAAGTAATATAAGTAGATTCAAAGCAGTAGAAACAAGTAAAGTATAAATAACTTTTCAAGGAATTTAATAAACATCTTTCCCATCCTAATCCACATTTCCATCAACTTCATTATTAGTCCAACCCAACTTTTCAAACCAAAGTTATTTTTAGGAAAATCTAACCCTTATTTGTAATTCCCGGCGATGTCCAATACCGCGGACACGGCTATTCGAATAGATTCTAAACTCTGCAGAGGTTATGCACTTTACCCACAAGATACAGTCAAACACCACAAAGGCGAGTTCCGTAACAAAGTCTTTCTAAACTTCTAACAATACAAGTGGTCCTCCCGGTTATTGCGCACTAACCCTTCCCTTCGCTAAGGCGAAGTCTAGGCCAATCAACTGTTAGATGGGTACCTGGCCTCGGCCGATGACGCTCCCCTTACAACTTACACAAAGGGTGTAGTTGACCTCATGAGGTCCCACAGTGCGTTATTAGCAACTTAGTCAACTAGGTCCGTCCCATTACGGACATGTGGTTGCACGTTAGACCCAGTTCAAAGGCTTGCAAGGTTAAGTCCTTAGGGTGACCAGGGCAAGACTACCCAAGAACCAAATCAACATTCCCAACGCCACAATCGCCCACTTGATTACTCTTACCACATGCCCCGCCGAAATCATTTATCAAACCCCGCTTGATTACCATGCACCACGTGCCATCAACATCACATGATACTTTTCCAAAACAGGTTCAATATATCATTAAGTCAATATTAACATTTGATCATCCAAAATCATGTCATGAGCACGTAGCGTGCTCTAAGCGTTATACTACAACGGTCTAAACCCATGTTGGCAATTTAATAATGTCCAACTAGTAATCCACAACTAGGGTGACAAGGGTCATGGCACATACTTAAATAATCAAGGTGTCATACAGCAAATTGGTATTTATCTAACCCCCATGTTTAAACAAAGTATTTTTCTAATTGAACTAGCATGCAATAGTTTAAATCAAAATAGATTTCGAAAATAGGATCAACATGGTCAAAGCACAACTTGCCTTCAAAAAGTACTTGTTCTTGGTCTTGAGTTGGATCCTGAGTTAATACTTCTCCTTCGAATCCTTCCGGCACTTCAACGTCTACTCGTAAAGCGTGCAAATAGCAAATACACAAATAAACAATAGGCAAAAGTGTCCAAACACCCAAATAAAATCCATAAACAGAGAGAACATAATTTTATGAATTTTTAGAAACTGGAATCGTCAAATTTGGAGTTAAGACGCAAAAGTTATGATTATTTAAAGTTTAAATAATCAATTAAATAATTTTGCAGAGAAAAACTTTAGTCCAAAAATTAAATAAAATTCATATTTAGGTAGATCTCATTTTTATACAAATTTAGAAATTTGAATCACTCAAATCGGAGTTGAAATGCAAAAGTTATAAGCGTTTGAAGTTTGAAACAAAATCTGAAATCATTAATTCGAATTAATAAATCATTTTCTTTTTCCGAAATTAATTATTGCGTCAGCATGGACACGTGGCAGCCTCTGATTGGTTGGCTGACGTCAGCCGGTCCATGGACTCGGTCCACGCTCGGCTCGGGTCTACCGTGGACCCGGTCCACGGCTCACGTGAGGCCCGACATGTGGGCCCCACCGTCAGTGTCACGCACGCAATTAACCCTTGCGGTCTACTCGCTGACATGCGGGCCCCACCGTGACGTCAGCGGTGATGCCATGGTGCGGTTCGGTTGTCCCGCTGACACGCGGGCCCCGCGTGTCAGAGACACGCGATCACGCGCGCGTGGCGTGGCTTAAGTACACGTGGCACAATCTCGTCCGTTGATTTGAAAATCAACGGCCCAGATTGGATCTAGACTTCACGTTCAAGACTATACGGTTGATTCGGACCGTTCGATCTAGATCTAACGGCTGCTAACGGATCTAGGGTTGAACAAAGAAAGGAAATACGTGGCGAACCTCGGCCGGATCCGGATCGGACGGCGGAGATTGCTTCGCGAAGTCCGGTGATGGCGCGGCGAGGCTTGAGCACCGGAGACGTAGACGACGACCCCCCCACACGGCGTGTCCGTGTAGCTCCGGCGTGAAGATTGGCACTCCTAGGCGCGACGCGATATGGGGATCTCGGTCCTGGGCTCGGTGTCGTCGGAGAGCGGCGGGGATCGACGAAAAACCGCGGCGGGGACTTCCCCTACTACGGCGAGCAATCGGCACGGCTTGGCGGCGGCTTGAGCTCTATTAGCTGGGGCAAACGGGGCGCATAGGAGAGGTCAACCTCGGGGGCCGGTCCGGGCTTTAAATACGGCCTCGACAGCGGCGCCAAGAATCGGAACCCTAGCCGTGTCCCGCTCGGTCACGGCGGAGCTCTCCGGCTCGGAGTCGGAGCGGAGACGACGACTGGGAGCCATCCACGTGTCGCGATCAACGGCCACGATCGCACGGGCGCGATCGTGTCCGGGTCGGACGCGGCTCGAACCGGTACGGGCGGATCTCAGCCGTTGGATCCCGATCCAACGGTCGGAATCGCTTAGGGTTGGGAACTGGTTTGGTCGAGTCAACTGGCTCGGGTCGGACTCGAGTCCGACTCGGGTTCCGACTCGGTCGGATGAACAGTACTCGACCCGAGTTGATTTTCCAGCGATTTAATATTTAAAATAATTCCCAATAATTCATTTAATTCATTAAAAATAGCAAAATACTCGAAAAATTCGGAAAAATTCTGGAAAATATTTTAGGGTATTTGGGACTCAAATAAAATATTTCCAACAAAATTTTATTTGCAAAATTAAATTCTTTAATTATTTCAAAATGGAATAAATTCAAATAAATTCCAAATAAATCCAAATAAATTCCAGAAAATTCCAAAAATTCACCAAAGTGCCAAATCACACATGAATTTAAGAAAAGCAAAATTTTGGGGTGTTACAAACCTCCCCCCCTTAATAGAATCTCGTCCCCGAGATTCAGGGCTCACTACAGAATAGGTTTGGAAACTCTTTCTTCAAATCCTCTTCGCGCTCCCAAGTCGCTTCGCTTTCTTCATGGTTGCTCCACTGAACTCTACAGAAACGGGTTGACTTGTTTCTAGTTTCTCGATCCATTGTGTCTAGAATCCTCACGGGATGCTCCTTATAAGTCAAATCCTCTTGCAACTCAATTGACTCTAGCGGTGTCTGTTCCTCAGGAACTCGGAGACACTTCTTCAACTGGGACACATGGAATACGTCATGCACTCCTGCCAACGACTGCGGCAACTCCAGCTGATAAGCAACTTCGCCTCTGCGGCTCAAAACCTTAAATGGTCCAACATAACGGGGTGCGAGTTTCCCTTTGGCATGGAACCTCTTAACTCCCCTGAGAGGCGTAACTCTGAGGTATACAAAGTCTTCTGGTTCAAAACTCAAGTCTCGGCGACGATTGTCAGCATAACTCTTTTGTCGTGATTGGGCTATCTTCAACCTTTCCCTAATCATGGCGACCGTTTCTTGACCTCTTGAAGAATATAAGGCCAAAAGACAAGGCGCTCGCCGGTCAGATTCAAATTCAATTGCGTACGACATTGTCGACCATCTGATGCCTCAAAAGGTGACATCTCAGAACTAGTCTGGTAACTATTGTTGTAATCGAACTCGGCATACGGCAAACTCTTATCCCAAGAGGTAGCATAAGCTAATGCACAAGCTCTCAACATATCCTCCGAATCTGGTTTACTCTTTCGATCTGTCCATCCGTGCATGGATGATAAGGCATCTTGAAGTTCAAAGCGGGTTCCCATGGCTTCATGCAACTTATTCCGTAACCTTGAGGTAAATTGGGTACCTACGTCCGATACAATCCTTTCGGCACTCGTGCAAACAGACAATCCCGATCATGTACAATTCCGCTAATTTATCTCCGAGTAAGTGGTCTTCACGGGGATAAAATGGGCTACTTTAGTCAAGCGATCCACTATAACCCATATGGAGTCATAACCTCCTTGAGTCTTGACAAACCGGTAATGAAATCCATTCGATTTCCTCCCACTTCCACTCAGGTATTTTCAGCGGTTGTAGCAATCCTGCTGGTC
This sequence comes from Rhipidocladum racemiflorum, assembly GCA_036346355.1. Lineage (NCBI taxonomy): Eukaryota > Viridiplantae > Streptophyta > Magnoliopsida > Poales > Poaceae > Rhipidocladum > Rhipidocladum racemiflorum. Next base: position 14,791,534 of record CM070584.1, read on the forward strand.
TCGATGCATTGCCTTGACTCTCTGGCATACGTCGCACAATGCAACATGCTCGGCAACTTCACGTTTCATACTCGGCCACCGAATCTCTCCTTGAGATCTGATACATCTTGGCGCTTCGGGATGAATTGAGTACTTGGAGTCATGGGCTTCTTCCAGAATCAGTTGCTTTAACTCCTTCTTGTTAGGCACACAAATGCGATCCTTCATCCGCAACGTGCCTTGCTCATCCAACTTGAAGTCCTTTGCCTTGCCTTCCTCCTTGATGGACTTAATCCTGCGGATCTTGTCATCATCCTTACATCCTTCTCGGATCGATCCTCTAAGGTAGGCTTTACTTCCAATGTGGCCAAGAATCCGCTAGGTACCACCTCAATCTTCATTTTCCGAAATCCTCACATAACTCATCCCGACTTGTGGCTAGCAACGTACTCACGGTATGGCTTTTCCGACTCGAGCATCGGCTACTCGTTGGCCTTCCCGGATGGTAATGGATTCCAACATTATAGTCTTTGATCAACTCTAACCATCTCCTCTGCCTCATATTCAGATCCGACTGGGTGAATATGTATTTAAGGCTCTTATGATCCGTATACACTTCACATCTGTTCCCGATCAGATAGTGACGCCATATCTTCAAGGCATGCACTACGGCAGCTAACTCTAGGTCATGTGTCGGATAATTTTCCTCATGCGGCCTCAACTGCCTTGATGCATAAGCGACGACCTTTCCATTCTGCATCAGCACACATCCAAGTCCTTGGCGCGATGCGTCACAATAAATATCGAAGCTTTGAGAAACATCCGGTAGAACTAACACTGGTGTTGATGTCAATCGCTTCTTCAGCTCCCGAAATCCTTCCCCGCATTCTGGCGTCCATGCAAACTTCTTTTCCTTCTTTAGCAATTGCGTAAGAGGTTTCGCAATTGTCGAAAAGCCTTCAATGAAACGGCGGTAGTATCCTGCCATTCCAAGGAAACTCCGAATCTGGGTCACAGTCTTCGGCTGCTCCCAATGTAACACAGCTTCTACTTTGCTTGGATCTACGGCGACTCCTTCTACGGTCATTACATGTCCAAGAAACTCCGCCTTGTCCTTCCAAAAATCACACTTGCTGAACTTGGCGAAAAGTTGCTGTTCCCTCAGCTTTTTCAAAACTCGCCTTAAGTGTTCGGCATGTTCACTCTCTGTCTTGGAGTAGATTAGGATATCGTCTATGAACACGACGACAAACTTGTCCAAATATTCCATGAACACCTTATTCATCATATTCATGAAATAAAATTTGGCGCATTAAATCGGCCCAAAGGACATAACCGTAAACTCGTAATGTCCATATCTTGACGAGAATGCGATCTTTGGAATATCTTACGATCGGATCTTCAATCGATGGTATCCCGATCTCAGATCAATCTTGGAGAAAACTCCGGCTCCTCTCAACTGATCAAACAAATCATCAATCCTAGGTAGCGGATACTTATTCTTCACGGTGACTTCATTGAGTGCACGGTAGTCAATACACATCCTGAAACTCCCGTCCTTCTTCTTGACAAACAAAACTGGTGCTCCCCACGGCGAACTAACTCGGTCTGATAAATCCTTTCTCCATTAACTCCTCTAGCTGTTTCTTCATCTCTACCAACTCCTCGGTGGACATCCGATAGGGTCTCTTTGCTATCGATCTTTGTGCAGGTACAAGCTCTATCACAAACTCTATGTCCCTGTCTGGCGGCATACCAGGTAGATCTTCAGAAAAAACATCGGGGTACTCATTCACTACTGAGACATCGTCTATGCAGATTGCCTTGGTACTGTTAACCATCAACTGTCCATCTCTAACTGCAGTGGCTTGAAATTCCACTTTCTTCCCACACGGGCTCTCAACTGAGATAGTCCTTCGTCCACAATCCAATACGGCCTTGTGCTTGGATAACCAATCCATTCCCAATATGACGTCTAAGGTCTGGGTCTCCAAAATAATAAGGTTTGCTAGGAACTCTATTCCATCTATTAGTATTCTCACACCGGAACATCCTACTTTCGTTCGGAGTTCGGAACCAGGAGTTTGAACTAAAAGCATGCATCTAAGTCTTGCAATCCTCAAATCATTTCTAGTAGCAAAGCCTTGCGAAACAAACGAATGCGAAGCTCGAGTCAAACAAAGCTGTGCAGTGCTTGAGTTAACAAGTAACTTACCCAAGATCGACGTCCGTAGCATTCTGCAGTTCATCTGCGGTGACATGGTTGACTCGGCCTCTCACCACGGTATGGGATGTGGTTCCTGGTGTTGGCGTCCTATCTGGGGTTGTTCCTAGATTGAAGCGAACTGTTGTCGCTCCTGCTGTCTTCTTTGGACATCTGTTGGCAAAGTGTCTGGCTCGTTGCTTGTAGCAAAGGCGTCTCACTGTTCCTTCTTGCCACGCCTGGAGTAGTGTTTCTAAGCGGGGCCGGGTGCAGTAGTTCTGGTTGTGGTCTTGGTGCCGGGGATGGTGTCCTTGTTGCATTCTCGTGGTTGGAATCTGAAGAATTGATTCGGTGCAACTCTCGGGCGTTGTTGCGTTCACTGGCGTGATCCTTCTTTGTTGCATCCTGCGCTTCTGTTCTCATCCAGTTCCTTGCGCTTGTCCTCAAGAATAAGTGCCTTATTCACCAGCTCTTGGAAATCTGGAAAGGTGTGGGTGATCAACCCTACTTGCAATCCTGAGTTAAGTCCCTTCATAAAAGCGAGGCCCATGCTGGATTTATCTGTCGCTACATCCTCATGTGCGTAGCGTGCTAGCTGTGTGAACTTGTTCAGGTAGTCGGCCATGGCTGATTACCTTGCTTGATGCTCTGAACTCCTCCTTCTTAAGGTCCATGATTCCTTCGAGGCCACGTGATCTTGTCGAATGCATTTGTGAACTCTTCCCAAGTGATATCTTGAGGGTTCTCTTGCGTGGCACGAAGTTCTCCCACCATTCGTAATTTGTTCCTTCCAGCTGATGAGAAGCGTAGAGTACCTTCTCATTTCCTATGCATTGGGCGATATGTAGCTTCCTCTCGATTGATCTTAACCAATCATCGGCCTCCAATGGATTGGCATTCCCAGAGAAAGTGGGTGGGTGAGTCCTCATGAACTCTGACAGTCTTGTATTCTGGCGTGGTCCCTGATTAACTTGATTAGCAGTGGCCTGAGCGGTGACGTGTTGCATTTGTTGCATCATAGCATGCATCAACTGAGTCTGGGCAGCAAGAAAAGCTCCGAAATTCTGCACATCCAGTGGCGGTGCTGGTGCCCCCTCATTGGGGTTTTCTGCTGGGCGAGAACCACTCCCATTGCTTCCAAAGTTTCCACGGGTGTTCACCATCTGTCGATTTGCTCTAGGTTTAGAGATGAGAGGGAAACAAGAATAGACAAGTAATATGGAACTTATGCGGGGCGAAAGGTGTAACTTTAAGGTCCAACTTTATTATTAATAACTTGGTATGGCTGCTTACAATGCCTAAGGGCCTTGCAACACATCTTTGCACACTCGACAAACAATGAAAATCCAAATCGAACTAACTCTGGAGTCTCCGCCTAAAGGGTGACTCTTTATTCTATGACGCGACTCGGCGAAGGAGTCTCACTATAGAACCTATGCTCACTCATCGAGAAAACCTCCACGGCCTGGGTGCAGGTCTTTGTGGCATAGGCGTAACTTGTATCGCCATGTCCGGTATTTGTGTCCTCTGTGGTAGTCGAAGAAGCGGTGTCCTCATCGAGATCCGACTCCTCTGGATCTGGCTCGTGTGGCTCAATCTTGGCTCTGGAGTGCAGTCAGTACAAGGTCATCTCCAACTCGTCAATCCTTCGTAGAAGGTGTGCCACATACTCTTGAGCTTCCCGCCATCTGTTCTTCTCTGTCGTGATTTCCTTGCGGGCCTTCAGCAGCTCCTTGCTTGTATTATCTAGTACATCCTCCTGGCGACAACAAATCGTGCCAAGCTGTGTAACCGTGGCATCCTCATCCTGAATCGCCTTGGTCAAGAAGGTTATCGCTGCGCCGGATGATAGCGAACACCGTGCTCTCCAACTCTCTGGCGTGAATACGGGTAATGTGCGCATTGCTCATCGTGATACTTCTTGGATACCCATCTGCATTGTAGATCTCCTGGCGGTCTGGTGTATCGAGGCGATTGCACAGGCCCTTTTTCCTAGCAGTACCTCAATCTTCACGTCACAAGCCTTGATCAATCCCGCTTGTCCGATCACTTCCACTTGGTATTGGGGCTTCTCAAAATCTCCGAGAGTTTGTAGCATATGCCAAAGTTCATGGCGTGACCAACTCCCAGATCAACGTAGTTGAACTCTTCCTCCATCTGTCACAAGAGTGCTTTACGTAAGAACTCGGAATTTTTAAATTGTGACAAGGTAAGGGAAAATTTCAGCAAGAGACAAGAAAAGAGAGAAGGGGATAAGTCGAGATGTCATTTCTTGTCTTCACAAATTTTTAGCTTTTAGAAAATAGGTTTTATCCTCACTACGACCATTCTAGCTAGGGTTGAGCCTACAGTCAAGTATGGCTCTGATACCACCTCTGTCGGGACCCCGAATTTGCAAATCCGGACCCTCTGTGTATTCAGCACTAGTCCAGGAACGCGCTAGTGCACACAGTCTTAACATCGGTAAATATCACAATCATACCACTCGATACCAATAAAGTACTTTATTTAAATAGTCAAACTGGTTACTTGACCTTATGGTCAAATTACAAATATATGCCTCGCAAGGCGAAACTTATTCAGAGAAAAATAATAGCAATGAAAATTAAATAACCGTGGCGCCATCCAAGATACCACAGGCAACCGACCGGGCTCGCTTCCTAAGTAGACGGATCCTCTTGGAGCTCCTCCTCCAAAGCTTGTGCAGTCTCCTCTTCAACTGGTGTTGTATTGTGGCAAGGGTGAGTACTTGGTACTCAGCAAGTCATGCACAGAATGCAAGCTAATATACTATATGCATGGCTTGGTACAAAGGAATAGCTCAAGGTATATTTGCGATGCTTGACATTTGAAAAGTAATATAAGTAGATTCGAAAGCAGTAGAAACAAGTAAAGTATAAATAACTTTTCAAGGAATTTAATAAACATCTTTCCCATCCTAATCCACATTTCCATCAACTTCATTATTAGTCCAACCCAACTTTTCAAACCAAAGTTATTTTTAGGAAAATCTAACCCTTGACTGTAATTCCCGAGCGATGTCCAATACCGCGGACACGGCTATTCGAATAGATTCTAAACTCTGCAGAGGTTATGCACTTTACCCACAAGATACAGTCAAACACCACAAAGGCGAGTTCCCGTAACAAAGTCTTTCGGAAACCTCTAACAATACAAGTGGTCCTCCCCGGTTATTGCGCACTAACCCTTCCCTTCGCTAAGGCGAAGTCTAGGCCAATCAACCGTTAGATGGGTACCTGGCCTCAGCCCCGGTACGCTCCCCCTTACAACTTACACAAAGGGTGTAGTTGACCTCCTGAGGTCCCACAGGTACGTTATTAGCAACTTAGTCAACTAGGTCCGTCCCATTACAGACATGTGGTTGCACGTTAGACCCAGTTCAAAGGCTTGCAAGGTTAAGTCCTTAGGGTGACCAGGGCAAGACTACCCGAAAAACCAAATCAACATTCCCAACGCCACAACTGGCCCACTTGATTACTCTTACCACATGCCCCGGTCGAAAATCAGCTTATCAAACCCAGGTTGATTACCATGCACCACGTGCCATCAACATCACATGATACTTTTCCAAAACAGGTTTAATATATCATTAAGTCAATATTAACATTTGATCATCCAAAATCATGTCATGAGCACGTAGCGTGTCTAAGCGGTATACTACAACGGTCTAAACCCATGTTGGCAATTTAATAATGTCCAACTAGTAATCCACAACTAGGGTGACAAGGGTCATGGCACATACTTAAATAATCAAGGTGTCATACAAAGAAATTGGTACTTATCTAACCCCCATGTTTAAACAAAGTATTTTTCTAATTGAACTAGCATGCAATAGTTTAAATCAAAATAGATTTCAAATAGGATCAACATGGTCAAAGCACAACTTGCCTTCAAAAGTACTTGTTCTTGGTCTTGAGTTGGATCCTGAGTTAATACTTCTCCTTCGAATCCTTAGGCACTTCAACGTCTACTCGTAAAGCGTGCAAATAGCAAATACACAAATAAACAATAGGCAAAAGTGTCCAAACACCCAAATAAAATCCATAAACAGAGAGAACATAATTTTATGAATTTTTAGAAACTGGAATCGTCAAATTTGGAGTTAAGGCCTTAAAAGTTATGATTATTTAAAGTTTAAATAATCAATTAAATAATTTTGCAGAGAAAAACTTTAGTCCAAAAAATTAAATAAAATTCATATTTAGGTAGATCTCATTTTTATACAAATTTAGAAATTTGAATCACTCAAATCGGAGTTGAAAGCAAAAGTTATAAGCGTTTGAAGTTTGAAACAAAATCAAATCATTAATTCGAATTAATAAATCATTTTCTTTTGAAATTAATTATTGCGTCGGCATGGACACGTGGCAGCCTCGATTGGTTGGTGGCGTCGGCGGTCCATGGACTCGGTCCACGCCGGCTCGGGTCTCCGTGGACCGATCCCACGGCTCACGTGAGATCGACATGTGGGCCCCACCGTCGATGTCACGCCGCAATTAACCCTTGCGGTCTACTCGCCGACATCGGCCCCACCGTGGCGTCGGCGGTGGCGCCATGGTGCGGTTCGGTTGTCCCGACCGACACGCGGGCCGCGTGTCGAGACACGCGATCACGCGTCGTGGCGTGGCTTAAGTACCACGTGGCACAATCTCGTCAGTTGATTTGAAAATCAACGGCCCGGATTGATCTAGACTTCACGTTCAAGACTATACGGTTGATTCGGACCGTTCGATCTAGATCTAACGGTGCTAACGGATCTAGGGTTGAACAAGAAAGGAAATACGTGGGCGAACCTCGGCCGGTCGGATCCGGATCGGACGGCGGAGATTGCCAGTAATCCGGTGATGGCGCGGCGAGGCTTGAGCACCGGAGACGTAGACGACGACCTCCCACACGGCATGTCCGTAGCTCCTCGGCGTGAAGATTGGCACTCCCAGCGCGGCCGATATGGGATCTCGATCCTGGGCTCGGTGTCGTCGGAGAAGCGGCGGCGGGGATCGACGAAAAACCGCGGCGGGGACTTCCCCTACTACGGCGAGCAATCGGCACGGCTTGGCGGCGGCTTGAGCTCTATTAGCTGGGGCAAACGGGGCGCATAGGAGAGGTCAACGTGCGCGCAAATCGGAACCCTAGCCGTGTCCCGCTCGGTCACGGCGGAGCTCTCCGGCTCGGAGTCGGAGCGGAGACGACGACTGGGAGCCGTCCACGTGTCGCGATCAACGGCCACGATCGCACGGGCGCGATCGTGTCCGGGTCGGACGCGGCTCGAACCGTGCAGGCGGATCTCGGTAGTTGGATCCGATCCAACGGTCGGGATCGCTTTAGGTTGAAGCTGGTTTGGTCGAGTCAATCGCTCGGTCGGACTCGAGTCCGACTCGGGTTCGACTTCGATCGGATGAACAAGATTTCGACCGAGTTGATTTTCCAGCGATTTAATATTTAAAATAATTCCCAATAATTCATTTAATTCATTAAAAATAGCAAAATACTCAGAAAAATTCCAGAAAAATTCTGGAAAATATTTTAGGGTATTTGGGACTCAAATAAAATATTTCCAACAAAATTTTATTTGCAAAATTAAATTCTTTAATTATTTCAAAATGGAATAAATTCAAATAAATTCCAAATAAATCCAAATAAATTCCAGAAAATTCCAAAAATTCACCAAAGTGCCAAATCACACATGAATTTAAGAAAAGCAAAATTTTGGGGTGTTACAGGGTTACCCAAGTCTTATAGCTTGAAACGACCCCCTCCTCAGGTAACCTTTTGCTTCTTCAGATGGGTTTTCTTTTTTGCATCTCTTTCCCTAGCCGACTGGTCTTTTGTTTTGCAGGGGCGAGAAGATTACTTTTCTGATGCCCCAGCATGAAGGTGCTGGGGTGAAGATGCGGAGGTTCACTAGGTAATGTATGGTCTGCTCCCTTCGTCTGTTGTTGCTGATTTGTCAGAACGCACCCCTGATTTTTGTTATACCAGGAAGCCATCCACCGATGTTCCTGTCGACGCGCCGACTGGAAATCCTCAGGAGATTGCTCCCGAAGGGGTCCCCAGCCGGGGCTCAATGCCTTCTCTTAGCATTGCTGCTCATGGGGGCGCCGAGGCGGCTCCCGAAGTGATCCCGGATATACCGCCGCTAAATGCTGCTGCTTGCGGGGACGCCGAAGTAAATCCAGAGGCCATTCCGAACGTGATGCCTCCGAGGGCAACCACTCAGGACGACGCCGAAGTCGCCGCTGAGGCTTTCCCTGCTATATACCCTCTCCCGAGTGCCCACTACCTCCAGCGAGCGCGGAGACCAAAGATTCGGCCGGGGGCCCTCCTCAAGTGGAGGAGATCTCGCGTTCTGAGGCGGTCGACGGGCCCAGCCTTGTACTCGGATCTTGGGATAGTGACAAGGAGGAGTGGGTCACCGTCGACGATGCTGCAGAAGAGCAAGAGGCCGTGGAGTTTGAAGAGTGTGTCACTAGGAGTTCCCGACTAATCCGGGTAGTCCTTCGCCCACCTCTTTTATACTTATAATGCCGTGTTCAGTCCTTGGGGGACCGCTTGAAGAAGAAGTTGGACTTCCTGCGTCGCGTCATTCCCATGATTAAGATGAGCAAGGAGCACCGCGATGAGCTCGACCAAGTGCAGAACGATCGGACTCAGGAGTTGCAGAGGCTTCGAAGTGAGGTGCAGTCGCTTTGTCTGGAGAAGATGGACATGACAAGCACTGTCCGAGGTGAGCGCCCTCCTCGACTGACTGGCTTTGTCACTCTTAATCCTTCTGCGCCTTAGCTTGTGCTCGGCCCCTGCAGTCCAGGAGTCTGCCGCTGAACGGCTCCAAGGCCAACTGGCGACGTCAGAGGAGCAACGCGGGGCACTGGAGGTGAAGCTCAAGGCTTTGGAGGAGAAGTGCAATGCTTTGGAGGAGGGGTCTCGGGTTTCAGCGGCGAAGCTTGAGGACGCCGAGAGCCGAGAGCTCTGAGCCAAGGCCTAACATGATAAGCTGTCCGGGGACCTCGAAGGTACGTGTCTGCCGATTGGTAATCTTTGTAGTGCACCAGTCGTTGAGAACTACTGACTGATTCTTCTTGCAGATTATCGGAGGAGGGCGTAGGCGCACTTTAATGACCTCGAGGAGAGAGTCCAAAATGCACACGCACTGCGCTATGCTTTTCAACAAGCCTCTGAGTTAGTGTTGTCCTTCCTGCATCCTCGTGACCCCTGCAGCGAGACCGAAGCTCTTCAACACCTTCGAGCGGCACCGGAGAGGCTTAGGGCCCATGTGCGGGAGAGGGCAATCATGAGTTCCAACCAGGCGCTTGCCATCGTAATGTCGCTGTATCCTCGGGTGGAGCTTGAGGCCGTTAAAGAGAGCTTCGCCTGCACCGTGGATGATGCGCGTGCTGTCACTCTCCTTGAAGAAGTCAAAGACGTGTTGGAGTCCCTGGTTGAAAACCTGGAACTGGATCCTACATGAGCGTGTATAAGAAATAGCTTGAGATTTTATCTTTAAATGTGTGAGGATTTTGCTTTGCCCTTTTTTGGGAGCTATCAGCCGAGTGTTCAATCCGACTAGAGGAATGTCTTGCCCGTTCATCTGGCTAGGTTAGTTCCCGAGTGCGCTTCCCGAGTGGTGGACTTCTTCGAGCGTGCTAGCCAACTGATGATGTCTCCAAGTGCTCCTTCCGACTGGTGAAGTGTAACACCCCGGCATTTAATAGGCCCGAATGCTACCAAACATAGGCTAAACAACACCTAAATACCACTAATAAAGACAAATTACAGAAAGGAGCAAATGCTAAAACCGAAAATTTCGGCAGCATCTCCTTTGTTTTAACATGATTTGAGACAATAGCAATAACAGGCAAGTAATATCATATCATAAGACATCTAAAGAAGCAATGTAAATGGATATAGCATCAACATAAGGCAATAATATCAAGTTCAACCACTCCATAAACTATAACGAAGCAAATAAGGGACCCGACCACAATTTAATCCATACACCAAGATTCATGGCACTATTATTAAGGTCATGACTCAAAGTTTGGTAAATGTGACTGGAACTACGTGAAGATGTGTAGCTAATGCCCTTTCCCACATGCCGGTGTCATGGTACCTAAAAAAAAACAACATAAACACAAGCGTGAGTTCATCACTCAGCAAGTATATTGCAATGGTACAAAAGAAACAATTTCATGGCTACAACAACTCACATCATGTCTATCATCTCACTCATGATCACATATCATTTTCATCATCATTATGTATGCGATGCGATGCGATGCTCTTGTCTCCTTGGAAACTCATACCGGTATGGTTGAGTACACACCCGTCGGTGTGCACCCACTCCCCCCTTCCATCCCGAAGATGGAGGGTGCCTACTCCTCGCTTCCATACACCGCGGTGGATGGAATCACGATGTAGGACTTACTCATTGGCTCTCTGGAATAGTCATAACTTTCTCACCGACCTTCCCCGGACTAGTTATGACTTTTTCACCGCCCGGGCCATGTATCATGCCATGTATGCTAACATGCCAACATCATAAATAACTTTGTACATTAACACATGGCATCATAACATAATAAGCATGTTCATCATATCAATGGCAAACATTTAAGCATGGCATGTGAACATATCATATATTCAACTTCAATCTCAACCAATCTAGAAAACTACAACCCGCTGCCCATTCCAATACACTTGCCTCAACCACGGGCGACGGATTGGCGAGACGTAGAGGGCACCCCCGGGGTCACAACACCTGCACATAGGCACCACACACTCAAAATCATGCCCACAAAACCATACGCAAACACTCTTCTACTCCAACTTCGCAAACTACCCGCACAACCCAAAAACAGAGGTTCTGTCCCGTCGGGACAGCAGACTTGCAATGAGCATAACTCGGGCTCTACGACTCTGAATCGATTAAACGAGTACATCCTCGCGTAGCTTAGGAAATTCCCTAACTTTTTCTAAGTATATGGAAAAACTGATTCGGACTCTAAAGTGGTTTAATCTACAGAATACCGTGATCTGTTCCAATCACGTCACAGTTTTTAATACGTTCGGTAAAACGAGCATAACTTTCAAACGGCTGGGCAGAATTGGACGTTCTTTATACCCACTGAAAGATATTGAAATTACCTACAACTTCTTCAACAGACGGCCGACCAAATTCCGAATCTAAACTGGCGAAAACCCAAGTCCTAGGTCGACTGCTCATGCTGCCCGAAACAGAGAACATGGCAACTTCTAGATCTAATCTAATCTACTCAATTCCAGCACCACCAATTGATCTAAAAATATGATAATGACCCTTAGAACAGTAACTTGATCAACCCCAAGGTTTCCCATGGCCATACCTTCGCCCGACGACCGAAAACCCAACGAAACTCCTCCCGGATCTTCGAGGTGCAGGGGTGGGGAGGCTACCCTAGGGCAGCAAGGGGGTGGAGGAGAGGTGGTGGAGAGGTGGAGAGCAAAGGGGGCAAAGGGGGGCGCACGGCCAAAGGGGGAGAGGGGAGGTGTGCGGCTAGGGCTCAAGGGGGAGGTGGGGCGCCCAAGGGCAGGGTGGGGCGCAACAAGGGGGCAGGGGGAGGCCCTTAAACCAGCCCAAACAGTAATCATAATCCCAAATGGACTCATACTCCATCCCACCAAAGCCCACAACCCTTTCCCCTAGGCCCAAAACTCCCCGGAAAGGCCCAAACTCCCGGAAACGGCCCGGAAACGCTATTAACCTCCATACGCTATGGTTTTAACCTTAATTCCAAACTTCATAATGTTTTTGACCTCAACATTCACATTATATAAGGTTTCGACACTCCGTGGTGTCACATGAAGCTCCTGAGTGCACTGTCCGAGTAGTAGAGCTCCCGAATGCGCTTCTCAACTGATGCTGTATTTAGGATAAGTGAACTTGGCGAAAACATAAGTGTGTGACCATGCACTTATTAAGTGTGTAGGCCGTTCAGGCAGGCTGATTTTACTCGAAGGTTTATGCAAGGGACACATGCGTGTGGAAACACGCACTTATTTTAAATGTAGCCCCCAGCTTACTACCTAGTTGGGAAACAACTAGGCCGTAAGGCAAAAGTAATATGAGTAAGTAAGAATGAAGGATACGTGCGCGTGTAGATGCGCACTTATTAAGTGTAGCCCCTAGCTTACTGCCTAGTTGAGGAACAACTAGGCCGTAAGGCAAAAGTAATATGAGTAAAAAAGGGGGAATTATGACGTCACCAGGCTGTTTGCGTGGTAGATTGACATTTGTCTCGAGACTGCAGAACCGCTTCGGCTTTCCCGCTCCTTCTTCTATCCTCAGGCTCTTCGTCTTCCGTGCCTCTTGGTATAAGAAGGGGCGGGGAAGGCTTCTGATGGTCGTCCCTTTCTCGCACTCTTCTCGTCTTCCTCGCGCCCTTCTCTTTCTTCACGCCCTTCTCCTTCTTCGCCTCCCCACACCCTGCAATGGCGGACCGCCCCGCCCCTCAACTGACGCAATAAATCGATTTTTCAATAGAAAAATAAATGAATTAATTCTTTTTATTCTTTTATTTGATTTTTCAAACTTCAAACGCTTATAACTTTTGCGTTTTAACTTCGATTTGGGTGATTCTAATTTCTAAATTTTTATAAAATTGAGATCTACTTAATGATGAATTTTATTTAATTTTTGGACATGAGTTTTTCTCTATTTATCTTTATTCAATTGATTTTTTAAACTTTAAACGGGTATAACTTTTGTGTTTTAACTCCGATTTGGACGATTCAAGTTTCTAAAAATTTATAAAAATGTGCTCTATCTGTTTATGAATTTTATTTAAAATTTTGGATACTTTTTGTCCACTGTTTAATTATTTATTGCTATTTGCACGCGTTACGAGTAGACGTTGAAGTGCCCGAAGGGTACGATGGTGAAGTTTTGACCCAGGGGCCAGCTCAGGACCAAGAGCAAGTACTTTTTGAAGGCAAGTTATGCTTTGACCACATTGCTCCAAATTTGGAAACTATTTTGATTTAAATTATTGCATGCTAATTTAATTAGAAGATGCTTTGATTAATTCTGGAGAATTAGTTAAATGCCAATTTGCTGTATTCCACCTTGACATAAATAATTGTATGCCATGACCCCTTGTCACCCTAGTCTGGTTTGAGTAGTTGGACATTATTAAATTGCCAACATTGGGTATTTAGACCGTTGTAGTTATTGCTTAGACCCGCTGCATGCACATGACATGATTTTGCATAATCAAATGTTAATATTGACTTAATGAGATATTGAAACTATTTTGGAGAAGTATCATGTGTTGTGATGATGATGATGGCATGTGGTGTATGGTAATCAACTGGGTTTGATAAATAGATTTAGACCGGGGCAGGTGGAAAGAATGATATGGTGGGCCACGAGTGGCACCGGGGATGTCGTTTTGGTTCTTCGGGTAGTCTTGCCCTGGTCACCCTAAGGACTTAACCTTGCAAGCCTTTAATCTGAGTCAAACATGCAACCATATGTCTGTAATGGGACGGACCTAGTTGAGTAAGTTACTAATAACTTGCATATGGTACATCGGGGTGTGAACTACACCTATTGTGTAGCTTGAAGGGGGAGCATACAAAGGCTACGGCATGGTACTCGTCCAACAGTATGTCGGTCCCGTACTTCGCCTCCGCTGAGGGAAGGGATGGTGTATGGCAAAAATCAGGAAGGTTCACTTGTATAGTTTGCGGTTTCCGAAAGGCTTTGTTACTATCATCCGCCTTTGTGGTGTTTGACTGTATCTTGTGGGTAAAGTGCATAACCTCTGCAGAGTGTACAACCTATTCGAATAGCCGAGTCCACGGCACTGGACACTGCTCGGGGATTACAGTCAAGGGTTAGACTTTCATGAAAACAACTTGGACTTGAAAAGTTTGGTTGGGTTTATTGATGACGTTGATGGCAATGTGGATTAGGAAAGGAAAAGTGTTTACTTAACTCCTGGAAAAGTTATTGATATTATACTTGCTCTTACTGCTTTCGAATCTACTTATGCTACTTGTTAATTGCTATTTTACTGCAAATGAACCATGGAACATTCCTTGTACAAAGCCATGCATGTAGAGTATTAGTTTGCATTCTATGCATGACTTGCTGAGTACCAAGTACTCACCCCTTGCAACAATACAACACCAGTTGAAGGAGAAACGACGCCAGCTTTGGAGGAAGAACTTCAGGAGGAATCGTCTATCTAGGGAGCGAGCCCAGTCAGTTGCCTGTGGTATACTGGATGGCACCACATTGATTCTTTTATTCCACTGTAATTTATTTCTTTTAATAAGTTTTCGCCCTGTGTGGCATACTCTTGTAACTTGACCATAAGGTCGAGCAACCAGTTTGGTTATTTTAATTAAAGTACCTTACTATTATCGATGTGTATGATTGTGATATCTACCGATGTTGAGACTGTGTGCACTAGCGTGATCCTGGACTAGTGCTGAAAACACAGAGGGTCCGGATTTGCAAATTCGGGTGCCGACATACATCCTGTAATAATCCATGAACTTATCTTTCCATATTCTGGGATTATCTCCTTCAAACTTTGGGAAAGGCATTTTCAACAATGGATGGCGATAATTTCCTAGATTTTTGACCTGAAAATGAATTGATCCCACTGGTCAACCGACGCATCCTTCGGTCGAACACTGGGTATGCTTCGCCTCTGGGGTTGGTAACAATGGCGCTTGTGGATTTGTCCAAATCCCGGTTCTAGGCTCTGGAGTCATTAGCCCCCTTTTCTCTATTTCTGGAGCACTTCGGTTCCTCTCCACCGTGATGCGAGCCGCCGCTTGGGCAATCGCCTCCAACTGTCTGGCCATTAGAAGTTGCTCTCGAGCTTGGTTGTCCGCTACTTTGACAGCGATCTCCACCTGGGCCACCATCTGCTGTTGCGTGTTCTCAATCTCCCAGATTTTGGAGAATAGCTGTTCGAGGCTGCGCATCACCGCATCCCATCTCTCCTCCACTTGACTTGCTGCCTCACCCATCGCCTCCAAGATGAACTGGGTCTGCGGCGATGGCTTTGAATGAGCCGTGCTGCCTGATTAACCAGCCGAGCCACCGGATTTAGGGATTTTATAGGAATTGTTCTGCAAGCGAGGATCACTTGGGATTCCCAACCTCTATCCAAGCTCTGATACCAATCGTAATGTCTCAAGGGTTTCCCTTGACCACGGCTAGCACCGAGGCTTGAGAATGTTCATCGATAACATATTCAGCGGTGAGATCAGAGAAAGAGGGAGACGAGGAAGGAGACAGAATGAGTTTTCTTCAGTTACACGACAATACTTCTGTTGCATTCTGTATCACTGTTTAAGGTCATCCCCTTACAAGTGAGACCCGCTTTGTTAAAGCCCACATCAAAATTACCAGCCCAACAACCCGTTGTTCCTTATCCGATAACAGGCTCTATTAGCGCTACTCATTGTCTCCTGGTTGTTTGGTCGCCACACAGAGACCCCCCTAAAAATGATTTAATTTTTGGAATTTTTTTAAATAATCCTTTGTTATTCATGAAATACAAAAATATACCGCAAATAATTTTTTTTGCAAGATTAGCCATATGTCGCGCCAGGTGGCAGCGATTGGGCCTATGCTTTTTCGGCAGCCTGTAAAATATCATGTTTAAATGTAATTTTCAGGAAGAATGTAACAGATTTGCTCTTTGATATATGGACTACCATATTCTGAAAAAACATTTAATTTACACCTTTCTTTGCATCTAAATTCTACTAATGCAATAACCCTAAATATTATAGTCAACAACAACTCATGTAATGAATAGTTAAGCCCAGGAAAACTTTGGGTAAAGTGTTTAAGTCATAAGGATCATTGTGAAACGCACGTAGATGCAGCCCAGTAACCTTAGTAATCAAACCCAACCTGTGTAAATCATTTCTTATGCAAATGGTACTTAGGGCTAAGTACCATTCACGCAAACACCCTTACTAATGTCTTAATTTTATTAATCTAGATAATCTTAGCTTCTTGAATTCGAATATTTGCAATGAAACGACTAAAATTATTTATTGAACACATATCAGGGCACATACAACGAAAGTTCATATGATGAAATAAGCAATATATTATATTACAAGGGTATTACAGTAGTGAAGAAATTGCTAGACGAACTAACTAAGGAAGACACTGTTTTTCATGGTGGAACAAGTGGTCATTCTGCCTATCTGGTACAGTGGGAATGATGTCCAACATTTTCTGCACATTACCATTCCCGTGTAAGTTCTGCGATTTGTTTTCGAACACCGTTCAATCCCTCTTATGAAAGAACTACATGGGGATGCGTAGTTCTCCCAGCAGTCACCGATTGGGTGGCCTATGCCATACGTCTCAGGGGTATAAGACCAAACTTTTTTGTCTTTTTGTGGATTTCTGCCCTCCCATATAGGCAGGTCATCCTGATTCCCGGCGTCCCCTATGTTAGTACCACCCGGGTTCCCAGATGGTATGTGCAACCCTTAAAGGATTTGTTGCGTAGTGTGTACCTCAGCCGGCTGCTTCCCCTTCTCCCTTACTCTTCGAGAGGAGGTACCCTGTTGCACTTCTTGTGACATCATAGGATGTGACATTACAGAATGTGACATTTCGATAAGAGTTATGTCGTGTTTTTGGGCTTTTCCGGGTTTGTGGGCCGTTGTCGGGGAGTTTGGGCCTTAGGGGACCGTATTCTGGGCTTTTAGTGGGAGGGTTTAGGCCCATGTGGGGAGGGGAGGCAGCAAACCCTAGCCTCCTCCCTACCCATGCGCTCCCACCCCTCATTGCACCCCCTTCCCCTCTTAAGCCGCCACCCCCTCCCATGGCCGTGCGCCCCCTTCCTCCCTTGCACGTCCACCCCACTTCCTCTCCCTAGCCGGCCCTAGCTAGGGATCCCTCCCCCAAGTTCCCTCCCCTCCCTTGCTGTGCACACCTATCCGTCCATTGTTTCCTCCGGTGGAAAGCCGTTCAACCGAGAAGAATTGGCGATTCCGGCGATTGGAGGAAGATCGTGGTCGGGAGAAGGAGCGGTTCGTCGGTTCGTCGATTCATCGAGAAGAGGTATGTTGTTGGGGTGTTCTTGGGAAGGATTAGGTACTGTTCTAATGGGGGTTTGTGGTGCTATTAGCCTCTAATGGTGTGCTGCGATTAGTTAGATCTGAAAAAGTTTGGATCTATTTTGGCGTTCTACTCGGGCAAATTTGAGATCTATTTTCGGGCGCGAATTTGAGAATTTTAAAGTCATTTTTTGGTCAGCCGGCTGTTGCGAAAGTTGTAGGTAATTGAATTACCTTTAATTAGGCACTAAAATTGTTAAATTCTGTTCAGCCATTTAAAAGTTATGGTCATTTTACTAAGCGATGTCCAATCTGTGATCAATTGTAGATTAGAAGATTTTAGAGGCCGAATCAGTTTTTTGAGAATACTTAAAAAAAGATGGGAAATTTCCTAAGGTTAGAGAAAATGTACTCGTTTACCTGATTTGGAGTTTTAGAACTCAAGATATGCTTGCTGGAAGTTTGCTGTCCCATTGAACAGATTCTCTGTTTTTTGGGTTTTAGGAGTGGGTTGCGAAGCCGATGTAGTTGATTGTTCTTGTGTTATTTTGTGGGCATGTTTTTGAGTGTATTATATCTATGTGCAGGTGGTGTGATCCCGAGAGTGCCATCAACATTCTGGCACTCCATCTCGCGTGGTTGAAGGTAAGTGTATTGGAATGGTTTTGGCTTGGGAGGCCATAAGGATTCGTAGCGTTGCATTATAACTAAGTGATGTGTTGATTTGCCATGTTTGATCATTACATGTGAGATGATGATCATGTGTTTACTTATGGTTATGCAAGTTGTTGAAATGAGTACATGTGCAAGTTATTCATGTTTATGGCATATATGCATTCATGGCATGAGGGCAGGCCAGGACGGTGAGAAAGTCATAACTAATCCGGTAAGGTCGGTGAGAAAGTTATGACTAATCCAGAGCACCACTAAGAAAGACCTACCTCATAGTTCCATCTATAGTTGTGAATAGGAGCGAGCCAGTAAGAGTAGGCACCCTCCACGGGATGGAAGGGAAAGAGGGTGCACAATGACGGGTGTGCACTCGGCAATACCGATATGTGCTAAGTAAAGAGACATGTTGCATTGCATTGCATAAATGAGAGCATAAAGGAAGAAGTTAATAAGTTGTTTCTCATGATGTGTGAATGGCATAAAGTATGTATATGAATTGTTATTATTTTGTACCATTGCAATACACTTTGCTGAGTGATGAACTCACGCTTGTTGTTTAATGTTTTCTTTAGGTACCTTGAATCCGTCATGTGGGAAGGGAGCTAGATTGACGTGATCACATAGTGACACACAAATAAACAATTCATACCATTTCTTAGATGTGTTGATTACCTTATTAAGTTACATTATGGTTTTATTGCCACGTTTGTGGTCATGATTAAATATTTATTCCTTTTTGGATTATGTGATGGTTAAATTATGTGTTGGACTTGAAATGTTGATGAAAACCCTGTTTGCTATGTTGTAGTTGTTTCCAATTATACTATCTTGTCATGATTATATTATTGATGCTTAAAACCATAGAAAAACAAAGGATATGCTGCCGAAATTTCGTATAAACTATTAATGTAGTGCTGTAATTTAATATTAAATATGTGTTTTTGGTTGCTTCTAGTATTGTTTAGGTGACATTCACGGCATGCTAGGTGCCAGGGTGTTACACATCTGGTGCCTTGGCCGTTGGAGGATACTTGCAGAGACGCCTGCTCTGTTTCGGCTTGCACTCCGCCATATGGTGCAGGAGGTGTGAGTTCGTCTTGTCCTTGTATAATCGAAAGCATGCCCTGCAGTCAATGTAGTATGCCTGTTGTGGTCATTGAATAGCACCGTAGTTGTACCCAGGGTCAGGCTTTTCTAGGCGGTAGTAGCATCACGGAGAGGGTTGCTCTCCCCAGTTAACCAATGCGGGAAGGGTGAGATGTGGGTGGCACGTCTCCGGGTCCACCCAGTTTAAGTAGCCACACCATTCATCCTCGGCCAAGGGGCACCGATAGAATCTCTGGTCAGATAGATCATCGTGGCAGGTATTAACCACCGCCTGCAGGCCATGTTCGCAAACTTTGGGACTTTTTGCTAGCCCTTGGGGACGTTTCTCCTTTAACTTGAGCAATTTTGCAAGTTTCTTTTTGAAGTCCTGTATGCGATGAACTGATTTAGAATTATTACTTTGTGAGTGAAACATGAGCATATCGCATGAAACTCACTGATTGGTTGGTCCCTTGACCACCCGCCCTGATCTCTGATCGATCTAGAATGGGGACATATCCCAGTGGCCTCTCCCACCGGGTGAAGTTCTCGGGCGAAGTGGGGTAGGTGTTGCGGTTGTTGCAGATAAATTCGTAGTCACGTCGTTCCAGCCTGTTGCTCCATTGGAAGAAGCAACACCCATCCTTGTGCTAAAAAATAAAGAACGATGCATGAAATAGTAGGTTACCCTGTATTCTATGGACACCAGTAGGTTTACCTCATAGCGGCGGGCACAACAGTAGTGAGTGCTTGCGGCCATATCTCCGTGTGAAGATTGCATCATCTTCGCCAGAAGGTTGCAGTCACATTTTGGTCGGGGCAACTCCAGTAGAACTGGGGCATCAACGCTACTGGCATTCGAGTGTTTGGGGGGGATAAGTTCCTCTTGTTGAACAGTCGATAGTACAACGACATCATGCCCTAATTTGTGTAGATTAGGCTAACGTTTATTGCTGGTTTGGCGGTGGTAGATGTGTATCCCTTGGCTAGTTTTTTAGTGGTGGTGAGGGACTTCTCCACAGAATTATTGCTCTTGTGATAGCACCTTGGGTGTCTCGATCTTTCGATGAGAAACACACGATCGATTTGGGTGGAGATGACTTTGACGATCCGACTACACCGTACAACGACGATGCGCCTTAGCAATCACTAAACCAACTACAGAGGGTTATTGATCTTGCCGTGGGCACGATCAACCTGATCACGAAGATCAATTCGAACAAGCAACCGAAGAACAAGCAAGAACACGATAATAGGCAATCTAAAATTGCAAATATAGATGAAGAATTGATAAGTTGGGGTTCTGATACAAGGAGCTTTTTAGGCGGCTGTCTAGCACGTTTGAAAAGACTCAAAATAGTAGCAATGGCTAAACTATCAAATAAACAAAACCCAAGACATAAAGGAGGCGGCGACTGGCTATTTATGAGAGGTAGGGCGTGGGAATCACGTCCAAAACTAGTGGGGGACAATTACAACTCAATTTACAAGGCCCAAGGCCCATGTCATCTTGGATTGGAATAGTGACTTCACTTGTTTGGCAGATTCCTGTCGACTTGGATGGAATTTGGAGATGAAGCCAGATCCGTTGGAAAGAGGATGACGAAACCTTTCAAACAAGTACTCAAAGACCCCGAATACCCTTGTGGATCAAAAGTTATGATCATTTTAAGTTGGTGTTGACCCGGAGGCCAAATCCGAGTTGATCTTGTGCACCGGAAGAATTGGCCTCATGTTTGACATTTGGGAGTCCTTCTCCTTGGTTCCTAAGGATAATAAAATCATCACAAGGATTAAATAGTACTCCATCCATTAAAATATTTGTATGCAGCCCAAGGAACGCATTCACCTGGTAATTGAATTGACGTGCACAAGCTCGAGTAATTGGTCCTTGTATTATATCATTGGTTTCTACGTGATGTGTACACGTGGCCGTATCCATGGTAGTGATGTCCTCATCATCCTCCCCTTCTTGCATTTGAGTCGTCCTCGACTCAAGCTCATCATCTTCTCTCAAGTATGGCTTTAAATCTGGCCAAGGTGGGGGTCGATAAAGCCATGCAGATGGAGCCATCGTAGTAGATGTATATGAAGTAGAGGATGCCGTGAAGTGTCGCCAACTTAATGGTCCTGGCCAAGGTGGGGGTCGATGAAACCATGCAGTTGATATAATTGCAGCAACACTTGGTAATGACCACGCCTCCATCATATTGTCCTGCAAAATGTTAGTAACGACAGGAAACAAAGCAATATGCACATTTGCAATCAAATCAATGGATCGAGAATTTCTATCAACCATATACTAGAGTTCAACCTAATCAACACTTTGGGAAGCTACAAGTCCATTAGGGAACCCTCATGCTCAATCATCTTTTAAATGCAAATTTTGAAATTTAACGCTCATTGCGGTTTGGAGAGCTTATTTTAGTGATGCGCATCCTCTACTAGGTGCCATCGACAAAGGCTTCCCAGAATTCACTCTCCTTTGAACTCTTTTAGGTTTAGAGAGTTTATCCTAGTGAAACATATCCTCGACTAGGAGCTTTCGACAAAAGTCTCATATGCTTCACTCTCTTCCTAAATCTTGTTTTGCATTTTTCAATTTTATGGATTCAAGCCCTATTCGACCATCTCAAGCAAGAAGTAGTCTCGAGAGTGTAGAGTGTTGAGATCAATTTTAGCATAAATAAGTCAATTTTTAGCATTTTAGCACTTAGATTCATGAGCATGTTGAGGAGTCTAGAATGAAATAATATAGCTAGCCCAAGTTGCTCTAGGGACTCTATTAAAAACCCACTATTTAACTAAACATGGTATAAGCATCTAGTGAAGAAATAGCAAGTAAAAGCCAAGTTTCATCAAGTTTTCATGACTGCTCAATTTTAAATGTTGGCTAGTTTAACATGATAAACCAAATTAGGTATGACCTAGACTAGCAAGAATATTCGTAAAAGTAGCTAGGTGCAACTTATCACAATTTTCTCAATTGCATATAGACAAAGCTCATAAATGAAAAATGAGTCTATGCAATGCAAAACCATTTTCAAACTCTCCCTCAATTCGTGAGTCAAATTTAAGCACAAATCTGATTTAACTTGAGTTATTAGCAATTTTAATTACAAGAAATAAAGTGGAACTCAACTGGAGCCAGAAAGACAGAAATGAGAAGAGGGAAACACAAAACTGACTGTTGGGTGATCTAAGAGCATAGAAAAGATATTAGAAACCACTACAGTTTAGACTCGCTCTCACCTTCCCCATATGACTTACATAGGAAAGCTAACCTGACAAACTCGAAATAGGGAGTGCACACAAACCCTGTCTACCCAAGGGGCCCAACACCTATTAGACTTATAAGACTGTAAGGGAACTGAACCTAGAGAAAAGAGAGAAACTAATTGTGCATGATAGCAACCTATAGCAGAAGGTGAGAGGTCCATGCCAAAGTATGCCAGAAGACTAAGTGAAGTGGACTTTGAATGATAATACTTAGCCCAAAGACACCTAGAAGATACAAATAGAAAGGAAATGATAAATATAAACATATATTACTGTTAGCACATAAAATTGGAAACAGAGGATAAGCCGATGTGAATTCAGATTCGGTGTGAAGTGTTCGAATTGAAAGGAGTAAGATGATGTGAATTTGGATTCGCCACCAGGAAGACTGAGTCCATGGGGAAAGCCAATATGGGTTCAGATTGAGGAATCATGTTTATTGGCATGGAGTACGCTAAGAAAGGAAACCGAGGCTGATACGGATAAAATCATAGATTGAAGGAGATATGATCATGCCAAAGATAGCAGGGGGATATTGAGGCTAATACAGGTGGCTAGAGATTAAGAGGAAGACGGTCAGGCCAGAGGCTATAAAAAAGGACTATGGGCTCGCTGATTTTGGCTGATTGGATTTGGGCTGCGGTCATGGCTTCAGTAAGTGAGGTTTTCTCAGTTTTGGCTGATAAAGAAGAACGATTAACCACTTCTTCGGAATTGGCCATCTGGGCATTGATCTCAGTCAGGCTCTCCTCTAAGGATTTCTTGGCTGATTCAAGCTCAGCAAGTTTTTTCATGGCGGCCTTGAGCTCCTGAAGGACTTCATCGTATCGGGCCTTCATTGCCCTAGCATCGGCCACAAGCTGGTCCAGAAGCTTCTTGTCTTCCATCTAAGCCAACTGGAGTTGGATCCTGTCACGTGCCTCCTGAATGGACTGCTTCTTGTCATCCAAGAAGCAAACCTCTAGATGGGCCGCGCAAGTGTCCTACAGAAGGTTGGCTTTCACCCTATTCATTATATCTCCGATGTGTTGGGAGTTGTCCACAAGGGCGGCCGATGGACCGTGAAGCAGGCTGAAGAGTTGCTGTAGTGACTCCTTGGTGCTTGGAGTAGACATGACTTGAGCCGATGTGACAGCTGCTTCCTCGATAATCTTGTCGATAGCCATTGGGACATGGTCTTGTTCCTCCTCAATGTTAGAGAAGTAGAAGCCCAGCAGGTTCCCAAGGGAGGAAGTTGGTTTAACGAGGGGTTTGGAGGAGGTTGGCTGCAACTGAGAAGCAGTAGAAGAAGGGTGGCCAATGTCTACCATGGGGTAGCGTCAATTGTAAGAGCAGGCGGCAGAGGAAAAGACCTTGGTTACATGGTGAAAACGGATGTTAGTCGAATAAGCTTTACATAACACCTTGGAGAACAGAGGACAATGTTTACCTGTTCTGTGGCCGAATCATGAGGAGTGCTTTCGGCCGATTCCTCTTGGGCCGATTAACTCAGTTTTCCCTTTCGCTTGGTGGTCTTGAAAAGAATATCAGTTTCAAGGACTTGAAAAGGGAAAATGCATGATATAGCCGATATGATAAAGCTCACTTGGCTGTTTCTTCTCCAAATCAGAGAGAGAGGGAGGCTGGAGGCCGATAGACCCTGATGTGCAGCCAGACAAGGTCGCCTTGCCAAGGATCAAAATTTCGTCCAAATTTCATTTTTCTTGGACGAGATTTCGGTTTTCGGCTGTAGACGAAATTTGAAATCCCGGCCAAATTAAAAAATTTGAAAAAAATTGAAATCTCATTTTTTTCGACTAGATTTTGGAAGAAACAGATGAAATCTCAAAAAATTCTACGAAATTTGATAATTTTGCACCATATCTCATAGAAATTTTACCAGATTTGAGTTCTTTTTTTCTTGTAGCATTGTAATACAACAATATGAATAACACATATGAAAAAAATAGGAAAAAAATGAACAAATTTTTGAAGCACATGGGATTCGAACCCACGACCATCGCTTCTGCTTGAAGACCAACCAAGCGCCAGTCACCAACTCCCCTAGCTGCCTTTGCTTGCTCAAAGTGGATTACAACGTTTTATATAGTCTCATTTTGTATTGGACTATAGAAGGGCACCTTTCCCCTTTCTTGCTCACGGGTTCAGTTTGTCACTCGGTCTGCACAACCTCTAGACTCTCTTCCTGACTTCACTGAGCCAAAATCCGGCCATCTCCGGCGGTCCCCGACGAGATTTGAGGGCAATGTCGCCTCCCCACGGCAAGATCTCAGTCCCCGATGGCGAGATCTCGGGAAGCTACGGTGAGATCTCAGCTTCCTCCAGACAAATCTCGGTTAGTCGGCTGAACTGGGTAATGTATTGTTGTCCTTTGCTGTTAACTATCATAGGGTAGATCAAAGTTATGCATTAGTAGATGCTGTGTTGAGTGTGTAGGTTCTGCATTACAACGCTAATTGATTCAATCTACTAATACAGCATGGCTTGCAAAAATGACCTAGTTAAGTACAAATCTGCTATGATTGCAGCAGCAATGTTATTTCCAAACTATGTACCTGCCTCTTTTTTGAGATGTGCTAGCTTCCTTAAGTATAGCTAAGGCCAAAACAAGCACCAGAAAACAAAAAAAAAAGCTGTGAAAAGAAGGAACGTTTTATATTTGCTCAGCTCCACACCCTTGATGTAAATAGCTCAAGCCATTCCTGTGACAAACATTAAGGTGTTGTTTGTATACTTACAAGTTACAACATCGAAATAAAAAATAGTCAGTTTTATTCAATTGAGCCACTTTATCTTAATTCTATTTTACCAAACCTCTGATGAGACCATGCTCATCACGGACATAACTAACAATGCATACATATTGTCATCACCAAGTGTTGCTGCAATTATATCAACTGCATGGCTTCATCGGCCCCCACCTTGGCCAGGACCATTAAGTTGGCGACACTTTATGGCATCCTCTACTCCATCTGCATGGCTTCATCGGCCCCCACCTTGGCCATCCTTCTACATCTTCGTCGGTTCAAGGACCATTGACTCGAGCTCAAGCCTGTCAACTCAATTATCAGATCTAAAGCCATACTTGGGAGAAGATGATGAACTTGAGTCGAGGATGACTCAAATGCAAGAAGGGGAGGATGATGAGGACATCACTACCATGGATACGGCCATGCCTACAAACCCAACTGAAACCAACAATGTAATACAAGGGCCAATTGCTCGAGCTCACACACGTCAATTCAATTGCCAGGTGAATGCGTTCCTCGGGATGCATAGAAATAATTTAATGAATGGAATTCTATTTAATTCTTCTGATGATTTTATTGTCCTTACGAACCAAGGAGAAGGACTGATGTAACATTGGGTGTCCCGATCTTTCGATGAGAGTGATAACCTTCGATTTGGGTGAAGACGACTTTGACGATCCGACTACAACGTACAATGACGATGCGCCTTAGCAATCGCTAAACCAACTCCGGAGGGTTATTGACCTTGCCGTGGGCACGATCAACCTGATCACGAAGATCAATTCCTGCAAGCAATCGAAGAACAAGCAAGAACAAGGCAAAAGTAATCTAAAATTGCAAATATAGATGAAGTATTGAAAAGTTGGGGTTCCGATACAAGGAGCTTGTTAGGCGGCCATTGAGCACGTCTAAAAGACTCAAAATAGTAGCAAAAAGGCTAAACTACCAAATAACCAAAACCCGAGTTATTTTGGGGGACTCCCTAGCTATATATATAGGAGAAATAGAAGGCCAAAACCGTGCTAGGGGCATCCAAAGCACAACCATGGCCGAGTAGGACTCCTATTCCTAGTTTGACTTGGATTTGGAAAGATGACCGAGCTTGTTTTGCAGATTCCCGTTGACTCGTAAGGAATTTGGACATGAGGCCAGATCTATTGGAAAGAGGATGACGAAGCCTTTGAAACCAGTACTCATAGACCCCAAACACCCTTGTGGATCAAAAGTTATGGTTATTTTAAATAGGTGCTGTCCCGGAGGCCGAATCCGAGTTGAAGTTGTGCACTGGAAGAATTGGCTTCATGCTTGACTTTTGGGGGTCCTTCTCCTTGGTTCCTAAGGACAATAAAATCATCACAAGGATTAAATAGCATTCATTCATTAAATTATTTGTATGCAACCCGAGGAACACATTCACCTGGCAATTGAATTGACATGCGCGAGCTCGAGTAATTGGCCCTTGTATTACATTGTTGGTTTCAATTGGGTTTGTAGGCATGGCCGTATCCATGGTAGTGATGTCCTCATTATCCTCCCCTTCTTGCATTTGAGTCGTCCTCGACTCAAGCTCATCATCTTCTCCCAAGTATGGTTTCAAATCGGCAATGTTGAATGTGGGACTAACCCCAAAATATGCAGGCAATTCAAGCTTATATGCATTATCATTAATCTTTGCAAATACTTTGAAAGGACCATCAGCTCGCGACATCAACTTAGATTTTCTTAATTCTGGGAATCGATCTTTTCGCAAATGCAACCAAACTAAATCCCCCAGTTCAAAAGTTACATGCTTCCTTCCCTTACTACCAGCAAGTTTATGTTTAGCATTCATGCGCTCTATGTTTTCTTTAGTTGTCTCATGCATTTTCATAATCAAATCAGCACGTTGTTTAGCATCAAGATTCAATTTCTCCAAAGATGGAAGAGGTAACAAATCAATTGGAGCATGAGGTACAAATCCATATACAATCTCAAAAGGGCACATCTTAGTAGTAGAATGCATAGACCGATTATAAGCAAACTCAATATGAGGCAAGCATTCTTCCCACAATTTAATGTTCTTTTTCAAAATAGCCCTAAGCATGGTAGATAAAGATTAACGACATCAGTTTGTCCATCAGTTTGGGGATGACAAGTAGTAGAAAATAAAAATTTAGTCCCCAATTTAGCCCACAAAGTTCTCCAAAAGTGACTTAAAAATTTTGTGTCTCGATCCGAAACTATTGTGTTTGGCACACCATGCAAGCAAACAATTTCACGAAAGAATAAATCGGCAATGTTGGTAGCATCATCACTTTTGTGACAAGGAATAAAGTGTGCCATCTTAGAAAATCTATCCACAACAACAAAGATACTATCCCTCGCCCTCTTTGTTCTAGGAAGTCCTAAAACAAAATCCATAGAAATATCTTCCCAAGGCACGCTAGGAACAGGCAGAGGCATGTATAAACCATGTGGATTAAGTCATGACTTAGCTTTTTGACATGTAGTGCAGCGAGCGATGAAACGTTCCACATCTCGTCTCATCTTGGGCCAAAAGAAATGGCTAGCAAGTATGTTCTCCATCTTCTTCACACCAAAGTGTCCCATCAACCCTCCTCCATGCGCTTCCTGTAGCAATAACAAATGAACAGAACTAGCTGGAATGCATAGTTTGTTTGCTCTAAACACAAACCCATTATTGAGGATAAATTTGTTCCAAGTTTTTCCCTCTTTACAATTGAGCAACACATCTTTAAAATCATTTTCATGCACATATTGCTCTTTAATCGTTTCCAAACCAAAAATTTTGAAGTCAAGTTGTGAGAGCATGGTATATTTCCTAGACAAGGCATCAGCAATGACATTATCCTTTCCCTTTTTGTGTTTGATGACATAAGGAAATGACTCAATGAATTCAACCCACTTTGCATGTCTACGGTTCAGTTTAGCTTGACTTCTAATATGTTTTAACGATTCATGATCAGAATGTATAACAAATTCCTTGGGCCATAAAAAATGTTGCCATGTTTGTAAAGTTCGAACTAGTGCATATAACTCCTTATCATACGTAGAATAGTTCAAACTAGGCCCACTCAACTTCTCACTAAAATAAGCAACAGGTTTTCCTTCTTGTAACAGAACACCACCCAAACCAATTCCACTAGCATCACATTCTAGTTCAAAAGTTTTAGAAAAGTTTGGAAGTTGGAGTAAGGGTGCATGTGTTAACTTAGCTTTCAGAACATTGAAGGCATCTTCATGTGACTTGCCCCAAACAAAAGGCACACCCTTCTTGGTGAGTTCATTCAAAGGTGCGATGATTGTGCTGAAGTCCTTCACAAAGCAACGATAGAATCCAGCAAGTCCTAGGAAACTCCGCACCTGTGTGACCGTATTAGGAGTCGGCCAGCTCTGTATCGCTTCAACCTTGGCTTGATCAACTTCAATTCCCTGTGGAGTAACAACATAGCCAAGAAAAGAGACTCGATCCGTGCAAAAGGTGCACTTATCAAGGTTACCAAATAAACATGCATCGCGTAAAGCATTAAAAACAACACGTAAATGTTCAAGATGGTCTTCTAAAGATTTGCTGTAGATAAAGATATCATCAAAGTAAACCACCACAAATTTTTCAATGAAAGCACGTAAAACCTCATTCATCAATCGCATAAAAGTGCTAGGTGCATTAGTTAATCCAAACAGCATAACTAACCACTCATATAAACCGAACTTAGTTTTAAATGATGTTTTCCATTCATCTCCTAACTTCATGCGAATCTGGTGGTACCCACTACGCAAATCAACTTTAGAGAACATAGTAGAGCCACGTAATTCAACAAGCATATCGTCTAACCTAGGAATAGGATGGCGATATCCAATGGTGATATTATTAATTGCTCTACAATCCACACACATGCGCCATGTTCCATCTTTCTTAGGTTCTAAAAGGACTGGAACAGCACAAGGACTAAGATATTCACGTACGTACCCTTTATCAAGCAATTCTTGAACTTGGCGTTGTATCTCTTTAGTCTCTTCAGGGTTGGTTCTGTATGGTGCTCGGTTGGGCAAGGATGCCCCTGGAATGAGATGAATTTGGTACTCAATCCCTCTAATTGGCGGCAGCCTTGAGGGGATGTTCTTTGGAAAGTTGTCAGCGTATTCCTGCAAAAGGTTAGCGACGAAAGGAGGCAAAGAAAGAGACATCTCCTCTAGTGAAAACAAATTTTTTTTGCAAACCAGAGCGTAGCAATAATAACTACTTGTATCCAACTCATTCACATCAGATTTTGTTGGAAGCAAACATGCACCTTTCAACTTAATCTCATTTTTCTTGTCACCATCCGAGTTAGATTCTTTCTTTTGATGTTGTTCAAACTCCTTTGCGACAATCTGATTTTCACTCTTAGTCTTCTCTCGATTTTTCTCTTTGCTAGCTCTAGCGATCTCATCTTTTACAATGGCATCAGGCGACATTGGATGTAACACTATCTTCTTTTCTTTATGCATAAAAGAGTATTGATTGGTTCTACCATGATGTAAACAATTCTTATCATATTGCCAAGGTCTACCTAATAACATAGAGCATGCTTGCATAGGTACGACATCGCAGTCAACATAATCATGATAAGAACCTAAAGCGAAATGTACTCTTACTAGGCGTGTTACCTTGAGCTTGCCGCTATTGTTGAACCATTGAATGTAGTAGGGCTGAGGGTGTGGTCTAGTGGATAGTCCTAGCTTCTCTACCATGTCCATGCTTGCTAGATTATTGCAACTCCCACCATTAATGATTATTCGAATGGATCTTTCCTTGATGACGCCTTTAGTGTAAAACAAATTGTGGCGTTGATTTGGCTCGGTACGGGCAATCTGAGCACTAAGCACACGGTGCGCAATAATACTCAAATATTGATCAGCATCAGCAGCGCTCACGTGCTCTTCTTCATGTTTTGAGTTTGGATCACCGTTTTCATGTTCCGCGAGCAAAGCATAAGTTTCTTCATCAAGATCACTTGCAGAATCGTACTCGCCATCTTCGCGGGTTATTAGCACGCGCTTGTTTGGACACTCCTTCATCATGTGGCCAAAACCCTTGCAGCGATGGCACTGAATATCTTTTGTGCGTCCCATTGAGATGACAGATGCCGACGAGCTTTTGGTAGTAGCTTGTGTGGCACTTCTCATCGGCGTTGGTCGGGGTGCTGAATTTGAAGTGGAGTGCGTCATTTTGTTGTTGGAGGGGGTCGGGGTAGTGGTACGACTGGATGGGGCAGCAGGGGCGTGCGGTGCCCACATAGTAGCTCGACCTGTAGAAAAGTTAGTTTTTGCCCTCGATTGTCGACCTTGCACTTCACGTTCAGCTTTACAAGCAAGATGGAATAAACGAGTCATCGAATTATAATCCTTATAATCTAGAATGTCCTGGATTTCTCGATTTAACCCACCTAGAAAACGAGCCATAGAAGCTTCCTCATTCTCAATTAAGCCACAACGCAACATGCCAATATGCAATTCTTGGTAATATTCTTCCACTGAATCCTTACCTTGGTGTAGGCGCTGCAATTTATTTAATAAATCTCTTGCATAGTACTCCCTCCGTTCCTATTTACAAGGCGCATAAATTTTTGCTAGTGAATCCATTATACAGGGCGCGACTTCAGCAGTGTGCGCAATTTACAGAGCTACCCCTGACCTTTCCTCTGCTAGTTAACGCGGTTTGCATGCAAGTAAATGCAACATGCATGCCCACGATCCGCATGCTAGCTTCTTCCTTTCCTTCGTGACCTTTGCTTTCCCAACAAAAAACTTGCACTGCTTCCTTTCTTTCTCAGCAGCAGATCGTAGTTTCCTTCATGGCCTTTTCTTTCCCAACAAAAAACTTCCACGCTTCCTTTCTTTCCCAGCAGCTCTGCAGTTTTTGGTGGCCATGGCCGCGAGTGCCAAGGGTGAGCAGTTCGCGGCGGCCATGGCCGCAAGTACCGTGGGTGCTGGGGACATGAGCGCTACGGCCGTGGGTGCAAGGGCTGAGCGCAAGGCGACCGTGAGCGAGGCGGCCTTGGGCGCGACGGCCATCTGTGCTTTGGACAGGGCGCAGCGGCCATCGGTGCGACGGCCATTGGCGAGCAGGGTGTGACGTGCGATCGCTTCAGGCTTGAGGAGACTTGCACTCGTTGCATGCGTACTAAGAGTCCGTCAACGGCCAGGATTTCGTCCCGAACTCCCTCGCCGATGACGATCTTGTCGTGGGCTCCCTGGATGACGACATGACCAAGTGATTTTGCTACTACTACTCCCTGGAGTACCAATGTTTTTTTTTGTACTTTATGATTTGTTAGTTTCAAAACTTTTGCATGTGTGTTTAAATGAATTGCAAAAATTGCGTATCCTGGTCATACCTTACCTCATGTACGTGAGATCATATTCCTGGACGCGCGATCATTCTTGCTTGCAAAATTTTCAGGTTCATATGAATAACATGCATTACATGAACTACTAATTGAGGTACTGAATTGCTTCGTTTATAATTTCTGGATCACACTGCAATGAAATAGGTAGAACTCCATTCCTCTCAAGTGTTTTCTTCTTCAAGTGTGGAATAGTGTAGTGTTGCCCTCCTTTTAACCGCAAAATCTCTTTCATGCATGACTAGTGAGTGAGGAAAATGCGGTTGCTCATATCAACCGGATAGTCCTCAAATGCTTGGAGTACCTTGGCAACGATGTCTTCAACACAAGTTGGTGATGTTTTCTGAAACATGGCTTGAAGCGCGGCAAAAAAAACCAAGGTTTAAAACATTGATATCGGGATAGTTGGGTGGTTGGCACACCAACCTTATGTCAAAACCATCAGTTGCTGCTGCATGACAAAACTCGGCATCATCGGTTGCAATGTGTGTCTTAGCATTATCCTGCTGTATAAATATGGGGGTACCATGTTCCTCCTCAAGCCACTTCTCCTTGATGGCAGGCAAAACCTTGTTTACAATATAGTCACGGCTAACGTCCTTGGTTACTGCCGGCAACACCTTGGTCACCAATGTACCGGCCGGTCTATTAACACTTCTCCTTTTTGCTGGCTCTACAAAAGTTAATGGAAATATACCAATCTTCCTAGAGAATATCACGTTACCATCCCCATCAAACCTAGGTCTCGCAACTGCAGCAAGAAACATCACTTTCTCTATGAAATTTTTGCTATGTGTGATTCTTTCCGGTTCAGCCTCGTCTAGCGCTAAGTAGTAGTTTTGACTTTGTCTCTTGCGATAAAACCACTTCTCATCTATGTACACGATGTTGTACATTCCATGAAAAGTTGGTTCTTGTGGCAAGCTAGTTGGATCTAGCATCGAGAGACAGAAACGAACCCTTGCTTTCTTGTTTTCTTCGATCAACGTAAACTTGATCGCATTTGTGTGCCTCCTGATCTTTCCTTCCTTGAAGCGCCTAAATACTATGGTCTTTGACATGTGCAATTCATTGGATAGATCTTTGAGAGTTGTTCTTTTGCGCAATGGCACTGCTTTAAGAGTTTCGGAATCAAGGTCTATTTTTTTCCGACCACAGTTCTTTGCCTTCTTGCTTAAGACTGCGTTCACCCCACCACCTTGCTGGCCATTGCGCCATACGCGTTGCACTACTCTCAAAGGCACACCGGTTTCGTTAGAAACAGACTTAGTCACCCAATGTTTCAACATGCCAAAACTTGTTCTCTCTAGCAGCATGGCCTAAATGGCCCGTCGTTCTTTGTTAGTGTATTGCTTTCTCCTTATAACATGGACATCGTGATCTAAAAATATATTGAAAAAAGGTTTAATCATAGGTAAACAATTATACTTGGAGTATCTGACTTGGAGTATCAGATTTGGAGTATGAACGTGACGACAAAATTAGGAAGAGAACAAGCCTTACTTGTGTTGTGACCATGTTCGACGTGTTCGACCGAAGCGTCGTCAGCGTGGTCGGCCGCAACATGTTCAGCATGGTCAGCCGCAGCTTCCCCGGCTGCAGCGTCGTTGGCATCAGCGCGATCGACGTACGCGGTGTCAGCGCGATCGACGTACGCGGTGTCAGCGCGATCGGCGTCCTCGGCCAGAGCGTGGACGGGTGCAGCGTGATCGGCATCCTCGCCATCAGCATGTATGGCTTCCTCAGCCTGACCATGCTTCACTGCAGCATGTTCTACATCACCAGCAGCAACAAGTCCTGGAAAAAAATGAAAACAGTGAGTACTCTAGCACATTAAAATGGAGATTGAACAAAATATTATGGGGGGAAGAATCACACCATCCTGGATATCATCATCCCAGTTAATTGGTAGGTTTAGATCAAAATCCTCCATCTAAGTGAAGCACATGAAGGAAAAGTACTCTTCACCGTTTTATAGACCATGAGAAATTCAAATTTCACATTTTGGCGCATATACAGAATTGTTGTTCTCTCCGACTGCTCCACACGCACTAAATTTTTGAAACAAAATTTTGCATGCGCCATGGAGGTCATGGCGCTAAAACCTGCAACTAGCATCCTAAGTTTTGGTGCTAAAACCAAAATTTGCATGTGCTATGCACGTCCTAGGGGGCAAACCATGCATCATCGAACACTAATTATGACCACATTAATTAGGGGTAGCATGGGAAAGAATTCATCAGCCACCTGCGCCTTGGTCTCTGTGAAAAAAATTAGGTGCCTTGTAAATAGGAGCAGAGGGAATATAAAGGAACAAATCTGTGCCTCATTAGCAATTTTAATGCTTCCCTAGTGGTGGGTATATTATTTGGATGAGCGTGACAATGTTCTCTCCACCAAATAGACGCAAAATCAGAGAATTCACTAGTGGCAGCCCTAACTCTTCTATTCTCAGGAAAATCATGGCATGCAAATTTTTGATCAACAAGTAATTCCCAACTAAGGTAACCATCAGGATCATATTTACCTTCGAAAGGTGGCATATTGAAATTTACCTTATGGAAAACATCATCTCATTCTCGTTCCCTGGGTCGTGGAGGATCACGTCGCATACCTTGCTGATTGAAGCGTAGCCGACGATGGTCACGGTTATTGTCGTAATTGACGGTGTTGTCTTTCTCCAAATCAGTGGTGTCGTCATATTGGTTCTCTTCATTTTGTTCTTCTAAGTCTGCTGGATGCCTCTCCCGTGGAGCTGAAGTGTTTTTTGGACAACGCGGTGGCGGATTGGAAGCCCCAGAGGCAGCAGCTGCAAAAGTTTCAAGTCTAGCCAAAATAGTAGCAAGAGTAGTGTTAGCAATCCCTTGTGCGGCCTCGATGGATCTGAGACGGTCCTCTTGCATCGACATACGCTCGTTAGTGAGTCGTACATCCTCGCTAAGACCCTCGGTGGTCTCCCTCGTCATCCTCTAAAAGTGAGCAATGATGCCCTTTGTTCGTGGAGAGTGGTGCAGCGATCTCTCGTCACCTGATATGGTTAGTAGAAGACAAGGAAACAAAAATCACAATTATAATATTCCTATCAACTACTAGAAGGTGGTGGCAAGTCTCTCAACACTCAAGCCTATGAACAAAGCTCTTACAAGTTCTTACCATGCAACAGGTGTTGTCGGCCGTTGGCGTGGTCAAAAGTTCTCCGAAGCTTGGATAAAGCGATTGCCAAGGGACCGAACAAAAGTACGAGGTTGGATGTGGAGCTTGGATAGGCAATATTTATTTCCTATGCAATCTGATAATTCTAGTTATTGTAATGTAAGTAATGATCCAAACTATAATTCACAAGCCCTAGTTGCCGATCTCAAAGATATAAGTGAATTTGAAGGCAACACACACGCAATGATAATGGCACTTATGCAATCAAGGAATGAGCTATAAAATATAAGTGATGCACCAAAAGCTCTATTGCACAAGTCGTATAGAGACGCTAACTTATTGCTTTGAGAATGTAAAAAGGGCACAAGATTGCTCACTAATTAATAAATTACACAATATAAAAAGTAACGAACACAAATTTGGTTTTGCTCAATGTAGTGCGATCGGCCACAATTTTCTTTTTCTTTTCCTTTTTTTTGTTTTTAGCATGTTGGCGCTTTCTCTTTTCTTTCTTTTAGTGACTTTCGACCAACACTAGTATGAACAAAGTTTTGGAATTCCTAACTCGGTGTCACAAGATAATATAATATGATAACTGAAGATTATGCAATGTATCAAGTAGAGTAGCCCTAAGCAATATCAACAAGCTAGTCTCAAATAGGATCAAAGTGTTCACAAAGGATGAATTGGTTCCCAAAGGTAGGTGTACTGATGTTTTTCTAGGGCAGCAGACTTGTTGTCTAGATTAATGTTTGAAGATCACCGAATTTGATCGGTTGACTGTGGAAGGAATTGAAGCTTATATCCTCAGCTTTCAATAGAGTGCAAGAACACAAAAATCCGAGTTCGTATGTGAAAGTTAGGCTCGAAATACTAAACTGGACAGAGTTGAAGGATTAAAGCTACGCGAAGGAAAAGAAAAATCAGCAACTAAAACATGGACTCTAATGGATCAAAACCTAACAAAACTCACTAAAATAACAGATTGAAACTAAAGGTTGAATTTTTGTGGAGTAGTTTTCAATTTAGGACAGGAATCAAAAACTAACCTAAGGCACTGATATTCTCACCGATCAACTGAAGCTCTGATACCACTTGATGTAACATTGGGTGTCCCGATCTTTCGATGAGAATGATAACCTTCGATTTGGGTGGAGACAACTTTGACAATGCGACTACAACGTACAACGACGATGCGCCTTAGAAATCACTAAACCAACTCCAGAGGGTTATTAACCTTGGAGTGGGCACGATCAACCTGATCGCGAAGATCAATTCCTGCAAGCAATCGGAGAACAAGCATGAACAAGGCAAAAGCAATCTAAAATTGAAAATATAGATGAAATATTAAAAAGTTGGGGTTCCGATACAAGGAGCTTGTTAGGCGGCCATTAAGTACGTCTAAAAGACTCAAAATAGTAGCAAAAAGGCTAAACTATCAAATAACCAAAACCCAAGTTATTTTGGGGGACTCCCTAGCTATATATAGGAGAAATAGGAGGCCAAAACCGTGCTAGGGGCGTCCAAAGCACACCCATGGCCGAGTAGTACTCCCATTCCTAGTTTGACTTGGATTTTGAAAGATGATCGAACTTGTTTTCCAGATTCTCGTTGACTCGTAAGGAATTTGGACATGAGGTCGGATCTGTTGGAAAGAGGACGACGAAACATTTCAAACCAGTACTCATAGACCCCAAACACCCTTGTGGATCAAAAGTTATGGTCGTTTTAAATTGGTGCTGTCCCGGAGGCCGAATCCGAGTTGAAGTTGTGCACCGGAAGAATTGGCTTCATGCTTGACTTTTGGGAGTCCTTCTCCTTGGTTCCTAAGGACAATAAAATCATCACAAGGATTAAATAGCATTCCGTTCATTAAATTATTTGTATGCAACCCGAGGAACGCATTCACTTGGCATTTGAATTCACGTGCGCGAGCTCGAGTAATTGGCGCTTGTATTACATTGTTGGTTTTAATTGGGTTTGTAGGCATGGACATATCCATGGTAGTAATGTCCTCATTAAGAACTCCCAAACGTCAAGCATGAAGCCAATTCTTCTGGTGCACAAGTTCAACTCGGATTCGGCTTCCGGGACACATCAACTTAAAATGACTAGAACTTTTGATCCACAAGGGTTTTTAGTGTCTATGAGTACTAGTTTGAAAGGTTTCGTCGTCCTCTATCCAACAGATCTGGCCTCATGTACAAATTCCTTACGAGTAAACGGGAATCTACAAAACAAGTTCGGTCATCTTTCCAAATCCGAGTCAAACTAGGAATAGGAGTCCTACTCGGACATGGATGTGTTTTGGACGCCCCTAGCACGATTTTGGCCTCCTATTTCTCCTGTATATAGCTAGGGAGTTCCCCAAAATAACTTGGGTTTTAGTTATTTGATAGTTTAGACTTTTGCTACTATTTGAGTCTTTTAGACGTGCTCAACGGCCGCCTAACAAGCTCCTTGTATCGGAACCCTAACTTCTTCTATTCTTCATCTATGTTTGAAATTTTAGATTGCTTTTGCCTTGTTCTTGCTTGTTCTTCGATTGCTTGCAGGAATTGATCTTCGTGATCAGGTTGATCGTGCCCACAGCAAGGTCAATAACCCTCTGGAGTTGGTTTAGCGATTGCTAAGGCGCATCGTCGTTGTACGTTGTAGTCGGATCATCAAAGTCATCTCCACCCAAATCGAAGGTTATCATTTTCATCGAAAGATCGGGACACCCAATGTTACATCAAGTGGTATCAGAGAAAAACAGGTTGCTCGGTGAGAAATTTCTTTACCCTAGTTTACTAGATTTATTTAATCCCTATAGTGCTGAAAATTTGCCACAAAAAGATTTGTTCCTCCTATCTAAACCAAGTTTACGCCTTTTCGATCTATTAATTTTGGTTTGCTAAATTGAATTTGTGTTCGTTTTAGCATTGTCTAGTTGCTGATCATAGTCCCCACATAAAAAAAACATCCGTTACAGATCAGTACACCTACCTTTGGTAACCAATTTATCCTTTGTGAACACTTTGAACCTAATCGAGACTAGCTATTTGATATTGCTCTAGGGCTGCTCATGTTACATTCTATTGCATAATTTGGATTGCACTTGTATTGCACCTAGTCATATATATTGTGCTTCTCTCATATTTGTTTGGCCGCAAAAAAAAGGAAAGAAAATCACCGCACATCAAAAAAAAAGTGCGGGCAAAAGCAAAGAGCGCATAAAAAAAATGGAATTTGATTGAGAGTACATCCTAGCATTTGTGCATTTTTCATATTGTGCTAGTTTGTGATTTTGAGCAATCTATTGCCCGTGTTCTTTTTTTAAGCAATTAGCTAGCGTCTCTCCATAACTTATGCAATACGAGCTTTTTGATACCTCACTTATATTTTTTTTAGCTCGTTCCTTTGATTGCATCAAGTTCCAACATCTTTGCGCGTGTGTTTCCCGTGTATCAGCCTTAGCCTTTTATCCATCCTTGGCTGATCAACATCTTAGGCTAAGTGCTAATTATGAACTATAATTCAATGCAATTTCTAAGATTAATTGATTGATTCTCCTTGCTACCAAATTAAGCCTGTCCAAGCTCCACTCTCTATCTGTACAAGCGTTCGATCACTTGGCAATCGCTCTACACAAACTTCGGAGAAACTTTGACAACGCCAACGGCCGACAACACCTGCTGCAACGTAAGAACATGTAAGAGCTTTGGTGATAGGCTTGAGTGTTGAGAGACTTGCCACCACCTCCTAGTAGATGATAGAAACATTATACTTGTGATTTTGTTTTCTTGTCTTCTACTAACCCATGTCAGATGATGAGGGCTCCCTGCATCACTCTCCTCGTACCAAGGGAATTGTTATTCACTCTAAGCGTATGTCATCGCAAGAGAACATTCTCAGATCCATCAAGGTCGCACAGGGGATTACTAAAACTACTCTTGCTACTACTTTGTCTAGACTTGATACGCTTGCAGGAACTTCCCCAGGAACTTTCAGTCCTCCGCCTCATCTTCCAAGTAACAAAAATGGTGTACTACATGCTCAGGTACATGTTGATGATGATCCCCTAGGTAAGGTTAAATTCGGCATTCCTCCTTTTGATGAACAATATAATCCTGATGCCTAGTATGATTTGTCAAGTATGATTGGGAGATAGCAATAGACAAAGAATTTGGCAAGTATGATTTGTCTGAAAATGAAAAGATTAGAATTGCTGCTAGTGTGCTAAATGAATATGCATTAACATGGTGGAAACATATTTGTAGAAAAGAGAGAAAACCTGAAAATTGGAAGACCATGAAAAGACTTATGAGAATTGACTATGTTCCAGAATATCATACTGAATTTTTGTATACTAGACTCCAATGCTTGAAATAAGGAAATAAGTGCGTTAAGGAATACTATGAACGATTGCAAAATCATTTGTTGTGTTGTGGTTTAGTTGAAGGTGAAGAAGCAACAGAGCTTAGGTTCATACATGGACTCAATCAAGAAATTCAGGATGCTCTTGTTGACGAAATATATAGTTCTCTTTCAGAATTGGTTGTATGTGCTTGTATAGTTGAAAAAAATGCTTTCTGAATCTGTGAAAGAATCATTAGTTTCATTTGAGGTACCCATTGTTGCACCTTCTTTTGTAGCTAACATTTTGCAGAAAAGTGAGCACCGTCGAGAGAATGATGTAGAAGAGCATATGGAGAAAGAAACGATCAGTACAACCCCATGTGTATGTGAAGATATAATAGTTGAAGAAATGCCTACAACAGCTCATGAGAAGTTACAAGGTAATGTAACAGGTATGGACTATACACATGGAGAAAATAATTTTGAAGACCTAATACTGTCCACAAATCATGCTATCGTAGAGCAACTATTAGCGGAACCAATTGCTGATTTTGCTTTGTTAGAACATGATTTGCTTGCTATTTCTTGTGATAAAGAAGAGTTGTGTGATAATACTTCACTTATATCCATGACACAACTAGCGAATCGACATGTTACTTTCGTTAACAAACTAAACACTTATGCTGAAAATAAACATGTCATTCACATTACAAGCAAAAATGATGAGTTAAAATTGATGTCTTCTTTATATACATTAGGCTACATTGAATTTGATGTTTCGTGTGGTCTGAATTATTTAGAGGAGAGACTTTTTGTACATTCTGATTTGTCATGGTTATCACGTAATATTTTTTATGTTATTGGCAAAAATAGTCAGAAAGGAGAGTATAAAGCACATCGAGTTACATTTGTTCAGATTTTAAACCTCCGTTTGCAATGCAACAATGTCATCAATTTAATAATTGCCATATCACTAATCATTTCATACCAAGTACATTTGGTTCCATTCACAAGTCACACGATAGTTTTCAAGAAAGGGAGGATATGGTTGATAGAAATTCTCGATCCTTTGATTTGATTGCAAATGTGCATATTGCTTTGTTTCCTGTCATTACTAACATTTTGCATGACAATATGATGGAGTCGGTGACGACTCCACTTCAAGAAAGGGAGGATGATGAGACCATGCTCATCATGGACAGAACTAACAATGCATACATATGGTCATCACCAAGTGTTGCCGCAATTATATCAACTGCATGGCTTCAACGGCCCCCACCTTGGCCAGGACCATTAAGTTGGCGACACTTTATGGCATCCTCTACTCATCTGCAGGGCTTCATCAGCCCCCACCTTGGCCATCCTTCTACATCTTTGTCGGTTCAAGGACCATTGACTCGAGCTCAAGCCTGTCAACTCAATTATCAGATCTAAAGCCATACTTGGGAGAAGATGATGAACTTGAGTCGAGGACGACTCAAATGCAAGAAGGGGAAGATGATGAGGACATCACTACCATGGATACGGCCATGCCTACATACCCAATTGAAACCAATAATGTAATACACGGGCCAATTACTCGAGTTCGCGCACATCAATTCAATTGCCAGGTGAATGCGTTCCTCGGGTTGCATACAAATAATTTAATGAATGGAATGCTATTTAATTCTTGTGATGGTTTTATTGTCCTTAGGAACCAAGGAGAAGGACTCCCAAACATCAAGCATGAAGCCAATTCTTCTGGTGCACAAGTTCAACTTGGATTCGGCCTCCAGGAAAGCATCAACTTAAAACGACTATAACTTTTGATCCACAATGTTGTTTGGCATCTATGAGTACTGGTTTGAAAGGTTTCGTTGTCCTCTTTCCAACAGATCTGGCCTCATGTCCAAATTCCTTATGAGTCAACAGGAATCTGCAAAACAAATGCGGTCATCTTTCCAAATCCGAGTCAAACTAGGAATAGGAGTCCTACTCGGCCATGGATGTGTTTTGGATGCCGCTAGCATGGTTTTGGCCTCCTATTTCTCCTATATATAACTAGGGAGTCCCCCAAAATAACTTGGGTTTTAGTTATTTGATAGTTTAGCCTTTTGCTACTATTTGAGTCTTTTAGACGTGCTCAACGGCCGCCTAACAAACTCCTTGTATCGGAACCCCAACTTTTTCTATTCTTCATCTATATTTGAAATTTTAGATTGCTTTTGCATTGTTCTTGCTTGTTCCTCGATTGCTTGCAGGAATTGATCTTCGTGATCAGGTTGATCGTGCCCACGACAAGGTCAATAACCCTCTGGAGTTGGTTTAACGATTGCTAAGGCGCATCGTCATTGTACGTTGTAGTCGGATTGTCAAAATCGTCTCCACCCAAATCGAAGGTTATCATTCTCATCGAAAGATCGGGACACCTAATGTTACATCAAGTGCATCAGTTGGTATCAAAGCTAGGTCTCGGAACAAGAGGGTGAGAATGATAGTACCACCTTGCTTGTGTAGGGGAGAGAATACCACCTTAAAAGGGAGAGCAACCCTCCCCCCATCAGGCTAGTCTTTTGGGGGCCACATGGGACTTTTATGGCCTGGCTATGGCAGCCAAGGTGTGTATTTCTCTCGTGGTCCAAGGCCCACACCCCTGGGCCAGTTGGGTAGTCCGCTCGCCGGGTGAGGCACGTGCGCCATACGGCTGGGCCGCGAAGGGCACGGTGCGCACCCGGGAGGGATGCATCAACCTCTCTATTATTCATTATTGCTCGATTGGACCTTTATATTATTCATTATTGCTTGATTGGACCTTTATAGTCTATACATAATTTCTTCTCCAATAAAGTCTCTCTACATTTTTTTTCTTTGTTTGGTTAATATGACTCTCTACCTCTCTATTATTAATTGCTGTATGTAAAACAACAATAACTAACTTTAAAAAAAACAATATCTAGGATAGAAGGATCCGGATCCCACGTAGAACAAGAGTACTCCACTCATTATAGTTACTCGTTATGGCAAATCTTTATGATCGATTACTCATATTTCCTAAAGCTACAATATCAACTTTTCATGAGGTGGCTACAATGTAGCGTTAGCAAAACCCTTAAGATGCGTTAGCATTCCCATTTTATATTTGACTACGTATTTTATTATTGGAAGAATGGCATATGTATGGTGGTCTTCTATGTATGCAGTATGTGTTAGTAATGCTTGTCTTCCAGTGCAGAATATCATGATGGATGCCGTTTGGGAATGGGGAGCGTGTCGGGCAAGGGTCAAAGTGCAATTACTGTCCGCATGTAATGAAGGGGGGAGGAGCAACCTGTTTGAAGGAACATCTCGCCAGCCGCTCCGGTGAAGTGAAGGCCTGCCCTAGCGTACCTAAAGTAGTTAGGCAAGCCATGCTTGTGGACTTCCGCGGAGGTCGAGAAAGAAAGAAGGAGAAGGAGGTGAAGCGCCTGCGTAAGGAGGTGGCTTGCGACGATTGGGCGTCGATGGCGAGAGACTACCGTACAGAGCAGGAGCAACTGAAGATAGCCATAAGGGCCTCCAAAGAAGAGGCTTACCTTATGAGTCAAGGTTTGACTCCAGGATTGGGGTCTGGGAGTGGTGCAGCAAGGCACTTAGTCCAATCCACTATCAGCAAAATGTTTGGCAGGTAGAAATCAACACGGTCAAGCCAAGCCTCCATCGATGTTGATCTTGCACAGAGTGGTGCCCCGCAGCAACCTCGGATTGACACTGCATTTAAGAAGGGGCTAGGCAGAAGCTTGGGAGGGCATGGTCTAAGTGGTTCCATGCAAATGCAATTCCAGGAAGGAAGGCCAAGTGTCCGTACTTCACAGGTATGCAAAAGATCGTGGGTTTATAAGTTAATTTTCTTATCATCGTTGGACTATACTCTTACGGTCCGTGTTTCCAGGTGCACTCAAGATGACACAGGAGCTAGGCCCAGGGGTTCGTGCACCACGGGGCCACGAGATCGACGGGAAGTACCTTGACGAGAACGAGAAGGAGATTGTCCCGTACCTACAGAAGTTCACGGACGACTGGGCGATATTTTGTGTGACAATCATGTGTGATGCGTGGACTGGACCTACAATGCAGAGCATCGTCAACTTCATGGTGTACTACAATGGGGTAATGTTCTTCCATAAAACCGTTGATGCCACAGGCAAGATTCAAGACCATAAGTACCTGCTACGTGAGATAACAAAAGTGCTTGCCGATGAAATTGGTGCCGATAACGTGATGCAAGTGGTTACTAACAATGGAGCCAACTTCAAGAAAGCATGCCAGATGTTACGAGTGGAGTATCCAATGATTATCTGGCAACCATGCTTGGCACACACGGTGAACCTCGTGCTTAAGGATGTGTGCGAAATGGACGAGATCAAGGATGTTGTGGCAAGGGCAAAGAGGATTTGCCGCTTCTTATACAACCACAAGAATCTGCACACGCAGATGAAGGCCCACATAGGTGGAGAGTTAGTGAGGCCAAATGCCACCAGGTTTGGCACGACCTTTGTCTTCCTTGATAGCATTTTTAAGAAGGACAAGTTCCAACAATGGATGACACATCCCGACTGGACAAGTAGCAAGTGGGCTGGGATGGATGAGGGCAAGTTTGTATACGATCACCTCGTTGATAGAGATTTCTGGACCATGTTGGAGTGGGTTGTGATGGCCGTCGAACCCTTGTACAAGTTGTTGAGGTTCGCCGATCAAGACAAGTTACCAACGATAAGTGGTGTTATGATGTAAATTTGTATTGTTAGGAGTGAGTACAACCTACAGTTGAGTGAACATGGAGAGAAGTATACGCCATTCGTGAGAGTCATTGAAAAGAGGTTTGCCGACATAATGGATACCACCTTCGTCCAAGCAGGTTCATGAAATTGACATAAAGGATACCACCTTTGTTTGTATTGTGCTAACTTCAAAATATTTTGCCTGTTGTAGCCTCTGTCCTGGACCCCAGTTTCAATTCAAGTACAATATCTGCAGCACTCCGGTGTTCATGGGACAGTTGTCCACTGCCCTGAATATTATGGCTGTTGACAATGACAGTGCGGTTAAGGCACTACGGGAAGCAGACACTTACCGTCTTAGGAGGGGACGCTTCTCCACCCAACTTGCAGAGAGTAGCGCTCTCGATCCACACATGATGACAGGAACTTTTATAATTTGACGTAATGTAAATTTACTATGGAGAAGTACCAATAATGTGTTTTTTCTGTCCGCAGCACAATGGTGGATGGCATTCGGAAATGAGACACCAGCGCTGCAAAAGTACGCCTTGAGATTGGTGTCAAAGTGTGCATCATCCAGCGGTTGTGAGCGAATTTGGAGCACATTTACCTTAGTACACACACAGGTTCGAAACCGATTAAGTTATGCAAAACTGCAGCAGCTCGTGTTTGTGCACTACAATCTCCGACTTCGTCTACGAGACTATGAATCCACTCGCAACACCGATGACATCGACCTATTTGATCGCCTCATTGAGGATGCCATGCATTCCGGTAACGATTCGATTGTAGAATGGTTCGAGTCGTCCATGTCAACTAGGAAGCCTCTACTAGATGAGGATAGTGGGCTACGATCCGCCCCTCCCGGCGAGATTCGTGGTTGACAGCATCCCATCGCAAGAGCTCCACAAAACCACAGGTACCATCCAATTATTTTTATTCATTACGGTTATCAGAATGGTGTTAATATATTTTTTCAAACTGGCCACAGGTGGGAAGACCATCGCAGATTGGAGTGAGGTTGTGATTGGCGACACCCACACAACCAAGAGGAGGCGTGGTACTAATGATGATGAAGATGACACGCTAGCAGGTGCTTTAGGTGGGTTGGCCAAGTTGTCAGCCAGCCAGCGTGGGAAGGCGAAGTTGTCGGCCAGCCAGCGCGGGAAGGCAAAGTTGTCAGCCAGCCAACATGGGAAGGTAAAGGCCAAAAGCGATGAGGAGGCCGATGTTGGTAGCGAAG
The DNA here is from genome assembly GCA_036346355.1 of Rhipidocladum racemiflorum. Taxonomy (NCBI): domain Eukaryota; kingdom Viridiplantae; phylum Streptophyta; class Magnoliopsida; order Poales; family Poaceae; genus Rhipidocladum; species Rhipidocladum racemiflorum. The sequence continues at coordinate 14,836,467 of CM070584.1, forward strand.
ATGACACCCAGACACCCCCTCAGGAGGTTGACATCGTCAGTAGCTCGTCCACAGACTCTGGAGGCGATGACGGAAAGTACACCCTCCGACCTCGTTCACAACCACAGTCACCGGTACAAATGCAACATAAGGGAACTGTGCCGAGGAAGGGCTCATAGAGGTAGACCCGTAGCACGATGAATGGTGGGGGTAGGCAGTAGGCAGCACATCCGCAGGATGATATGGGCTCGTGGTCTAGTAGCCAGTCTTCTAGCCATTGGGGCATCACCGGTGAGCACCATGGTTACCCTATGTTAGGGTACGGCTCGATGAGCTATGAAGGAGATATGGGAGGGGATACAGGTGAATACAGACATTCATCCTACGATGGATCCAGCATATCATCATTGTTTGACTATACTAATCCCTATGCTGATCAGTGCGCACAACACACCTCTAGCAGGTACCTGTACCAGTTAGAGAATCCTTTGATCTGGATGTCGCATTATGAACACTGGAAGTCCGCCTGGCTGCCACAGAACATAAGCTGGGAAGAGTACAAGAAACAACACCAGATGAGGCGTGGAGAGATCATCGTCGATAACGCGCAGATCCAGTTTTCACCATCATCATACTACTACTCCTAGGTATGGGAAGGCGTAGTTGTCCATGCATTACATGTTCATGCTCCTTATAAGTATGCCTCTTGTTGTCATATGTCTTGTAATTATTCTTTTGCATCTTCTTGCTATATGTGTAGAATTTTCATATGAGTTAATTTTCATTTCATGTATATTATTTGTCATGACCATATATATTTATTGTTGCCAATTGTCACTTTCATAATCCGAATATTAGCTAAAATGCTGCCGAAATTTTCAACTTCTCAGTTCAAATATTTCTCTATAATAAATAGGATGATAGGAACATATATAAAACTTTTTAAATGACTTGAAGTTCATTTGTTACATTTGAAAAATTAAAAACTGATTTTACATGCAGTTTTTACGATGACTTTACCACTGTTACATTTTTTAAAAATTGCTCATGATTGATCATCATCTCAAATTTTTATGGAAACATTAGTGATGTGTCAAGACCGTCCAAAAAATATTTCAAAATTTTTTGACGTATTTTGGACCATTTTTCGGCCGTTTCAATTTGGCTGAGATCTCGGATTTCCCGGTAGAAAAAAAACCAGATTAGAAATTTGGTTTTTGTAATTCGTCCAGATTTTGTCCGAAATTTCTGAATCTCGCCAAAATTTTGGATTTCGGGAACCTCCGGGATTTGACTCAAAATGAGATTTGAAACCTTGCGCCTTACCCGTTGAGCGTGTTCTTTTGCTCCCCTGGCCGGCGTCGGAGGGATCTTCCAATGGTCTTTTTTCAGAAGTCTTGGTTTGAAAACAATTAGGAAAGCCAATTAGAATATGAGCAATGAGGTAACAAAAGTTAGTACGAAGATTCTACATCGATTGAGTACCTCGCCAGTAATATCAACTAGGCTGGTGTTAGTATAGCCCTGGGAATCTACATCACTCGAGGAGCTAGGGCTCGACTCGGAAGAAGAGGATGACTCGGGTAGCCCAGGGCAAAAGTTAGCTATAAGCATTGGCAAGGATAGCTCTTCAGAGAAAATTGCCGATGATATTTCACTCCACCATTTAGTGAAGTCTAGTGAACCTCGGCTATGAAGAACAAACCTGGGAAAGCTCAAAAGTTGGAGCTCGTCGGCTAAGCTCAGTACTGTCATGGCATTGGTGGTGTTGTGGATTCTCTCACTTGGGTTCACTAAACCTAACAAAGGGAAGCCCGGAACAACTTGTCCAAAGCTGAGCTAGCGCATACACCGAAGGATGATATTACTCGTATGAAGGGAGAAAGGTCTAGTTCTTGTTATGAAGTCTGACGGACAAAATACTTGGAGCAAGATACAGCTTGAAGATCAACTATTTTGTCGGACATGTTAGCACTATCAATCGCTAGTTTCAGAAAAGATGGATAAGGGTAACTGTCGGCTTCCTGATAACAGAAGAAGTCGTTGTTTGGAAAGTCTGACTTTTTTTAGCAAAAAGAAGAATGAAATAAATTTCTTCACCCCAGCAGGATTTAGCTTGGGGAGGTCATCGCTGTTGCAGAGGTGATATTTCTCACCAAAGGATCGGCTCCTTCTAAGTTACTGATCTTGATCCACTGGCGTTTCTTTCTTAGTGAAACCGGTGGGAATAGTGCCATCAATGTTGAACTGTCAGCTAAACAAACAATATAGCCATCTCTGTAGGAACCAAAGTGTCAGGGCCCCAAATTCAAAAAAGAAATTCTGGGAAATCCGGAGTATCCGGATTAAACATCCGGAATGTCCGAACACAACCCGGAGTATCCGGATAAATCATCCGGAGTATCCAGATTAGCTCGCACGAACACCTCAACCCGGAGTATCTGGACTAATTCTCCGGAGTGTCCAGGTTAATCCTACCGAAGACCCCAACCCGGAGCCTCCGGGTTGAACATCCGGAGTGTCCGGACTTGACGGAGGGTTTAGTATAAAGACTCATTTCCCTTGGCCCCTACCTCATTTTTCACCTCTCCATTTGCTCCCCACTCCTTGGTGCATCCCTCCTCCACCCCAACCTCGTCTCCGGCGACTCCCCACCGGCCGGCGTCCTCCCGTGCTCCTCCCCGGTGATTTCTCCCGCCTTGGTGTCCTTGAGTCCTGGGTCGTCCGGAGTGTCCGGATGAATTATCCAGACTGTCCGAGTTATCCGAACTGTCCGGATATTAAACCCGGACTATCTGGGTTGGCTGATCTGCGGTTCGCGTAGTACTCGCCGGTTGAGTTGTTTTGCGGCGGGGGTTTGCATTTGTATTTCCTCTTCTTTCGCATTGCATCGCATGCATCTTGATTTTGCATTGTACTCGTGTAGAGAATGAGGCCGCGGTGACTGACGTGACCGTGGTTGAGGGGATTGCCGACGAGCAACTTGTCGTCGATACGCAAGAAGAAGCATTAGGCAAGCACCTAAGCATATTCAACCCTAATTGTAATTCTATTTTTGTGAATCAATTGCTTATTGGATGTTAAGTTATGCAATAGGAGTTAAATTGTGGGATTGAAAGTAGAACCTATTTGTTGCACTTACATCCATTGGAACTTGCTTAACACCTCCTTAGAGTCAGTATATGGGTAAGTATATTGTGTCCATGCTTAGTTTTGCTTAGAAGTCGGGTATGGGCCAAGTGATGGATGCATCCATCGCTTGAGATTGTTCCTCTTTACAAACATTGGATTGCTATGGCAGTGGTTATAGTTATGAGTATAAATGGAATATGAAATGGGACCGGGCGAGAGAGTTGGATCAGTTGGGTGTGGAGACCCAAGTGTGGTAGTCTCGCCTGTGTCAGTTAAGGACCGATCCGATGATTGCCTGTGATCGAGCACCACTTTGTTGATCGCATGCCGGAATGGGACGGTAAAGCTTTTCTTTCATCGCATGCCATTCGATGGGCCATGACCTCATGCGGTTGGGTGTGGTTCAGGGTGAGGCTTAGGCCGACCCTCGAGGGCCAAGCCGAGCTTGGGCTGCTCGAGGGGGTGCTAGGTTTTCGGACCACATGAAGATGCCCCAACGAATTGGTATGGGTGGGAGGAGGGTTGACATGAGGTCTTTGTGGCACATGTCGTGCGGTCAATGTTTCACTACAGGGTTAATTAAGCGATTCGAATTGCCGCGCTCTTGGATATGAGCACGCTTGGTTATTTGACACTTCACGTAGTAACAACTTGAACTGACGTTCGCCTTTGGGCTTGAGCTCGAAAATGTTATAAGATCACTTGCTCTGTTAATGTTGAATGTTCAACTCCACTCTAGAAGTAGGTGCCGTTACAACTGCTTTAAATTGTGAATTGAATAGCGATACTAAATAATCAACAAAGTTAAGCTTTCCACACTTTTAACTTCAACTGATTTCCTTGCTACTTCCAAGTGCATACTCCTTTCGAGTCGGTCATATATGGACCACGGGTAAGTCTTGCGAGTACCTTCCGTACTCATGCTTCTGCTGTTGTGGTTTTCAGGTGAGGATCTGGGCGGATGCGAGTTCTGCCCATACTGCCTCTCAGTGACCGGGCGGGGCACTGAGTCGAGGCTACCGCCGTCGTACACGCCCGGGAGTGTTCAGTGGCAGAACATTTCCAGAGAAGAATTTCTTTTGGGTCTAGCTTATAGATGTGGGTTCTTTTGCTGTATAGTTAACTTAAAACAATGTTTTAATCGCTTTGGATATCTGGTTCCTTTTGTTAGTTGTCATTTGTTGCATGTTGTTACTCGCTCTGTTCTTGTGTTGTTGTTCCTTCCTGGTTGGCCTTCGTGCCCTGTTGTTGCTGGTTGTGGTCGTGGGGTTTTGTCTTTGTGCCAGGGTTTGTTGGTTCGTTTGGTTGGTCTTGCTTCCGAGCGTGTCTGGCTGTGGTGTCTTCGAGTTCGTTGCCCCCTTTATGCAAATTGTTGTGATACAACGTTGTAAACCGGTATGCGGGGATCCTGGGCGAGTTTCTGGTCGCATACTGGGGGAATACCGGGATTGTTGTCGAGTTATTCGAAGAGTCTTACTGTTGTCTCAATTGGGCTTGGGTGCTAACACTGCGAGCACCCTCGGCGATCCGTTGTTAGCCTCCAAATCCGATTAGGATAACTGGACCTCCAAATAGCTCGAGAACGGTCTGGGTGGCTCCTCTCAGGGCTGGTATCAGAGCAAGGTGCATAAAGATGAACCCGAAACTGGACGACCACTTAGGGAATCGAGGAGGACTGTCATAATGCATTAGGTAGAAAGCAGTATTTATTCGCGCCCTATGTATAATTATGGTGAGTGAGGGAATACGTTGGAATCGTGCATTTCATGTCATGTCATGTCATGCATGTGCCATGCTATTTGTATCATGAACTATGTTTTGGGTGTGTTAGACTTGTTGGACTCCAGTGCGGAGTGCTACAGTCTGACTTGGGTTTAGTTCGCGGGTTGGTCAAGTTTAAGGCCTATTCCCTCCATGTGGGTCTGACTCTTGTTGTCTGACTTTGGTTGACGACAAAATGAGGACCCGCAGAACTATGGGAGGTGATGATGGCGTTGGGCGATCGCAGCCTGGCCATGGCGATCCGCCTCCTCCTCCCAATCTGTTGGATGTCTTGATGCGGTCAGAGCAGAACCAGCAGACCACCAACAAAATTTTGGAAATGTTGATCCAGAATCAGGCTGCTCCAGGTGGCCGCGGTGAAGGGCGAGGCCGACCGAATGGCTATTTGGATTTTCTGCACACTCAGCCGCCGACCTTCTCCCGGGCTAGTGATCCGTTAGAGGCTGACGATTGGCTACGCACCATGGAGCAGAAGTTTGCGCTCATCCATTGTGAGGACCTTCAGAAGGCGCCTTTCGCCGCGCAGCAGCTTCAAGGTCCTGCCGGTGCTTGGTGGGCCAATTTCCTCGTCATGCAGCCTGCCGGTCATCAGGTGACCTGGGCAGAGTTCCGTGAGGCCTTCCGGGCGTACCATATCCCGAAAGGACTCGTGGATATCAAGAAGCAGCAGTTTCTTGCCCTCAAGCAGTTGAGCAAGTCAGTGATGGACTACTCACGGGAGTTCAACTACTTGGCTCAATATGCGCCGGAGGAAGTCGATACCGATCAGAAGAAGCAGAATCGCTTCATGAATGTGCTGACGAAGATGCAGGATAAGCTCTCTGTTTGTGACTTTCCGGACTTCAATGCCTTGGTGAGTCGGGTAATCACCGTGGAGCATAAGATGAGGAGTCCTCAAGATGAGAAGAAGCAGAAGAGGGCGGTACAATTTGCGGTGGGCAGCAGTTCACAGCGGGCCCGAACTGCTCTTCCACCACCAAGGGCCCCTGTTCCTGCGCCTCCCCTACCAGCTGGGATGGCCAGGCCTCTTGTCGCTGCTCCTCGACCTCCGCAGCCACAGCCCGGAGTGCGAGTGGTGACGAGCTCCGGACAGGGCCCATGCTACAACTGCGGGCGTGCGGGGCATTTCATCCGCGATTGTCCCTTTCCAAGGAGGGGCAACAATTCCAGCGCCCCGAGACCTCAAGGCACGACTGCACCACCTCCACTTCCTGCGCCGAGCCATGGCTGCGTCAACTATGTGGATGCTGAGGCGATCCCCGAGGGCACCACCGTGTTGACTGGTACGTTATACATTGAGGGACATGCTGCTAGGGTGTTATTCGACTCGGGGGCTTCCCATTCTTTCATTAGCAAGGATTTCGCCGTGCAACATCAAATGGAAGTGAGTTGTAGCCATATCTCGTTCCTAATTGAAGCACTGGGTTCAAAGGTTGTTGCTAATCAAATGGTTCCAAAAGCCACTGTGTTAATCCAAGGGGTTCGATTCCTTATCAACCTACTGCTCCTTGACCTTCGTGGAATGGACATCATCTTGGGCATGAATTGGCTCACACGGCAGCGGGCCGTTCTAGATTGTTCTCGTCGCTCCATCTCGCTCAAGGGACCGAAGGGCGACCAGCTAACTCTACTCCTTGAGGATGGCGAGGCCACTCTTTGTTCCTTGAATGGCACTGAAGTTGAGGAATTAGAATCCATTCCCGTGGTTTCGGAGTACCTGGATGTGTTCCCAGCGGAGCTGCCAGGGATGCCGCCCGATCGGGACATTGAATTCGTAGTGGATCTTCACCCCGGGACTGCTCCCATGTCCAAGCGACCGTATAGGATGCTGCCCAATGAACTGGCCGAGTTGAAGAAGCAACTGAAGGAACTGATGGACAAGGGATTCATTCGCCCGAGCTCCTCACCTTGGGGCTGCTCGGCTCTCTTTGTGACCAAGAAGGACGGTTCCCTTCGACTCTGTGTGGATTATCGACCGCTGAACGTAGTCACTGTCAAGAACAAGTACCCTCTTCCTCGGATTAACATCCTGTTTGATCAGCTTGCTGGTGCACGGGTGTTCTCCAAGATTGACTTGAGGCTCGGGTACCATCAGATCAAGATTCGGGCTGAGGATATTCCAAAGACAGCCTTCTCTACTCGTTATGGATTGTACGAATACACCGTCATGTCGTTCGGTCTAATGAATGCGCCGGCGTACTTCATGTACCTCATGAACTCCATCTTTATGGAGGAGCTCGATTCTTTTGTGGTCATTTTCATTGATGACATTCTAGTCTATTCAGCCAATGAGGAAGAGCATGCAAAACACCTTCGCATCGTTCTCGGGCGACTCCGGAGACAACGCCTTTACGCCAAATTCAGCAAGTGCGAGTTTTGGTTGAAGGAGGTATCTTTCTTGGGGCACGTCCTCTCAGAGCAAGGCGTCATTGTTGACCCAAGTAAGGTGCAGGATGTTCTCAAGTGGGAGCAGCCCAACACCGTCACAGAGGTCCGCAGTTTTCTTGGGCTTGCCGGTTATTATCGCCGTTTCATTCAGGATTTCTCCAAGGTTGCCTAGCCCATGACGGAGCTGCTGAAAAAGGGTGCTGAGTTCAAATGGTCAGCAGGCTGTGAGCAAGCATTTCAGACCTTGAAACAGCACCTCACTATGGCTCCTGTCCTTACGCAACCTGACATCCACCAGCCATTTGATGTTTATTGCGACGCGTCAGGTATCGGCCTTGGCTGTGTGCTTATGCAAGAAAGCCGGGTCGTCGCCTATGCGTCTCTACAATTGAAGCATCATGAAGAGCACTACCCAACCCATGACTTGGAGCTTGCAGCAGTGGTCCATGCCTTAAAAATCTGGCGCCACTATCTCCTTGGGAACAAGTGCAACATCTATACCGACCACAAGAGTCTCAAGTACATCTTCACTCAGGCAGATCTGAATATGAGGCAACGAAGGTGGCTTGAGTTGATCAAAAATTACAGCCTGGAAGTGCATTACCACCCGGGAAAAGCCAATGTGGTGGCTAACGCGTTGAGTCGCAAGGCTCGATGCAACTGTCTCACTCTTCAACCCCAAAGTGCCACTCTCTGTGCCGAATTCCAGAAACTCATCTTAGAGATGGGCGGAGAAGGATTCTTGGCCAATCTGGAGTTGAATTCCACGCTGTTGGATCAGATTAGGGAAGCTCAAAAGGGGGACAGTGACGTTGCCCAAATATGCATCAGACTGAGTTCCGGCCAAGCCACTGACTTCCATCTTGATGACCGTGGAACTTTATGGTTCGGTGAGCGCTTGGTCGTCCCCAAAAAATCAAGAATTACGAAGAAAAATTCTTGATGAAGCCCACAACTCCTTGCTCACAATCCATCCAGGTAGCAACAAAATGTACCAAGACCTGAAGCAACGGTTTTGGTGGACTCGCATGAAGCGTGAGATTGCTCACTATGTGGCCGAATGCGACGTCTGCAAAGGGGTGAAGGCGGAACATCTTAAGCCAGCCGGTACTCTTTAGCCGCTGCCTATTCCTTGCTGGAAGTGGGAAGATATTGGTATGGATTTCATCACCGGCCTGCTGACAACTTCTCTGGGTCATGACTCGATCTGGGTTATAGTCGACCGGTTGACGAAGTCCTCACATTTCCTAGATGTTCGCACCACCTATCCAACCAAGAGGTATGCGGAGTTGTACATCTCCCGGATTGTGTGCCTTCATGGAGTGCCGAAGCGGATAGTTTCAGATCGAGGTTCTCAGTTTGTCTCTCGATTCTGGAGAAGTCTGCATGAGGCTTTGGGCACCAAGCTGTTACACAGCTCAGCATATCATCCACAGACTGACGGTCAAACCGAGAGGGTCAATCAGGTCCTTGAGGATATGATGAGGGCTTGTGTTCTATCTTTCGGGAAGAAATAGGATGAATGCAAATCTGGACCCTCTGTGTATTCTGTACTAGTCCAGGATCACGCTAGTACACACAGTCATACAGGATTGAATATCACATCCATACAGGGGAAAAATAAATAAAGTACTTCAGCATTAATACAAACTGATTACAAGACCTTAAGGTCACCTTACCAAAAGTTTGCCTCGTAGAGCTTACAATAACAAAAGTAAATAATTAGCAGCGGAATGAAGAACGTCGGTGACTCCCATCAATATGTCACAGGCAACTGACAAGGTTCAACTCCTAGATAATCGCCTCCTCGTGGAACTTCACCTTCTTTGAAGATGTAGTCTTCTCCTCAACTGATGATTGTGTTGAAAGCAAGGGTGAGTATACAACATACTCAGCAAGTCATGCATAGAGGTGCAATCCTATTACTATATGCATGGCTTCTTCCAAAGGAATGGCTTAAGTGGTTAATTTGCATCCAGCAACATTTTGCTTTGATTAAATACTCTTAACAGATTCAAAAGCAGTAAAACCATATTATATAGTAAGTTATCAATCTCTTTTTAAACAATTCGGCTCAAAGCCCTAAATCACTTTAGCAATTATCTCTGGCATGCAGCCAACCTTTCCCACACTTTTATTTTAGAAAAATCTAACCCTTGACTGTAATCCCCGAGCGTTGTCCAGTTCCGTGGACTCGGCTATTCAAATATATTTTTACACACTCTGTAGAGGTTATGCACTTTACCCACACGATACAGTCAAACACCGCGAAAGCGAGTGATAGTAACAAAGCCTTTCGGAAACTGCTAACTATACAAGTGGACCTCTCCGGTTTTTGCCATACACCATCCCTTCCCTTAGCAGAGGCGAAGTATGGGACCGACATACCGTTGGATAGGGTACCTAGTCGTAGCACCGGTACGCTCCCCCGTACAACTACACAAAAGGTGTAGTTGACACCCTGAGGTACCAAATGCAAGTTATTAGCAACCTACTCAACTAGGTCCGCCCCATTACAGACATGTGGTTGCATGATTGGCTCAGTTCAAAGGCTTGCAAGGTTAAGTCCTTAGGGTGACCAGGGCAATACTACCCGAAGAACCAAAACGACTTTCCCAGTGCCACTCATGGCCCACCCTATCATTCTTGCCACTTGCCCTGGTCTAAATCTATTTATCACCCCAGTTTGATTATTGTGCAACGCATGCCAACAATAATATCAATTACCATGTAGAACCACAAGGGTACCTACACTTCACATCATCATGTGGCAAGATTACACTAATTCCAAAAATCATTCCATATAACATTAGTCAATATTATTTTGCCATTTGAAGCACATTTCACATAAGCATAGCTAAGCAACTAATCACGGTCTAGCCTCCCGTGTTGGCACAATATAACATCCAACTATTTAAACCCAACTTATGGTGACAATGGATACATGGCATACAAATATTAATCATCAAAGGTGGAATTAACAAATAGGTTGATTAGCTATTTTACCTAAATTAAATTATTCACTTTAATCAATATAGCATGCATAATTTAAATCAGAATACATTTCAAAAACTAGGAGCAATATGGTCAAAGCACAACTTGCCTTCGTAAAACAGCGAGTCTTGGTCTAGATCTTCATCTTGGTCCTGAGCTTTGCTTCCGACAGTGTCACACAACTCGACGTCTACGCGTAGCAAATAAAGAACCAAATAAACACTCGGAATAATGTATAAACACACATTCAAAAACAACGCTACAAACCAAACTAGCTTATAACCCCCATGCAAATTTCTCGATAAATATTTTAGCATTTTCTAATATTTATAAAATTTATTTTGAAATTTTTGGACCTATAGCTTAAAAGATACAAAATTCGTAAGTTTAGACATTCTGCGAGTAATTTAGTAGTACAAATTTATTCATAAAATTTCATAAAAAAATTACTGTAGAAAGGTATTAATTTCTACTAATTAACAAAATTTGTTGCAAGCAATTCGGACTTAAAACGAATTTGTAGCGAAAAAGACAAAATGCGCAATTCGGAGAAAAAAATTACGTAACTCTTTTTGCATGGCACTATTCACTGCGTATATGTGTATACTTCTTGATTGCATGTGAGTTTGGTTTGGGCATTTTCTACGTGAGAAAAAATTACCAGAGACCGGTCAGACGATCAGAGCAGAACAGCGAGCGCAATCGGCCAGAGGCAGCGACGGCGGCGGCGAACACAGTTAGCCGGAATCAATCGGCGGCGACGGCGACTACGGCACGCAGGCGGCTACGGCGACGACGCGTTTGTGCATGCATCCGAATATATATATACTAGCATATATATGAAGGCACACACACGTCTAATATATACAAGACTACAGACACGAATACAAGACTACACGTCCAGCCTATACATGTAGGTGTTCACGATTCGGCCTAATATATATATACATATACATGCGTACAGAAATGTATACATGCATGCAACCTATTATATACTCGTATACATGCATACAATCCTAGCACCAATAGATATACTTGCGTACGTACTACATATACATGCAACGAGACCAACCAATCGGTAGAGATAGAGCGCACGCGAAGGAAAAGAGAAACAGGTATACCGTCCGGCGCAGGGGAAGCGAGATCGGAGAGTGCGTCGACGGCGAGGTAAACGACGACGGCGACAACGCAGGGGAAGTCGAGGCTGAGGGATGTACTGGTGGCGATGTCCACGGCGGCAACGACGACGACGATGGCGGCGATAACGGCGATGCACGACGGTGTGATTGAGTACTAGCTTCACAGCTTGCATGCAAAAGACGCTCCTACCTAGCTTTGCCACTAAAGGTCTTTTCTCTGGAATGAAGATAGAGAGGGAAGCTGATGAATTAGAGGAAAGGCCAAAGGAAATGTATACTTACAGGCATGCGTGCAGTACACACTAGGATGTGGCCGAAGTAACGGGTGGAGGAAAAGCTTCGTGCGTTTTGAGGAGGAAATGGCTGGCATGCAAAAGGATTTAGTAACGTACATGCACACAACGAGTGGGAATAGAAAAAGGTGAGAACGTGCTCTTCTTGGTGAGTTGGTTAATAGCATTGCTTTTAGAGAATGGAAAGATCTGGTAAAATGTCCATACGTGCATGCGTTCAAGGAATAGGAAACGGCTTGAAAACTCAATTGACCACACATAAGTATGTACACATATACGTTGCAAACTGGGGTTTAGGGGAAAAAAATGGTAGAGGGGTTCTAAAAATCTGGAAAATTTCTGTAAAATACTAGGAACTATTCGGAACGTAACGAAGTTGGTTTCGTGATTTTTCGACGTATAGATTTTTCGCAAAAAATCTTTTAGTGAATCAGACACATGTACAAATTTTCGTAAAATCAACGGTTTACGTTATATAGCATGTTTTTCGAAAATATTTGAAGAGAACACTCTCATCTACCAATTATCTTAATTATCAACAAAATTTTAAATTTTATGCTTATTCGAAAATGCCTGATCTTTATTTAATATGATTAGTTCAATAGACTTCAATCCGAATTAACCGCGAGGACTTTAAATAATTTCTGAAAAATTCAAATAAACCCAGAAACACACTAAATAAATTAAAAGCAAATTTTGGGATGTTACATTAAAGCTGCGGAAGAGAAGGTGAAAACCATCCAAGAGAACTTGAAGGTAGCACAATCACGGCAAAAGAGCTATGTTGACCGTCGTAGGAGACCTCTCTCCTTTGAGGTTGGTGATTATGTCTATCTGAAGGTGTCTCCTCTCCGGGGCACCCGTCATTTCGGAATTAAGGGAAAGTTGGCACCTCGATACGTCGGACCTTTCCGGATCCTTTCAAAGCGTGGTCAAGTGGCATATCAGCTGGAGCTTCCTCCCTCTCTGGCAATGGTCCACGATGTCTTCCACATATCTCAACTGAAGAAGTGCCTCCGTACTCCCTACAAGTCACTGGGGGTGGACAAACTCGAAGTTCAGCCTGAACCTGATCTGTCTTACCAAGAGCATCCTATTCGGGTTTTGGATGAAGCAGAACGCAAGACCCGTCGACGAACTCTTAAGTTCTACAAAGTTCAGTGGAGCAATCACACTGAAGACGAAGCCACTTGGGAGCCCAAAGATCATCTAAGGACTGACTATCCCGAGTTCTTCCATACCATGTAAGCTGCTAGTGTGCAAATGCTTCGCAATTCCAGGCATGTTGATTAGTGTGTAGCTGTGTTATCTATTTGCGTTTTGTTTTGCGTATGCGTTTGTTCGGAATCTCGGGGTGAGATTCCCTTAAGGGGGGAGGGTTTGTCAGGCCCCAAATTCAAAAAAAAATTCTGGGAAATCTGGAGTATCCGGATTAAACATCCGGAATGTCCGGGCACAACCCGGAGTGTCTGGATAAATCATCCAGAGTATCCGGATTAGCTCGCCCGAACACCTCAACCCGGAGTATCCGAACTAATTGTCTGGAGTTTCCGGGTTAATCCTACCGAAAAACCCCAACCCAGAGTCTCCAGGTTGAACATCCCGAGTGTCCGGACTTGACGGAGGGTTTAGTATAAAGACTCATTTCCCTTGGCCTCTACCTCATTTTTCTCCTCCCCATTTGCTCCCCACTCCTTGGTGCGTCCCTCCTCCACCCCAACCTCGTCTCTGGCGACTCCCCACCGGCTGGCATCCTCCCGTGCTCCTCCTCGGTGATTTCCCCCGCCTTGGTGTCCTCAAGCTCTTCTCCAAGCCGGTGTCCTCCTTCCCCTACGTGATTTCCCCTCCATCTCCTCCCTCCTCCTTGAAGGTAAGGTCTCATCTTGGAGTTGGGTCCTTAGTTCCTGGGTTCTAGGGCGTCCATGGGGGTGGATTTGGGGCTTGGCCTTGTAGATTGGGGTATGGGGTAAATTTTGGGGAATGTTAGGGTTTTGGTGGGTGGTTGGATTTGGGGTGGTTTAAGCAATGCTTGGGTTTAGGATGTGAGATCGGGGGTAGATGATGCCGTTCTAAGCATTGGATTAGGTTTTAGTTGGGGTTCTTAAATGTGAGCATCTTTTTCCTCGCATTTGGGCTAGCTCGGAGCTTCTCCGGCTTTGCCGAGTGTAGGAAAGTCGTAGATCGGGCCTTCGCGAAGTAGTAGGGCTTGGGAGCACTCCAATGTCGCTCGTCGATTTCCGAGTCTTGGGTCGTCCGGAGTGTCCGGATGAAATATTCGGACTGTCCGAGTTATCCGGACTGCCCGGATATTAAACTCGGACTGTCCGGGTTGGCTGAACTGTGGTTCGCGCAGTACTCGCCGGTTGAGTTGTTTTGCGGCGGGGGTTTGCATTTGTATTTCCTCTTCTTTCGCATTGCATCGCATGCATCTTGATTTTGCATTGTACTCGTGTAGAGAACGAGGCCGCGGTGACTGACGTGACCGTGGTTGAGGGGATTGCCAACGAGCAACTTGTCGTCGATACCCAAGCAGAAGCATCAGGCAAGCACCTAAGCATATTCCACCCTAATTGTAATTCTATTTTTTTGAATCAATTGCTTATTGGATGTTAAGTTATGCATTAGGAGTTAAATTGTGGGATTGAAAGTAGAACCTATTTGTTGCACTTACATCCATTGGAACTTGCTTAACACCTCCTTGGAGTCAATATATGGGTAAGTATATTGTGTCCATGCTTAGTTTTGCTTAGAAGTCGGGTATGGGCCAAGTGATGGATGGATCCATCGCTTGAGATTGTTCCTCTTTACAAACATTGGATTGATATGGCAGTGGTTATAGTTATGAGTAGAAATGGACTATGAAATGGGACCGGGCGAGAGAGTTGGATCACTTGGGTGTGGAGACCCAAGTGTGGTAGTCTCGCCTGTGTCAGTTAAGGCCTGATCCGATGGTTGCCTGTGACCAAGCACCACTTTGTTGATCGCATGCCGGAATGGGATGGTAAAGCTTTTCTTTCATCGCATGCCGTTCGATGGGCCATGACCTCATGCGGTTGGGCATGGTTGAGGGCGAGGCTTAGGCCGACCCTCAAGGGCCAAGATGGGCTTGGGCTGCTCGAGGGGGTGCTAGGTTTTCGGACCGCATGAAGATGCCCCAACGAATTGGTATGGGTGGGAGGAGGGTTGACATGAGGTCTTTGTGGCACATGTCGTGCGGTCAATGTTTCCCTGCAGGGTTAATTAAGCGATTCGAATTGCCGCGCTCTCGGATATGAGCACGCTTGGTTATCTAACACTTCACGTAGTAACAACTTGAACTGAAGTTCGCCTTTAGGCTTGAGCTCGAAAATGTTATAAGATCACTTGCTTTGTTAGTGTTGAATGTTGAACTCCACTCTAGAAGTAGGTGCCGTTACAACTGCTTTAAATTGTGAATTGAATAGTGATACTAAATAATCAACAAAGTTAAGCTTTCTGCACTTTTAACTTCAGCTGATTTCCTTGCTACTTCCAAGTGCATACTCCTTTCGAGTCGGTCATATATGGATCACGGGTAAGTCTTGCGAGTACCTTCCGTAGTCATGCTTCTGCTGTTGTGGTTTTCAGGTGAGGATCTGGGCGGATGCGAGTTCTGCCCATACTGCCTCTCAGTGACCGAGCGGGGCACTGAGTAGAGGCTACCGCCATCGTACACGCCCGGGAGTGTTCAGTGGCAAAACACTTCCGGAGAAGAATTTATTTTGGGTCTAGCTTATAGATGTGGGTTCTTTTGCTGTATAGTTAACTTAAAACAATGTTTTAATCGCTTTGGATATCTTGTTCCTTTTGTTAGTTGTCATTTGTTGCATGTTGTTACTCGCTTTGTGCTTGTGTTGTTGTTCCTTCCTGGTTAGCCTTCGTGCCATGTTGTTGCTGGTTGTGGTCGTGGGGTTTTGTCTTTGTGCCGGTGTTTGTTGGTTCGTTTGGTTGGTCTTTGCTTCCGCGCGTGTCTGGCTGTGGGGTCTTCAAGTTCGTTTCCCCCTTTATGCAAATTGTTGTGATACAACGTTGTAAACCGGTATGCGGGGATCCTGGGCGAGTTTCGGGTCGCATACAGGGAGAATACCGGGTTTGTTGTCGAGTTATTCGAAGAGTCTTATTGTTGTCTCAATTGGGCTTGGGTGCTAACACTGCGAGCGCCCTCGGCGATCCGTTGTTAGCCTCTAAATCCGATTAGGATAACTGGACCTCCAAATAGCTCGGGAATGGTCTGGGCGGCTCCTCTCACAGAGCGGACCACCAACATTACCAACTGCATACTGTCCTTCGCCAGTAAATAATCGGCTTCTAATCATGTGCATCATTTGGTAAAAGGTGCCAAGAAACATCCTGCTCAGGGCTAGCCGATGTCCTTTTGACAGTTCTTCTACCAGAGCTTGATACACTTGTGTCGGTCCTAAAGAAGCACTGTAGGATAAGTATCAGTCTAACCACATATTAAGGAAAGCCACGTGCTCCTTGTGCGATATTGGACCTGTTCCTTTGTCCTCTGACAAGTACTGGCTCCAACCTTCCCCTTTGGTTGAGATTAGTTTGTATTCTGGCTTAGCACTGAAAGCCGATAATTGATCTCCATCAGGCCTAAGGCAACAAAGCATGGATACATCCAATAGGGTTTGGCTGACAGGACCTGGTCGGAGCATGAGGGCATTGAAGGTGTCAACCAAAAGTAACATGCTGAAGCTATCATGGATTCATTTGCCGAAGGATCAGCTAGTGATAGCGGCAAGCATTCCGATATGTCGATCCGTTCCCACAATGGCATCTTTTTGGCAGCTATCATATTGTACCAGTTTTTCCACCCCTTGAGTGTTGTCGGTCAAGATCTAAAAGCTATTACTCCAACCTTTTATGTTATACTCAGGAGTTGACAGTGGAAGTCGGGGGATTTCTTCATCTATGACTACCGATGGCTCTAAGCGACCTATCGGACCCAGGAAATATTGGTTTTCTCTATCAGGTTCAGAAATGAGTACCTGTTGATGATCCATTTGCTTGAGCAGACAAGGGGAAGCTAAGGGAAGAACTTCAGAAGCCGATTGCTGAGGGAATGAGGGTGATTTTATGACGATGACGGGTAAGAGGGCGCTCGTATTTATAGAATGGTAAACCCAATGGCAAAGTGGGTAATTTTGGCCAACTGTTTACCACAAATAGTGCAAGGGAATTGTGCGGTCATGCGATTACGCAGGAAATAAGTACGGTTGGTGCGAAAAATGCTGGAAAGTTGGAAAAGTAAACTATTGGCATCAGTTGGTAACTATAAAGCCAATACAATTGATTGAAGCCGATTACATCAATTATAAGGCAATACACAAGAAGGGTAAAGGGTGAAGTCGGTAACAGTAGTCATAACATCCAAACATGGGCATTTGTATTAGTTGAAAGGATGGTTACATCATCAGCTAAAAGCGTAAGGAATCAGAAAAGGATTGATTACATCAGCGGCTAAAGAGTAAAAAATCTAAAAGAAAAGGTAGACTTCTGTAAAATGCAAACAATCCCAAAGGAAAAGGTGCTCAGGGATTTTTTGCAACACTAAAAAAGAAAAAAGAAGAAAAGAAATGAAAGAAGCTTAGGGATTGTTGCAAACACTAAAAGAAACCTATTGAAGCCAACGATGCTTCCTACCAGTTGAGGTGATGGCGTCACTTCCAGAGCTGCTACTGCAGGAGCTTGACGACTCCTGAAGGGCAGCGTCGGTGGGACAGGTTGGTGGAGGTGCCGACTCATCATCGGAGCTGATGGAGATGACGAGGTTCATACGACCATGGAGGCGTTGCCGACCGATTCTGCTTCCTCCACATCGGCTGCTACTGCAATATATGAGGACATCACTACCATGGAAGCGACTAGATGTGGGAATGATTGAAGAATTAATAATGATGCGGTGTTTCGAGGAGATAGCTATGAGGAAGATGAAGCACTGGAGGCGACGTCCTGCTAGAGCAATTACGGAGTAATTTTGGGACATGTTCATACATATCCCAAAATTGGGGGCATATGTTAGCACCTAAAATTGGAAACAGAGGTTAAGCCGATGTGAATTCGGATTCGATGTGAACTGTCCGAATCGAAAGGAGTAAGATGATGTGAATTTGGATTCGGCACCAGGAAGAATGAGTCTGTGGGGAAAGCCGATATGGGTTCGGATTGAGGAATCACATTTAGTGGAGTACGCTAAGAAAAGAAATCGAGGCTGATACGGATAGAATCATAGATTGAAGGAGATACGGTCACGCCAAAGATAGCAGGGGAGATTGAGGCCGATACGGGTGGATAGAGGTCAAGAGGAACAAGGTGAGGCCAGAGGCTATAAAAAGGTACTATGGGGTAGTAGGGGGAGATTGAGGCCGATACGGGTGGCTAGAGATCAAAATCAACACAACCAGCCAATACATTTACCTTTCATTTCCTTTGCATAGGAGTATATTTTTAGCTTTGTAATCTTTCCCCTATAATGCACTTTCATCAAGAAAGTTGCGCATCACCGATTGTTGGTCATTGTCGCATTACACCAAACCAGGTTTAGTTTTTCTCCGATCTTGTTGTGCATCACCTTTTTTTTGGGAAAAATAGCCTTTACCTTGCCTAATCAACTCCACCATGTTGATTAGATCTACCAGTTATGACGATCTGCATCTCTTATAACAACCGATCATATCCACTTATCATCAGATCTAAATCGGATTCTTAGCCGATGTATTGACAAGTTTTCCTCTTGCCGATTGTAGGATCAAATCGGCTAGCATGCTCGCGACCCCAAAATTTGAACTCGGCATTCGCGTGTGCTATTAACCCTTCGTCAAGTTTTTAGCGCCAACAATTACATATAGTACAAATCAGCTCTCCCTCAAGATATGCCATTTGGGTCACTATGAGATACAAAAGGGAGCTGATCAAGCTCCAGAACTAGTGAGATCAAGAGTTCAAAGACTTAGTATTGAGGTAGATAAGAGCAAATATGGGAACCTAATATTGAGTGACATGATGAGTAGGAGTACCAGTCACAAAGGCAGGAGACTGGACTCTAGTATCTCTTTGATGCTCAAATCTCACAAGCTCAGAAATAGCTTCTGTGGTACATCTTGGAGCAGGTGCTAGGATGATCCGCCGGTGAGCAAAGATTGGATCATCCCAGTGACGCTGCCCAAACCTCCTATTGGAGGGAGCAAACTCACACTGCTGATATCTACCTCGATAGGAAAAATGAGGAATATCATGAGGACAGCGAAAAGACTGACTACGGATAGCTCCTATTGGAGGGGGCATGTTCTAGGATGCGACTTCCACGGGAATTCCCATGGTCAGTGACCCCCTGCTTGGAAACCTGTATCCCACGAGCTTGGCGTTGGAGATTTGCCAAGGTATTGTCTAGGGATGCTTCCAGGTGGTGCCTGGCCACCTCATAGCGGTCCTGATGAGTAGCCCCCGAGGATTCCATCTCGAGGTCGATGTCGCTCCCTGCCATGTTGACATTGCGGGAGTAAGATGATCGTGAGGGGGCATCATGGTGTCTCCCCGCGATGCTATCTCCTAATCGAGATCAATGTGGTCTGGAATATCCAAACCATCGTAGAGCCCATCGTAATCATCGTCCTCATCACCTTCGAGGGCATCGCGCTGAGAGTGAAGGAATGGCCCTTGCGCTGCAGCTACCGGGGAAAGGCTCCCGATTTAAGTGTGTCCATCTGGGTTGGTCACACTGGCCACGCCATCATTGGCGTAGTACATATCGTCGTCTTCAACATCGTCAAAGGTACTAAGGTCGCGAGTGTCTCCAGAAGTCAACATCTTCGGGGATTCTTCACAGACAGAGTTTGACACAATCAATCCCCACGGACGGCGCCAGCTATCGATGATTGGGGAACGGGCCCCCTTCGAGCTTACTTGTTGAATGAGGGATCAACCAAGGCCCCTTCGTCCGTGAAGGATTGGCGTCCGAAGGATGCTCGAACAACGGGAGACACAGGGGATTATCCTGGTTTGGGCCTCTCATGGTGGAGATAATAACCCTACTCCAGTGGTATTGAGTATTGATGTGTGTGTGATCGAAAGCTTGTCTCTCTCTCCCTCGTCATGGGAGAGGTTAAATAATGAGTATATCTATTTACATATGGTAACTATCCCCTAAGATCACACCCGTTACCGTTCTTGACGTGTCCTTGATTCTCGCCATGTTTGATTTCCTGATATAACTTCCCTGGATCCCCGGTGAATTGATCACCACTTTCCTATTAGTGGGTTGACCACGTCCTTCTGCCACTGTCGAGCATTCCCTTGGCCCGGTTTGACCAATCGGTGCCTTCCCGAGCAAGGTTGCTCGTACTCGTCTTCAAAGCCTGTAGCCAAACATGTTTTGTTGATGGATGGTGAACATGCTCATGGCCGAGCATGGGGTCATTCGAGGTCCTTTCTTGGGCACCCTGACGAAGGGCGTTTATGGTCGTTTGGTATCGGCCATCGTGGCAAAAAGGTCCTTGTGAAAAATATTTCAATCCCCGACAGCTAGCCCCTGAGGCTCAAGTGGAAAGCTACTTGGCCGGGTCGTCCCCTTGAGCTCAAAAAGACTCACAGCAGGGATTGGTATCTTGCAACAAAGAACTGCTGCAGCATCCGAGCATGCCATTGTGGTGGACGAGCTTGACGGGTTACAAGCGACCATCCGGCTCGGCTCCCGACCTAGCAGAATGCTTGGGTAAAAACCAAAAGGATGCGCCGATTCCTTCCCCAAGAAGCATCTTCGTAACGGTCTGGACAATTATTGGGGAATGCATTTTTACTAACTGTTACGGTTGTAACGGACACGCGTCGGTTTGTGAAAGGTCGTGGTGCATTAAATGCGGATTTTCACTGCCGTTTTAAGCCCGAATAGTGCGGCGGAGAAATCTCACCGCATTCTTGCTCGGTTTCGCTTGAAACAAGATCCCCAAACTCTTTGCGCTTCGCACCCTCGATCCCTTCCTTTGCGTTAATGGCGAGATTCGGAGTCAGCTAGATCAGCAGGAGGAGGCTTCAGTTGCTCGTCGACGACGGCCACCTCGACGAGGGCTTGGCGCGAGCGCCTAGTGGCGATACGAAGCCGGCACTGCAGGAGGGGAGATCGTCTCCTGCGAGCTCTATGCCATCAACGGGCTTCGGATGCCCGAGAGTGAGTTCCTTGCTTTCGTACTTGCCTTCTGCGAGTGTGAGATCTCTAACTTGAATCCCAACTCTATTACTCATTCCGTACCGGCGGGAACACACCCGCCGGCTGCATCTACTTCCGGCTTAGGTCCAACTGACCTTACGACTACCCAATCCTTTCGCTGAAGGATTCGGTGTCCAGTTGGGCCGAGCATTGGTTTTATCTGAAGAAGGTGGAGGGAAGTGACCTCCGCTATACCGGGGAGCCTGCCCCGGTGGTCGGGACGATGCGTCCGCCCGTGCAACTCGAACAGTAGCGGACGCTGGCGATGATCAGTGAGCTCACCCAGATGGGGCTTACTGGTCGGGACATTGCCCGGGACTTCCTTAGGAACCGAGTGTCCCCGCTACGAAGGAGGGAGCATCCCTTCTTCGAGATTACCGGGTGGCAAGATCTCACCCGTGAGGCGGACTGAGGTAAATTCCCTTAATCCCTTTTGAATTCAGTTTTTCTTTGGTCTCCACTTGCTCGGCTTCTCACCTTTTGCTCGTATTGTAGCCCGTGCGAAGACTGGGTAGAAGAATGGGTCGTCGAGATGTTCGGTACCCTGAACAGCAAGGAGTTGATGCATGGGCGCCAATTTGCGCGTAACGTGTTCGACTTCAGCTAGGAGGTAAGTGTTCTTTGCAAGTCATGCTCGAGGGATTCAGCCCTAGCACTTCTGATAGATCTCTTGATCGTGAGACAGGAAAGGATCGCCCTCGAGATCGCGATGGCCGCAATCCAGCCGCTACCGCGAGGGGATCCCCCTGCTGTGGTTACGAGGAGAAAGGTGACGACCAAGCATCGGCGACGATCTCCTCCACCTTCCCGTGCTCGGCGCTCCAAGAGGAAGGTCCTGACTAGGCCACCGACCAAGCAACACCTGGAGTACGCCGACAGGTAGAAGGTAAGGGAGCTAAGGTGGTGGTTTGCCAACTTCAAGAACAAGAAACTAGCTTTGACGGCTCGCTTGCAACAGCTGGCCGAAGAGGCCAAGAGGGCTGAAGCAGCGGCCAACACCCCTGCAAGCAAGGAGCAGTTGGAGGAGTAGATCGCAGCTCTCCAAGCTCGGCTGGCGCAGGCGGTTGCGAGCCCGCGAAGGCAGAGGCTGAGGAGGAGGAAGAGGACGATGTGACTCTCATCGTGAGGCGTTGTAGGTCGCTGGGCGCAAGGCCGGCGCGCTCGACCTTAGCCATCGAGGGCATCGACATAGAGGCGGTCAACCCTGCGATGGCGTGGGCTAGCGACGCAGCCACGGAAAGGGCCGAGGCCGTCATCGAGGCCTACATCACCGCGGGCAAGCCCTCCGCGGACGTTAGCAATGACACCAAGGATGAAGCCGCAAGGCTTGTAGAAGGTAAGGTCACTTGTCCGATAGGCATGCTTTTGTCCTTCCTCCCCTTTCTGGATGCTCGAGCTAACCCCACTCCGACGACATGGGCGTGATAGCTCATCTCTTGTCTTTAGACTTAGTGTAAATAGCTGAAGGGATCCTTGACTCTACAGTGGAGAAGGCACTTCAGCTTGCTGCCGATCTAGTGATGTCCGAGGAGCTTGAGGGGCTTCCACATGACAATGCACCGCAGGTCGCAGAGGCCCACATGGCACTAGAGGAGCAAGGTTTCCAGGGGAGCAGGCAGGATGGGACTCTAGGTCCCAGAGCCGTTGAGGTCCGCCTGAGGTTCCAAGCATGGAGGTTGCTCGGGACAATGTCCCGAAGGTCCTGGAGCAGGAGGTTCCTCTGAGGGAGCTCATCCCTGAGGAACAATTTCCACGCGGAGAGCCTGAGTTTGAGGAAGTGCATCCCCAACCGGGGCCCATACCGGAGCTAGAACGTCTGCCGGAGGAGCCAATCTTGGAGGAAGATCGTACCCAAGAGGAGCAGGGCTAGGAGGAAAACCCTCTCTAGGAGGAGAGGGACTAGGAGGCCCTTGCTTTCATTCCCCCGAGCATGTCTGATGCTCGGGGCGATGACAGCCCTCAATCGAGCCATTCACCCACTCGGGATGGGGGAGATCCTGCTCAGGCTAGACCCGGGTTTGGAGTTTCGACCCTCAGCCATGAGCAGGTTCAAAGCAACATGATCTGCCATGCCCTCCTAGTAAGACTTAGTCTTTTTACCATGTTTTCTCTTTTCTTCATTGTTCGAACACCTGACACATTCTTCTTTGCAGTTTGTTGCTAAATCCATGGAGGACATCGACGTGGCGACCATCTCCGAGGGTGAGTTTGCCAGATACCATGGCGAGCAAGAAGCCCGAATTGCCAAGCTTGAGCGTTGAGTGGTCGAGCTCCAAGCCAAGGAGTTTGTTGTGGATCTTCGGGAAAGGATTTTCCAGAGTACCCTGGATAAATTGATCCTGGAGTCCAGGCACGCCAACCTGGAGGAGGAAGCGGAGAAGCTGAGGCAGGAGGTCTCCGAGCTTCGACGGGCCACGCAAGAGGCCGCCGAGTCGGCGGACGCGCATCGGAAAGAAGCGCAATGTCTTCGCCAGGGTGCCGCAGAAGGTCACGCGGCTTAGAAGCGGGTCATCGACCTTGAGGCCGAGCTTGATGCCGTTAGAGAGGAGCTTATTACCCTCTAGGCTGAGCGGCGGGGCAGGGCATAGCCGCCCCTGATGTAATTCTTTTGTAAAACAACTTTTGAGTGAACCTTGCCCTTTCCTTCGTTTGCCCTGAATGCCTTTTGAATGATCTGGGATCGTCCTGTACAAAGACAAAGCGAACAAAGAAAATAGGGAGAGCGAAAAAACTTTCGAGTAGTAAAGGACGAGAGAATTTAAAAATGCCACATTTTACTAAAAAAACACGGTTGTTCGTCTCTACTAGCCCCCGCTATGAACAATGGTTGTGCACCATGATTGCGAGCACAAGCTCGTTCATAGTAGAGTTAGAAAAGTTCACGCATGCCCTTACACGCACGACCAAACACATAATCTCCTTGTTGCGAGTATGGGTTAAGTCGCGAAAGGAACATGCGCGCGGCTTCATCCCCCCACGCGTCTTGACCCATGCCCCTAGATTTGGAGCATAGTCATCCACGTGTTTGGGATAAACGTGCGCCATTACGTCAATGGTCGTGGCAACCGATCATGCTTAAGTCAAGGGTGAGCTCTGGGCCATCCAGAGGGTGTCTGGTTACGATCGTTTCATGCAGTGAAAGGCTACTGCGGATAGTGATCGGCTTATGTAGACTTGGTCCTTTGGCGGCGAGCTTGGTGATGTGGCGTTTGGTGCACTCACATTGTCGTTCTGTGCACGTTTGCCAATCTTAGGAGTAGTGAAACTGGAGCAAATATTCTTGCCTGTGCCTGCCCCTTCTGTCAATAAGATTATGAGGAAGGCAGTGTGCCCTTTGTGCGAGACTAGGTCGGCTTACCAATGGGCAGGGATATTTCGAAATCTTGAGAAGGGTGGGGGAACACAGAGGTGAAAGAACCGAATTTTATAGAAAAAACTCGTTAAGGATGCGAAAATGTATAAATATATTAAACGTAGAACATACGTAATTGATCAATGTTCCAGGTGCTGGTGAGCTCTTGACCATCTTCCATCGCTAGGCGAACAGCCCTCGGACGTGTTGCTGAAATGACCGTGTAAGGACCCTCCCACCTGGGGGTCAGCTTGTTGACCTTTGATAAGTCCTGAACTCGATGTTGGACGAGGTTGCCGACTTGCAAGGTTCTTGGCCGTACCGATTTGGCCGTGTGCCTACGGAGAGCTTGTAGGTAAACTGTGGATCGGAGCAAGGCCCGTTCTCGTGTTGCCTCCACAAGGTCTAGGTCTATGAGACGCCCAATCTCTTGGTCGATGGAATCGACTATTCTATGTGTTAGAGCCTCCATATTCTCACAATTTGCTTTCTCATTGGATAATTTGATACAAAATGAGAAAGTTCTCCTAAAAACTCTTCAAATGCTTTACTTTGATTATATACCTTGAATATACTTCAAAGCTTGAGATACTGCATTCATTAAGGGGGAGTTTTGAGATCTTGATGACTATTTTGTCAAAAAGGGGGAGAACAAGTCAAGGAGGTTTTTGAATTGGGATTATTTGGTCTTTTGGTTCTTGCTCAATCTCTTGTCAAATCTTATATTGTGTTTTGTCAAATTACTCATCAAGGGGGAGATTGAAGGATCGTTATTTTTGATCCAGTTGATTTTGATGATGAGTATTTGAAAAAGAATTGAAACCAGTTTGATATTTCGACAAGATTTATTTTTTGGTTTCTTTATTTGAAAAGATCTGAAATCAGTTTGATTATTTGAAAAGCTTTTTGATTTTTGCAAAGGTATTTGTTCGTGTTTTCAAATCGTGTTCTTAGAATATTTAATGCAATGCACTCCTGTGAGTGGTTGCATGGTTTAATGTGAGTCAAGTCGCGGACTTGTGCTCGGAATCGTTTTGTGGTTTGTTCATGTGCAGGTATTGCTCGAGGGCGAATGCGGTCGATGACGGATCGAACTAGGTTCATGGAGGAACCGAGGTTCGGGACTAGGTTCGAGGGGAACTGAGGTCTTGGTGGTCAAGGATGTCATGCGGGACGTTCGGGCTAAGAGAATGGTGCACATGAAGAATGGTTAGTCACGTGAGAATGGCATGAGGTCATTCGCGTGCAAAGTGTTAGTCACGTGAGTATGGTAGGGTTACCATACGCGTGCAAGAGTTGTACTCAGCCAGGTTGGGCCAAGTGGAGTTGTGTTGAATACATGCTCTTTCTAGGATTAGGAGTGGGAATCCTTTTAGGATTAGGAATCCTTCTAGGATTAGGACTCCTTCTAGGATTAGGTGTGTTTGCCTTCTTTAAATAGAGGGGTTGCCTCCTGTTGAAGGCAATCAAGCTTTGAGCAAGCTTTAGGGTTGTACTCTTTTGTTTGGAGTATTTTAGACAAAAGAAAGGAGAAATAAAGATCAAGTTCATCAAATCTTTCGGCGAGCTACAATTCTAGTTAGATTTATTCTCGCCATCTTCTGGAACAGTAAGCTTGCGAAGGTCATAACTTTTGATCCGTAAGTCCGATTGAGCTGATTCATTTTGGGTTTGATTCGTATTGGAATCTAGTTTCTTGTGTCCAAATTTCAGATCGATCGGATAGTTGGATCTCCGGGAATTCGCGTTTTACCAAACCTCTATCATTCTGTTTTTTTTCGAAAACGAGGCAATTATTTGGTTCTATTTTGGGGTAAACTTTTAATAGATCAAGAATTTGGTTTTAGCTTCCGCACAATCATTCACCCCCCCTCTGATTGCTATATTTGGTCCTACATGGACCATTTAAGATATTGAGCCGAAGTGGCGAAGCTTCTTACTAGTTGGAGTTACCGCAGTCATTGGCAGGTGTGCACGATGTGTTCCATGTGTCACAACTGAAGAATTGTCTTCGAGTACCAGATGAGCAGACACCGTTAGAGGTAAATAGAGCTGCAGGAGGATCTGACTTAGAAGGAGCACCCCGTGAAGATTCTGGACACCATGGATCGAGAGACGAGAAATAAGTCAACCCGCTTCTGCAGAGTTCAGTGGAGCAACCATACAGAAAGTGAAGCAACTTGGGAGCGCAAAGAGGACTTGAAGAAGGAGTTTCCAAACCTATTCCTTATTCAGCCCCGAATCTCGGGGACGAGATTCTGTTAAGGGGGAAGGTTTGTAACACCCCAATTTTTTGCTTTTCATGAATTTCATTGGAATTTCACACTTTTGAGAATTTTTGGAATTTTTTGGGATTTATTTGGATTTAATTTGAATTTATTCCCTTTTGAAATATATAAATAAATAAAATTTATTTATAAAATTTTGTTGGAAATATTTTATTTGAGTCCAAAATGTCTCAAAATATTTTTCAGAATTTTTCTGATTATTTTGCTATTTTTCTTGAATTATTTGAATGACTAGAATTATTTTCAAATATTAAATCGCTGGAAAATAGTTAACCGGTTTTACTGTTCATCCGACCGGGTCCAACCAGAGTCAGACTCGAGTTTGACTCGAACCGGACTCAAGCCCGACCCAAACCCAACCAAATCCTAACGCGCGTGACCGTCGGATCTTGATCCAACGGTCACAATTGCGCCACGTCGCCCAGTTCGAATCGCTGTCGGACTCCGCCGCCGCAGCCGAGTGGACCTCGGTTTTCACAGATTTCACGGACACCGAGGCCGCTATTTATTGCGCCGTCACCCGTGTCATGTTCTCCTCTTCCGTGTGGACCCGTAGCCCTAACTCTCTGAGCTTCACCCGCCGCCGACCGCCCGCAATCGCTCACCGAGGTTGGAAGTGCGCGCCACCGCGGTTTTTCTCCGTTTCCCACCGTCCTCCGCCGTCGTGCTACTGTCGGGACCCGAATCTGCAAATCCGGGCCCTCTATGTATTCTGTACTAGTCCAGGATCACGCTAGTACACACAGTTAAACAGGGATGAAGTACCACAATCATACACAGCGGAATTAATAATAAAGTACTTCAAACATTAAATAAACTGGTTACAAAACCTTAAGGTCAACTTACAAATAGTCTGCCACGCAGGGCTTACAATAACAAAATTAAATAATCAGCAGTGGAACAAAGAATATCGATGACACCCATCAGTATGCCACAGGCAACTGACAAGGTTCAACTCCTAGATAACTGCCTCCTCGCGGAACTTCCTCTCCTTTGAAGTTGTAGTCTTCTCGTCAACTGATGATTGGGTTGAAAGCAAGGGTGAGTATACAACATACTCAGCAAGTCATGCACAAGGGTGCAATCCTATTACTATATGCATTGCTTGTTCCAAAGGATTGGCTTAAGTGGTTGTTTTGCCTCAAACAGCATTTTGCTTTGATTAAATAATCTTAATAGATTCAAAAGCAATGAAATCATAATGTATAATAAGTTATCAATCTCTTCTCAAACAGTTTGGCACAAAGCCCTATGTCACCTTGGCAATTATCTCTGGCCTACAGCCACCCATTCCACATTTTATTTTAAAAGCTCTAACCCTTGACTGTAATCCCCGAGCTTTGTCCAGTACCGTGGACTCGGCTATTCGAATAGTTTTAACACACTCTGCAGAGGTTGTACACTTTTCTCACAAGATATAATCAACTCACCACGTCAGCCGTGAATCGCCATACAAGAGTATGCGAATGAGTGATCATAACAAAGCTTTTCGGAAACCTCGATCTCCACCTATGACCCTCTCCGGTTGCCATACACTATCCCTTCTCTCAGCAAAGATGAAGTATAGGACCGACATACCGTTGGATAGGGTACCAAGCCGTAGCTCCGGTACGCTCCCCCACACAGTTACCCCGACGTAACTGTCACCCTGAGGTATCAAAGGTAAGATTTCAGAATCCTACTAAACTAGGACCGTCCCACTCCAGTCATGTGGTTGTACGTAAGGCCCAGTTCAAACGCTTGCAAGGTGAAGTCCTTAACTGTCCAGGGCAAGACATCCTTCTCACAGTCCCTGACCCAAATCTTCTCACTTCACTCATCCCATTGCCGCAAAGGCTGTTATTTCAAAATCTGTGCCATAAAGGCCCACCTGGCGTAAAGCCTCAAACCACTTGCCCCATATTAAATCTTTTCCCACCCCTGTTCCATTAAATCTTTTCCCACCCCTGTTCCATTATTGTGCAACCACCTACACTTCACATCATCACGTGGCAAGATTACACTGATTCCAAAATTCATTCCGTATATCATTAGTCAATATTATTTTGCCATTTGAAACATATTTCACGTAAGCATGGCTAAGCAACTATTCACGGTCTAGCCTCCCGTGTTGGCACAATCATATCATCCAACTATTTTAACCCAACTTAAGGTGACAATGGAATACATGGTATACAAATATTAACACCAAGGGTGGAATTAACAATTAGTTTATCTAATTACTTAGCCCAAATTAAATTATTCATTTTAATCAACCTAGCATGCCTAATTTAAATCAAAATACATTTCAAAAACTAGGAGCAATATGGTCAAAGCACGACTTGCCTTCATAAAACAGCGAGTCTGGCTCTTGATTTGGAGCTTGATCCTTGAAACCCGCATCCTCACACAGCTCGGCGTCTATGCGTAACAGGTAAAGAACCAGATAAGCACGCGAAACAATGTACAAACTCACATTCGGGAAAATACTACGAATCAAACTAGCTCGTAATTTCACAAAAACTTCCAGATAATTAGTCTAGCATTTTCTAAGATTTATAAAATTTATTTCGAAATTTTTGGACGTGCAGTTTAAGAGCGACAAAATTCGTAAGTTTGGACTTTCTGCGAATAATTTAACAGTACAAATTTATTTATAAAATTTCATTAAAAAATAATGTAGAAAGGTATTAATTTCTACTAATTAACAAAATTTGTTGCAAGCGATTCGAACTTAGAACGAATTTCTAGCGAAAAAGACAATTCGTAATTTGGAGAAAAATGAATTACGTAACATTTTTGCATGGTACTATTCCCCCTTGTATATGTGTATACTCCTTGGTTGCATATGAGTTTGGTTTGGGCATTTGCTACGTGAGAAAAAAAAAACAGAGACCGGCCAGACGACCAGAGCGGGACAGCGAGTGTAGTCGGCCAGAGACAGCGACGGCGGCGGCGAACGCGGTGAGCCGGAATCAGTCGACGGCGACGGCGAATATGGCGCGCAGGCGGCTACGGCGACGACGCGCTTGTGCATGCACAAATACGTCCCTATATATATGGGTTCGAGATTCAGTCTAAGACATATATATATATATACGTATGCACGCGCAGCCTAATATATATATACATATACATGCGTACGTACAACATATACATGCAACGAGACCAACTGATCGGTAGAGATAGAGCGCATACGAAGGAAAAGAAAAACAGGTATACCGGCCGGCGCAGGGGAAGGCAACGGCGACGACGGCGAGACGGCGGCGATGACGACGGCGATGGCGTACACTGCGGCAGCGATGTAGACAATGACGGCGACGCACACGACGACGACGATGGTGGCGACGACGTAGACGACGGCGGAAGCAACGGTGACGGCGATGAGACGGCGGCGACGACAGTACGCTACGGCGGCATGAAGTGAGGCAATGGAAATAGTATGCGGGTGTGCTAGAAAATGCAAGGCAATTGGAAGTGTTTGCGTAGACTAAATGAGAATGGCTAGGAAAATGCCCGTGCGTGTGGAGACATTCCAAAGGAGATGAAACGGCTGAGAAAAGAACAAAGTCACGTTGATTCAAGCAGGCACTCACGGCTGGAAAGGAAGCAATTAACACACTCTTGATTCATACGTATGCAAAACGTCCACACCTTGCTTCGTGCATACCTCCACCAAAACAGTACGCATCCACATATATACACACGCGTACACGCTCTCCAAACGAGGTTAGGAAAAAAAATAACAGGCAGGTTCTAAAAATCAAAAAAATTCCTCTAAAATATTAGGAACTATTTGGAACCTAACGAAGTTGGTTTCGTGATTTTTCGACGGGTAGATTTTTCGTAAAAAAATCTTTTCGTGAATCAAACACCTGTACCGATTTTTGTAAAATCAACGACTCAAGTTATATAGCATGTTTTTCGAAAATATTTGAAGCGAACACTCTCGTCTACCAATTATCTTAATTATAAACGAATTTTTAAATTTTATGCTTATGCAAAAATGCATGATCTTTATTTAATTCAATTAGCTCAAGCAGGCTTAAGTTCAAATAAATTCCAAAATTTCCAATTAAATTCCAGAAAATTTTTAAAAATTCAAATAACTTAATAAATGTAAATAAACCAAATTTTGGGATGTTACAGCTACCCAGATCCGGACTCCTCGTGTTGAGGCGCGTCGAGGGGTAACACTCACCTCGTCGGAGACGCACGAAAACGCCGTTGGCCAGGTCGTCGTCCGCGCCTCCGGCAAGCTAGCTCCGTCGCGATATCGCCGGAACCCACGAGCACTACCAGTCGTTCGATCAAGATCTGACCGCCTAGGTTCATCCACGTCACCATAACGAAATCCACGTTGCGTCTTTTAGATCTAATCTCAACCGTTGGATCTAGATCCAACGCACGGGGTTGAGCAACATAGCCTTGAACTGTACTGTGCTAGGGGTAGATCTCAGCCGTTAGATCTAGATCGTACGGTTAGGGTTCACGCACGTTGTAGCACTAGAATGGACATCGACCGTCTGATCTAAATCGGACGGTGTATATTGCGCCACGCGTCGAGTGCCGGGTCATGCCACGTCACCCCTAGCGATGTGGTTAAACCCGATGAGATCTCGACCATCCGATCGAAATCGTACGGTCCAGATCAACCGCGTTTGTAACATCCCAAAATTTGCTTTTAATATATTTAGTGTGTTTCTGGGATTATTTGGAATTTTTCGGAATTTATTTGGAGTCCTCACGAGTAATTTGAATTCAAGTTTATTGAAATAATCATGTTAAATAAAGATCATGCATTTTCGAATAAGCATAAAATCTAAAATTTTGTTTATAATTAAGATAATGGGTAGACGAGAGTGTTCACTTCAACTATTTTCGAAAAACATGTTATATAAATTAAGTCGTTGATTTTATAAAAAATCTGTACAAGTGTCTGATTCACTAAAAGAATTTTTGCGAAAAATCTATAAGTCGAAAAATTATGAAACCAACTTCGTTAAGCTCCAAATGAATCCTAGTATTTTAGAGAAATTTTCCAGATTTTTAGAATCTCTCTGCTATTTTGTTCCTTCCTAAATACATTTTCGAGAACGTATATGCGTATACGTATATACAGGAATACTTGGACGGTTGGTTTCCACTGTCACGTCTCTCCATGTTCTAGCCATTCCACTCCATCAGTTACTAGTCCCACTAAACTCCTCCATCCATTTCTTCTCTCACGTAATGGCCTTTTCCAATCCTTAGAGCATCTCCAAGAGAGAGCTCTAAAAATGAGCCTTAAATTTTAATTTAGGATCCCAACTAATTAGATTTAGGGCACCAACGAAATATTCACTCCAGCAATTAGGCCCTAAAATCCAACGAAGATAGGGCTCACTCACAGAGTTGCTAAATATAGCTCCTCTCCTAGGGGCCCTAAAACAATTTGCTAAATTTTAACAATTTAGGGTCTTTGCTGGAGTTAATCTTTTTCCCAAAAACCCTATAATTCAAATTAGGGCCATATTTAAAGCCCCTCTTAGAGATGCTCTTAGTGAACCACTTCATGAACTCATGGATGTTCCACTTCCTTGCATGCGACTGAAGGAACTAGTACTGCTCTGTACTGCATGCAAGCAGGAATCACGTCTTCCTTTAACCAGCCGCATGCGTGAAGCTATTGTTTTCCAATTCATTTAATGGTATGCATGAAGCCTTCACTCCTGCCAGCCGTTTCCACTTTCTACCCGTTTCCACTTTCTAGTAACGTGTGAAGCTTCCATGCATGCGTGTGAACGTTTCTCCAAGCCCACTCAGCCAAGCCTATACACATGCATACCGTAATGGAAACTAATTCCATTGTTTCTAGTCATTCATTCATCCCGCCAAGCATTACTAGCACACAAGCATAAGTTTCCATTGCCTCACTCCCGCCGCTGTCTCGCCGCTGCCGCCGACGTCGTCACCGCCGTTGACGCTGCCATCTACGCCGCCACCGTCGCCGCCGTCATCTACATTGTCGCCACCGTGTACGCCGTCGTCGTTTACGTTGGTCGTCGTCGCCATAGTCACCTTCGCCGTTGCCGTCGCCGCCGTCGTCTCGCCGCCATCGTCTACGTTGGTCGCCATCACCGTTGGTCGTCGCTGTCGCCACCGTCGCCGTCGTCTACATCGTCATCCGCTGCCGTCTTCTACATCGCCGCTGCCGCCGCCGGTTACCTCGCCGTTGACGCACTCTCCGGTCTCGCATCCCCTGCGCCGGACGGTATACCTGTTTTTCTTTTCCTTTGTGTGTGCTCTATCTCTACCGATCGGTTGATCTCGTTGCATGTATATGCATATATATATTAGACAGCGACTTGCAGGTATACGAAAATATATACTCGGCGGTGCACGTGATTACATGTATACATATATATATATATACGTATATTGTGTATAAGTAGGTATAAATACACTCCTGAGTATGAAGCCAATCCAGTATGCATACGTGATAAATTGCCAATGCGCTGAACAGTGCCATGCATAAGGAAAGAAACTAGATAGTAGTTATACATGAACATTTCCAGAATTTGTGAAATTTGTCTTTTTCACTACAAATTCATTTTAAGTCCAAATCGCTTGGAACAAATTTTGTTAATTAGTCGAAATTAATAGCTTTCTACAGTAATTTTTATGACATTTTATAAATAAATATATACTGTTAAATTATTCGCGGAATGTTCAAAGTTATGAATTTTGTAGCTCCTAAACTATTCGTCCAAAAATTCTGAAATAAATTTTATAAATACTAGAAAATACTAGACTAATTATCTGGAAGTTTTTGTGAAATTACGAGCTAGTTTGATTTGTAGTATTTTCCGGATGTGTGTTTAATTGATTGTTTGCTACGCGTAGACGTTGAACTGTGCGAGAGTGGAAGTTGAAGACCAAACTCAAGCCCTAGATCAAGATCATCAGCTTTTTGAAGGCAAGTCGTGCTTTGACCATATTGTTCCTAGTTATCTTTAAATATATTTTGATTCAAATTATGCATGTTATGTTGATTAAAATGAACACAGTTACCCCACATAGTTACCCCGATGTAA
The DNA here is from genome assembly GCA_036346355.1 of Rhipidocladum racemiflorum. Taxonomy (NCBI): domain Eukaryota; kingdom Viridiplantae; phylum Streptophyta; class Magnoliopsida; order Poales; family Poaceae; genus Rhipidocladum; species Rhipidocladum racemiflorum. The sequence continues at coordinate 14,870,098 of CM070584.1, forward strand.
CTGTCACCCTGAGGTATCAAAGGTAAGACTTCAGAATCCTACTAAACTAAGATGGTCCCACACCAGTCATGTGGTTGTACGAAAGGCCCAATTCAAAGGCTTGCAAGGTGAAGTCCTTAACTGTCCAGGGCAAGACATCTTTCTCTCAAGTTTTGGCACAAAGCCCTCACATCGCTCATTCTACTGCCATGAAGGCCCACCTGGCACGAGGCCATCTTGCCACTTGCCCCAGTCTAAATCTTTTTCCACCCCGGTTTGATTATTGTGCAACACATGCCAACAATAATATCCTACAATGTAGAACCACGAAGGTACCTACACTTCACATCATCACGTGACAAGATCACACTTAACTTCCAAAATCATTCCATTTGTCATTAGTCAATATTATTTTGCTATTTGAAATATATTTCGTGCAAGCACGGCTAAGCAACTAGTCACGGTCTAGTCTCCCGTGTTGGCATAATCATATCATCCAATAATTAATCCCAACCTAAGGTGACAATGGAACATTTGGCATACAAATAATATTAACAATGGTGAAGTTAACAAGCAGGTTGATTAACTAATTATCCCAAATTAAACTATTCATTTTAATCAACATAACATGCATAATTTGAATCAAAATATATTTAAAGATAACTAGGAACAATATGGTCAAAGCACGACTTGCCTTCAAAAAGTTGATGATCCTGATCTAAGGCTAGAGCTTGGTCTTCAACTTCCGCACTCGCACAGTTCAACGTCTACGCGTAGCAAACAATCAATTAAACACACATCCGGAAAATACTACAAATCAAACTAGCTCGTAATTTCACAAAAACTTCCAGATAATTAGTCTAGTACTTTCTAGGATTTATAAAATTTATTTCAAAATTTTTGGACGTATAGTTTAGGAGCTACAAAATTCATAATTTTGAACATTCTGTGAATAATTTAATAGTATATATTTATTTATAAAATTTCATAAAAATTACTGTAGAAAGGTATTAATTTCTAATAATTAAAAAAAATTTGCAAGCGATTTGGACTTAAAATGAATTTATAGTGAAAAAGACAAATTTCGCAAATTCTTGAAATGTTCATGTATAACTACTATCTAGTTTCTTTCCTTATGCATGGGCACTGTTCGGCGCATTGGCAATTTATCACATATGCATACTGGATTGGCTTCGTACTCAGGAGTGTATTTATACCTACTTATACACAATATACATATATATATATATATCTATGTATATGTATACATGTAATCACGTGCACCGCCGAGTATATATTTTCGTATACCTTCAAGTCGCTGTCTAATATATATGCATATACATGCAACGAGATCAACCGATCGGTAGAGATAGAGCGCACACGAAGGAAAAGAAAAACAGGTATACCGTCCGGCGCAGGGGATGCGAGACCGGAGAGTGCGTCGACGGCGAGGTAACCGGCGGCGGCAGCGGCGACGTAGACGATGGCGGCGGATGACGACGTAGACTACGGCGACGGTGGTGACGGCGACGACCAACGGTGATGGCGACCAATGTAGACGATGGCGGCGAGACGGCGGTGGCGACGGCAACGGTGAAGATGACTACGGCGACGACGACCAACGTAAACGACGACGACGTACACGGCGGCGACGACGTAGATGACGGCGGCGACGGTGGCGGCGTAGATGGCAGCGTCAACGGCAGCGACGACGTCGGCGGCAGCGGCGGGAGTGAGGCAATGGAAATTGTAAGGGGCTTTTTTTGACTAATTACTTATACTTTTTGTTCTATTATTTTGATTATGTTTAAGCCATATCTCTTTCTTAGGACAAAATCTTTGAGACTTGTTTAAGGAAACCAGAGCTAGCTGCAAAAACTATTCAAGAAGGTGATTTGTTTAGCACTATATTTGGAAAGGAAAAAAGAGCACGTGTCCGTGCTGTTGGTATGGGGCCAACACCTCAAGACTTAAAGATGGCTGGGGTGCGTGGATCTAAGTCCACAAAAATTCAATTAGTTATGCGTGCAAAGATTAGAGCTGAAAATGAGAACATGGTTTTGAGAGAGCGTTTGGATGCTCACGAAGAGCAATTGTCAAAAGTGCTACTTGAAATTGAAGAATTGAAGAAGTCAGCAAGTTTTGCATGATCTACAGATAATGTTGAACAACACAACAATCATGGTTCACCCTCTCCAATGCAGGTGATTTACTACCCATGTAATGCTAAATATGTGGCTAATAATTTATTCATTTGATTGCAAAGTTCAGGTATGTGATATGCAGATATAAACAATCATGGTTCAATCTCTCCGATACAGGTGATTTTCCTACTTTGCTAATTCTAAGCATCCAACTAGTAATTCATTCTGTTCATTACAAATTATCCATTATGTGATATGCAGGATATGAATAATCGTGCTTCAAACTCTCCAATGCTGGTGATCTTGCTGCCCAATTACTTCTAAATATGTAGCTAATAATTCTGTGTGCTAATTACAAATTATTTATTTATGTGATTTGTAGGATACAAATAATCGTGCTTCAAACTCTCATGTGGTAATTTTGCTGCCTATTTAATTACATGTTGCTAATAATAAGTTCCAATGATTACACATCATCCGTTTATGTGATTTGTAGGATACGAATTATCGTGCTTCAAACTCTCCAATGCAGAATATAAGAGGCCAAAGTGATGACAGTGGCGCTAGATCAATTGTTAATGAACATAGGATTCGACATAATGAGGTATGTTCCCATTGTCATTTGGATGTGCGTTGGAAATTTAGCTAAAATTTAGGTTTAATATGTACAGATCATCCAAAAGAAGGCTGTTGTACGAAATAATATAGTAAATTCAAATCATGAGGTATTCCTTACTTGCATCTTCTGTTTGGACAAAAACTACATGATTATTTGCATGTGCAAACCTAATTTGTAATTCAAATTAACCTTTCAAGCTAGAAAGGATGTTATTCTGCTCTCAGTTATTGGGCAACAGGTTCTAGTAGCTAAGGCTACTATTCGAAGGACATCTCGAAGTGCTATTATTGGACATACTTGTCTTGGCCCTGAGTACTGCGAGGTTATTGTGAACTATGTGCTGAAAAAGAATGCCACATTACCCCGACCATATGATAATATCACAAAAATGGGTGATGCCAAGGGGCACTGTATTGCATGGCCATATGAAAGAGTAATGCACATTCTATACTATTTTCATTCTTATTAGTCACAGATATGAAATCATAGAAAAATCTATGAATATGTAGGAAGATGATATTGCAGCTACTAGTGGAAGTGGTTTGACTCGTGGACAGAAAAATCAAGCTGATCATGGATTAAACAACTACATTGCAACCCTCAACTTAGGTAATGCATTTCATGTATAATTGATGGCCCTTTGTCTTCATAGCTAAGCTTTGCTTCTTTGTTATCTTCATAGCTAAGCTTTGTCTCTTTGTCATTGAAATTACAAGTGTACATGATGTCAATTGTCACCATTGGCATGGAAATTGAGAACATTGTATTTTTAATCCACAGGTGGAAGGGGCAAAGGAAATAGCTGAAGAAGGAAGAAATTGCTGCAAGGGTTTCTTTTGGTCAAGTTCAAGATGGAGACTAATAGGAAAGTCTTCACTAGCTAGTTTTAACCTAGTTGTCAAGTTCACTGTCTCAAAATAGTGGGTGATGAGTGATACTTTTGCTGTCATCATTATATATACATAATTGCTAGAAGGGTTTCTTTTGGTCAAGTTTAAGATGGAGATTGTTAGGAAAGTCTTCACTAGTTAGTTTTAACATAGTTGTTAAGTTCACTGACTCAAATAGTGGGTGAAGAGTGATACTTTTGCTATCAGCATTATATGTACATATTAATGCTTTTGTCTAAAGGCCATGTGATAGACTTATAGATCTCTTTGTATTTTGGTGAAATATGCATGATGATGTATATGCATGATGATGTATCGGCTTGTCATATCAATTAAACTCATGTATATATGCTATTGCTTTGATCAAGACATGACTTATGGGAGAATGTATTATTTGTTTTGTCACTTCTTTACATTTCATTTATTCCACTATAGAGTTGCCATAATTGTTATGGCCTGCTTGAACAATGAAAAATATGTTTGTTGAAAAATGTTTTATGCATTTAGGATTAAATTTCTTGGTAGTCAGTTATGCCTAAGTACATGCAGTATTACAGCTTGCAATTATCTTTTCAAGCAGTGCAAGCACTTTCAAAGGTTTAAACATTGCTAGCACTAGTACCGCTGGGAATTGATTATTGCAAGCGGTAGTACCACCTAAAAAGTAAATACTGCTTCTAATACTTTTGCAAGCAGCAGAATGGAAAGCAGTAGATATTTAGATTCCAAGTAGCTAAGGCGCTTTGAAAACCCACTATTGCAAGCAGTCCTGCAGCTTACAAAACCATGTTTTCTTGTAATGCATCTCCCGCGAGTCCTACCGGAGGGTGGTCCAGGAGGAGACGGACAGCGTGCAGATTCTGGGCTGGAGAGGCCGCCTCTAGGTTCAGCCACCACCGAACCGGGTGCTCCGGTGGAGCCAGGGGCGCCCCCGCCTCCCTATGGGGGCGGCGTGAGACGACTCCCTGTCCGGCGAGAGTGCCAGGATGTGCCTTGGAAGCTACTAGCCTTCACCGCCTCCTGATGCTGAGAGTGCGAACCCAGCATCACCAGGCGAGCGGCTCTATCTACCGAAAGACCGGGATCAACCAAAGAGATATCCGGGTGAACCAACCGCTAGCCCCCTACCTGGTGCACCCCTATCGGCGTTTTTGGCCAATAGGCTATCTCTTCGAGAGAGATAGTTAGTTCGATAGGGGTGCTTTTGCGGGCGGAACTCTCGGAAGACCCTTCTAGTGGGATCCCGGTGGTCAAAGACTGAGGAGCTCACGCTCAGTGCCGGTGGGCGAGGGGAAGAAGAGGAGGATAGCATGGGCGAGAAGGAGAAGTAGTGACACACCGATGTACCCAGGTTCAGGCCCCTGATGTGGGTAATATCCCTACGTCCTGCTAGGTCATTGTTTGGTAAGTGTGGAAATGGTTACAAGTTGTCTTGCTACTGAGCTCACCTCTCCCCCCTCTCCATGCACCCGAGCTCCATTATATAGACGAGGCTGGCTGTGATGCCCTAGAATTTGAAAGCGATCCTAGGGTTTTCTTTCTTGGTTGTTCCGGAAAGAAAGAGGGTTTTGTCGGGGAATGAAATAATTGAAGAATATGCGGCAATTTAATATTAAAAATTGGAGTTTTGGGCTAGTTTCCGCTGGGCTGAGGCAACCTGGGCCTGGGCCGGGAATTTCTTTTTCCCCCTCTCCTCCCCATGCCTTGGTGGGCCGGCCCACCACCCCCCTTTAAGTGGCGCCCCTCCCCTTTGGCCAGCCACCTCCCCCCTTTGCCCTAGGGCGCCTCCCCTTCCTCCCCCTAGCAGCCGCCACCCTCTCCTCTTCCTCCCCTGCGTGGTGGCTCAAGATCCACCACGAACCGCGAAGGAGAAGGCGAGAAGGGATCCGTGGAGGCGTGGAGGACGAGCAGATTTCTGATTCAGGGTTCATCGCGTGCTTTCCGTGGATTCTCGAGGAAGGACTCTAGGTAAATTTCTAGAATTTTACACCATGTTCTACCTAAGATTAGGAGTGTTTTAGATCTGGTGGTGTTTGGTTTGGATGGAATTTGATGGGGGAGAAGGGCAGTTGTTCACGTGGTGCTGTTTCTGAGAGGAGAGATTGTGCAGCGCGGATTGTTTCGCAGTTTAAGTGCCATAGATGATTTTTCCTGCAAAAACCTATAACTAGAAAGTTGTAGAAAACGTCGAGGCCTAGCTTCTGTATTTTTTTCAGAATTTTTCGGCCGTCTTTCTGAGAGTTATCTCTGTTGGAAGATGACGAACAGAATCTAGAAACAGATTTCGTCCACTGTGTTGGACGGTTGTTTAGACATATTTAACAGCAGAATTGAAATTTTTGACCTTCATGAAAGTTGTAGATCTCGTCAATATCTAGCTACTGTAATTTTTCTGTATTTTTATGAATAGTAGAAAAAAGATACGAAATTGGGAAGAGAGGGTGCTGCTGTTCGATCCGGACAGATCGGGGTTTTTGGCGTTTAAATGGGATCGGGGAGTAGGAAGCGTGTGTTTGAATTGTGTGATGAATTGTGATGTCGCTATGTACTGAAATAATGTTTGTTCAGGTGGTGCCACTGCTGGGCGTAACTAGGTTCTTCGCCCACGTCGGTAAAGGCAAGTGGAAGCAGTTGTATTGTTAATCTATACATTGTTGTTTGATTCGCCTTCACTATAAACTCCAATTACAGCAATCATACATGGTTTAATCACTTGCTTTGAGGATTGCAATATCTTGACTGGTATTGTGATGTTGTGGTTTAGCTATGAATCAAGAGTAAGGTGAAGAATGATGTTGTTTACCGGATGAATTGTCTAAACATTTCATCTCTATGATATTTGTTTTCTATCCATGCTATATGATGATATGAAAACGTGTGGACTCAGTGGGAGAGGTTATGAATGAATTCATGCATGAAGCATTAACTGCATAATCATGCATTGGAAGTTTGTCGACGCCTTGGCGTCTTGGCCGTGCAGATACAACACCGTGTGTTCCTGAGAAAGGGCACGGTGAGGAGGAACATGGCATAAGCATGTGCATCAATCATATGCATTTTAGTGAAGTGGTGTGGACTCTTTGATGTGGTATTGTATATGAGGAATGTGGAATGCTAAATATATGGTGGATGTTTTATTTGTATTAGTTGTTCCGCTTGCTGAGATTACCCAATCTCACTACTTGCTGTTTTGATGTTTTCAGGTAGCACACGTGAGTCGTAAGCATGAAGGGTGGGCTAGCAACACAATAAATTTTCTGATGTCATCACGACTCACATGAACTAGTGTTTTATATAATTCTTTAGCTGGCTGAAATTTTATTACACCTAGACCCATTGTTGTCCCCTTTAAACTTGTTCTCCTTTATGGTTGTCCCTTGAGAGATGTGTTATGTTTATGGTTGATTCCTGGTTGATTTAGACTTGTTGTCTCTAGTATTGATGTCGTGATATTATTCCTGTTTGAATTGCTTATCATGGACCTTGTTTTTATGAATTGCTTCCGTATTATCCTGTTTTAGGGAAATGTCTTGTCGAATTTTTCTTGTACAAATAGCTTTAGATTTATGGGGTGTTACAGCTTGGTATCGAGCGAGGTGTAGGTCCTTGGAATGTGTATTTTTAGTGTCATACTATAGGATACAACTAAAATGTGATGTGGAATAACTTAGAAACATGGCCTAGGTTTTAACTAAAATTTTGTCATTAGGATAGCAACATTAAAACTTGTGTAAGTGGAATCACTAATTTAAAATCTGACACACATGGATGCACAGTAGGAAAGGGGTATGTGTACCGTTGCTTTTCGTTTAAATATTGTATCTAAGCTTTGATGTTGAATGCTACTTTTGATGATGTATAATGCTATATTTATGATGGATTTGATTGAGTTGCTTCATTTGTGATGAAGTGGAGTTGTGGTGCCGAAGGGTTTCGATCACCTCTTTTTGTTCTTAGTAAGGGTGTGGTTTGACGGTGTGGCCGGTTAACGCCATCACCAAAGAATTATTAAACCCTGTAGGAGGAGTGCTTACCCTTTCTGTCGTGGATCGAGTAGTGGACTGGAGTCAAATAGAAGAGATTGGTGGTAGATTCCTTCGGATGTTCTTTATCGTTCTGACGGTCGGTCTTGGTTGGTTCTCTTGGTTTTAGTTGATTGAAATCAGAAGAAAAGTGTTTGGAATTTGGATTTTCGCGAAGTGTGCCTTCGGTGTTTCTTGGTTTTGTCCTCTTTGGGTGAAGACAAAGAAGGGGAGTTTTGTGTTGCGCGTCTTTGGTCGCCTTTTGACTTTGACACCTGTTTAGTTGGTTGCCTTGCAAAGAAAGGTATAGCTTTTGGTTCTTGTGTGTCTTGCTCTGAGTTTAAAAGAAGTTATTGAAGCGTGTGTAAAAAGTTAAGTTGTGTCGATTTATGTTTTGTGCCTTTGTTCGTAAAGGGTTTACTTGATCGCTTGGTTCCCTCCTGTGGGAGTCTTTAAGATTGAAATGTGTCTTGGAGTCATGTCCTATTGCAAATTTGAGAGTCAAGCCTCTTTGTGAGTTTTGGTTGAGTATTAAAAGAAAAATCTTTGCAAATAAAGTAAGTATTCGTTTGACTGAAATTAATTGTTAAAAGTGAAAATTATTGTTTAGCATGTTATGTAGTATGTAACAATGTGGTTTATAAAAATGATGTACTCCTTAGTTAATTTGCGAGTTGAATCAATTAAGTGTAATTGTTACCTTTAGCTTAAGATTAAATGAACCTCTAGTGATGTAGAGTACCCCATAGTGGGGATGATTAAATGTGTTAATGTACATGCTTATAATCTGTTGCTTTGCTTTAAAAGTGCTTATGACCCCCGATAATGTTTAAGGTTTTAAACCCTGATGCATGGTTAGAACATTAAGATGAGGTAGATCATGTTATTGTTAAAGAAACTTTCTTTGGTTGTTTAAAGATGATCTAATCTAACGGATTAATAGAGAAAATTTAATCGTGTTGACTAGCGACTTTAATTTGGAAGTTGATTAGAATTGCTATTTACGTTGTTGTAACCTACTAGTATGTTGTGTGGTGGTAATTTTGTTATCACCTATGTATAGGAGTAGCCAAAAGTAATGTTGATGGTTGATGTTTATGCCCATTTGTTGTTATTGATGACTTGGTAGGGTTGTTAATTGTTGGAAACCTTTGATCCAATAGAGAAAAGTGTAAAAGCGTGGATTTATGTCGAGTTCATGTTGTGGTGGGATGAACATTGGATAACAATCATGATGCAAGATTTTAACCTTAATGAATGCATGTCTTAGAATCCTGTTTACGAATTTTATCTTGTAGAGATAATACTTATTGGTTGAAGTCATTTTATTGATTGAACAAGTTTTAATTGTCAAGATGTTGATGTATGGATGGTATAAAATTGATACGTTGATCATGCTTAAGTATATGTTGAAGTACTATGTTTGAAATATAGAATACATTGATATATGATGTGTTGGTCTCATGGGGATCATGATGAGGTAGTATAGAATGGAAGACGTTTGGTTAATCATCATAAACTGTATTTATAAATGTTTGGAAAGGTAACTAGAGAAAGAATTGGTTATGTAGCTTTTGGTTGAATTATATTGAGGCTTCTCGATGAGTAAATAGTGTATATTGAATGCTTAAATGGTAAGTATAGTGGAATACTAAATATGGTGGCTTTCATCCTGAGCCTGTGTCTAAAACCTTTTGGATTTGGTTTGGTTGGTTGCTATTTTGGTTGAATACTTTTTGTCGAAGTGTTTCTTCTGTTGTGTTACAGAGTTTCCCTAAAACTCGTAGTGATTAATGCCAACCTTTGGATTTGGCTAACTTGTTTAGTTTGCACTATGAGTATGGATTTACACCCAAAAGTCTTTGAGTGGATCGCGCTCCTTCGCGTTCGCACTGAATTATCTTTGGAATTAATTTTAAAGGAAGCAGATGGACATAGTGGGTTGTGTTGGAAACTCTTGAGATTTAATTTGTAACTCTTTTTGACTAGAGTTGGTTTATTTGCATGATGTGTGTGACGTTTGCGAGTACTTCAAAAAGGTGGATTATATGAGTGTTTCATAAGTGAATTTGGTTAGTGAAGAGTTCTCTTTTGGGAATGAATTTCCCTTTCTTTCGAGAAAAAAAAATTGTGGCGGTTGTTTGTGCAGATGTTTGACTTTGGAGTCGATGTTCTTTTCCAAAATGTTGATTTTGGTTAAAATGCGATGTTTTGCAAGTTTAGCTTTCTATCATTGGTGGTTTTGATACGATGTGGTGCCTTACTGTTAACTATCTTTGCCGACATAGTTTATATGAATTAAGCGCCAATCCTCGGTGTTATTCGAGTTTTATTCATGTGTTACAGAGGAAGAAGTCGTCTTGTAAATGACTATTCGATAGTGCTGTTAGATGATGAATGAATGGTGAAAAGTAAACATGACATTATCTATAGATGTTAAATGATAAAAGAGTCGTTGAGCCAGGTCGGTGAGAAAGTCATATATGGATATATGACTAATCCGGAGTGCTCTTGGAAAGCTGCATGCATGTCCTGAATCGAGATTTCAATTGCCTTCTAGTACGGGAAGTAAGAACGAATATCTTCTGATATGTTGGTTGTGGTGTAAGAGATCTGAGCTTTCTTTGCATTTGGCTTAGAAAAAAAATAAAAATAAAATGAGTACTCTTGGGTTGTTGCCGAATTCTTTCCAAAGTGGCTTTTAGCGCTTTGGAGTTCGAGTTGTTGGATGTGAATCATTTGGGGATCATGGGTCTTGGTTGAGCTTCCTCAATGATTCTACCCTTGGTTCTGATTCTTTGAAAGGAAGAATGCGAGGGCGAAACCTTCTAAGAAAGAGGAATTTAGTGTGGGTTGGTAATGACCTAAGATATTAGATGTTGCTAGTAGATGATCGTAAACAGTTTAAAAGTGAAGAGTAAAGGAAGGTTGTGTATGACTCAATCCAAACCTTATTGGTTAATTGGGTCATTGTTGTTTACCTAGGTGGGGCTGTTTAATTTATTAGTGGACCACTTTGTGTTTGATTTTAATTGATTTTCCTTTTCAGATTGTATTGGACCTTTCTGTCGAGGTTGAGCGAGGTTGTGTCAACCATAGCGATTTTCTTCTTGTTATTCTTGTCTCTTGCGGGTTTAAGGACCACTGGTTGTAAAGTAGGCCTTTCCTTTTGGTGGTCTTGGAGTGTATGTCTCACCTGGTTTGTAAATGCGTCTTGAATACGGCAAACCACGATGAAAGGGGTTGTGGTGTGAAAACACGTTTGTGCGTGGGAGATGAAGAGGGTTCTAGAGGCGGTACCGTTTTCTTCTGGAGAGTAGTTGGATTAAGGAGTGCGAGACCGTTTCCTTTCATGGTCTATTTGGGAATTGAAGTGAAGGTGGAACCGTGAGAGGTTGCACTCTGTTGAGCTAAATCAACTTTTTCTCGCTAGTGTTGGTTTTGAGAACTCGCTTGTCGTTTATTCCGGTTTGAGTCTTTGTGTGAATGTTTTGTGTTGCAAAGAAGTCTTTTGTCCTTTTGGGACTTTGTTGTTGATTTTGGTGTGTCTTAGATTCAGGGACGAATCCTTTTAAGGTGGGGAGATTGTGATGCCCTAGAATTTGAGAGCGATCCTAGGGTTTTCTTTCTTGGTTGTTCCGGAAAGAAAGAGGGTTTTGTCGGGGAATGAAATAATTGAAGAATATGCGGCAATTTAATATTAAAAATTGGAGTTTTGGGCTAGTTTCCGCTGGGCTGAGGCAACCTGGGCCTGGGCCGGGAATTTCTTTTTCCCCCTCTCCTCCCCATGCCTTGGTGGGCCGGCCCACCACCCCCCTTTAAGTGGCGCCCCTCCCCTTTGGCCAGCCACCTCCCCCCTTTGCCCTAGGGCGCCTCCCCTTCCTCCCCCTAGCAGCCGCCACCCTCTCCTCTTCCTCCCCTGCGTGGTGGCTCAAGATCCACCACGAACCGCGAAGGAGAAGGCGAGAAGGGATCCGTGGAGGCGTGGAGGACGAGCAGATTTCAGATTCAGGGTTCATCGCGTGCTTTCCGTGGATTCTCGAGGAAGGACTCTAGGTAAATTTCTAGAATTTTACCCCTTGTTCTACCTAAGATTAGGAGTGTTTTAGATCTGGTGGTGTTTGGTTTGGATGGAATTTGATGGGGGAGAAGGGTAGTTGTTCACGTGGTGCTGTTTCTGAGAGGGGAGATTGTGCAGCGCGGATTGTTTCGCGGTTTAAGTGGCATAGATGATTTTTCCTGCAAAAACCTATAACTAGAAAGTTGTAGAAAATGTCGAGGCCTAGCTTCTGTATTTTTTTCAGAATTTTTGGGCCGTCGTTCTGAGAGTTATCTCTGTTGGAAGATGACGAACAGAATCTAGAAACAGATTTCGTCCACTGTGTTGGACGGTTGTTTAGACATATTTAACAGCAGAATTGAAATTTTTGACCTTCATGAAAGTTGTAGATCTCGTCAATATCTAGCTACTGTAATTTTTCTGTATTTTTATGAACAGTAGAAAAAAGATACGAAATTGGGAAGAGAGGGTGCTGCTGTTCGATCCGGACAGATCGGGGTTTTTGGTGTTTAAATGGGATCGGGGAGTAGGAAGCGTGTGTTTGAATTGTGTGATGAATTGTGATGTCGCTATGTACTGAAATAATGTTTGTTCAGGTGGTGCCACTGCTGGGCGTAACTAGGTTCTTCGCCCACGTCGGTAAAGGCAAGTGGAAGCGATTGTATTGTTAATCTATACATTGTTGTTTGATTCGCCTTCACTATAAACTCCAATTACAGCAATCATACATGGTTTAATCACTTGCTTTGAGGATTGCAATATCTTGACTGGTATTGTGATGTTGTGGTTTAGCTATGAATCAAGAGTAAGGTGAAGAATGATGTTGTTTACCGGATGAATTGTCTAAACATTTCATCTCTATGATATTTGTTTTCTATCCATGCTATATGATGATATGAAAACGTGTGGACTCAGTGGGAGAGGTTATGAATGAATTCATGCATGAAGCATTAACTGCATAATCATGAATTGGAAGTTTGTCGACGCCCGTCTTGGCGCGATCAAGACCGGTACAACACTGTGTGTTCCTGAGAAAGGGCACGGTGAGGAGGAACATGGCATAAGCATGTGCATCAATCATATGCATTTTAGTGAAGTGGTGTGGACTCTTTGATGTGGTATTGTATATGAGGAATGTGGAATGCTAAATATATGGTGGATGTTTTATTTGTATTAGTTGTTCCGCTTGTTGAGATTACCCAATCTCACTACTTGCTGTTTTGATGTTTTCAGGTAGCGCACGTGAGTCGTAAGCATGAAGGGTGGGCTAGCAACACAATAAATTTTCTGATGTCATCACGACTCACATGAACTAGTGTTTTATATAATTCTTTAGCTGGCTGAAATTTTATTACACCTAGACCCATTGTTGTCCCCTTTAAACTTGTTCTCCTTTATGGTTGTCCCTTGAGAGATGTGTTATGTTTATGGTTGATTCCTGGTTGATTTAGACTTGTTGTCTCTAGTATTGATGTCGTGATATTATTCCTGTTTGAATTGCTTATCATGGACCTTGTTTTTATGAATTGCTTCCGTATTATCCTGTTTTAGGGGAAATGCTGTCGAATTTTTCTTGTACAGCAGTTTAGATTTATGGGGTGTTACACTGGCTCGGGCAAGTGAGAGGGTGATGTCACGCTGATACAGAGATCATTATTACACTTGTCTTTTCAATCTTGTCTTCCCGCCTTACTCTTCGTGAGGCCGCCCATCCCTACCCGAGGAAGGCGCGAGGCGCCAGAGGCACAGGCCGTCTTTGCAATTAATGGCCCTGACATAGCGTGTTAGGGAGGACGAGGCTTCGGGGCGAAGCCTCCGTCTTCCGCCTCTTGGTCGCCCGCCTTCTCGCCCGGCTGCCACGTGCGCTAGCACCACGCAAAAGGGCCCTGGTCGCCAGGCTGATCGCTCGCATGGCCGCCCGGCTGATGTTCGGCGACGGGGCCTGGTCGCCGAACTATCCGTCTTGGTCACGGCAGAGAGGGTTGTAACACCTCGGCATCTAGTATGCCTTGGATGTTACCAAACATAGACTAAACAACAACTAAATACCACAAATAAATGTAAATTACAGCAAAGGAGCAAATGCTAAAACTAAAAATTTTGGCAGCATCTCCTTTGTTTTCCCATGGTACAGAGCATCAACATTAATATCACAAGATATATCACAATGGGAAGCATCTAGAACAACAATAACAGGTGACATAGCAGCAATTTAAGTCTAGCATATCAAATTTAGCCACACCATGAACTAAAACGAAGTAAAAGATGAACTTAAGCTCAAAACCAAGCCACACACAAAGTTTCATGGCACTATTCTTATTATCATGACTCCAAATGATTAAACTGTCTATAAGTGTGGAGCTACGTGTAGAAGTGTAGCTAAACCCCTTTCTCGCATGCCGGTTTCATGGTACCTAAAACAACATAAAACACAAGCGTGAATTCATCACTCAGCAAGTATATTGCAATGGATCATAAAGAACAAATCAATGCCAACATCGGCACAAACCATACTTAACATCATGATCAAGTCATAATTTCATATACAACATCATAACCATGTCCCAATCTCATTGTACACATTTCATTACCATCATCATGTATGCAATGCACATGTCTCCTCGAAGCACATACCGGTATTGCCGAGTGCACACCTGTCGGCGTGCACCCTCTTTCCCCTTCCATCCCGTAGATGGAGGGTGCCTACTCCTCGCTTCCACTCACCACGGTGGATGAAATCACGAGGTAGGTCTTACTCAATGGCGCTCCGGATTAGTCATAACTTTCTCACCGATCTTACCAGACTAGTTATGACTTTCTCACCGACCTGGCCAGTTCACATGCCATGTATGCCATTATGCCATAACATAAACAACTAGTCATTGCATAGCATTATAACAAACCATTTTCATCATATCATGGGCAAACACTAACCATGGCAAGATAGCATATCATGTAATTAATTTGCACCTAGTCAAGACTAGCAATCCATACTACACACTACCCATTCCAATACACTTGCCTTAACCGTGGGCGACGGATTGGCGAGAGGATGAGGGAACTCCCGGGGTCACACCACCTGCACATAGATACCACACACTCAAAACGTGCCCACAAAACAGTACACAATCGTTCATCTACCCCGACTTCGCAAACTACTCCCAAAACCGAAAAACAGAGAATCTGTCCAACGGGACAGCAGCCTTCGGAAGGCCATATCTTGAGCTTAACAACTCCAAATCAATTGAACGAATACATTTTCTCGAAGCTTATGAAATTTCCTAGCTTTTTCTAAATATTGGGAAAACTGATTCGGCATCTACAATTTTTTAATCTACAGACCAACGTAATCTGTTCCAATCTCGTCACAGTTTTGAAAACGTTCGGTAAAACAGCCATAACTTCCAAACGGCTGATCGGAATTAAGCATTCTTGGTGTTCAATTACAGGTATTGAAATTATCTACAACTTTCTCAACAAGAAGCCGACCAAATTCCGAACCTAAAATTGTGAAAACTCAAACCCTAGGTTGGATGTCCAATCTGCCCGAGACAGAACATGGGACAACCATTGCAAACTCCCTAATCTCAACTAGGGACAGCACCTAAACGCCATGATTAAACATGGAATTCACCATCTAACCAGCACCTACACCCTAGAACCAAGATCCCCGGGGCTTACCTCTTCTTGGCGAGACACCCGATCGACGAACTCCGCCTCCTCGCGGCCCGATTTTCCCGCCGATCGCCGGGGATGCCGAAATCGCCGGGAACATCGGATCTCCTTGGACGAAGGGCTCCCGGATAGCGAGATCGGAGTGGCTATGAGGAGGATCTAGGGCCGGCTAGAGGTGGGAAGGGGAAGCGCAAGCGGTGGGGGAGGAGGCGCAAGGGGGTGGCAGCTTGGAGGGAGGGGGCACACATGGGGTGGCGGCTTGGAGGGAGGGGGCGCACAAGGGACTAGGGAGGGCGCATGGGGGGTGGGAACCATAGGGTTGGCAAGATTTCCCCCCACATGGGCCAAAAACCCCCCACCAACGGCCCATTTAATTCCCCCAATACCCAAACTAGCTCCCGCAAGGCCCAAACTCCCCCGAAGAGGCCCAAACACCCGGAAAACGGCCCGAATCACGATATAAAGTCGTATCATAATGCCGAAAATCCAAAATGTCACATTCCGTAATGTCACATTCTCCCCCCCTTAACAGGATTCAACCCCGAATCCGAGACACGCCACTTCGCAAACAACCAAATCAGAGGGGGCTAAGGTTCACTTCTCAGAACCCGTTCAGAAGCCCCTATGATTTACACTAGCCAGCACTTAGAAGCAAGGAGCTAAGGCTCGAAGACTGACGGCTCTAACGATAATTCACATCAAAACTTGCCAGAAACTTACTCAACATTGAAACACAAAGCACTAAAACAAGGACTCAGAATGTCCCAAGCAACAAGATAAATTCCCAAACAGACAATGAAGAGAAACGGTCTCACCCTCCTCCTTCTATGCATTCCCTAGCACTTAAGTGTCTGATCCCTTTAACAGATGCTACTCTCCAGAAGAACACGGCACCAACCTCTAGATCCCTTTTCAGCTCCCACGCACAAAAGTGTTTTCACACATCAACCTCTCTACTGGGGTTCGTCATATTCAAGACGACGCGAACCAAGTGAGACACAACACTCCAAGATTACCAACTGCTTGAACAATCGGGATTATAACCTTGAGGAAGATTGATCTTTCACAAAAATACAATTACCCACCACTACCACCGAAAGGGAAAGCTTACTTTAAAACCAGGGTTCTTAAAACCTGCAAGAACAGCAACAACCGAACAATCCGCTTCGATTGACACAACTCGCGCATAGCCCAAAGACAAAAAAATCCCATTCGCTTTAAAAAGGAAAAGCAACTGCTAGCAAACACCAAGTGGTCCACTAATAATTTAATCAACCCTACCGAGGGATGCATCAACAAAACGGTTCTCCAGGAAAGTTTGAATTGGGTCAAACCCAACCTTCCTTTACTCTTCACTTCCAAACTAGTTACGATCAACCACTAGCAACGCCTAATATCTTAGGTCTCGCCCTCACACTAGATCTCCAACCACGCCGTTTTGATGAATTCACGTAGTTCCTCCAAGACTGAGTCCGCTCCAACGGTCTAAGCACCCATACCGAGTCCAGCGTACCTCTCGGCCACAAGCATTTAATGTTAATGTCGTGTACCAAAGGATTCAATTATTGTGTGTTTGGTTAGTGGGATGGAGTGGAATGGAACCATCCCATCCCACCAAGTCTAGTGTTTGGTTGGAGAGCTGAGGATGACTTGTTTCCAGAAAAAAGAATATTCTCTCTAGATTCGGGACGGCCAGGTTCTACAAATTTTCTGGAACGCAGCCATCCCACTTGGAACGTGAGAGTGACAGTGGGCCCTATCTGAGAATCTGGGATGGAACCATCCCATCCCTGAAATCTAGGATGGAGCCATTCCATCCCTGAAATCTAGGATAGAACCATTCCATTCCACCTCACTCTCCAACCAAACAAACAATTAAAGATTGTGACAAAGCCACCCGCATAGATCTTCAAAACTCATATCATCTGAATTCTGATGGTACAAAACACACTGCTGAAAACTACTCAGATCAACCCCATATGGCCCCTCCTGAACTTCTCCTTCACCGTAAAACACTTTGAATGCATCCATAGCAGACATACCTACTGGATATTACAAATATTTTATAATATTTGACATACAAAATAATGACAACTGTAATAAAGTTATGTACATCTGAGAAATTATGCCTATATGTAGTTTTTCCTAACCGAACTTGCCACCTTGTTTATTCCTTACAACCAAGAACCAACTATTTTTTGGGGGAAAATAAGATCTAACATAACGACATTATTTACGTACATACATAAATGATCCATACCTAAATTAATACAATCTGCGTGAAAAAAAAATAATTTAAACTGTATCCTACCACTTGTCCACCATACAACATACATTTAGGGGGTGTTTGGGAGAGCTCCAACTCCACCAAATCCGTGGAACTGGTGGAGATGTGGGTATATTAAGAGTGTTTAGGTGGGTCATCTTGTTTACATTTTAGAATCTCTACTATTCTAAAGCAGCACTTGGTGGCAGTGGTCCGTTCTTCCCACGTCATTAATTGCCGCTTAATTGCCCTGCTTAATTGCCCTACTTAATTGCCATGCTTAATTGCCCTACGCAAGAAACGAAGCGTTGCTTTAATTAGCCAGCTTTCGCAAGAAACGAAGCGTTAAAGATAGATGTTTGATCTTGTGAAATAATTTTTTTTATTTTTAATCTTTATTTTTCGTTATCAATTTTGTTTTTCGTAGCAACGCACGGGCATGTAACTAGTAAAATTATAAATTTAAGTCACTTTATTTCAGTCTACAAGTTTCAGCTCTAAGGTGGATGTCGGGACCCGAATTTGCAAATCCAGACCCTCTGTGTATTCAGCACTAGTCCAGGAACGCGCTAGTGCACACAGTCTTAACATCGGTAAATATCACAATCATACCACTCGATACTAACAAAGTACTTTAATTAAATAGTCAAACTGGTTGCTCGACCTTATGGTCAAGTTACAAATATACACGCAGGCTAAACTTATTAAGAGAGAAATAATAGCAATGAAAATAAAATAACCGTGGCGCCATCCAAGTATACCACGAGGCAACTGATCGGGCTCGCTCCTAAGTAGACGGTTCCTCTTGGAGCTCCTCCTCCAAAGCCGTGTAGTCTCCTCTTCAACTGGTGTTGTATTGCGGCAAGGGTGAGTACTTGGTACTCAGCAAGTCATGCACAGAATGCAAACTAATATACTACATGCATGGCTTAATACAAAGGAATAGCTCAGGGTATGTTTGCAGTAAAACAGCATTTGACAAGTAGCATAAGTAGATTCGAAAGCAATAGAAGCAAGTATAAGATCAATAACTTTTCCAGGAGTTTAATCAACATCTTTCCCATTCCTAATCCACATTTCCATCGACATCATTATTTAACCAAACCCAACCTTTCAAGTCCAAGTTATTTTCAAGAAAGTCTAACCCTTGACTGTAATTCCTGAGCGATGTCCAATACCGCGGACACGGCTATTCGAATAGATTATACACTCTGCAGAGGTTATGCACTTTACCCACAAGATACAGTCAAACACCACAAAGGCGAGTTCCAGTAACAAAGTCTTTCGGAAACTTCTAACAATACAAGTGGTCCTCCGGTTGTTGCACACTAACCCTTCCCTTAGCTAAGGCGAAGTTTAGGCCAACCAACCGTTAGATGGAGTACCGGCCGCACCCAGACGCTCCCCCGTACAACTTACACAAAGGGTGTAGTTGACATCCTGAGGTCCCACAGGTACGTTATTAGGAACTTATTCAACTAGGTCCGTCCCATTACAGACATGTGGTTGCACGTTTGACCCAGTTCAAAGGCTTGCAAGGTTAAGTCCTTAGGGTGACCAGGGCAAGACTACCCGAAGAACCAACATAACGTTCCCGGTGCCACAACTGGCCCACCTGATCATTCTTGCCACATGCCCCGATCAAAAGCTATTTATCAAACCCCAGTTGATTACCATGCACCACGTGCCATCAACATCATAGCACATGATACCTTTCCAAAACAGGTTCAATATATCATTAAGTCAACGTTAACATTTGATTGTCCAAAATCATGTCACGAGCACGTAGCAGGTCTAAGCAATATACTACAACGGTCTAAATTCCCACGTTGGCAATTTAGTAATGTCCAACTTAGTAACCCACAACTAGGGTGACAAGGGTCATGGCACATATTTAATTAACCAAGGTGTCATACAGCAATTAGGCATTTATCTAATTCCCCAGAATTAAATAAATTATTTTCTAATTGAACTAGCATGCAATACATTGAATCAAAATAGATTTCAAAATGGGAGCAACATGGTCAAAGCACAACTTGCCTTCAAAAAGTACTTGCTTTTGGTCCCGAAATGCTCTGAGTCAATACTTCTCCTTGAATCCTTAGGCATTTCAACGTCTACTCGTAGCAGCGTGCAAATAGCAACAAATGAATAAAACAGTAGACAAAAAGTGTCCAAACATCCAAATAAAGTTCATAAACAGAGAGAACATAATTTTATGAATTTTTAGAAACTGGAATCGTCAAATTCGGAGTTCAAAAGAAAAAGATACAAGCATTTAAAGTTTAAATAATCAATTAAATAATAATATAGAGAAAAACTTTAGTCCAAAAATTAAATAAAATTCACCATTAGGTAGATCTCAATTTTATTCAAATTTAGAAATTTGAATTACACAAATCGGAGTTGAAACGCAAAAGTTATAAGCGTTTGAAGTTTGAATCAAAATCTGAAATCATTATTTCGAATTAATAAATCATTTTCTTTTTGGGAAATTAATTATTGCGTCAGCAAGGACACGTGTCGGTCTCTGATTGGTCCGCTGACGTCAGCCGGTTCATGGACATGGTCCATGGTTTGGCTCGGGTCTACCGTGGACCTGGTCCACGGCTCACGTGTGACCGACAGGTGGGACCCATGGGGTAGCGTCATCGCCGACGTCGGCGGGGCTCGACCGCACGGGTGACAGTGGGACCCAGGTGACGTCGTGGGTGGCGTCACGGTCGCGATCGGCCGACACGCCGCCCGGCGTGTCGGTGACCACGCGCCAGCGTGGCGGCGGTTCGGCTCCACTGGCACGCGTGGCACGATCCGGGCCGTTGATTTGAAAATCAACGGTCCCGATCGGATCTGATGACGCACGTTTGGGGTCAACGTGGTCAATCCGGACCGTTGGATCTAAATCCAACGGTTGAGATTGGATCTGGGAATCGCACGTGGTTCTCACCGTGGGATGACGTGGCGCAATCCGGGACGTCGGATCTTGATCGGACGGTCCACGGAGCTCGCGGGGTCCGGTGATGGCGCGGCGAGGCTTGGGTATCGGAGACGAAGATGGCGACCTCCCGCGCGGCGTTTCCGAGGGTCTCCGGCGAGATGAAGTGCGCGCCCAGGTTCACCTCGTCGCGAGGATCCCAGATCTGGCCACGAGAGCGGCGGAGGACGGTGGACGGCGGCGGAACAAAGCAAAAACCGTGGCGGAGAAGAGAGCTACTACGGCGAGCGATTGCGGCTAAGCGGCGGCGGCTAGGGCTCGGCAGGCTAGGGTTTCGGGTGCGCACGGAAAAGGGTAACCTCGGGCGATGTCCCACGCATTAAATAACCCCGGGATGCGCGCACAAATCGGAACCCTAACAGAACACGGCGGCTACGCGGCGGAGGAATCCGGCACGGATTCGGTGGGGATGACGACGGAGAGCCGTCCACATGGCGCGATCGACGGTTACGATCGCGCGGGCGCGATCGGATCCGGCCCGGTTTCGGCTCGAACCGATGCGGTCCAATCCGGACCGTTGGATCCCGATCCAACGGTCGGGATCGAGTAGGGTTAGGATTGGGTTCGGTTGAGTCAGTTGGCTCGGGTCGGACTCGAGTCCGACTCGGTCGGATGAACAGTACTCGACCCGATTGATTTTCCTGCGATTTAATATTCAAAATAATTTCCAGAAATTCATTTAATTCAAGAAAAATAGCAAAATACTCAGAAAAATTCCAGAAAAATTCTGGAAAATATTTTGGGACATTTTGGACTCAAATAAAATATTTCCAACAAATTTTTATTTGCAAAGTTAAATTCTTTAATTATTTCACAATGGAATAAATTCAAATAAATTCCAAATAAATCCAAACAAATTCCAGAAAATTCCAAAAATTCACCAAAGTGCCAAATCACACATGAATTTAAGAAAAGCAAAATTTTGGAGTGTTACAGTGGAGTTAGAATCTGGAGCTCTCCCAAACAGGGCCTTAGTACATAAAGCAACCAGGTTCGATATTTTCTAATTAACACAAACAAACTAATTATTCTACATCATTTGGATATCACATGATCAACTTATGCCAGTTTTATTATTTAATGCATTGAAATCAAACCTATTTAGGAAATGGTACAAACTAAATTAATTTATATCTCTTTCCATATTCAGATATCAAACTTGGACTTTGAATCCTTATTCTATTTTAAACCAGAGATCAAACTTCAAATTGTTTTGCATGTTGTGATACTAGATGATTTAACATTAATTTAGAAACTTGTTTCATTCAATTTGGACTTATGGTTCGAAAGTTATGACCATTTGAATATGTTCGGTTTAAATAATTGACGAGAAAATTGAAAATACGTTTTAGTTGATATCCTAACAATTTTTCGGTGTGTGCTGCAATACTTAGTTCATACCCTAACAATATTTGCATAATAACTTTGAAATAGCATACTACATTTTAGTTTTTCGGTGTATGCTGCAATTTTCCCTAGCATTTTCTACATTTCCTACACATATTATCTTTCTTTTCAGTATAAACCTATTTTTTTAGTCTCATACATAATTACTTGCTAATATGTTTATTTTGTCCAACCAATAACACATTTTTTGCTCCAACAAATTAATATTGCGACTCATATATTTCTGAGGCCAATTTTATATTATGTACCAACATTATTTGCGCATTTACAAAATTATCCACACATAATTTTATAAATTATGCGTAAAATAAAATTATTTAGGTACTACATTTTTTTAGCCTAATCTAACAGTTTGCTACGATTACCTATATTTTTCCTACGTATATATCAATTATACCGATGAAAAATAATTATAGAAATTACTAACCGACGAACGAAGAACGAACGAAGAATGAACGACGAACAAGCACGAAAAAAAATACTTTTCTTCTTTTCTTCCCTCCTCTTCTCCTTCTTCTTCTCCTTCTTTTTCTTCTCTTCTTCTTCTTTCTTTTCTTTTCTTCTTCTTTCTTTTCTTCTCTTTCCCTGGCTCGGCCTCCCTTTTCTTGGCGCCGCCGCCCGCCCGCCGCCTGCCGCTGCCCATTGCCGCGTCGGCAAGCCCAATCGCTTCCAGTGGCGCGAGCGGCCTCGATCGCGCCAACCTAAGCGCGATTCGCGTCTGGCCGTGGTGGCGTGGCGGGCGCCGCACCGTGCCACGCAAGTGCGATAGCGTTCTTTTCTCGCCACGCAAGCGCGACAGCACCCTTTTCGCGCCACACAAGCGCGATAGTACCCTTTTCGCTCCACCATGGCGCGACAAGAGCTTAGTTTTGTAAAAAAAAATAAGATTACTGTATATTTTTGTAATATACGTATAAACAGTGATTATTTATAAAAAAAATTCTGTGGAGTTCTATCTTCGTCACTGTCTTACTGAAAAGCTTCATATGAGTGTTCCTTGCTAGATACTACAAGCTTAACTAGTATAGATGAATGAATTTTAGACTATGTAATAATTTAAGGTGTGAGGGTTGTGATTTGTTACAATGCTACTTACCAGATACTAGTATACTACTGGCTTAACTAGCCCCTGTCATATGCTTTGCTTAACTAGTCCCTGTTATCGAGTAATGTACTTAAATCTACTTGCTAACATACTAATGTAGTTGCATTTTGAATATATAGTATGATTGATTGATTGTAATATGTGTGACATATATGGTTTCTGTTTTTACGTATTATCCGGTTAAATATTCGGGATCAAGATTAATTGTATTCGAAATAACCTGTATTTGTGGCCGAGGTAATCCGCATTCGTATTTGAATCCAGTATTTATCATATCTAAAAAAATTAAAATAAAACACAGGAAAAACAAAATCTGTCCGCATCCGCCTCGTTTACACCCCGAGCTGCATCAACAGTAAGATTTTCGGTGTGGGCTCGTGGCCCGAGCCCCGAGCACAGTTGGCCGAATCCGCAGCTCCAAATTCCAATCCATCGCTATCGTTATCGTCGGCTGCTCTGCCGTCGCGGCATCCCGACGCCACCGCCCACCTCCGCTCCACCGTGGCCACGTGGGCCCCACCGCACCCCGCCCGTTGACGCGGCGGACGCCACGCCGACCGCTCTCCAATCCGACGTAATCCCCCGCACGGTTCCGGCGAGCTGCTGGCTCCTTCTCCATAAATAAGCCCCAGACAGGCCGCAGAGCCCACCATTTCAGATCCTAGTAGCCATTGCCCACTGCCACTCTCACAGAACCCGCGTGCGATGAAGTGGGTCGCCGCAGCCGCCTCGGCCGCGGCCACCGCCGTCGCGTCGGCCGCCTCCTCCGCCGCCGGCGAGCGCCGAGCCTACCAGTGCTCTAATTCCACGGTGCGTACGTGCGCTCGCATTCGATCCCGTCGGTTCTTGTCCTCCCGGCGATCTCTCATTAATTCTAGGTCGCCTTCCTGGTCGTTTGACTCGTTTCTGTGACCCCGCTCGCCTGTGTGTTACCTGCAGAGGTCGCCGTCGATGGAGGACAGCAGCAGCAGGACCGCCGGCGCGACGGCGGACGACAGGTTCGCGCCGCGGTTCGACGGGCTGCGCTTCATCGAGACCCTCGTCACCGCGCACCGCTGAAGTGAACGATGGCCATGCATCTCTTCGTGACTCTGAATGTGCAGGCGATTAGCACCATGGTCATCAGATTGGCGAGCTGCTTCAGATTAGCAGCATGTTTAGCAGGGCTAGGTTGGATTAGCAGCTAGGAACACAGCAGATTCAGCGGTAGCAGGATGCTGTGCAATCAGCGTGTGATTGCTGGCTTTTAGTTGACCAATCAGATCTCTAATTTTCCGGAACCAATGGTGAATGTATCGGTGTGTGAGCTGCTACCACCAATACTGTTCTTCATGCTTAGTCTACTGAATTTTTCCTAAAATTTTTGCCGCATAACTGAATTTTTCACTGTATAGACACTGGTCCCTTTCGCTATTTTTTACTGTAGCAGCTCGGGTTGATGTTTCTTCCCTCCTAAATCTAGCTCTTTCTACTAAAATCAATTGTTTTATATAAATTTTTTTAATTCCTTTAAAATTGGTGTGTTCCAGAATAGCTCTAAAACTACGTGATACTTTCTTCCGGGATGAATGGAAGATCTATGGCAAGTGCTTCTATACTCTTCCTTTTAAAAATTGCACAACTATTAAAGCATGAATGAAGAGTAGATGTGGATTACTTACCCTTTGTTTGCTTCAAAATTTGTGCAACTTGTACTAGAAGGAAAAGCATATAAGCGCTGCTCAAGATCTATTTGTTTTGAAATTCATATATCAAGCATAAACGGTGTTCGCCAAGTTTCCGACCCTAGATTATTTCACGAGAGATGCTTTTTATGCTCTTTCTTTTTAAAGTTGCATAAATATTAAAGCATAAATTAAGAGTAGATGAGGATTACTTACCCATTCGTTTGCTTCAAGATTTATACAACTTGTATTAGGAGGAAAAGCATAAAAGCACCTCTCTTATTTCACTAGTGCCAATAGCAACATAACCGCTAAGGTTTTAAATTTTGTTTTAGTATAAATCTCAAAAGTCGTCGAAATTTAGTCTCTTAGTTTCAAATAAAATTCAGACAAAATCTAAAAACTAAATTTTAAATTTGGTTCTTTTTCAACCGGAAAATTCGAGATTTTGGCAGAAATAATCGAGATTTCGGTCCAAATTAAACTGATCGAAATATAGTCAAGATCACATCAAAAAAATTTAAATTTTTTTTGATGGTCCTGACACATCACTAATATTCCCATAAAAATTTTAGGTGATTATGAAGCCTAAGGAATTTTTAAAAAATCTAACAGTGCTACTGTCTTGATAAAAGGCTAACCAGCAAATTTTAATCAAATGAAAAATGGTACAAACCACATTCAAAACTTTTAAAAAATTTATAGATGGTCCTAACACATTCATAATATTACCATAAAATTTTAAGATGGTGATCAACTTTGAGGAATTTTTAAAAATTCAAACAGTGCTACTGAAGACTGATCGACAAATTTCAACTGAATGAAGGACCAAAGCACTGGCACTACATTAACATCAGTATAAAGGGTCCAAAATAATTGCACACAAGAATAAAAGGAATCCATTACACCAAACTAAAATTCTTGTAGTTAATAAACATGTATAGCAATTTGATTACCTCCATTCACACTGTAAAAGTCATTCTCGCAATCAGAATCCAACCATGCTTGAGAGTCGAAGAACATTTCATCCTTGCTACCTACAAATTAAGTTATGTGAGGTTTGCTATTAATGCAAAGATCAAGAAAGGATCCCAGATTGCTTAAGATTATGTGCGAAGGATCAAATTCCTGGATGATCAGTGAATTCAGTTCAGAGAAACAAAAGTTACAAAAGACAGGAAATTGATCAGCTCTATTAAATCGCATAAATATTTATGCATCAAGGAAAACAACAAATTCATGTAACAGATAAAAAGAAGTGCACTAGAATACACAAAACGACCATCTACCATGCTTATTCAAAGATTGATAAGTTAAGGGCTAGCACTTGATTTAGGACAAAGTAATATTTCAGGCAAACTGAGGGTATTCAAATGGCTATGAAGCACGCATCAGATTTGGTATAAAGAGAAAGGTATACGTGATGAAAACCATGCATTGGCACTTTAGGACTCAATAACAATGCAATAAGATAAATCCTTCCATTTACAAGAGTAGCACACTTTGAATAATAGGATATCCTGTTTTGGATGTGTGTCTGATTTTTAAGAACGGGAAATTTTAATGAGCCTTTTGAATAATATGCATCTCAAATTGAACCGACCAAAAATGATCAAAAACACCTCAAAAAATTTTAAATTTTTTTGTAGATGGTCTTGACCCTAAATCCAATCAAATTCCGCCAACAAAAATTGAAATCCGGTCAATATCACCGAGATTTCAGCCGAAATCACTGAGATCTCATCGAGATTTGAATTTTTTCAAAAAAAAATTATCCGGCCGAGATTTAGGATCTCGGGGGGTCTGAAATCCGAAATCTCAGCCGAAATTTCTGAATTTTCGCTGTGATTTGAAACCTTGAACATAGCCATTGGAAGGAGAGACGGAGAACTGGTAGTGTATGCCTGCTGGTACCACCCGTTGCACGGTAACTGCCAACTAATGTGAGAAGCTCGATGATCGCAATGAAGGCGATGGAGTGGAGTCAATCATCGGATCATGGATAGCAATTGCTAGAACAGCTGGCTTCGGTCGAAGGTCACTATCATGGTTTACATTATCGAATCGAGGTCAAAAATTACCTCCCCGTGGTAATCAGTAGAAATTGAACGAGTTTGAAGTAAAATTTTTAAACTTGGTGGTCAAATAGCGGCCAAAAAAAATCAAAAATCGATCCAATCGATCAAAAATAAAAAAACTAAGCGAAATAATTTGAAAACTAATTTTCCACCAGTTTTCGCCAATTTTTGATCGGTTTTTGCCGATTTTCGATCAGTTTACATCGCATAAAATTTCCTAAAATTTTTACATTTTTTGAATTTGAATTTGAATGTACCGGTTTATGGATCGTTCCATTTATTGAACCAGTTTGATAAGGTCAAAAATTGTAATTTTTATCGATATTTGAAACCCTGTCAACATTTCCTGGTGTTGGGAGGTGGCCACGACAAGAAAACTGAATTTTATGAGAATTATTGTTTCTGTTTTTTTTTCATAGCACTTTGTTGTGTTCCAGAAAGGCCTCACATACGTGCATGGTCGAGAACAGGCAGAATCCATAAGAATCTAAGAATCAGAATCAGAAATCCACACCAGAATCGAAAATGCATAAATTACTATTCTACTGCAAATAAATTCGGCTTATCGCAAACTGAAACCGGTATAAAAACCTATTCCAATGTCACAGTCTGCATTTAATAGTATTACTTGTAAACACTAAAGTCTTGCGAGTACATACGTGTACTCGCCGTTTGCTCTAAAACTAACAACATGCACAGAAGACGACGACGAAGGTAATGATGACGGGTTCGGCGGCTCGTTCGTGTAAGTTCAAGCTCCATTGGTTTTGGTGATAGGTTTATATTAATGTTTAATCTTTGTTTAATGACAAATCTAATCTTATTGAGACTAACATGTTTATTGAGTTATATTCAATAGTCTCATATTTGGATGGAAAATGGTAAACCAAGGTATGAATGCATATTCATTCTAGTATTAATTGCATACTTTGGATTCAAGTTCGAGTATGAGTTTCCTCAAATGTATTAACCACAAAATGTGCATTATGTTTCCCAATCCATATATTACATGGATGCACATATCTAGGGGGAGTTCACATTGAACTTGATGTCTCAATGTATTGATCTATTCTTCACTCCATATATAAATGATCAATATGTTGATATACAAAGCAATTTAAATGAAAATTTAAATTGAGTCCATTTGTCTTATTAATCACTAAAGAACATTTCTTCAGGTGTTGATGGTGTTCCTCGATTAATTAAGGACAAATGTATAGTTCTTGAGTATAATGAAGCATGAGTTGCATCACTATACTCGAGACACAAATACAATCATTCAAATTGCTTAGGGTTGTCAATCTTGGTTGCATCCATTATGTGTTAATGGAGTGCATAAATGATTGAGACAACCATGCATCTTGGACTAACTATTTTCATAAGTGATGAATGAGCCAGGTTAGGTCTAAAGATAGTTGAGATAATGAAAACAGGACAAGGACGATATCATGAGGTGATGGATGTCAAGAGGAGATCCCGTAGATAATAAGATGAGAGAGCTAGGATGTCGATCCAGGGGGAGCAAATGACTGAATATTATAAAGACCCCAAAGGGGATTGCTTGCGACGGCTAAAGGTATAACTAGATAGGCTAAGGAGTTTCCTAGTCTTTCAGTCTAGTTTTTAGCGCCATACTATTAAGAGGGGTTGAGTCTTAGCTTGATCTTCATCATGTGTTGATGATCTCAATCCCGTGTTCACTTGAGCTCAAAATCTTACTTGGATTTGGTTGTTGCATGGAGCTAACCATTTGGCATGTGTTGCGAATGGGTGAAGCTCATGCTGGGATTTAGCATAAAGCTCTATTTGGCATGTGTTGCAAAATAGGACAAGCTTATGCTTCGGGTTTTCGCATTAAGCTTTGATCTGCATGTGCTACAAATGGGAAAAGCTAATGCGTTGGCTTTTGCGTGAAGTTCATATTTTGCATGTGTTGCAATAGATGAAGCTTCATGCTTTGTTTTTGTTTTAAAACCAAAATACTTAATTGAGTTTATTTGGTATTGCTTGGAGCTAAGTTTGCATGGGTTGTAAAAGGAGAGAGCTCAAGCAAGTTTGTGGTTTAGTAGTTGCATGGAGCTAGAGAATTGCAAGTGTTGCAATTACAGAGCTCATGCACTCTGATTTGGTTTGGTGTTTGCATGAGGCTATGGATTTGCATGAGTTGCAAAAGGGAGATAACTAATGCTTTGTGGTTTAATTGTTTATTTACAAGTTCGTTGCGTGAATAAACGGGAGATCTATAGGTTCCGGTCCTAAAAACATGTGATACTTGCACCGTGGTTTCTGCAAGTTAGTTTGTGTGGGGAGCCGTCCCCGGGACTCCGCTGATTCACCCAAATACATAGCACAACTTAAGTGAATCAAAGGAACCTCGGGCGCTCCGTGAATATGCCCATGTTGGTCCCAGGACAGTTAACCAACACGCGCATTCTCAACCAACAGTTGACATCACAACACATACAAAAATAACGGAAGCATAAGCATATTTACATACAAAAGCAGGACTGCTGTCCAAAATGACATACGTAGTGTTATTACATCAACAAGCAGCGGAAACATAATACAAACAACAAAAGAGTCCAGCGTAGTGTGCCATAGCCCGCAGGCAACCGACTGGAAGTAAGAACGTGCCACTAAACGTTAGCATCTTCGAAATCTGCCCGGTAAAAGTCTCCAGGCAGTGCCTCATCCTCACCTGCAGCAAGACAATCCGATTGAGTACAAAGAGTGTACTTGCACAATAATATAAGTTGTGTGCTAAGCTCTAGCTACATGTGGTTGCTACATCAAAAGAAAGGCACAAGTGTAATTTCAGCATGAAGCGATATTTGGAGCAAAAACATAGACAAGTATAGATTAAAACTTGCATTTAGCAAACCTTTTCAAAATCTGATACATAGCATAGCATCATCATCATCATCAATATATTCATCTCATGCCTCTAAGCATGATCCGAATCATGAGTCCAACACTCATGTTCGCTTACACCCACGGGTACTCCCATATCCGTGAAGTTCCTTCCATGAGTACTCCACTACTCGCGAAGTTCCTTTCATGAGTACTCCAATACTCATGAGACTTTCCTTTTTCCCAAACCATCCATTCTTACCCGGTCCTTAATACTCGCCCAGTGACTGACAACTTAAGTGATCGTCCTTGACCATGGACGCAGCTATTCGAATAGTTTAAACTCTGCAGAGGTACGACTTTACCCACATGACACGCCACACTTGTAAGCCAAGCTATTAGCACAATTCCTTTGATGTGCCGGCCAAGGTAAACATGACAAAACCATTTTGCAGTATGCATGGTAGTGCATATAAACCACCCGGGTGACTGTGACCCTTGATCCCGCGTGCTTAGTGCCCTGTGTGCGTGGATCAAGGAGTATACCCGTTGTTGGATTGATATCCCTAACTCCACAAAGTTCGAGGGGTCCGAAGGGCATTCCTGACACTCTGCAAAGTTCGAGGAATTCCTGCGGACATTCCTTGACGCTCCGCAAAGCTCACGGAATTCCGAGTGCACGTGGTTTACATACTCTAGTCATACACAAGTACTTGGCTAAGCCGGTCCCATAAACAGCGTGTGATTCGCACGATAGTTACTTAAAGAGACGTCACCAGGATTCGATCCTTAAGATCCTTAACCAACATTGCTACACAATAACCACAATTGAACCATCATCATCATAATCATTTTGATCTTTGCGACTGATGAACTAAGTCCATCTATTGCGGTTTCTAACGAGGTTCTAAGCATGGCTAAGCAAATCATACGAACCCATACATAATAATAAACCAACCACTTAGGGCGAGAATGGTATACGAAAGGAACATGGTAAGAGGATAATATGTCAACAAGGTAATAACTAAGCATTCTACCCCAACATAGATATAATTGAAAGTAGGCATGCAATTTGTAAAATAACTTCAAAGCATAATTACAATTAGTAGGAGCAATCATGTTCAAGGAGTAAAGTAGTGCTTTGCTGCTCGTTCTTGATATCGTAAGCATAGTCATACTCGGGAGTGTCCTCTGAAGAGTCAACACCTATCGAGAAAATCCAATTCAAATAAACATCGAAAAGAGTTCAAATGAATATTGCTAAGGAAGATTGCTCAAATATGCATGAAATGCTCATGATTTGGATTAAGTCCTAATATGAATGTACAATTTGAGTTTGTGAAGTTTGGACTTGTCTGTCCAAAGTTATCACCAAAACAACATAGCTCGGGTGGGAGTTAACCATGCGACAGCTTGTTAAAGATCCTATGATAGATCCTCATATATGTAACCCAAGTCTTGTTTTTCTATTGTAAATGAAAGAGGATGATCCTATGAAAGCATAGGAATTGGTTTCACCCAATTTGGACTTACGATGCAAAAGTTATGGTCATTTGAAGTTGGCTCAGTCGGAAGTTCCGAACTTAGGATCGGAAGTTCCAACTTAGGATCGGAAGTTCCGATCCAGACTTTGAAAAAAATTTTCAGTTGGAATCCACGAAAGGTGATTCTCTGGAAACTTCGGAAGTTCCGATGTGAACATCAGATGTTCCGATATGTGTAAATTTCCAGCGTAGACAGTGTTAGGATTGAAAAATTTTCTGGAGTTTTAGCCACATCGGATGTTCCGATTTGGGGCCGGAAGTTCCGATGTGTGCCGAACTGTGCAATCCAACATGATTTTCGTTTAGGTCTTTGAATGGCTATTGCACATTGTGCTCCCACACTTCAAGAAAATGAAGTAGGGTAGAACCTTACCACTACAAGGATGTCCTTGCACTCGGTGGAAGGTTGGTTTGATGAAGAGATCAAGAATGATGTTGTGAAGGTGATCTTCGGTGTTCTTCCCGGTATCAACTCCTCCTCCTTGCTTGTAGAAACAATGCCTCCTCCTCTTGAGCTTAAAGCAGATTTCACTCCTCCTCCTCAAGCCTCCAACACGACATGCACATCCCAATCCTCAACTTAAAGATGATTTCAAAAGAGAGAAATGGAATGAGCATCAATGCCACCAAAATTTCAGAAAATGGATGGGGAAGAAAGGATTAGAACTCACCCAATACTTGGTATCTCAAAAATCCAATTGGATGGATTTGAAGCTTGGAAGGAGAGGATTCCAATGGTATAACATGCACAAGCTCAATCTTGATTTTTGGGCAAGATTTGGGGAGAAGAATGGAGGAGGGTGGGAAGGACCTTGCTCTCCTCTATGCTGTTTTTCAGGTTGAGGGCTGAACAAATGAGGCTTGGAGGAGACTCCAAGGTGGGGAAAAAGCTTATATAGTGCTGCCCCTTCCTCACTTACATGTGGGGCTTGGTCCCAGATGACATAGAGAGGTAAGAAAGTGGGTATGAAGTAGGTAAAGTGAGAAAAGTGGAGTAGGTATGTGCAGAATCCTTTCTCTCACTTACAAGTGGGGTCCTTATGTCATTGACTAGTGGTGAATAAAGCATGGGTATAAATAAGTAGTAGTTTTAAGGTGTCTTGAACATCATAATTTCCTACTCATGCATGCATAAAACCACATTAGCACTAATGGAGTTCTAAATGAGTATGATTGATACCACTACATGTATGATATGAACATGCCATGCACAACTTAATAACCAAAATAAATTTGGGCTGTCACAAAACCTACCCCCCTTAAAAAGAATCTCGACCTCGAGATTGAATCGTCTCGGTGAAGAGATGAGGGTACTCAGCTCGAAGGTGATCTTCACGCTCCCATGTGGCTTCATCGAGAGTATGGTTGCTCCATTGAACCTTGAAGAATTTGAGGGAGTCGTTCTGAGTAACACGCTCCCGTTCATCAAGAATGTGAACTGGATACTCCTTGCAGGACAGGCCAGGTTGTAACTCAAGAGTATCCAACTCCGTGACTTCAGTCGGTACACGAAGGCATTTCTTCAATTGAGAGACATGAAAGACATCATGTACCTCGGAGAGGGAAGGTGAAAGTTCCAATTGATATGCCACAGCCCCTCGCCTTGCCACGATTCGGAAGGGTCCGATGTAGCGAGGTGCGAGCTTTCCTTTCACTTGGAAATGATGGATGCCCTTCATTGGGGAAACCTTGAGATAAACATGATCATATACCTCAAAGGTTAATGCACGACGACGGCAATCGGCATAGCTCTTCTGACGAGACTGTGCCGTCTGCAACCGTTCTCGGATCATCCGTACTCGCTCTTCCGCCTCGATGATCAAGTCTGGGCCAAAGATGGGTCTTTCTCCGGTTTTAGACCAATTGAGTGGAGTCCTACAAGGTCTTCCATATAGAGCTTCAAATGGAGACATTTGGAGACTAACTTGATAGCTATTGTTGTAGGAAAACTCCACGAATGGCAAGCACTTCTCCCAGTTCGATGAAACAAGTCCCGATGATGTTTGAGTTGGCTATCTGGGCTTATCCCTAGTCGGTTGCCTCTGGTGGAATGGCACACCGCCGCCGCTAACGAGCTTTTGTTTCCTTTTAGGACCGCAGCCTGCGAGCTGTGTTGTAATTGTTGTTGAACATGTGAAATTGTATTATATCACGATGTAATC
Source organism: Rhipidocladum racemiflorum (assembly GCA_036346355.1). Lineage (NCBI taxonomy): Eukaryota > Viridiplantae > Streptophyta > Magnoliopsida > Poales > Poaceae > Rhipidocladum > Rhipidocladum racemiflorum. The sequence goes on from CM070584.1 coordinate 14,903,558, forward strand.
AGACCACTTGCTTTTATATACAGAATGTTTGTATATGTGAATTGATGCAACTTGTTGTGACATATGTGGTGCTAGGTTACTAATTCAGGGAACTAGCACTGAACACATATTGCGGGAAGCTCGAATTGGAATCAATTAATTGGTATGCGACCGCGCTCAGCGTGCGTCGCACCGGCTAATTGATCTGTATCTGAGTACGGTTTTAAATTAACGAGTTGTCCATATACTAAAGAGCAAATCAGCTGCATTACTCCAAAAAAAAAAGACTCAAATGTGATATTTTACGACCTGCCGAAAAGGCCGAAGTTACCATGTTTGTTGGCGACTATTATACTTAGGATTTTTGCACTAGCAGAATTTGCATACAATGGAAGGTGCAATAACAATATTTTTCTTGGTCATAACCTCTTCAACGTTCGTTGCTCCTGTCACAGCCATGTCTCGCGCGTCGAGCTCAGCGATTGGCAATGCAGGGCGGGTAATTTGCCATAATTGCCATGTGAAAGCTCAAACCTGGTACTCCACCACTGTGGCAGATGATGGACGGGCATATTATTGTGACACTACGGAATGTCGTGACTTTATAAATTGTGAAATTGGGGATTAAAACCATACGGTATGATGTTTACTCGCGTTTTTGGGCCGTTTTAGGGGGTTCGGGCCTTTTCGGGGCGTTTTGGGCCTTAGGGGGACCCCACATGGGCCGAAAGTGGAGTTTCCCCAGCCCATTTGGGTGTTCTTTTCTTGAGAAACTATGGTTTTCTTAAGAGAGGAGTGCGTGATCCACGCAGATGTTCAAAAAGTTAAGTGTATGTCAAGGAATTAGAGTTTTCAGATGATGTGGGGTTTTGATTCTGTTAAAGTGATTGTGTTGGTTGTTTAAAGACAACCTAAACTATTGTGTTGATGGAGATGATGAATCGGGATGATAGGTGATCCAAAGTGAAAGTTGATTAGTGTTTTATGAAGAGGGTTGTGAGTTATGGGAGTTATCGGAAGTTAGAGATTAGTAAGTGTTGATTGTGGTTGAGAAGGTCTAGAACTTCCTGGGTGACAAATTAGTATAGTGAGGTTATGGTGTACAGACTTGAGGATTTTTGGGTTTGTTGTTTAGGGGTCGAGTAAACGGTGAATCGGCAAAATGACTTAATTGATGGGTAATCAAAGAATAGGGATATGGAAAGATTGTAGGAAAGGTTGAAATTGTCCTTGACAGATGTCTGTCTGGGATCCGTAGTTATGAAAGATGTCTAATGGAGATTGTATTGAGTGGTTAGAATTATTCATTGGTTGAATGAACTAGGGATATTGAGTAAGTACCTTATGGTTTGTGCGAGAGATATTTGTTGTTTATGCCGAAATAAGTGATGAAGAGATGTGTTTTAAGCTTGGGATAAACAGTTGTATGAATGATGAGTCATAGTGGTTGGTAGACCAAAAGAAGAAGTTGATGTGAGTCTTATGTTGAGGTAACTAGTAAGTTCGTTGTGACGAAGTTGTGAGAACGTGGTTCTCCTTATTGATTGTTATAAGATAGACATGGATAGAGTTTGATGATCATATTACTGGTGGTGGGTACATGATTAGTAGGAAGTGTTTTTATCAAAGATTAGATGTTGTAACTTGTGTTCAACAGTGTTGGACTTCTCAGGATTTGGTGATTATGAAATTCTTAATGGCTAAGAGTATTGGAATGCGGAAAAAAAGGGTGGGATTCTAGTCGAACCTTCTTTTAAAGGTTTACGGATTTAAATGAATGTATAAACTTTTTGGGAGTGCCTGCCCTTTTGGTAAGGCGTCTTGATTAGTGTGCAATAGATCTCCCCTGAGTAAGTGGCATCTTGTCAAGTTACGAATTTGACTTTGATGATTGGAAATATGGATGAAAGAGTAGTTTTGGAAGTAATCAGCTCATGGATTCCGGAATATTGTATGTTATTGAATCATGCCAATCTTTGGTTTGGCAAATTTGTTTAGCTTGGGCTATGAGTATGGATTTTCACCCAAAAGTTTTGAGTGGATCGCGCCCTTTCGCATTCAACTGAATTATCTTTGGAAACCATATGTAAAGGAAGTAAATGGACTTGGTGGGTTGTGTTGGAAACCCTAGAGTTAAGCACTAACTTGTAACTCTATTGTGACTAGAGTTGACTTTATTTGGAAAATGTGTACGGTGTTTGCAAGTGCTTTAGAAAGGTGGATCTTATGAATGTTCCATGAGTGATTGTGCTGGTGAAGTGTTTTCTTTTGGGAATGAGCCTCCCTTTCTCTTTGAGAGAATTTGTAGCGGTTGTGGGTGTAGATATTTAACTTTGGAGTCGATGTTCTTTTCAAAATGTTGATTTTGGTTAAAATGTGAGGTTTTGCAAGTTTAGTCTCCAAGTAATAGTGGGTTCTGATATGATGTGGTGTTTTCTGGTTAACGGTGTTGCCGTCATAGTCTACATGAATTTTTCGCAACCATCAATGTTAATTGTGTCTCAATCATGTGATACCGAGGAAGAAGTCGTTTGGTGAATGACTATTCGGTATCGTTTATTACATGATGAATGAATGGTGAAAAGGAAACATGACAATGTTTATGTACAATTAAACATGAAAGAGTCGATGAGCCAGGTCGCTGAGAAAGTCATATATGGATATATGACTAATCCGGAGTGCTCTTGAAAAGCTGCATGCATGTCATGAATCGGGATTTCCATTGTTTTCTTGTATGAAAAGAAATAATGAATAACTTCTGGTATTTCGGCTGTGGTATAGGAGATTTGTGTTTCCTCTGCGATTTAGCTTAGGAAAATAAAATGAGTACTCTTTGGTTGTTGCCAAATTCTTTCCAAAGTGGCTTTTAGCGCTTTGGGGTTTGAGTTGTTGTATGTGGATCAATTTGGGTTCATGGTTTATGGTTGAGTTTACTCAATGATTGTACCCTGAGTTCTGATCCTTTGAGTGGAAGATTGTGAGGGTAAGACCTTCTAAGAAAGAACGATCTAGTGTGAGGGCGAGACCTAAGATATTAGGCATTGCTAGTGGTTGATCGTAACTAGTTTGGAAGTGAAGAGTAAAGGAAGGTTGGGTTTGACCCAATTCAAATCTTCCTGGAGAATCGTTTTGTTGATGCGTCCCTCGGTAGGGTTGATTAAATTATTAGTGGACCACTTGGTGGTTGCTAGCAGTTGCTTTTCCTTTTCAAAGTGTATTGGATCTTTTTGTCTTTGGGCTATGCGCGAGTTGTGTCAATCGAAGCGGATTGTTCAGTTGTTGCTGTTCTTGCGGGTTTTAAGAACCCTGGTTTTAAAGTAAGATTTCCCTCTCGGTGGTAGTGGTGGATATTGGCCTTTTTGTGAAAGATTAATCTTTCTCAAGGTTATAATCCCGATTGTTCAAGTAGTCGGTAATCTTGGAGTATTGTGTCTCACTTGGTTCGCGTCGTCTTGAATATGACGAACCCCAGTAGAGAGGTTGATGTGTGAAAACACTTTTGTGCGTGGGAGCTGAAAAGGGGTCTAGAGGTTGGTGCCGTGTTCTTCTTGAGAGTAGAATCTGTTAAAGAGATTGGGCACTTTAGTGCCAGGGAATGCCTAGAATGAGGTGTGTGAGACCGTTTTCCTTTGTTGTCTGGTTGGGAATTTATCCTATTGCTTAGGGCGATCCGAGTCCTTATGTTAGTGCCTTGTGTTCAATGATGAGTAAGATTCGGGCAAGTTTTGACTGTGAGTTATCGTTAGAGCCATCAACTTTCGAGCCTTAGCTCCTTGCTTTTGAGTACGGGCTAGTGCAAATTGTAGGGGCTTCTGAGCTGGTTCTGAGAAGTGAACCTTAGCTCCCTTCGATTTGGTTGGTTGTGAAGTGGTGTGTCTCGGATTCGGGGTTGAATCCTGTTGAAGGGGGGGAGAATGTGACACTACGGAATGTCGTGACTTTATAAATTGTGAAATTGGTGATTAAAACCATACAGTATGATGTTTACTCGCGTTTTCGGGGGTTTGGGCCTTTCTGGGGTGTTTTGGGCCTTGGGGGGACCCCACATGTGCCTTGGGGGGACCCCTTGGATTTGTCAAGGCCCCGAATTCGAGTTCGAATCATGCGGCTAGCACTAACAACGAACAAATCTTTAGCCGCATTCGAGATCGATTGTTAGCTCCCGAGCATGTCCTAAACTTCCATTTAGAAGTATCCCAAACCTAACCAAAAGTTAAGAGCTAGAAAATTTAGTGTGCAAATGTGAATTTCATCAAAGTTTGGAGCTGTGTAACTTGGGATCTATAATGATTTAGGATGTGCAAGTTAGTAAATTGGAAACTAGAAACTTTCCTCTACAACTTGGTTGAGTTTTGAGCCCAATCCAAAATCAAGCACTAATTTAAATCATAGCATCGAAATTGAATCCAGAGCTGCAGTATTTGGGGACTTAGCCCTAGGGGACTTAACCCTAGCATTGTCTCTTTGTGTGTAGCCTTGTAAGTGTGGCCAGTGGGACCAAATAGCAGCAATTTAATACACAAAACAGCAGCTAGTGGAGGCATGAAAGCAGCAGCCACTTCATTTCCCCAATCGTGCAGCCCCCAAGTTCCACTCCCTGGCCGAGCTCCCTTGTGGGAGAAGCCTCCCCCTCCACGCAGCACCTTGGAGCACCATTGCAGCACCTCCAAGCTCCTCCCTTGGTCCTCCAAGCCAGCAGCTCCTCCAACCGGTGCAGCTCCATCTCCAAGCTGGCGCCATTCCTCCATCTCCAACCGAGCTCCTCCTCTTCCTTCCCCATGGCTCCTCCTTGAGAGAGGCAAAGGTGAGTTCCCCCATGGCTAGGTCTAGCCCTATGAGGGTCTCCTCCTGCTGTTTTGGGCGCCTAGATCTGAAATGGGGAAAAGTTTTGGAGGGAATCAACAGATTAGGGTTTGTGGCTTGTTCTGAAATTTCGAGCAGATTTTATAGCCTCTGTTTTTCGTGTTTTTGAGCAAGTTAGAAGCTTTATCTCTCTGGACAGCTAAAGAATTAGTTGTAGGTAATCAAGTTATCTTTCATTTCCAACTGGAATCGTTTGATTTTGTTAAACCAGATGAAAGTTATCATGTTTTTACTGCCGGCTGTTCAGAAGTTGCAGCAACTCGACAGAGCTATTGTTTTGCTCGTGTTTGGGTGGGTTAATCTAATTGTTGTCCCAATGGGGGTAGATGTATGTGTAGGTAGGGTTCTAATGCTCATTTAGAAACTGGTAGAGCTCAATTTGGATGAGGGATTAAAAAGTTATGCCCAAGTGAATGTCATGCTGTTTTGAAACTCTGAAATTGTGAATGCTGAACTTGCCACCTGTTCCAGGCCGAACTGGGAGTTCCTCATGCAGTTTCTTGATGATTGGAAAATGCCATGTGGTAGGTATATGTCTTATGTTCGTTTAGAATCCGAGTTTGCTCAATTTGGTTAAGCGGTTAGGAAGTTATGGCCATTTATACTGAAATCTGTCCAGAATTGTCCCTTTTTCGCAGAGCACTGTTCGTTTATGTTTTTGAGCAAGATAAAGCATTGGGTAGTCAATTGGGGGTAGATGTATGAGTAGGTATTGTTCTTATGTTCATTTGTAAACAGGAATCACTCAATTTGGTTGAGTAGATTAGGAGATATGCTTGTTTGAAGTTCATGCTATCCTGAAAATTCAGAGTTTGCTTTAGACAAGGCTAGAGTTGGGTTGGACTAGTGTTGGGCATTTCAAATACATTGTTGTCTATTAGTGTGTAGTGTTAAATTGCACTTTCATTTTGGTTTGATGAATGCTTGCATATTTTTGAAGCTTTTATGAGTCTTCAATTGTCATTTCATCTCATATGCACGGCATGCATCTCATTTCATGCATTGTTATCGTGTAGAGAACGAAACCGCGGTGATTGACGTGGCCGTGGTCGAGGGGGAAGTTGAGGGGAAAGTTTTGGTTGAAAACGCAGCAGAAGCTCAAGGCAAGCACCTAAGCATACTCAACCTTATATAAATATGTATTTTGGAGAATGAATTGCTTATTGGATGCTTAAGTTTTGCATTAGGAGTTGAATTGTGGGAATGGTACTAGATCCTATTTGTTGCACATACAATCCTTCATACTTGTTGAACACCTCCTTTGGAGCAAGCATATGGGTAAATATATTGTGTCCATGCTTAGTTTGCTTAGATGTCGGGTATGGGCCAAGTGGTGGATGGTTCCATCATTTGAGATTATTACTTTACAAATGTTGGACTGCAATGGTTATGATTATGTTCTGAAATATTGAAATTGAGACCGTGCGAGAGAGTTGAATCATTTGGGTGTGGAGACTCAAGTGTTGTAGTCTCGCCTGTGTCGGTTAAGGACCGATCCGTTGTTTGCCATGTTGATCGAGCACACCTTGTTGATCGCATGCCCGATATGATGGTATGGTAAGCTATTCTTCTGTCGCATACTAATTCGATAGTCATGCCCTCATGCGGTTGGACGTGGTTGAGGGCAAGGCTTAGGCCGACTCTCGAGGGCCAAGCGAGGCTTGGGCCGCTCGAGGGGGTGCTAGGTGCTTGAACCGCATGAAGATGGCTCAACAAATGTGTATGGATGGGAGGAGGGTTGACATGAGGTTCCTTATAGCACATGTCGTGCGATTGATGATCCCCTACAGGGTTGAAAAAACGATTCGAATTGCCGCGCTCTCAGAAATGAGCACGCTTGTATCATCCGACATTTCAACGTAGTAACAACTTAAACTTGAAGCTAGTTGGTATATTGATGATTGTCATTGTTCATGAATTACTTTCTATCCTTTAATTGTTTAATTTCAGATTTCACTCTAGTAATAGGTGCTGTCCATAAATGCTATAAAATTTGTGAATGGAGTAGTGGAATGTGATTGCAACAAAGTTAAGCTTTCCGCACTTTTACCTTAAGCTTATTTCCTTGCTACATCCAAATGCATATTCTTTCGAGTCGGTCATATATGGACCACGGGTAAGTCTTGCGAGTACCTTTTGTACTCATGCTTCTGTTTTGTGGTTTTCAGGTGAGGACACCGACGGTTGTGAGTTCTGTCCGTATTGCCTCTCGGTGACCGGGCGGGGCACCGAGTAGAGGCTAGCTCGGCGTGGTAAACACCCGGGAGTATTCAGGGGCAGGACACTTCCAGAGATGCTTTATTTTGCTTGTGTGTTGGTTGGAATGACTTTTGTTGTATAGTTAGCCTTCCAAACCATGTCGTATGAGGCTGGAATGCTTGGTTATCTTCTTTGTTGAACGTTGATGTATTTTGGTGCTTTTATCATGCTTGTATGTTGCTCATATCCATGTCAACTATTGTAACACCCCTTAAAACTAAACTGTTGAACAAGAAAAAAAAAATTCGACAGCATCTCCCCTAAAACAGGACAATACGGAAGCAATTCATGATAAGCAAATCAAACGGAAAAGATAACATGACAAAAATACTAGCGACAACAAGTCTAATCCATCCAGGAATCAACCCCATAAATCTAAACTGCTGTACAAGAAAAATTCGACAGCATTCCCCCTAAAACAGGATAATACGAAAGCAACGGTACCCATACCCCTTTCCTACTGTGCATCCATGTGTGTCAGATTTTAAATTAGTGATTCCACTTACACAAGTTGTAATGTTGCTATCCTAATGACAAAATTTTAGTTAAAACCTATAACTAGAAAGTTGTAGAAAACGTCGAGACCTAGCTTCTGTATTTTTTTCAGAATTTTTGGGCCGTCGGTCTGAGAGTTATCTCTGTTGGAAGATGACGAACAAAATCTGGAAACAGATTTCGTCCACTGTGTTGGACGGTTGTTTAGGCATATTTAACAGCAGAATTGAAATTTTTGACCTTCATGAAAGTTGTAGATCTTGTCAATATCTAGCTACTGTAATTTTTCTGTATTTTTATGAATAGTAGAAAAAAAGATACGAAATTGGGAAGAGAGGGTGCTGCTGTTCGATCCGGACAGATCGGGGTTTTTGGCGTTTAAATGGGATCGGGGAGTAGGAAGCGTGTGTTTGAATTGTGTGATGAATTGTGATGTCGCTATGTACTGAAATAATATTTGTTCAGGTGGTGCCACTGCTGGGCGTAACTAGGTTCTTCGCCCACGTCGGTAAAGGCAAGTGGAAGCAGTTGTATTGTTAATCTATACATTGTTGTTTGATTCGCCTTCACTATGAACTCCAATTACAGCAATCATACATGGTTTAATCACTTGCTTTGAGGATTGCAATATCTTGACTGGTATTGTGATGTTGTGGTTTAGCTATGAATCAAGAGTAAGGTGAAGAATGATGTTGTTTACCGGATGAATTGTCTAAACATTTCATCTCTATGATATTTGTTTTCTATCCATGCTATATGATGATATGAAAACGTGTGGACTCAGTGGGAGAGGTTATGAATGAATTCATGCATGAAGCATTAACTGCATAATCATGCATTGGAAGTTTGTCGACGCCTAATCTTGCGCGATCAGACGGTACAACACCGTGTGTTCCTGAGAAAGGGCACGGTGAGGAGGAACATGGCATAAGCATGTGCATCAATCATATGCATTTTACTGAAGTGGTGTGGACTCTTTGATGTGGTATTGTATATGAGGAATGTGGAATGCTAAATATATGGTGGATGTTTTACTTGTATTAGTTGTTCCGCTTGCTGAGATTACCCAATCTCACTACTTGCTGTTTTGATGTTTTCAGGTAGCGCACGTGAGTCGTAAGCATGAAGGGTGGGCTAGCAACACAATAAATTTTCTGATGTCATCACGACTCACATGAACTAGTGTTTTATATAATTCTTTAGCTGGCTGAAATTTTATTACACTTAGACCCATTGTTGTCTCTTTAAACTTGTTCGTTTATGGTCTGTTCCTTTAGAGGTGTGTTATGTCTTTGGTTGATTCCTAGATGGATTAGACTTGTTGTCGCTAGTATTTTTGTCATGTTATCTTTTCCGTTTGATTTGCTTATCATGAATTGCTTCCGTATTGTCCTGTTTTAGGGGAGATGCTGTCGAATTTTTTTTTACTTGTTCAACAGTTTAGTTTTAAGGGGTGTTACAACTATATTGCTATGTTAATTGCTTTTCTGTCTGCTGAGTGGATGTCCTCATTTTCTAGAGGCATCATGCCGAAATTTTGTAGAAATCCTGAGTTTAGGTAGGATCTTCTTACTATAGTTGTTTTGCTAGTTAGAATTTGTTGTAGTGAGTTCTTGCCATGTGTGGTTGTCGGGTTTGTCTTTGTGCTTTGGTTTTTAGTCGTCTTGTTGTGCTTCCGCGTTGCGTGTCCGGTTGTGGGGTTTTGAGTTCGTTGCCCCCTTTATGCAAATTGAGTTGATATGGCATTGGAAACCGGTATGCGGGGTGATCCTGGGCGAGCTTCGGGTCGCATACCGGGGGAATACCGGGATTGTTGTCGAGCTATTCGAATGGTCTCACGGTTGTCTCATTTGGGCTTGGGTGCTAGCATTGCGAGCGCCATCGGCGATCCATTGCTAGCCTCCAAATCCAATAACGACGATCGAGCATTCAAATAACCTGAGGATGGTCTGGGCGGCTCTTCACAGTGCCTCCCCCCAGCCCTAATGCACCCCCCTCATCCCCACACCTCCAAGCAGCAGCCCCCACCTCCTCCCTCTCCACGCCTCTCCCCTCTAGCCGCCCCCCATGCGCCACCCCTCATCCCTCTCCTCTCCACCCTCCTTGCTGGCCTAGGAGAGCTCCTCACCTTGCCATCCCGCTGTTCTCTCCCTCGGGAAGCTCCGCGATGAGAAGATCCGGCGGTTCCGGCGCGAGGAAGAAGATCGGGGGAACCGGGAGGAGAAGATTCGACGTTCGTCGTTCGTCGGGCGAAGGTATGGCTATGGGTGATCCTTGGGGATGGACTAGGTTTTGTTCTAGAGGATGTTTTGGTGTTTTTAGATCGAAAAGTTGTGCTGCAATTATATGGAATTGGTGGAAACTAGAGATTGCATAGTGTTCTGCTTCGGGCAGATTGGGCACACGATCTAGGGTTTGAGTTTTCGTAATTTTAGGTTCGGAATTTGGTCGGCCGCCTGTTTAGAAAGTTGTAGATAACTTCATTACCTTTAATTAGACACCAAGAACGTCCAATTCCGCCTAGCCATTTGAAATTTATGATCATTTTACCGAACGTGTTCAAATCTATGACGTGATTGGGACAGATCGGGTTGATCTGTAGATTAGGCAATTTTAGAGGCCGAATCAGCTTTTCCCAATACTTAGAGAAAGGTAGGAAATTTCCTAAGCTTCGCGATGATGTACTCGTTTACTTAAATTGGTGTGACATCCTGAGTTTTTAATCATCTTTTTAAATGTTAATTAAAGCCTTAAGTGTTGTTTGGATCTTCATTTGAGGTTAATCACGTTTGGTCTTAATCGTTCGATTGGTTTTGAAGAATTTAGTTCAAATTTTTTATTTCAATTCTGTTTAGACTCGTGTAGCAATCGTAGCTTCTAAACCTTCCTTGGTTATCTTAGAACCCATCCTAAAAGTTTCCGGGATGAATTTCCAAGTTTGGGGAGCTTTTTGGAAATTTTCGCGGAATCTTGCAGCCAGAGCAGCACTACCGCCGGTCTTGGGCGGTAGTACCAGTCGGGCGGTAGTACCGCCGGCCCTGGCCGATACTGCCGGCCGAGGCGACCGGGCAGGGGGCAGAGCCCTCGCTGCTACCCGTTGCCCTGCCACCTCCTCTATTTCTAGAGGCTTCCCTCCTACGCCTCCTCCCCCAGCCAAACACTCCCTCACACGCTCTCTCTTCCTCCCTCTAGCTCTCTCACTCCCTCTCCTTCTCTCTCTCTCCCATGGAGCTCTCTCCCTCTCCCTCAAGGATCCCCTCCATCTAAACTACTCCCTCTGGTGTTCTGGAGCTCGAGGAGAAGCAAGCCACGGTGGAGATCATCGTCCTAAAATCCTAGCAGCTTTCGGAGGTGAGTGGAAGCAAGTTAGGTGTAAATCTTCGTGTTTGAGCTCATCCTTTCGTTGTTTTTCTTTTCCTTTATCTTAAACCCTAGGAAACCGCGTGGTGATGCTCAACTTTTAGCTAGTGGAATCCTTAGACCTAGGTTGAGTTGTTCTAGGTGTTAGAGTTTTAGTTAGTGCGAAAACCGAGATCGGAAACCCTAAATACGTTTTTATCGGATATATTTGGTCATATGTCGTTTTCATAACTTTTGGAAGTAATCCTTTAAACCCTATTCCAAAAGCTAGGAAAATGACACTAGAATATATTTGATACCGTTAAAGTTCGAGTTTCGCGAAAAGAATCGAATTTGAATTCGATTCTGGGTGAAAGTCGAAATTTGGCGTAAAATAGGATCTAGAGTTCCTCGGATTAGCATTAGGTCAAACGATGTCGGAACCTCGAGTGGATCGCGTGAATGGGGTCCTTACCATCGCCGAGAACCCATCCATGCAATCGTCGCGAAGTTCCGAAGTCGTTTGCGCGAAAAACCCCTTTTTCTGGAACCCTAGTCGTTCAGTGGCCAGCAATACCGATGTGGTGAGGCCGGTACTGCCGCTCCCACAATGCCGGTAGTTATTTACTAGAGAGGTCCCCTTCTGGGTTTGTAGCCTCCGGCACAACCGACCCTTGCGGCTGGTACTGCCGACTGTAGGGCGGCACTACCGGAATTTAGATGCCGGTACTGCCGGGCTCCAGTTCAAATTTAGTTTTCATTTGGGTCTTTCTCTCTCGTGTTCGCTTGATCGTTGTTTTCTTGTTCTCGTTGGATCTTATCCGTTTTCTCGTTGTTTCTTTTGTTGCGCTCTCGTTTAGACGTTGACGCCTCGGGAGCGGTTGGCGAGGATCCGGACTACGACCCAGAGGACACGCAATGCCAAGAGCAAACAGGCAAGCACCCCCTTTGACCATATTGAACCCATATTTGCAAATGTATTTTGGTTGATTGCAAAACTATTATGCATGCCTATCAATTTAATACAAGTATTTAAATGGTGGGAAATGGTAGTTACCCTAATGGTTGGATGGCTTATCTTAATCTCGTTGTTACCCTGAAATCCTTGAGTAACCCTAGATTAAGGATAGACGCTATATTAAGTGTCATTAGGGAATATAAGTCTAATAGTTGCATATGCTTAGCCCAGCCTTAGACTGATTGAATATCGATCGGTGGACTCAGTCAATCAAAGTCTTTCGATACGTTATCAGGATTTTTGAAATGATGATTTTGGAAAATAAAGGCTATGTTGGCAAAAGGTGAAAAAGGAAAAGGTGTATAGTGGTTTATGCCGGACGGATGATGGGAGGTCTCGTCTGTGCAATTCTAAGGACTGAACTTGACGCTTATAACTGAGTCTTTTCGTACAACCACATGTGCTAGTATGGGATGGCCTAAACCCAGTACAGGAGTTGGAAATTGGCCTTGCACCGTGGTAGGTCGAAGTAGTTGGGCAATACCGCTGTGCGGGTGTTGCTTAGAATACTCCCTCACCTCGCGCAGGTGTTGGAGACTTTCGTGAAACAACGGTGGATCCTTTGCTGAGGGTAAAAGGCATGACAGGGCACTAGCCATCGTTGGATCCGTGTGGGTGAATCAGGTTTGGAGTTTAAGGTACCCAGACACCATCAATTGGGGGGTACTCTCGCCTGGCCCGGGGGTACTCTGTGTGGGTGTGTGGAGCCCTCACCCAAAGCAAAGAGCGCACATCGCCGGGGCTGACGCAAGACTGAGTGCCGACAATTGGAAAAGTTTCGTCACAATCTAGCAAAACGGATACGGTATGTATCGCGTGGCATGGTTGACATGATTGCTAAAGCGTGTCATGTGGGTAAAGTGTGCCTTCTCTGCAGAGATTAATTAAACTAATCAATTAGCCGTGCTCACGGTCACGAGCATCTTGGGTATTTGATGTCAAGTATAGCAATTTGGGTTTTGTTTTTAGAAAATGATTTGGTAATGGTAAATCTTTTACATGTTGGGTTGAAATGAGTGAAATGTTGAGTCGTTGGACTCAATGACTGATTGGACTGGTGATTTGATCAAGCTGGTTGTGATTTTGATGCCATATGATGGTTATGGTGGTCATGTTGGAGGAAATTGAGTATGATATGAAATGTACATTATATGTTGAATTACTTTCTTTTACTAAATGCTTTATAAACTGTGCAGCATTTCAAATCTATTAGTCTATTGCAAATAACTTCGGCTTCATGCAAATCTGAACTAGAATAGCAACTATATTCATTGTTAGCCTACATTACTAATATACTTGCAAACAATAAAGTCTTGCGAGTACATACGTGTACTCACCGTTTGCTCTAAACAATTTGCGTGAGGAGCAGAAGATGCAGGAGAAGATGGGGATGACCCAGAGTTTAACGACGCCGACGCGGGTGGTTCGTTTGACGGCTAGCGGAGTGAGATGCTCGCCGGTTACCTGTGGGAATGGAGGCACACCGTGGCCGCTTTGCTTTTGTTTCTCTCATGTTCTTTTCTTCAGTTTACTTTGAGCCAGTCAGCCTATTGTAAACAAGAACAAGTTGTAATATTGTTATCTATCGTTGTAATATATTACTTCTACTCTTAATTTGTGTTTGCATAGATGTGATACTACCTATCTTAACATGTGACACTAGCTTACGTATCCAGGGACTAGTGGTTATCACATGGTTGCGGGAAGCTCAAATTGGAACCAAATGGATGGCATATGCTCTCAGGTGTTGAGTATCGTGCTGACCAAGTGGTTTCAATCTGTGTCTATCGTGATGCCGTGATCGTTACATTACTGGTTGCGCGATTTTCCAAGCCTACACAACAGTAATGGAGTATCACTGTACTAGGATAGGAGCCCCCACAATTGGAGACCTAGGACTCAAGTTATACTAGTTTGAAGTCGCTGTCCCGGGGGACAGATTCTCTGTTTTTCGGCATTGGGAGTAGTTTGCGAAGTCAGGGTAGATGAGCGATTGTGTACTATTTTGTGGGCACGGTTTGAGTGTGTGGTATCTTTTTGCAGGTGGTGTGACCCCGGGAGTGCCCTCATCATCTCGCCAATCTGTCGCCCGCGGTTAAGGCAAGTGTATTGGAATGGGTAGCATGTTGTATGTTGCTAGTCTTGATTAGATGCAAATTGTTTTCATGATATGCTAACTTGCCATTGATGAGTGTTTGCCCATGATATGATGAAAATGGTATGTTATGATGCTATGCAATGTTTAGTTGTTTATGTTTACGGCATATGTTGCATACATGGCATGAAAACTGGCCCGGTCAGTGAGAAAGTGTAACACCCCAATTTTAGCTTTTCATGAATTTTAATGTTATTTTGCACTTTTGTGAATTTTTGGAAATTTTCTAGAATTTATTTGGATTTACTTGGAATTTATTTGAATTTATCCCCTTTTGAAATAATTAAAGAATTAAAAGTTTCATATAAATTTTTGTTGGTAATATTTTATTTGAGTCCCAAATGCCCTAAAATATTTTCTAGAATTTTTCTGGGATTTTTTTGAGTATTTTGCTATTTTTCATGAATTAAATGAATTTTTAGAAATTAATTGGAATATTTAATCGCTGGAAAATTGAATTGGTTTTACTGTTCCTCCGACCGAGTCCGAGTCCGAGTTCGACTCGAGCCCGCCCCGAACCACAGTCGAACCGGACCCGAGTCGAACCTAACCCTAACCGCGTGACCGTTGGATCGAGATCCAACGGCCACGATTTCGCCACGTCACCCAAACCCGAGTCCAACCGAGCTAGCCAAATCACCCGAGCCCAAACCCCCGTGACCATTGGATCTTGATCCAACGGTCCACGTTGAGCCACGTCACCCAATCCGAATTGGATTCGAATTCCGCCGCCGCAGCCGGGTGGACCTCGGTCTCCGCGAGATTCACCGAAACCGAGACCCCTATTTATTGCGCCGCCACCGCCATCAGGTTGCCCGTTTCCGTGCGCACTCATAACCCTAGACCATCACGCCTGAGCCGCCGCCGTTCGCCCGCTAGAGCTCGCCGTAGTTGGGTGTGCGTTCCGCCGCGGTTTCTTGCAATTTCCGCCGCCGTCCACCGTCCTCCGCCGTCACCGAGCCCAGATCGGGAGTCCCCGCGTCGAGGTGCACCTGGAGGTACCACTCACCTCGCCGAAGCGCGCCCCAAACGCCTTTCCCTGCGTCGTCTTCCTCGGCGCCGGCAACCTCCGCTCCGCCGCGCCATCGCCGAAACCCCGAGCTCCCTCAGCCGTCGGATCCTCATCGTGCGGTCCAGATTTGATCACGTCGCCCGAAGGTAATCCCCGTTGCGATTTCTAGATCTAATTCCAATCGTTGGATCTAGATCCAACGGCTTAGCTTGAGCCGGTAGCACCGTGTTGCACCGTGCTAGATCCAATCTGGACCGTCCGATTCGAATCGTACGGCCCAGATCCACCGCGTTATTCCAACGCGTGAAACCTAGATCCAATCTGGACCATTGATTTTCAAATCAACGGTCCAGATAGTG
The DNA here is from genome assembly GCA_036346355.1 of Rhipidocladum racemiflorum. NCBI lineage: Eukaryota > Viridiplantae > Streptophyta > Magnoliopsida > Poales > Poaceae > Rhipidocladum > Rhipidocladum racemiflorum. The sequence continues at coordinate 14,919,037 of CM070584.1, forward strand.
CCACATGCACGGGAGCCGAACCGACGCTGGTCTGCGGCGAAAGGCGGCACGGTCGCCGACAGCCGGGCTCAAGGTGGTCACGGCCACCAATCGCACCATGACATCACCGCTGACGTCACGGTGGGGCCCAGCTGTCATCCGTCCTCAGCAGAGCGCGATGACGTCAGCGCTGACGTCATCCGAGGGGTCCCACGTGTCAGCGACGCATGCGCCCGTGAGCCAGGTCCACGGTGGACTCGAGCTGAACAGTGGATCGAGTCCATGCGCCGGCTGACGTCATGCTGGCGCAATAATTCAATTTTTCAATAGAAAAATAATTCGGTGGAAAATCAAATCCCGTGCTGACGTCATGCTGACGTCATTAATCGGGTTTTTCAATATAAAAATAAATGGGATAATTCAGTTTAATGTTTTATTTGAATTTTTGAAACTTCAAACGCTTATAACTTTTGCATTTTAACTCCGATTTGGGTGATTCAAATTTCTAAATTTTTATAAAATTGAGATCTACCTAATGATAGATTTTATGAAATTTTTGGACCAAAGTTTTTCTCTGTAATATTATTTAATTGATTATTTAAACTTTAAACGCTTGTAACTTTTGCATTTTAACTCCGATTTTGACGATTCAAAATCCTAAAAATTCATAAAATTATGCTCTCTCTGTTTATGAATTTTATTTGAACTTTTGAATACTTTTTGTGTACTGTTTTATTTATTATTTGCTATTTGCACGCGTTACGAGTAGACGTTGAAGTACCCGAAGGCTTCGAAGGTGAAGTTTTGACCAAGGAGCCAGTTCAGGATCAAGAACAAGTACTATTTGAAGGCAAGTTATGCTTTGACCATATTGATCCCACTTTTGAAATTAATTTAATTTAAATTATTGCATGCTATGTTAATTAGAAAATGCTTTAATTAATTCCAGAAAATTAGCTAAATGCCAGCTTGCAATATGACACCTTGGTTATTTAATTATGTGTCATGACCCCTTGTCACCCTAGATGTGGATCAAATAGTTGGACATTACTAAATTGCCAACATGGGTTTTTAGACCGTTGTAGTTTAATGCTTAGACCTGCCACATATTTATGACATGATTTTGGATAGCTACATGTTAATATTGACTTAATGAGATATGGGACATATTTTGGAAAGTATCATGTGTTATGGATGATGATGTTGATGGCACGTGGTGCATGGTAATCAACTGGGGTTTGATAACTAGTTTTCGACCGGGGCATGTGGCAAGAATGATCGGGTGGGCCAGTTATGGCACCGGGGAAGTTGATTTGGTTCTTCGGGTAGTCTTGCCCTGGTCACCCTAAGGACTTAACCTTGCAAGCCTTTGAAATGAGTCAAACGTGCAACCACATGTCTGTAATGGGACAGACCTAGTTGATTAAGTTGCTAATAATGTAAATGTGGGACCTCGGGGTGTCAACTATACCTTTTGTGTAGTTGTACGGGGGAGCGTACCGGGGCTGCGGCCAGGTACCCATCTAACGGTTGATTGGCCTAGACTTTGCCTTTGCTAAGGGAAGGGTTAGTGTGCAACAACCAGGGAGGCCCACTTGTGCTGTTAAAAGTTTCCGAAAGACTTTGTTATGGACACTCGCCTTTGTGGTGTTCGGCTGTATCTTGTGGGTAAGGTGCATAACCTCTGCAGAGTGTAAAATCTATTTGAATAGCCGTGTTCACGGCATTGGACATTGCTCAGGAATTACAGTCAAGGGTTAGACTTTCTTGAAAACAACTTGGATTTGAAAATTTTGGTTGGGTTTAATGATGACGTTGATGGAAATGTGGACTAGGAATGGGAAAGATGTTTATTTAACTCCAAGAAAAGTTATTGATGTTATGCTTGTTTTTACTACTTTCGAATCTACTTATGTTACTTGTTAAATGTTGTTACTGCAAATGAACCATGAGCTATTCCTTTGTATTAAGCCATGCATGTAGTATATTAGCTTGCATTCTGTGCACGATTTGCTGAGTAACAAGTACACACCCTTGCCACAATACAATATCAGTTGAACAAGAGTCTACACCAGCTTTGGAGGAGGAGCTCCAAGAGGAACCGACTATCTAGGGAGCGAGCCCAATCAGTTGCCTGTGGTATACTGGATGGTGCCACGAAATCTACTTTATTCCGCTGCAGTTATTTCTCTTTTAATAAACCTTCACCCTGCGAGGCGTATCTTTGTAACTTGACCATAAGGTCGAGCAACCCGTTGGTTAACTAATTAAAGTACTATATTACTTCGTTGAGTATGATTGTGATATTTACCGATGTTGAGACTGTGTGCACTAGCGTGATCCTGGACTAGTGCTGAATACACAGAGGGTCCGAATTTGTAAATTCGGGTCCCGACAGAGGTGGTATCAGAGCCATACTGACTGTAGGCTCACCCATAGTTAGAATGGTCGTAGTAAGGATAAAACCTATTTTCTAAAAGTTAAAAGTGTGTCAAGATAATAAATGAATTCTCGACTTATCCCCTTCTTTCTTGTTCATACCCCTTGCTGAATTCTCTCGTACTCTCATCACAATTTGAAATTTTTGAGTTCTTACAGGAGTATCTTGTGACAGATGGAGGGAGAGGTCAACTACGTCGATCTTGAGGTTGGCTACGCCGCGGAGCTATGGCGTATGCTGCAGCTTCTCGGAGATTTTGAGAAGCCACATTACCAAGTGAACGTCATCAGACAAGCGGGATTGATTAAGGCTTGTGATGTGAAGATTACGGTACATGCCAAGAAGAGGGGCAAAGGCAGTCATCCGATATACTGCACCGCCAGGAGGTCTACAATGCAGATGGGAATTCAGGAGGCATCACGACGAGCGATGCGGCACATTGCCCGCATCTACGCTAGCGAACTGGAGGGCACAGTGTTCCGTTACCACCCGCACAGCAATAACCTTCTTGACCCAAGACTGATTCAGGATGAGAATGCCACGGTCACACAGCTGGCACGACTTGTTATCACCTAGGAGGATGTGCTCGATGAAACGAGCCAGGAGCTACGGAAGGCTCGCGAGGAGGTCACGGTAGAGAAGAACAGATGGCGGGACGCTCAAGAGCATGTGTCCCACCTTCTATGAAGGATTGACGAGTTGGAGATGGCGTTGTACGGACCGGGACCAGAGCCCGTACTCGAGCTACATGAATCAGACCTAGAGGAGCCAGAGCTTGAGGAGGACACCGCTTCTTCGACTACCACAGTTGTGGGGCATGGCGATCGCTTCGCGCCCATGCCGCCGCACCCGCCACGAGGAGGCAGTGGATATTTTCTCGACGAGTAAGCATAGATTTTGCAATTGAGACTCCTTCGTCTAGTCGCGTTATAGATTAAGAGTCACCCTTAGAGACGTTAGACTCCAGTGTGTTAGCCGATTTGGATTTTCATTGCTTGCTGAGTGTGCAGTATGTGTTGCAAGGCCCCTAGGCATTGTAAGCAACCATACCAAGTTATTATTAAATAATAAAGTTGAATTTTGAGTTACACCCTCCCCGCATAAGTTTCTCTACTACTTGTCTACTCTTGTTCCCTCTCATCTCTAAACCTTGGAGCAATCGACAGATGGTGAACACCCGCGGAAACCTCGGAGGCAACGGAAGTGGTTCTCGCCCAGCTGGGAACCCTAATGATGGAGCACCTGCACCCCAACCAAAGACCGCCAGAGACATGCGTAACTTTGGAGCTTTTCTTCTTGCCTGAGACTCCGGTGATGCATGCTATGATGCAGCAGATGCAACAGATTACTTCCAAAGCTACAGCTAATCAGAATAATCAAGTCAATCAGGGACAGCGCCAGAATTCAAGACTGTTAGAGTTTATGAGAACCCATCCGCCTACTTTCTCTGGGAATGCCAATCCACTGGAGGCGGACGATTGGCTAAGGTCAATAGAAAGGAAGTTACACATTACCCAATGTGTGGGCAATGAGAGGGTGCTCTACGCCTCTCATCAGTTGGAAGGAACCGCAGCAGAATGGTGGGAGAACTTCTGCGCTACGCGGGAGAACCCACAAGACATCACATGGGAAGAATTCACAGCTGTGTTTCATCAGTATCACGTGCCTGAAGGAATAATGGATTTAAAGAAGGAAGAATTCAAGGCACTGAAGCAAGGTAATCAACCGAAGTCAGAATATCTGAATAAGTTCACACAGCTTGCACGCTACGCGCCTGAAGACGTAGCGATAGATAAGGCCAGACAGTCTCGTTTCTTGAAGGGAATGAACTCAGGATTGCAGGTGGGACTGATCACCCACACCTTTCCAGATTTTCAGGAGATTGTGAAAAAGGCGCTTATTCTTGAGGACAAGCGCAAGGAACTGGATGAGAACAGGAAGCGCAGAATGCAACAGCAGGGATCGCGTCAGGGAGCGCAGCAACGTTTGAGGGTTGCGCCAAATCAGTTTTTCAGATTCCAGCCGCAGAATGCAGCAAGGACATTGTCGCCAGCACCGAGGCCTGCTAACCAGGGTTACCAGACACCAACAACAGCCAGAAACGCCGCTTCGGGCAGTCAACAGGGGGCAGTGAGACGCTGCTACACATGCAACGAGCTAGGGAACTTCTCCAATGGTTGCCCTAAGAAGATAGCAGGAGTGACCCTAGTTCGCTTCAACCTGGGATCCACCCCAGCCAGGACACCTGCACCAGGAGAAAACCACGGGACAACACAGCCAGGAACCGCGCCCCAGACCGTGGTGAGAGGCTGAGTCAATCACGTGACCACAGATGCACTTCAGAATGCCACGGATGTCATACTGGGTAAGTTGCTTGTTAACTCAGTACCTGCAACAGTTTTGTTTGACTCCGGAGCTTCGCATTCGTTTGTTTCTCAAGGCTTTGCTGCTAAAAATGATTTGGAGATTGCAAGACTTAAATGCATGCTTCTAATTCAAACCCCTGGTTTTGAACTCCGAACTAAAGTAGGATGTTGTGGGGTAAGAATATTAATAGATGGGGTAGAGTTTCTAGCGAACCTTATTATGTTGGAAACCCAGACCCTAGATGTTATCTTAGGGATGGATTGGTTATCCCAGCACAAGGCCGTGTTAGACTGTGGACGAAGAGTCATATCAGTTGAGAGTCCATGTGGAAGGAAGGTGGAATTTCAAGCGACTGCCGTTCGTGATGGGCAGTTGATGGTCAACAGTGCAAAGGCAATCTGCATAGAGGATGTCTCAGTGGTGAATGAGTACCCAGATGTTTTTCCGAAAGATCTACCAGGTATGCCGCAAGACAGAGACATAGAGTTTGTGATAGAATTAGTACCTGGTACAGCCCCGATAGCAAAGAGACCTTATCGGATGTCAACCGAAAAATTGGTAGAGATGAAGAAACAGCTTGAAGAGTTGATGGAGAAAGGATTCATCCGACCAAGTTCGTCGCCGTGGGGAGCACCAGTTCTGTTCGTCAAGAAAAAGGATGGGAGTTTCAGGATGTGCATAGATTATCGTGCACTCAATGAGGTAACCGTGAAGAACAAGTACCCACTACCCCGGATCGACGATCTGTTCGATCAATTGAGAGGAGCCGGAGTTTTCTCCAAGATTGATCTGAGATCAGGATATCACCAGTTGAAGATCCGATCAGAAGATATCCCGAAAACCGCATTCTCGTCAAGATACGAACATTACGAGTTTACAGTTATGTCCTTTGGTCTAACGAATGCGCCAGCTTATTTCATGAACATGATGAATAAGGTTTTCATGGAGTATTTGGACAAGTTCGTTGTTGTGTTCATAGATGATATCCTAGTCTATTCCAAGACAAAGGATGAACATGCAGAGCATCTGAGGCTAGTTTTGGAGAATCTGAGAGAACAGCAACTCTTCGCCAAGTTCAGCAAGTGCGACTTTTGGAAGGACAAGGTGGAGTTTCTCGGACATGTAATGACCGCAGAAGGAGTCGCCGTTAATCCGAGCAAGGTAGAAGCTGTGTTACATTGGGAGTAGCCGAAGACCATGACCCAGATCTGTGGTTTCCTTGGTATGGCAGGTTACTACCGCCGTTTCATTGAAGGTTTTTCAACGATTGCGAGACCCCTTACGCAATTGTTGAAAAAGGAGAAGAAGTTCAACTGGACGCCGGAGTGCGAGAAAGGTTTTCAAGAGCTGAAGAAGCGATTGACATCAGCACTGGTGCTAGTTCTACTGGACGTCAATCAAAGCTTTGATATTTATTGTGATGCATCGCGCCAAGGACTTCGGTGTGTGCTGATGCAGAACAGGAAGGTCGTCGCATATGCATCAAGGCAGTTGAGGCCGCATGAGGAGAATTATCCGACGCATGACCTAGAGTTAGCTGCCGTAGTGCATGCTTTGAAGCTGTGGCGTCATTATTTGATCGGGAACAAATGTGAAGTATACACAGATCATAAGAGTCTTAAGTACATCTTCACCCAATCAGACTTGAACATGAGGCAGAGGAGATGGTTATAGTTGATCAAGGATTACAATGTCGGAATCCATTACCATCCCGGAAAGGCCAAGTGGTGGCCGATGCTCTGAGTCGGAAAAGCCATACCGTGAACATGTTGATAGCCACGAGTCAGGACGAACTATGCAAGGATTTTCAGAGAATGCAGATTGAAGTGGTACCAGAAGGATTATTGGCAGCACTGGAGATAAAGCCTACCCTAGAAGACCAGATCCGAGAAGGACAGAAGGACGATGAAAAGGTCCAGCGAATCAAGTCCAAGATGGAGGAAGGCAAGGCAAAAGACTTCAAGCTGGATGAGCAAGGCACGTTGTGGATGGAGGATCGCATCTGTGTGCCAAACAAGAGGGAGCTGAAGCAGCTGATTCTGGAAGAAGCCCATGACTCCAAGTATTCAATTCATCCAGGGAGTGCCAAGATGTATCAAGACTTGAAGGAAAGATTCTGGTGGCCAAGCATGAAGCGTGAAGTTGCCGAACATCTTGCATTGTGCGACATATGTCAAAGAGTCAAGGCAATGCATCAGAGGCCAGCGGGACTGCTGCAGCCGCTAAAAATACCTGAGTGGAAGTGGGAAGAAATCGGAATGGACTTCATCACCGGTTTGCCTAAAACTCAAGGAGGATATGATTCCATATGGGTTATTGTGGATCGCCTGACTAAAGTCGCCCATTTTATCCCTGTAAAGACCACTTACTCGGGAGGTAAACTAGCAGAGCTGTATATGACCAGGATCGTCTGTTTGCACGGAGTGCCAAAGAAGATTGTATCGGACAGATGTACCCAGTTTACCTCAAGATTCTGGAATAAGCTGCATGAAGCCATGGGGACTCGCTTGAATTTCAGTACAGCTTATCACCCTCAGACGGATGGGCAAACCGAAAGAGTTAATCAGATTCTGGAGGATATGTTAAGAGCGTGTGCATTGGCTTATGCTACCTCCTGGGATAAGAGTCTACCGTATGCCGAGTTCAGCTATAATAACAATTATCAAGCAAGTTTATAGATGTCACCTTTTGAGGCACTATAGGGTCGACCCTGTCGAACACCGTTGAACTGGAATGAGACAGGTGAACGTCGTGTGTTTGGGCCGGACATTCTTCAAGAAGCAGAAGAGCAAATTGCCATGATCCGGGAAAGACTGAAGATATCTCAGTCGAGACAGAAGAGTTACGCGGATAACCGTCGTCAAGACTTGAGCTTTAAACCAGAAGATTTCGTATACCTTAGGGTTACACCTCTCAAGGGAATTAAGAGATTCCATGCCAAAGGGAAGCTCGCACCGCGATATGTCGGAGACCTTTCAAGGTTTTGAGCTGCAGAGGCGAAGTTGCATATCAGTTAGAATTGCCACAGTCGTTGGCAGGGGTACATGATGTGTTCCACGTGTCCCAGCGGAAGAAGTGTCTCCGAGTGCCAGACGAGCAAACACCCTTGGAATCGATCGAGCTACAGGAAGATCTGACCTACAAGGAGCACCCATCAAGATTTTGGACACAATGGATCGAGAGACGAGAAACAAGTCGACCCGCTTCTGTAGAGTTCAATGGAGCAACCATGCAGAGAGTGAAGCAACTTGGGAGTGCGAGGAGGATTTGAAGAAAGAGTTTCCAAACCTATTCTTTAGTAAGCCGTGAATCTCGGGGACGAGATTCTTTTAAGGGGGGAGGTTTGTAACACCCCAATTTTAGCTTTTCATGAATTTTAATGTTATTTTGCACTTTTGTGAATTTTTAGAAATTTTCTGGAAATTATTTGGATTTATTTGGAATTTATCCCCTTTTGAAATAATTAAAGAATTAAAAGTTTTAAATAAATTTTTTTGGTAATATTTTATTTGAGTACCAAATGCCCTATAATATTTTCTAGAATTTTTCTGGGATTTTTCTGAGTATTTTGCTATTTTTCATGAATTAAATGGATTTCTAGAAATTAATCGGAATATTTAATCGCTGGAAAATTGAATTGGTTTTACTGTTCCTCCGACCGAGTCCGAGTCAGACTCGAGCCCGACCCGAACCACGATCGAACCGGACCCGAGTCCAACCTAACCCTAACCGCGTGACCGTTGGATCGAGATCCAACGGCCACGATTTCGCCACTTCACCCGAAACCGAGTCCGACCGAGCCAGCCAAGTCACCCGAGCCCAAACCCCTGCGACCGTTGGATCTTGATCCAATGGTCCACGTTGAGCCACGTCACCCAATCCGAATTGGATTCGGATTCCGCCGCCGCAGCCGGGTGGACCTCGGTCTCCGCGAGATTCACGGAAACCGAGGCCCCTATTTATTGCGCCGCCGCCGCCATCGGGTTACCCGTTTTCGTGCGCACTCGTAACCCTAGACCATCACGCCTGAGCCACCGTCGTTCGCCCACTAGAGCTCGTCGTAGTTGGTTGTGCGTTCCGCCACGGTTTCTTGCAATTTCCACCGCCATCCGCCGTCCTCCACCGTCACCGAGCCCAGATCCGGAGTCCCCGCGTCGAGGCGCACTTGGAGGTACCACTCACCAAGCTAGAGCGCGCCCCAAACGCCGCTCCCTGCATCGTCTTCCTCGGCGCCGGCAACCTCCGCTCTACGCGCCATCGCCGGAACCCTGAGCTCCCTCAGCCGTCGGATCCTCATCGTGCGGTCCAGATTCGGCCACGTCGCCCGAAGGTAATCCCCGTTGCGATTTTTAGATCTAATTCCAACCGTTGGATCTAGCTCCAACGGCTTAGCTTGAGCCGCGTAGCACCGTGTTGCACCGTGCTAGATCCAATCTGGACCGTCCGATTCGAATCGTACGGCCCAGATCCACCGCGTTATTCCAACACGTGGAACCCAGATCCAATCTGGATCGTTGATTTTCAAATCAACGGCCCAGATAGTGCCCCGTACACGGGAGCCGAACCGACGCGTCCGTGCGGGCGTGGGCACGGGTCGCTGACAAGCCAGGCCCGCGTGTCAGCGGCTCAACCGAACCGCACCATGACGTCACGGTGGGGCCCAGCTGTCAGCCGTCCTCAGCCGAGCGCGATGACATCAGCGCTGACGTCATCCGAGGGGTCCCATGCGTCAGCGACGCATGCGCCCGTGAGCCGGGTCCACGGTGGACCCGAGCAGAACCGTGGATCGAGTCCATGAGCCGGTTGACGTCATGCTGGCGCAATAATTCAATTTTTCAATACAAAAATAATTCGGTGGAAAATCAAATCCCGTGCTGACGTCATGCTGACGTCATTAATCGGGTTTTTCAATATAAAAATAAATGGGATAATTCGGTTTAATGTTTATTTGAATTTTTGAAACTTCAAACGCTTATAGCGGGATCGATGCTCTCGTAGTGCCCAGCGCGCTGGCGGATGCCTGCGAGAGTTGGGGCTCGCTTGTTGAGGAGACAACAGTCATCCTGTCAATGGCGGCCCACGTCAACCGGCTGCGAGACGCCAGCCTGATCGGGGCGCTGGTAGTCTGGGAGTTCGTTGGCCGGAGGATCAGCCCCCTTCGTCGACATGCCCGCCAAGCATGGTAGTACTCCGGTGACAACGACTTGACCCGCACGCACCCGGGCCGTGAGTTTCCCAGTCTCCTTATGAGTGCGTATCTTTTTTTGTGGTCGCCATCAATCAACAACCTTGTCTTCCTTTTTTCGGCAGGTGAAGGGAACTTGGACGGTCCCGCAATCTCTAAATGGCTGACCGGACTGCTCCCGCCAATACTGGGTGGTCTGGATTTCCCCACCGGGGTCCAGCCTCTATGCCATCTAGGTTCGCAGAGCGCCTCCGGATCATCAAGATGTTTCCTGCGATGGACTCCACCGGCTCGGCGGCGCTGCTGGCCCGCGGTCCCTTCATAATCATGGACTCGGGCTCTGCTGACGATCGGAGCGGAGGTAAGCACCCGGTCCATCCAGACGCCTCAGGTGCTATCCCGAAAAGGCCTTGCACCGAGGACCGAACTTCAACCGCCGCGGCTCGAAGCGCGTCATTAGCGGCGACGTCTTCATCTACGGTGATGATGTCCGCTGCCCGGGATTTGGCTCCGGCTCCACCGACGACAACTCCTTCGGTGTCGTCCCCGTCGGTGCCAACTCCATCGAAATCCGCTCTGCCCACGCCAACTTCGGTGGTGCCGACCACATCGGCACCAAGGCTCACTGGCACTGCCCGCCAGGGCATGCTCGCGCTGCCAATGGCTACATTCAGCTTTCGGTTGCCTCCGAGGGCGGCCGCCAAAGGTGCTCCACCCGGCGCCTCCGAAACCGGCCAAATGGACGTCATCGGCGCCAGCACTTCTGCCCAGCCCGATTCGATTATCCCCAACGCTTCAACCTCCCGCCTGGCCACGCTGCTTGATGAACTTGGCGAGGCGCACGCAGCCTCGTCAGCCCTCCTCACGGCGGCCATCCAGCACAAAGCGCAACTGGCCGAACAGATCGTGGCGCTGCGCGAGGAGAAGGACAAAGCGGAGGCACTGCTAGCCCAGGAGAGGGTGACTACGGCGGCCCTGGTCACGCAAGCACAGGAGGCCAAGGCGGCGCAGGAGGAGGCGGTGGGGGAGCTGCGTCACACGCTGCACAACCTCACCGTCATGCTCGAACCAGCTTACCAGCGCATGGCGACATGCCTACGGTCGCTTGGGGTTGCCCTTCGCGAGCCGATCGAGCCATTAGCCCTGCAGTACGCCCATAGCATTACTCGGGTCGCCGAGGCACTCAACGGCTTGCCAGCCACCTTGGCCACTCGCTCCACATGAGAAGGGCAGGAAGTCACAGTTACCACTGCAACATTCGTGCTGGCCTACTGTGCTAGCCGCGATGCCTCATTCGATCCGATGGTTGTTGCCGCTGGTATTGAGGGAGACGAGGCCCAGGTACACGCGCGTGTGCGCGAGGCGGCGGCGCACGTGGCTAGGCTGATGGAGGTTAAAGACCCGGACATCATCGCCACAACGCCGGAGGATGAGGCCGAGGACACCGCAGGCCAGATCCAAATCATCGACGATGAGTGACTGCCGGGGCCACCACCTTTATTTTTGTTCACTTCTTCTTTGGCTTGTTTTTCTGTACTCAAAAGACTACATCAGTAGTCTCAGTGAAATTAGCACTTAGTCCATCCGTTGACCATGAGTTTTCTCAGCCCCTTTAGTTGCATTGTGAAGAAGCTCAATAAAGTACTCAGCTTTAACTCCACCCTAGTAATATGACAGCTCGCGCTATGGGTAGGCGTGTCATAAACGAAAGCATCCATCCATTAAAATGAGATAAAATAGACCACGCAAACTGAACCATTCCATTGCATGACATAGAAAAAGATGTAAACATGCATGACGCGTACATCACGGACTAGTGCACAATTGCAGAAAAAACTAACACAAGGATAACTACATACATCATCTTTTCTAACCACTTTATGTGATCTAAAATGCGCTCCACCTTAAACGTTAGCATGTTAAGTTTTTGCTCGACGTCCATCCTCTGCTCTACCCCAGCCAGGGTCCTCTCTGGTACTATCGTAGTAGGATGCTCCCTCGGTGTATTCAAGTTGTCTGCCCACTGAAAATATTGGTAGCCTGTAGACTACATGACGGTGCGAACATTGTTATATTATTACCAACTCGCGCAGGAGAGTAATCATCGAAAAATCTGAAGAAATCGAAATATATTTTGACTTACAGAGAAATTAGGGCACTTATAAAACACCCGACCGTTATTTATCGGAGTGGTAGAGTAGAACACATTAGCTTCTACGTGGTAATTAGGGCAATTGACCCGTCTTGCGTTGGCAAGCGCAAGGGCCCTTCGATTCACTGAGCTTGAGGTCTGAGACATGGCCTTAACAGAAGAGACGGAGTGGGATGACGAAGAAGAAGTTTTGAGCAAGAGGAAGAAGAGGATATGAAAATGCTTAGTGTGGAATGTATGTGTTGGGTGCCTCCGTATTTATAGCAACCAACATGTTGTGTAAGTGGTCTATAAAAGCTGCTGCTAGTGTGTTCAATTAGAGCTGATAAATTAGTATCCAACGTGTTGTCATTTCACTTTGACAAAGCTGGGCGTGCGTGTTGCCATCTTTTCTAGCTTTTTGTCAAATCAGTTTTCCAAATGTGTTGTCATGTCAACTATTTCATCTTTTGTCATATCAGCTTTTGCAACCTTATGTCGTATCACATTTTCCAGCTTTTGTCATCCGCAAAACTGTAGAAAGCATTCTAGCTGACCTTGTCGCTTTGCTCCGAGATTGCTAGTGCTTTTTTGCTTGGTGGTGTGCAGAGTGTTGTCTAATTAGTCGCTTTTACTTTCTCAAATGATGTGAGAATACAACACATCTGCGTCTGCTTTTCTAACTTACTGTATGCACGACACAGCATTGGCGTGTCATAAATGAAAACATCCAACACCTTTGGCGAAGCGTGACAGCTCATGCAGCTTTTCCTAAGCGTGACAGCTCGTGCAGCTTTCACAAAGCGTGACAGTCATTGCAGCTTTCATACAGTCATTGCAGCTTTCATCATGGGTGACAGCCATGCTCCAGTTATGTGGAAAAGCCCCTCACCAGCACTGCAATGCAAAAACCAGCTGAGGGAGTGATAGACATCCACTACCACCATACCAGCAATAAACTTTAGCCAACTCTCTCATATGGTTAGTGGCTGGCTATTTAACCCCAGTGCTTGCCTCCGAATAATCACACGAAGCAAGCAATCCAAACCACGAAGCACAAGTTCACCGCCCAATCAACCGGTGCCAATGGAGTTCCCTTCGCCCCCAAGGCATAGTGTTGTCGAATCCATCCCCGAAGGCACGGAGGTCCTCATGTGCCTATACGGGGATCCTTGCTGCTTTCGACAGTCTGTAGACAACTCATACACATACGGTATGAGGTACTGGAGCTGCCGCAACCACGACTCTAAGCCAATGCTAGGGATGCGGATGCGGCGGAGAAGCCTGGTATGTTCTGTAACACCCCAAAATTTTGCTTTTCTTAAATTCATGTGTGATTTGGCACTTTGGTGAATTTTTGGAATTTTCTGGAATTTATTTGGATTTATTTGGAATTTATTTGAATTTATTCCATTTTGAAATAATTAAAGAATTTAATTTTGCAAATAAAATTTTGCTGGAAATATTTTATTTGAGTCCAAAATGATCTAAAATATTTTCCGAATTTTTCTCGAATTTTTCTCGAGTCTTTTGCTATTTTTAATGAATTAAATGAATTATCGAATTATTTTAATTATTAAATCGCTGGAAAATCCAACTCGGGTCAAGTATCGTTTCATCCGACCGAAGTCGGACTCGAGTCCGACCTGAGCCGCTTGACTCGACCAACCAACTTGAAAACCTAATTGATCCCAACCGCTGATCAAGATCCAACGGCCGAGATCCGCCTGCACGGCTCGAGCCGCGCCCGACTCCGACCCGATCGCGCCGCGCGATCGTGGCCGCTGATCGTGACGCTGCGGACGGCTGGGATTGCGCCGTCTTCCTGCGTGATCGAAGCCGACTCGCCGCCGCATAGCCGCTGCGTGACCGATTAGGTTTCCGCTTTGTGCACGCCGCCGAGGCCATTTAAGGCGTGGGTTATCGCCCGAGGATCGCTGCTCGTAGCGCGCCTATTGCCCTAAGTTCCAACGCCCAAGCCGCCGCTGTCGCCTCGCGATTTTCGCCGGAGTTTGGGGAGTGCCGCGTGGTTTTTCTTCGCTTCCGGCCAGTCGTCATCCTCCGCCGCCTTCAAGCTCGGATCGAGAACCTTGCGCCGAGGCGCACTCTACCGGGTGCACTCACTTGGCCGGAGACGCCCAAGCGCCGTTAGGGTGGTCGCCGCCTCGGCCGGGCAGCCGCAACGCCGCCGCGAGCCATCGCCGCCCGCGAAGCTCGGCACCGTTGGATCGAGATCCAACGCACGAGGCGCAGGCCACGCCGCCGCTATCGCTCGCCTCGATTAGGTTTCAACCGTTAGATTTAGATCGCATGCGGTCGTGGGTTAGTTGTGTTGTAGCTTTAGGGTTAGATCTGGACCGTCCGATCTAGATCGAACGGCCCGGATCAACCGTAGTTTTGAACGAGAGGTCTAGATCCAATCCGACCGTTGATTTTCAAATCAACGGCCGAGATTGTGCCACGTGTGCTCACCGCGCCACGCCGCTGGGGAGCGTGTCTCGACACGCGGGACCCGCGAGTCGAGGGGCCCACGTGTCGCCTGGCTACCACGCTGCGTCGTGAAACCCAAATACCGGCGGTGGGGCCCACATGTCGCTGAGACGAGTCGTGGATCGAGTCCACCGTGGACCCGAGCCAAGCGTGGGACCGAGTCCATGGATCGTACCGACGTCCACCAACCAATCGAGGTCGACACGTGTCCATGCCGACGCAATAATTAATTTCCGAAAAAAAGAAAATGATTTATTAATTCGAATAATGATTTCAAATTTAGATTCAAACTTCAAACGCTTATAACTTTTTGCGTTTCAACTCCGATTTGAGTGATTCAAATTTCTAAATTTGTATAAAATTGAGATCTACCTAAATATGAATTTTATTTAATTTTTAGACTAAAGTTTTTCTCTGTAATATTATTTAATTGATTATTTAAACTTTAATAAATCATAACTTTTATGCGTTTTAACTCCAAATTTGACGATTCCAGCTTTCTAAAAATCCTTAAAATTACGTTCTCTCTGTTTATGGATTTTATCTGGAGTTTTGGGATGTTTTTGCCTATTGTTTATTGGGTATTTGCTATTTGCACGCTTTACGAGTAGACGTTGAAGTGCCGGAAGGATTCGAGGGAGAAGTGTTGACTCAGGATCCAACTCAAGACCAAGAGCAAGTACTTTTTGAAGGCAAGTTGTGCTTTGACCATGTTGATCCTATTTCGAAATCTATTTTGATTTAAACTATTGCATGCTAGTTTAATTAGAAAGATACTTTGTTTAAACATGGGGGTTAGATAAATACCAATTTGCTTTATGACACCTTGATTACTTAAGTATGTGCCATGACCTTTTGTCACCCTAGTTGTGGTTTACTAGTTGGACATTATTAAATTGCCAACATGGGTTTAGACCGTAGTAGTATGCTGCTTAGACCTGCTACGTGCTCATGACATGATTTTGGACAATCAAATGATAATATGGACTTAATGATATATTGAACCTGTTTTGGAAAGTATCATGTGATGTTGACGGCACGTGGTGCATGGTAATCAACTGGGGTTTGATAAACGCTGATTTCGGCCAGGGCATGTGGCAAGAGTAATCAGGTGGGCCAGTTGTGGCATTGGGAATGTTGATTTGGTTCTTCGGGTAGTCTTGCCCTGGTCACTCTAAGGACTTAACCTTGCAAGCCTTTGAACTGGGTCATACTTGCAACCACATGGCTGGAATGGGACGGCCCTAGTTGACTAAGTCGCTAAGGACTCACTTGTGGAGCCTCAGGGTGTCGATTACACCGTTTGTGTGATTGTATGCGGGGAGGCGTATCGTGGCTGTGGCCGATACCCATCTAATCGGTGTGTTGGTCCCATACTTCGCCTTGGCTAAGGGAAGGGATGGTGTAGAGCACGAACCGGAGAGGACCACCGGGGTGGTGTGCGGCTTCCGAAAGGCTTTGTGATGATCGCTCATTCGCATACTTTTGTCTGGCGATTCACTACCGACGTGGTGAGTGGATTGTATCTTGTGGGTAAAGTGCATAACCTCTGCAGAGTGTAGAATCTATTTGAATAGCCGAGTCCACTGCATCGACAATGCTCGGAATTACAGTCAAGGGGTAGACTTTACGAAAATAACTTGGATTTGAAAAGTTGGGTTGGTTTAATAATGAAGATGATGGAAATGTGGTTTAGGATGGGGCAAATGTTTATCAAATTTCCTGAAAAGTTATTTATGCTTTACTTATTTCTACCGCTTTCGAATCTACTTTTATTACTTGTCAAAAGTCAAGCATCGCAAATATACCCTGAGCTATTCCTTTGTACCAAGCCATGCATATAGTATATTAGCTTGCATTCAGGCATGACTTGTCGAGTACCAAGTACTCACCCTTGCCTCAACACAATACCAGTTGAAGAGGAGACTACGCCGGTTCGGAAGAGGAGTTCCAAGAGGACCCGTCTACTTAGGGATGCGAGCCGGTCGGTTGCCTGTGGTATCTTTGGATGGCGCCACGAAGTTTATTTGATTTTCCGCTGCTGTTATTTCTCTTTCAATAAGTTTTGCCTTGCAAGGCATATATTTGTAACTTGGCCATAAGGTCGAGTAACCCTTTGATTATTTAAATAAAAGTACTTTGATAGTATCGTTTGGTATGATTGTGATATATACCGATGTTAAGACTGTGTGCACTAGCGCGTTCCTGGACTAGTGCTGAATACACAGAGGGTCCGGATTTGCAAATTCGGGGTCCCGACATGTTCGTACTCGCATTTGGTGTTGCATCAGACCGTCCAAACCTTAACACTGTTATACCATCTGTTGCCACCAATTGTAGTCTCCATTATGCGAGTTCATCAGATTCTACGATGCGGAGCAGACTCCTGAGATGGAGAGGATGCGGAATTGGGAGTACTCGCATCGCAGAGCTATGGTAGAGCTGCAGTGCCATGAGCAGTAGGAGGAGGAGAAGCGCATGAAGGTTGCCGAAGAAATGCGTGCAGAGAGAGAGGCCGAACGGCAGCGCCTGGCGGCCGAGCGGGAGGCCGAGCGTGAGAGGAAACACGAGAGGGCGGCTAGGACCAGGGCGGCAGGCACCGATGGGTTGCGCAAGGGGAAATATCCCCGGCGCACTCAGTAGTGTAGCAGAAGGCCCCTTGTTGTTTCGTTCACCTAAGGCATGTTAACTTCAAGCCATTATTTCAGCATTTCCTATGCTGTAATGTTATGTTGTTGCCGTTATTTCGTTCACTAGAAGGGCTCTCCGTTGCAATGTCGTTATTTCTGTCTCAATAAGCTGAACTATTCATAACATGAGTTGTTGTCGACTATACTTAGGGTTATTGCACTAGACTTACCGAAATTTGATTTTTCAAATACATGTTAGACAGTGTTTCATGTTTCGGGGAAGAATAAACGAATTTGCAAATTTCGGATATGACTACGATTTCTGTAAATAAACGATTATGTTTTCAGATTTGTATATGCGATGGACAATTTGTATAGTATTCCAGACTATTTCATTTTGCGATCAAAAAATACAGTGTATTCGGCTCCGATAAAAAAAACACACAAAAAAAGGAAGCCAGCCTGTATTCGCTACCTCATGCTGCAAATACTTGTAATCGCTATATATATACACACTTGATTATGATCTTGCTCTTGGGAGACATGGCTGCAGTGAGTTTGCATATGCCTCGTATGAAAGCATCAAGCGCCAAATCATCCATCAAAGTGACGTTGTAGTGAGTGTGCACTTCCGTGTATAGCTGCAGTTCAATGGTTAGGCCCCCTGTATTCGCTACACCACAAAGCGAATACAGGTATTCGCTGCACCGTTTTGATTATTCAGTGTACTCACTAGTTGGTCTTGGTTATACACTATATTCGCTATTTCGTGTTGATTATACATGTTTTCGCGAAATAGTATAGCGAATACAGTTGGATTTTTGGCAAATACGTTCAATTGTTGCATAGAATTGAAAATACGGCCGCTGTTTTGTATAGATTTCAAAATTTGCCAAAAATCAGAGAAAAATCAGAGTGAAAGCCATTGCCGAAATCTGGATTTTAGGGTATGAGGTGGCACCTCATACCCGAAATTTGAGGATTAGGGTATGAGGTACCACCTCATACCCGAAATTTGAGGTTTCAATTACAGCCTATGCCGAAATTTGAAGTTTCAAATACAGTATAAATGAAATTTGAGGTTTCGGTAAAGCATAAATGAATTTTGAGGTTTCGGGAATAGTAGAGATTTTCGTAAATATGCAAACATGTTGTGTACATCTGTAAATACGTGTCATATGTTGTATAGGATTCCGATTTTTCCAAAAATCAGAGAAAAACTAAAAAAAACAGAAGAAGGGGTCACGTGGCAGTGCGGCGAGGCGCCACCTGGCTGCCGCCATGTGGCGTGGCGGCAAACAGGCTGCCACCATGGGGGGTGGCGGCCACTGTGTGGCGTGGCGGCCGCCACGTGGCGCGGCGTCGTCCAGTGGTATTTTTGCAAAAAAAAAAATTTGATGTATATTTTTGATATTTACAGTTTATCAGTTGTATATTCAAGCATTTTCAAGACTTTACTCAGATACCTCCAAGGTTCTCAAGATCTTGGTTTATTTTACCGGAAGAACCAAGACTTAACTATGGTGGGATATACGGATGCTGGCTATCTGTCTGATCCTCACGGTGCCAAATCTCATACTGGTTTTGTATTTCTCTGCGGTGGTACAGCTATTTCTTAGCGGTCTTTCAAACAGACTTTGGTAGCCACTTCTACCAACCACTCAAAGATTATATCCTTGTATGAAGCCTCACGAGAATGTGTTTGGCTAAGACGTGTATTTAACCATATCCAGAAGTCATGTGGTATGAATACTGTCGATACCTCTACTATTATCTATGAAGATAATGCTGCTCGTGTTGCACAAATGCAAATGGGTTATGTAAAGAGCAATATCATGAAGCATATTGCCCCTAAATTCTTCTATCCTCACAAACTCCAGAAGAATTGTGAGATAGAAATAATGCAAATTAAGTTATGTGAAAATCTAGTAGATTTATTCACAAAATCTTTGTGAAAGTCCACCTTCCAAAGGTACGTTAACGGCATTGGAATGAGGCGACTTAGAGATTTGCATAGTTCAGGGGTTGTAAATCCATGAACCATAATCCCTTTGCATAATCCTGAAGATCATAAGTTATACTCCTTTCGCCTTAGTGAGTTTTCCTAATATTTCTCACATAAAGGTTTTTAATGAGGCAAGAAGCGCAACACCAAGTTCGAGTGCTATATACTCTTTTTTCCATCCTTTTTTCCCACTGGGTTTTTTGAAGGAGTTTTTAATGAGACATGTGCATTTACGCGGTATTCGCCCAAAGGGGAGTGTTATGATATGGATAAAATACATATCCCTGTAGAGAATGACTCTATCTATGATAGGTGAATCCGAATTAACCCTCAGGGCCTCCACTATATATAGGACATCACATTGTACAAAGAAGGATGATTAATAAAGCAAGAGAGTTTTTCCACTTATATCACGTGTCTCCTCTACTCTTGATTTGCGTGTTCTTGTTTGCTTGTCGGTGATTCGATCGGGTGGACGACGTTATTTTATAACACAAATAAAATAAAATGTAAAGCTTCGAGCTTAGCTTCTGTGTGTCAGTGCAGGTAGATTCTCTTGTGACCCGTGATCTTGTATGCGTGTACAGTTTCCTGTCCACGTATGCACCATTCCCACCACTTGTAGTGTCCTTCAATTTTTCCCTCTTTTCTAGACCAAAATTAACTCCAAAAGAAAAGGACTATATAACAAGGGAAAGAAGATGACTCGTTTGAGGTTGAAGGATTTGACGTGCTTTTCAAGTTAAAAACATGGTGCTCTTTTAGGTTCTCTCTTTGTTTGTCGTAAAACAGGGGAGTTTCTTGTAGCATATGACAATGGGATTTGCTCGCGAAAAAAATATGCTATGAAATTTGAAGCCTAGTGTGCCCCTGCTTGAAATACGATTTTCTATCGAACGAAATTTTTACACAATTATTGCATTTTCCTTCATGGCCTAAAATGGGATATTTGGATGCCTAGCTTATCAGTTAGGCAGTTACTCATCCCGTCCCGTAATATAATTCTAAGTTTATCATACGTGTATACAAAAAAAAAAGCACTAAATCTAAGGAAAAATTGATATTATTGAACCATACATAGCTGTATTAAATGTGATAATACAACTACTCATCTATTTTTTCTGCGTTAAAGCATAGGTATTGGGTGAAAATATTATAACGACTATACTTTGATTCCCTCGATAGACTTATTGTGTGTTTGGTTAGTGGGATGGAGTGGAATGGAACCATCCCATCCCACCAAGTTTCAGGTTTGCCAGAGAAATGGGATGACTTTGCTAAAAGAGAATATTCTCTAGATTCGGGACGGCCAGTTCACAAATTTTCCTAATGCAGCCATCCCACTTGGAATATGAGAGTGACAGGGCCCTGCCTCGAGAATCCTGGATGGAACCATTCCATCTCTGAAATCTGGGATGGAGCCATTCCATTCTGAAATCTGGGATGGAACCATTCCATTCCACCTCACTCTCCAACCAAACACACAAGGGACGACACTTTTGCAATAATAAAGACTGCAGAACGGGAGAAGTTCATATAAAGGTCCTAAGACAAGGTACGCCATATCTTTGAGATAATCCGTCCCGAAACATTTGAGCGGTTGTAGCATGCTCAAGGATGCTAGTCGGACGAACTTCCAGCGAGGGCAAATGGCCCAGGTTTTATAATTTTTTGACACACAAAGAAGAGGACGAGAAAAAACAAGATGGTATATTCGCAACGCACTGCCTCTGTCTACGAAAAGGCAGCGAAAAGCACGTCCAACCAATCCAAAAATCGACAAGTTGGCACAGGCTAAAAACAGCGACAGCGAGTGCAAGGTTCCTATCATGCATGTTCCGTTTATTTATCGCCAAAAAAACAAAGTCGAAAGAACATTAAAATAGCGGCCGCGGCCAAACTGGTGGTTTTTTTAATTCGTTGGGTGCTGTCATGTCCATCGCTACGCGAGCGCTTGCGTGAGGATGGGTGAAATGGTGAATCGAACCACTGGGATAGTGGGATGACGGGAATTGGGAGATGGGACGGATGGATTCGTTCCTTGCTACCTTTTCCCAGCTTGGCTCTAGGTTTTACTTTTCGTTTCGAATTTAAATTTCAACTTTCCAGCGGTATTAAAATTTACAAAATTTCATTCGATATTCGCTTACAACCGCTCGATTTGAAAGTTAAATAAATTTTAGAATCTAGTCAAAAAGTTTCGAAACCTCCGAACGAAATTCGCTCGAAAAGGCTCGAAATTCGCTCGAAAAAGTCGAAAAACCGCTGGGTTCGAAAAACTCGAAAAACCGAAGGTAATTAAAAAATGGGGGAAAATATAGAAAAATTAGGAAAAGTTTTAAAAAAATTGTTATAAAATATAGAAAAAGCCATTAAAGATCAAAAAATAATGTTTAAAGAATTACTTCAACAAATATTGCTATTAAATATAATTGAATAAATATTGAAACATGTAGTGTGTTGTGGAGGTGTAGTCTAAAATTTTGATTCAAATATTGCACTTATTTGATCAACTATGATTTTTGTAGGCTGTAGCAGATCCTGTAACAATGTATTTCTATTTATTTTTATGCACTACAGTTGATTGTTTAATACTTGCATTCGTGTTGAATATTTAATTATAATATGGCTCTCTCTCAAAATAATAGAAAAAAATGATAGACGGTTTATCACTAGAGGTCTTATATAATTCTATATTGATTATTGACAAGTTAAACCGGGGTTTTTGATTTAATCTAATGATCTCTTAGCAGTTTACATGTGATTTTAAGAAAAACTCAGATGTACTTTCTGAATACAGGTTATGATTTTATGGATAGTGTCCTTCTTGCCTCATGCTGCTGGTTTTTACAAGGAAATATTGGTACAAAATATACTTCAACAAATATTTATACTAAAAACACTTCAACAAATATTGCTACTAAATAAATTGAATGGCTCAAAAACGTCTTCAAACTTTATTTTTTAAATAATATTCACATCAGAGGTCATAAGGCTATTAATACTAATTATGGATAAATTTTTTCATAAATTTTAAATTTTTTGAATTTGAGCAAAATTCGAAACGGTTTTCTTTTTCGCATGCGAGTGGTACGAACAAAATTCGCGAAATTTCGTTAGAAAAGTCGAACCTGCTTGGCCCTGCTTCACGAGTTTTTGCCTTTTTTTCAAATTTAACTCCATTCCAATGAAATTATAAAACAAAAATTACAACAGAATTAGACCAAGAGAGAGAGAAAAAACAAAGCTTACTGCTTTCTCCCCACGTGACGCTTTCCACCTCCTTCCCTGATAGATGAACAATATTCACAACGTATTGCAATGAGGCACAAGATGCAAAACATAAAGGCTGAGGTCTAGGGATCTTCCATTTCTCAGCTATCCATTTATAGAATATATGGAGGAGATTTATAGGAAGGGCACTAGGGACATTAACATGTGTGATCATAGGAGATCACGCGTGCGGTGATACCGCGCGTGCATGGCACGTCAATAGTCTAACAATCCCTCGTAGCTAGAATGGTGGAGATTCGAACGTTCTGGCTGGACCAAGAAGCTAACACTTCTCCACGGTCGGAATGTTAGAGGCTTGAACGTTCAGGCTGGAGCAAAACTCATTGAAGACCGAGGAAGGCAAACCCTTGGTGAAGATATCAGCATACTGCGACAAGGTCAGAATATGGAGAACACAAACTTGCCTGAGAGCGACACGCTCACGAACAAAGTGCAAGTCGATCTCAACATGTTTAGTATGCTAATGTTGCACCGGGTTGGTGGAGAGGTAGATGGTGCTAATGTTGTCGTAGTAGACAATGGTGGCTTGACAGAGGGAATTGTGAAGCTCCTGAAGGAGTTGGTGAAGCCAGCAGGACTCAGCGACTCCATTGGCGACGGCGCGATACTCAGCTTCAGCACTGGACCAAGGCACGGTGTGCTGGCGCTTGGAGGACCAAGAGACCAGGTTGTCATCGAGGAACACACCATAACCAGAGGTGGACTTGCGTGTGTTGGGACAGCCAGTCCAATCAGCTTCTGAATACACAGTCAGGTCGACAGACTTGGTGAGATGCAGAAACAAACCAAGCTCAAGGGTGCCGTGAAGATACCGAAGAATAAGCTTCAAAGCAGTGAAGTGTGGTTCCCTAGGGTCATGCATGAAGAGACAGACCTGCTGAGCAGCATAAGTAATATCTGGATGAGTGAAGGTTACGTACTGGAGAGCGCCTGCTAGACTGCGGTAGAGAGTCGCATTAGACACTGAGGCTCCAACAGCAGAGAGCTTGGACTGGGTGTCGATAGGAGTGTTGCAGGGATTGCAGTAAGACATGCCGGCACAGTCCAAGATATCCAGTATATACTGTAGCTATGAGAGAAGTATACCACCAGACTGGGACTAGAGCGAAACTCCAAGAAAGTGATGTAGAGAACCAAGATCCTTGAGACAGAACTCGTGCTTAAGAGCGGAGATGGTCCGACTCAGCAGCTTAGTGGAGGAAGCAGTCAGGACAATATCATCCACATAGAGGAGCAGGTAGATAGTGCCAGCACCATGGTGGTAGAAAAACAAAGAGGTATCTGCCTTGGCTTCAAGAAAACCGAGGGAGAGGAGGTGAGAGGCGATCTTGCTGTACCAAGCTCGAGATGCCTGCTTCAGGCCATAAAGGGACTTGTTGAGCCAACACACATGATTAGGATAAGAAGAGTCCACGAAGCCTAATGATTGGGCGCAATAGACGATCTCGGTGAGAGTGCCTTGCAGGAAAACATTGTTTACATCCAATTGACGAATAGGCCAATTCCGAGAAAGAGCTAGTGTGAGCACAGTCTGATGGTAGCAGGCTTGGCAACTGGGCTGAAAGTTTCATCAAAATTGACACCAGGCCATTGTGTGAGGCCATGAAGAACCCAACGAGCCTTGTATTTGTCAAGATAGCCATCTGCATTGAGCTTGTGCTTGAAAATCCACTTGCCAGTAACAACGTTGGTGCCATGGGGACGCGGGACAAGATCCCATGTACGGTTGGTTTGGAGAGCATCAACCTCCTTTGTCATGGCATCGCGCCAATTGGGATCTGACAGAGCGCTGCAGTATGTCTTCTGTAAAGGAGACAATACCGTTGCGTGGAGGTTGAGGTGCTCACGGGGTTGAATATGAGTACCAGCCTTTTGACGGGTGACTATGTGATGAGTATTGGTCACAATCGGTGTGGTCACACCGCTGGCAACAAACTGTAGTATAGGACCTACAGGGGCAACGTTATGAAAAGTAGGAACGGTTGGCGCAATGGTCGCTGTAGTTGCAGAATCCAGGACATGGGGTAGGACAATAGGCAAAGCGGTCGAGGCGCTCGACGACGCGATGGTCGATGTGGTCACACCGCTGGCAACACCCTCTGGTACGGGACCAATAGGGGCAGCAGTATGTGAGGTGATCACCGGCGCGGCTGGCAGTAGTGGTGGCAACGAGGCTGACAGCAACACAGATGTTGTGGTCAGGGCGACCGTCACAGCTAATGTACCTGAAACCAAAGACGGAGAATAGGATCCAATGGGCAAAGGAGAACCCGCTCGTTCTGATAAGAAATCAAGGTTAGTGGAAGAGGCGGGAGATGTGGTGGAAGTGGCAAAGGGAAAAGATGACTCATCAAAGATAACATGCCGTGAAATGATGGCGTAGTTAGATGACAATTCGAGACAGCAATAGACTTTATGATCGGAGGGGTAGCCGAGGAAAACACAAAGGGTGGAACGAGGCGCGAGTTTGTCGGCGGTGGTGCTAGAGAGGTTTAGATAGCACGCACAACCAAAACATGCGGAGATGAGAGTAGGTGGGATGAGAGCCGTGGAGGGCAAAGAAGGGAGTAGAGTGAGAGAGAGTGGTGGTGGGACGATGATTGAGGAGGTAGGTGGCAGTGTGGAGGGCTTCCACCCAGTAGGAAGGAGGCAGACTCGCTTGAAATAGAAGGGAACGCACAGCATCATTGGTAATGTGGATGGCGCGTTCTGCCTTGCCATTTTGCTGAGATGTGTTGGGACATGACAAGCGGAGTGCGATGCCATGTGCGAGAAAGAAGGACTGAGACGTGGAGTTATCGAACTCACGACCATTATCACACTGAATGTGTTTAATGTTGGTGTCAAACTGGGTGCGGACGTAAGTAAGAAAGTTAGAGATTGTGGGAAAAGTCATAAATTTTAGATGAAGCGGAAAGGTCCAAAAAAATGAGAGCAATCATCGAATCTCTAGCAACCAGATAATATTTGTAACCAGAAACACTAGCAATAGGAGATGTCCACGGATCATAATGGAGTAAATCGAATCTTTGGGGAGCTCGGTTATTGGAGGAAACAAAGGGAAGACGAATGTGATGACTAAGTTGACAGGCGTGACAGACCGATTCGAGTTTGTATTTATTGCAAGAAATAACCGACGAACTGGCTAGCCTGGAGAGAGACTCATGACTAGGATGACTGAGACGATGATGCCAAAGAGTCAAAGACAGAGTGCTGGTAACTAGGGCATGAGGAGGGTGGCGGCTAGAGTGAAGGAGTAGAGGTTTCCGGAGCTATTGCACCTGTCGATCATGCTCTTGGTACGAAGGTCCTTCACAGAGAAGCCACAGGGGTCAAACTCAATTGAACACTGGTTATCAATAGTTAATTTATGAACAGAAATGAGATTTTTGATTAAGTGGAACGAGGACATCACGAAGGGTAAGAGGCCCATTACGACTGAAAAAAGAGAGATAACCAGTGGAGGTGACCAGCAGGCGAGACCCGTAGCCAACGATGATGTTGGTTGGGCAAAAAGGAGAGGGAGGATAAGACGAAGAGAGGTTACCAGCATCCGAAGTCATGTGCGAGGTCGCACCAGAGTCCATGTACCACTCTGCATTGGTAGGAGGCGAAGTCAAGGTCATGGTGTTGAAGGCATTGGCCAGTGACTGCTGATCCCAACCTACCCCCATCATGGGAATCCATGATCCTGGAGTGGGGGGCTGCCACACAGCCCCAAGGTCCAAGCCAAGAACCCGCGCGGGTGGGGGGGTAATGGCACTAGGAGTGGTGGCTGTGGCCAGGGCTTGAGCCTGGTGAGCCCCCCCATGGGAGAGGAGTTGGTCGACCTAGGATACTCGGACCCTTGTGAGGCAAAAGCTGAACTATGCCCGTCCAAGGGTTGTAGTAGGGTGGCACAGTCTAAGGAAGAGAGGTGGGAGTAGTACCACCACCACTTGTGGAGGTGGGGTGACCGCCACCCCCACTACCACGATGGTTGCGGTTGTTATTGTTGTTGTGACCGTTGTTGTTGATGCGAGGTGCTCCTAGAGTGTTGGCAGAAGTAGAGCCACTAGAGGTGACGACAAAAGCAGTGGCAGGGGTGCCTGGCATGGAGTTTTTAGGGATTTCTTCAAGTAGCAGCTAAGATCAAACTTCCACGAAGGTTGGGAATGGCTTCTGAGTGAGAAGGATGGCCTTCACTATGTCGAACTTGGTGGAGAGACCACGAAGCACGTTGAGAACCAGCGTGCAATTATTGATCGGTTCGCTGAGATCACCAAGCGTGTCAACCTTGCTCTTTAGCTGTCAGCAGTAATCCGTGATGGAGAGATCACCCTAGACAAAAGTGCGAAATTCAGCTTCAACATAGAGGGCCTGAGTCTCCTGGTTGCCGAGGAACTTGTGCTTGAGGTTGGCCCACACGGAGCGAGCAATGGCAACAGGTGTCATGCCAACTTCCAGCAGATTAGTAGAAATGCGACCGTAGATCCATGAGAGGACAACATAATCCATACTTGCCCAATCAGGGTCAAACGGGCGCCCAGTCGGAGAGAGCACGTGATTAGAAAGCGTGAACCAACCAAGGGCAACGAGGAAGAGGCCACACCGCTTGTTGTAGTTGGAGCTGGAGAGGTTGAGGATGATCGGACGAGCGAGGCGATATGCATGTTGCCAATGTCCTACGCTTGGAGGGTGGCGATCGTTACGGGATCGTCGGGAGGGGCGAAAGAAACACCAGCGGCCGTAGTCCAGCGGAGGCCTAGGGCTGTGAGACCAATGGGACCGGGAACTTGTGCGCCAGGCGCTCCAAGAGTGGCCATTATGGCACTGGTTAGGGTGAGGCCGAGGGGCCCGCGGCCCACGAGAGGCAGATTGGCGTCGACTTGGGCGCTGTGTGCGTCGTGGGTGACTGGCACAGCCGGGTCAAAGCCTAGGGCAGCGAGGCTAGCATGGATCTGATCCAGCACAGGCGCACGGGTTGCTGTGGATGGGGAAGAGGCCGATCGGGATGGCAAAGCCGACGACGGCCAGGGCGGTGGCAGCCATCGCCTGGGCATCTGTCGGTAGGGCGACAATGGCCTGGGTAGCGTTGGCCTGGGCATCGACGGCTTGGGCAGCCTGCGTGAGCGTGGCCGCGCTGGGGACGACGGTGATAGGTGATGACGATAGTGGGACAACGACGGTGGTGGCTGTGGTGACGATGACGGGCAGGGAGGGGCCGGTCGTGGCCAAAGCATGTGCCGCGGTGGCGGGGGCTGCGGCCTCAGCACCAGAGATGTGGGGGAACCGTCCATGGGATTGGGTGAGATTTGGGTTTGTGGAGGTGTGGCACAGGAGAAACTGCGTTTGATACCATGATAGATGAACAATGTTCACAACGTATTGCAATGAGTCACAAGGTACAATACATAAAGGCTGAGGTCTATGGACCTTCCATATCTCAGCCATCCATTTATAGAATATATGGAGGAGATTTATAGGAAGGGCGCCAAGGGCATTAACACGCGTGATCATAGGGAATCATGCGTGCGGTGATACCGCGTGTTCATGGCACATCAATAGTTTAACATTCCCTCGAAAGATGCGTCAGCGATTGTCTCATTGTACCTTCCATCATTCTGGGTTACGATTATGCTACAATCATGTTCATCTAGCCCTAGATGGAGATGGTTGCTTGGCACAATTATGGATAGGGATCCCCCAATTAGCATGGGTACTACAACTTAAGCAGTTTCCATGCCTCATAGCCGTTGAATCGAGGAAGTAGATGGCTCAGATCGCTTAACAGTGTACTGCTATAGTATCCTCTACAGTACAAAAGTCAGTGCAATAATTTTGCTACATTGTTTCAAATGGCAATGACTTCCTATCACCATTTCAATTAATGACCAGAGATGTGCCCCCATCTAAATTTTCCTATCACCAAACCAATTGGTGATAAGGGCACTAATCCTTCATGTACTAGTCTCTCTCTAATCTTGTCAAATTTATAACTTTTCATCCATAAACTACAGCGAATAATATAATTGTATCAAAAGTTGAATTTTTGCAGGATGATTGATTGCATCATGACTGTTCTAACCTATTATATTTTTTCATAATTATTACGACTATTTACATAATGTTTTTGAAAAAAATTGCATGTGGATACATAAAAAGTTAGGTGCACTAGATATGCCCTATGTGCTATCGTTAGACTCAACACCTCCACTCACCTCTTGGCCACTGCTTCCTTGACCTCTCTCTCCCCACTCCTAGTATTTGTTACCCGTTAGCTCGCCGCTAACTAGACCTGACATTGCACGGCATGGCCCTGATGGACTGTGGACCAAGACCATGCCATGTCGTCCGAGAATGGTTAGCCCACCTCGCCATGTCGGCCGGCCCACCTCGCCCCTAGCGAGCTCAAGCATAACGCACAAGCACGCCATGACACTTACATGCCGTGTCGGTCCATACACAGCCCTTTCGAACTACAGTGAGGCGTGTGACAGCAGCTAGGGTTAGAGGGAGCACACGAGTAGTGGTCACTTGGACTGCATGGCTGTCATCGTTGTCCACCATCGTTGCCGCGCCTACTCATCGTCATCGCCGATTGAACATGCTGTGTTATGTCGCTCGATGAGCCGAGTCTCTGAGGCCAACACAACCCAATTGATCCTATTGTATTGCTCGGCCTAAAAAGAATACCGTTGGCACCATAAAACCTTTCCACCACAGTTGGGAACAGATAGGACGGTGCTCTAATTAAGACCCTGTTTGGCAGAGCTCTAGATCCCAACTCTACCTCAGGTCTGAAATTTGTAGGTTAATATAAAGTGAATTAAGTTTATATTTTTATTCTAAAATGTAAACATGATGACACATCTAAACACTCTTATAATGTATTTGGTTCATGGGATAAGGTTGAATGGGATGGGATGGTCATGTACCATTTGGTTCCATTATTTAGGGTGAATGAGATGGTTCAGCATCTAGAGGTAGGGGTGAAACGGATCGGATATGGATCGAAAACCACTTATATTGTATTTGATCCATATAATTTTATCGGATCGAATTCGAACACCGATAGTGTCGGATACGGATTCGGACACGGATAGTGCCGGATACGGTATGGATAAAATAAGTTTGGATAATCATCAGAACAGATATTTTTCGAACAATACGCATAAACACTAGATACAAACGGAGTGATGAGCTACAACGAATATTGTTGATAAGAAACAACATAAATTGTATAGGACATTGAGAGATCAAGATCGTTAGAACCATACAGTTTATAGTAATACACTGAGTCACATCTTAGAATTGCACTTGTACATTATCCATAGAAGTTGCACATCATTCATAGAAGTATACAAAAGTAACAAAACACATGCATGACACTAAGCATCAGTCAAGCCATTAGGGGCCATTGCCTCCATGCTCATCTTTTACACCTAGGAGATTTGAAGTGAAAGCAAAAGAAGCGATCAAACTTTCGGTGCACAAAACATGACATCCTATCTTCAGATGGAGCATCACCATATAATCACAAAATACACAGATACCTGAAATGTGAAGCATTAAAGCAACATAAAATTATTAAACTTTGTATCGGAAATAATACATAGAAAAATTAGAAATAATTAGGACGAAGAAAAAATCTTCAGCACAAACTCTTAATTGTTTAATTAGCAATATTGCATGCACTCCTTAATTGTTTAATTAGCAACATTCCATGCTAGCTAAAAACCTACAATAATGGTTTTGGGATAAATCAAATAATCCAAAAAACATATGCTTTTGGAATTCGGATATTATCCGAAAAAATGGTCGGATATTATCTGATAGATATTGTCCGAGATATCTGTATCCGTATCCGTATCCGATCCATATCCAAACAAAATATCCGGATATCCGAAAAATTATTCGAATTGCTATCCGAGACGCTTCGGTCGGTCGGTCGGTCGGAAATTACCCGTACCATTTTCACCCCTATCTAGAGGGAATATTTCTCAAATTTGTATCACTTGATCCAGGATGGGATGGTTCCATTGAAGCAACCAAAGGCATGAATGACTTTTTTCTTGAACCATCTCATACTGATGTAACATTGGTTGTCCTGATCTTTCGATGAGAATGATAACCTTCGATTTGGGTGGAGACGACTTTAACGATCCGACTACTACGTACAACGACGATGCGCCTTAGCAATCGCTAAACCAACTCCAAAGGGTTATTGACCTTGCCGTGGGCACGATCAACCTGATCACGAACATCAATTCCTGCAAGCAATCGAATAACAAGCAAGAAAAGGCAAAATCAATCTAAAATTACAAATATAGATGAAGTATAGAAAAAGATGGGGTTCCGATACAAGGAGCTTGTTAGGCGGCCATTGAGCACGTCTAAAAGACTCAAAATAGTAGCAAAAAGCTAAACTATCAAATAACCAAAACACCCAGTTATTTTAGGGGACTCCCTAGCTATATATAGGAGAAATAAGAGGTTAAAACCGTGCTAGGGGCGTCCAAACCACATCCATGGCCGAGTAGGACTGCTTTCCAAGTTTGACTCGGATTTGGAAAGATGACCGAACTTGTTTTGCAGATTCCCGTTGACTCATAAGGAATTTGGACATGAGGTTGGATCCGTCAGAAAGAGGACGACAAAACCTTTCAAACTAGTACTCATAGACCCCAAACACCCTTGTGGATTAAAAGTTATGATCGTTTTAAGTTGGTGCTATCCCGAAGGCCGAATCCAAATTGAACTTGTGCACCGGAAGAATTGGCTTCATGCTTGACTTTGGGAGTCCATCTCCTTGGTTCCTAAGGACAATAAAATCATCACAAGAATTAAATAGCATTCCATTCATTAAATTATTTGTATGCAATCCGAGGAACGCATTCACCTGGCAATTGAATTGACGTAAGCGAGCTCGAGTAATTGACCATTGTATTACATTGTTGGTTTCAATTGGGTTTGTAGGCATGACTATATCTATAGTAGTGATATCCTCAGCACATACATGTACCACTTGGTACAGACAACCAAACGAACTTAATATACTCATAGCTCCAGCTTCACAGATTTTTAGTAGCTCCACCAGATTCACGAATATAATAAAACTGGAGCTCTACCAAACACCCCTGCTGCTACGGTGTCCCATTTCTTCTCACGGGTTGCACACTGCATAGTTGTGTGGAGAAAAAGCTGAAATATACAACAGTTAAATATAAATTTCAAAACTATACATCTGTTTAAAATTTCCAAATCGGCGTGGCGGCGCCACACCGCCAGCGGCACGCCACGCCGCGTGGTCCCAGCCCTGTGCTGCCGCCACCCTACGGCGGCGGCCAGTGTACTCTTTGCCGCCCTTGAGACCCGCCCGTGCATGCTGTTCGCCGTGGGAGTGGCGGCGACAGTGTCCACCTCGCCCGGCTCACCTCCCGGGACCCCCTCGCGGGCGCCCATGTAACCGGCCTCCCCTTCAATAATGCATGCACTTTGGAGTGCTTTCGGCGCGCATGTGGATGAGCAATGACGGTTGGTGACGAGTCGCGTCAAGTCATTAGTGTCGAATCAATGTCATTGAAATTTTAAATTCGACTAATAGTAATGCTAAATACCATTGTTATGAAATAAATGATAACGTTATGGATAAGATAATCGCGATTGTTGTAAGCGTCCGCAGTAATGTGGCGTCCCCTTCTATATAAGGCAGGCGTCCATCGCTCTCTCACGCTGTAATGTGTAGGCTCTTCACGCTATTGCTTGTGGCTTTGTAGTGCTCTCCTTCCTCCTTAAGTGGTGCTCGCTTTCTTCGGATTATTAGGCTTTGCGGGTTTTTGCTTGTAGAGAGCTGTATTGAAAAGGTTTTGGTACTCCATTTGTTTTGGTATGGGTGATAAGGTTATATTCACGGTGAGAAGTATTTATGTGTGTATATTTTTGTTCTGAGACCATTTGTGCGGTGGGCAGCCGTGATGACACCGGTGTTCGGTGTATTCTGAGCGTTCACGACCTGCTTTTGTTAACAAGATGCGTTGGAGAGGTGTTATTTCATATCTTTGCAAAGAAGATAGATAAATGAAATGACCATTCATTTGTTGGCTATGTATAATTTTTACTTTGTTAGAAAGCGAAATGAAATGTAAAGTATGTGATAGCTTTACGTATGTGATAATATATATGCTATTATGTCTGCGGCATTGAATTCTACGTAAGACTCTAAATGTATGCGTAAGTAAGAAGATTCTAATTGAATAAAAAGTTCGACTAGCTTGTATTACATAAAATAACAACATCATTTTGGGACCATGAGTGTATCACGAGAGTCGGGACCCTGCTTAGAGGTAATGTTGAATTGTCTCGGGGCGAGGCCTCAGATGACCATCGGACCATCTTTATTTCGCCGCGATTATTCGCTCCGACCAAAGAAGCTGTTTTTATTTTTGGGCGTAATCCCTACTTGGACCGAAAGGAGTTGACCTCCTTTACGAACTTAATAACTTTCGAACCAAAGTGGGTGATAAACCTGCATTAAATATTGGTGGCGAAAGTTACGGACCGGGTAAGCTATTTTTGCCTTATTACTTATTTGACTTACGTATTGTTTTGTCGTTTGTTACCCGGCCTGCGAGAGACCGCGCTCACGTGTACCACCGATGCCGTTCGAAGGAAACCAAGAGCAAGGCAAAGCACTTCCCCTTCTTTTAGCCAGCTTATGTTGTTATGATGAAATGTGTGATTAATTCATTCTTAATTAAAAATATGGAAAAAAGCGATCAAAATAAATTTATAATGTATCGTAATGCTACACAAATCGATGGCGAATGACTATTTTTTGGAGCGTAATGACAACTTGGACCGAAAGGAGTTGTCCTCCTTTACGAACATAATAACTTTCAAGACAAAGTTCTTTATGTCGGCTTAAATCGGTTGCGAAGTTGTAAATTGTGTTAATTCATTTGCCTTATTACTTAATGCGACTTATTATTGTTGTACTTATTCTTGGGCGTAAACATTACTTGGACCGAAAGGAGTTGACCTCCTTTACGAATGTAAAGCTTCGAACCAAAGTAGCTACTTAATCGACTTAATTTTTTTGACCGAAAGGAGTCTGCGGAGTCGGGACCCTCTGCTTAGAGCTTCCACTTTCGAGCGTTGCACTTGTATTTATTTCGCCGCGATGATTAAGCTGCAGCGAAGGACTATTTTTGGACGTAACATCTACTTGGACCCGAAAGGAGTTGACCTCCTTCTGAACTTCTAACTTCGAACCAAAGTAGCCACTTAATCGGACTTAAATATTGGTGGGCGAAGTTCCGCACCATTGTAAGCTATTTTCCCTTATTACTTATTGGACTTTGTATTGTTCTTGCCCGTGTGAGGTACCGACACTGCAAAGACCGCACTTCACGTTGACCTCAACGCCCGTTCGAAGAAACTCAAAGCAAGGCAAGCATCTCCCCTTATTTCATCTTTGCTAGCACACTTGTACCAAACTTATGTTGTTGTGATGAAATGTATGTATGCATCGTTTCTCGAGTGAACACAGTAGATAAATCCACGCATTCCATAAAAATTGCGGAGTGTCATTATCACCTAGAAATACATGCGCACAAAAGATCGAAAAAACGACAAATTAATTTGTTAGTCGTATATTTGTTTTACTTAGTTTGTACAAACACTGAAATGTAAAGTATACAATGCCTTTACGTGTAGTAGTATTTGACATGATATTCACAGTGTGGAATGTGGTTTTAGGATTTAAATGGCGCATATGTCTTGTGATAGTATATTATATAACATATATATAATTATATGTTGGCATACATTTCAAGCGTATGCGTAACCATAACATTAATTCTTCGTAATAAAAATTTGAGTAATGCCAATATGTTTAAAGATGTTAGCGGTGTGTGTGTGCATTTATTGATGACTACAATTATGTAATTCTGAGTCCTCGATGGCGATCCGCTTCATATATGGCATGGGGGAGCCGAAAAGTGCAGGGCCCATTTGTCGGCATGCATAATTGTGCACACATAGAGACAAGCTGGCAAATCCACCGATAGATTACGTGTCTGATGGCAAAGCGGCTGCAGCGCTCTTAGTGTTGACCGTCGTTGTACAAGCTCGTGGTAGATGGGGTTAGGCCCCATGTAGTGCCAAATAGCTTGCTTTACGTGTCTGACCTATTCGAGCTCCATTAGAGCGAGTGCACAGCGATTCTACATGGAGAAGGCCCGCCTGAGGAAGGAGTTCGCACTAGGTGTTCACGTGAAGCTGGTCCCGCACCCCGGGGCGAGGGACGAGCCGAGCCAGGAGGAGGACATGAGGGGTCAATGCGGACGAACAACCGAGCAGAAGAGGAAGTGCGATGAGCTCGCGGCAAGTCCCGCTCAAGGGGGCTTGGCGAGGAGCTGGCGAGATGGATCGCCCGTCCACTGAGGTTGATGCGGATGCCCTAGCGGATGACCCTCACCCTACTTATGGTGGCGGTCCTGGCGAAGATGAGGACCGGGGGCGGCAATCGCATTTTGCACTTGTGAACCGGCGGCGTGTTACGGCCGCTTGGAGGATATTTCTAGGCGTGGGCAAGACCATAGCGATATAGAACTTCGGCCAGGAGTTTGCCACAAAGGAGGAAGCGATGCATACGCACTAATTGCAGCGGTGTTTGACGGCGTGACCGTGTGACTTCGCTCGGACCAGACACTGCTTGAGCTTAAATGTAAGAAAGAACGGCAGTCACGAATACTATGTTAAGTCACGAACCGCCCTAAACATCAGCACCATTCGTTATAACTCGGTACACCGCACACATGCCGCAGGCGCTTGTTGAACACAAGCGGTGTGGTGAAATCAAGATTCATCAGCGCAAATCTGTTAGGCGTCTTTGAAGGCCGACATTAGCCTCAGGCCGCAACCATAATTCTTTGAGATGCGAGCAGGACGAGGATGTCCATAAACTACTTGCAAGCTTGGCGAGCAAAAGCGGATGGCTTTGAAAATCTTTGTTTGGTAGTTTTATGGAGTCATTCAATTAGGCTCCACGACTACTAAGGCGGATAGCTGCAACAAACAGGGCTCAGAATATGCTATTCTTTGTCGAACCGTGCGGCTTCCCCGATGGAGCAGCTTGCTCGAACACTACTACCTCCTCGAAGGTGTTAAGGCGTTCGATCCGTGCATCACGACATTCAGCAAGCTGCCGTCTGTTATATCGTGGATGGGACATTTAAATGGCGATTACAATGGCACCCTACTCACCACCCTAGCCGATGCAAACAACCAGCTACTACCATTGGCTTTCGAAGTGGTTGAGGCGAAAACAACGGCGGTAGTTACGGTTCTGTCACAGTGAAGACCGTGTGGTGCGGGATAGGCCGGTGTGTCGTCGTGTCGGGACCGTAATGCGAGGGGCTCTTTGAGCCCCTCGATAGAATGGCGGAGGATGAAGATTGCCATTGCCGGTGAGAGGCGTTCAGCGTAGATGGTGCATCGTCACCTTAGGGCGAACACAGTACACCATGTCTGAGGAACAAGAACATGGTGAAGCTATTCAAAACCTATGCATGCAAAACCAAGCTGCGCCAAGTTCGATCACGATATTTAACCCGGTGAGCAGCTCAAAGGCCCAGTGGCGGAAGAGACCACGGAGGCTACAGGTAATTGGTGGCTCGGAGGTCTCCGTCTGGCGCAAGATGACATTCGCTCAATGGATAGCTAAATAAACCCGCTTGAGAGATGGGCACGGGCGCCACTGATACAAATGGTGCTCGGTAAGATAATGCCCTCTAATGCGGTAGCACATCATTTGGCAGCACTCTTTTCCACCTAAGCGGTATGCTTCTCTTAGAATACTCCATCATGACGCAGCGAACTTGGTAAGTACAACAATGTCTTCTTGGGGGGCTCGTTGCCTACCCATTTGCTCAATCATTGAGCTCATTTTTAGGACGCGAAATACTTTGTTGATCGGCAAAGGCGGCGTACAAGCTGACTCAACCTTAGCTCCACGTGTCGAGGCTTTATTCTGGTCGTGGCGAAAGCTCAATTCCACATGCAGCGCATGATGGACCTGCCTTGAGAACATTTTTTCGTCGGTACAAGCGCCAAGCACCGTTCGAGGATACTCAGCGGGGACACAAACCGAGAGATGCCAGCTCGGCCCGTGATGGCGACACTGCTCATGCAACAAGCCTGCGCCTGAGCACATCCCACCTTTCGCGCGTGCTAGCGTCGCGTGACATAGAGAACGCGGACACACAATATGTCACACCGTACCTACATATGGATGCCCGTTAGAGCAACATGGGCCAGGGCATTCCGAACCGTTCAGCGTCGGCAGCAACTACAAGACCTCAGAACCCCTCTCGTGGCTCCGTACCCCACACTAAAGCGCGATCGCCCGGGTAGACGCGTTCAGCGGCGGTTTGAAGTGACATGGATGCGTCTCAGCCGAGACGATGGCCTTCAATGTATCTGCGACCAGGAGCGAGGGCATGACCGTAGAAAAGCGCCCAAGCCAGAGGTGATGTTGTCAATGTAATAATATTTCAACTATACGGCTTAGACATGCAACATCTTCCTACTACCTTCCTTTTGCATTCTCTTCGTGAAATTTCAGTTATGTAATTTATGAACCTAAATTTCTTTGGGTATGTCTGATGGTTTTGAAATTTCTTACGATGTTATTTTTCGTATTTCATTGTTTCATTCCCTGGAGATTATGCCAGGCTTGTTATGGAGTTGCGGCTGTTGCGATCAGTATGATAGCGACCCACCAGGGCGAAGTGGGCCTCGGCCAGGTAGCGTCATTACTACAACGTAAATAGCGTGTCATAGCGTCGCACCTTTCGTTATGCTAAATGCGTTTGCCTTTGCTTTGTCCTTGCAGCTTAACACTCTCGCGTCGTGGCTCCCGTAACATTAAGACATTGGACCCTCGGTTCATATACGGCTGGGGCGGGCGGGCTGTTAACTTTCGCATTTACGGTGCGTGGAGCCTCTGAAGGAAGGGCGATGGACCCCGATGCCTAGGCTGGGCGGGGCCCTTATCACCGCGTTGAGTCGACCAGGATGGCGTCGGGAGGCATACTTTCCACCTCCCAGCCGGCGAGATGGCGGTGACCCTCAAAGATGTCGCCATGTTATTTGGCCTTCCACTTTCGGTAAACCCCTGCGTAGTCATAAGCCCTCCAAGAGGCATGGAAGAACTATGTAGAGAAGGTAATAAATGTGAAAGCTTACCGACCACACTTATCCCGGGAGCTAACGTGATTTGCTAACATGTGATTTTCTTCGATCACGAGGTTTGGCTAGCATTGCGAGGAGCTGTGATCAGAAGTCTCTTTCACATGGCTTGTGATCTCGGAGAGTGGACCATGTCTGGCAATGACACTGGTGAGATAAATAGGCATTTCGAGGGTGTACCTCTATTTCCTCCTTGCGAATTTTATTTACAAGCGGAAATGGTGATTCCGTTGCCCCCACCTCGTTTGGGTGGCTCGGGGAATTAGCCGAAGCAGGTGCGAGAAGATCTGTACCAGGACTTCTACGGTGAGGCTCGGCGGTTCGCGAGACACATATCGCGAGATGTGTAATGCCGGCCGATCTGACCAACTTCAATAATAGGAGGTTGCCCCTGCTTCTACGATTGTGGTCTTGGTCGTACCTACCCGCGCGACCAAAGTGTCAAGCGGTACTACCCAGTGCCGTCGATGAAACTAACGTGCATCACTCGCAAGGCCAACCTTGGGTTACAAATGGATGCATGCCGGACTCCGATGGGCGGGGAATCAGGCCGCGGCTCCTACCCTCGTCTCGTGGGGACCTGAACTTCTTGACATCGGGCGAGGTCACGTGGGATCCTTTTCCACCAGGCGCGGCGGAGGTTGCGTCGGGAGGCCGTATCTCCAATACTGTACGCGGGAGCCTCGGTGTTGGATGACCAAATGCTTCCTCCACAGTGCATGAGTGCCGTTGAGCCATACTCTCGGGACCGCGTTCGGCGCAATTTAGGTACCGGCGGTCTTTCCCTCCACATACTCAAACAGACTCAGCTCCCATGGGTATGTCTCTACATGTCACATTACTTTCCACGCTTACTTGTGAAAACCATTAATAACGTGTTGGATTGATCCGCGAGAGGTACATCTGAGCACAACTTCAGCCGGATAGAATGGCATATTGAGAGGTGGAACTTCGATGGCCGAGGCGTCTGGAACCCATCGGCGCAGCCGCAGGCGGACACACTTGGGTACCTTGGTGATGAGACCTCGCACGAGCGGTGCTCTAGGCGAGGAAGTGGCGATGCCCGGTGCAACATGGCTATCTTTGAGAGTGCATGAGCGCATGCACACAGCAGTACGGATCGCACCTATCACATATTAAGCAGGATATACCCAATTAAACATTCGTCGTATTAATTTGCGGCGTGAGGCGGAGTACATGCATGACCGGCGGACCGAGATCCTCAGCGATCCACCAGAGCGACAACGTCAATCAAGCAATCGCTACGGAACCTTCTTCGCGCCGCACACCTGCATAAGAAATGCGGTCGAGAGATGTTGGTGGCCATAGACCGTCTACCCAGCGTGATTACGAGGATATGCCGTCACGGCGCCGCCCTGAGCCACGATGAGAGCATGTCCATGGATAGGCGTGCAGCGCACTGTGGCTCCTCGGCGCGACAAGACCGCCCAGGCATCGACTTCCTCCGGGTCCCAGAGCCATGAGGCGGCCAGGGCCATGGAAGGCGGATGCGTTGAAATAGGTCTTTGGGGCAAGCGTTCAGGAGGTACACATCAACATGTCATCGTCCCCATCATTACGCGAAGTCTTTTAGTACCCGTCCGACATCAACAAACATGGGAGGGCGTGTAACCGGCGTCGATGACCTTATGGGATCGGGGCTACATTCACTGATTTGCTCGCGGCAGCGTGTTTGCAATCCCTAGGGTTGGAATCGCGTCCGGTAACCAGAGGCCGGTGGATCGAGCTGGCGAGGCGGCAGCCGGACGTACTACGGCGCATCGGTACCATGCGAGACGGTCGATGGCGCATGGGGCATCCACAGCGTCGTGCACGGTCGGCTGTCTTGATTCGGCTGAGCGAGATGCAGTTAGGTCGGCAGCGGTAGTGGACTCGTGTCCCCAAGCGCCCAGAAATTTCACACCGTCGGACTCGATAACCAAGAGCGTCGTGGTAGGGGCCCGTATGAGGGAAGAAGGGGAACACTAACCCAGAAGGCCGTTGAACCCGTTATTGATCAACCGTTCGATTGCATTATTTTACTTTCAATGTAATGTTTTAATTTTGTCTGCAGTGCGAACTAGATGTGTTGTATGAGACTTATGTTAACTTCTTTAATCTATGTCATTCAAACTTGTCAAATTTCTTTTGATTTTTTATGTTGCTCAAATGAAAAACTTGTCAACATGAAAAGTTGCGTCTTGGAATTCTCTACAACTTTCATGTAGATCAAAGAATTATTCGAGCACAGGAAGACCTCCAAAATCGTGAATTACAGAAGGGTCCGTCGCGAACAGTTTTTGTGTGCGGCGCAAATGCACTTACCTTTCCGATTATCTATGATTTTTTATATTGCTCAAATGAAAAACTTGTCAACATGAAAAAGTTGCGTCTTGGAATTCTCTACAACTTTCATGTAGATCAAAGAATTATTCGAGCACAGGAAGACCTCCAAAATCGTGAATTACAGAAGGGTCCGTCGCGAACAGTTTTGGTGTCGGCGCCAAATGCACACTTACTTTTCCGATTATCTATGATTTTTTATATTGCTCAAATGAAAAACTTGTCAACATGAAAAAGTTGAATCTTGGAATTATCTACAACTTTCATGTACACCAAAAAATGATTAGAGCACGGGAAAATCTCCAAAATCGAGAATTACAGAAGTGTCCGTCGCGAACAATTTTTGGTCAGCGCAAATGCATTACCTTTCCGATTTTCTTTGATTTTTCTGTTGCTCAAATGAAAAACTTATCGACATGAAAAAGTTGCGTCTTGGAATTCTCTACAACTTTCATGTAGAGCAAAAAAAAAGATTGCAGCACATGAAGACCTCCAAAAATGCGAGTTACTGCAGACCATTCAATTTGGTCCGTGACATACGTGACCGAGTTGATATTTGGTCCGTAGTAAACATGAAATGTATAGGTTTTAATTTCGTCAAGCGTATGTGCATGTAACGGACTAAAGAGCAAATCAGCTGCATTCTTCCAAAAAAAATAGACTCGAGGCGTGATATTTCACGGCCGGCGAATGTGCTTAAGTTGTCATATTTTGCTTGACCGTTATAATTAGCCCTTTTCAACTATCACGAAAATACATACAGCGGAATGTGTAATTACAATGTTTTTCCATAACATAAGTAGTCAGTATAGAGAAGAGCAAATCAGCTGCATTCTTCGAAAAATGGACTCACCGCGTGATATTTCACGGCGGCCGAATATGCTTAAGTTGTCATATTTTTGCTTGACCGTTATAATTAGCCATTTTCAACTATACGAAAATACATACAGCGGAATGTGTAATTACAATATTTTTCCATAATATAATTACTCAGTATAGAAGACCAAATCAGCTGCATTCTTCCGAAAAAATAGACTCAGGGCGTGATATTTCACGGCCGGCGAATAATGCTTAAGTTGTCATATTTTTTAACGCGACCGTTATAATTAGCCCTTTTCAACTATCACGAAAATACATACAGCGGAATGTGTAATTACAATGTTTTTCCATAACATCGTAGTCAGTATAGAGAAGAGCAAATCAGCTGCATTCTTCAAAAAATAGACTCGAGCGTGATATTTCACGGCGGCGAATGTGCTTAAGTTGTCATATTTTTGCGACCGTTATAATTAGCCCTTTTCAAC
Organism: Rhipidocladum racemiflorum; assembly: GCA_036346355.1. NCBI lineage: Eukaryota > Viridiplantae > Streptophyta > Magnoliopsida > Poales > Poaceae > Rhipidocladum > Rhipidocladum racemiflorum. The sequence continues at coordinate 14,960,439 of CM070584.1, forward strand.
TATCACGAAAATACATACAGCGGAATGTGTAATTACAATGTTTTCCATAACATCGTAGTCAGTATAGAGAAGAGCAAATCAGCTGCATTCTTAGAAAAAATGGACTCACCGTCATATTTCACGGTAGGCCGAATATGCTTAAGTTGTCATATTTTTTTGCGACCGTTATAATTAGCCATTTTCAACTATACGAAAATACATACAGCGGAATGTGTAATTACAATATTTTTCCATAATATAGTAGTCGATTATAGAAGACCAAATCAGCTGCATTCTTAGAAAAATAGACTCGGGACGTGATATTTCACGGCCCGGCGAATGTGCTTAAGTTGTCATATTTTTAGTGACCGTTATAATTAGCCCTTTTCAACTATACGAAAATACATACAACGGAATGTGTAATTACAATGTTTTCCATAACATCGTAGTCAGTAAAGAGAAGAGCAAATCGGCTGCATTCTTCCAGAAAAAATGGACTCACACGTGATATTTTCACGGCCCGGTAGAGTATCGCGCTTTCTGTCTGGCCGTCGCCTGCATAAAGGCGATGTGCATAAGCGGAGGATGGGCACTACCAGACGCCGAGCTGCAGCTTTGCTTGACCATACCCCTCCCATTCGCTGCAGCGCTTCCACGTGACCTTGATACCGGATGCACCGAAGCTACGGCCGGGCCCCCACCACGCGTACAAGCGGCTCCCGCGTGGCGCTTGCACTGTCTTCGACCCTCGCTCATGTGGCGATGTGCCGCCCAATGTCTTGTTTGTCCCTTATTGCCCTCCTATAAATTACAACGCCCGCATGCATTTCTATCGAACTCGCGAGTGAGTTGATGAGTTGCTGTTGAGTTCAACCCACTAGCGAGTGTTTCAAAGGTATTATTTATGAAATTTATTTTAAATGATCGGTGACATTGTTGTATTTGTTGGGTCGATGAAATGCGATGGATATTGATGGCTTCTTGGGGGCTTTAGGCCATCTGTTCCTTTTATGTTTTTATCGAGAAGTACATTTGATTATGCTTGAATCCTACTCTTCTAATTTGAAATATAATTGCTTCCAATGTGTAGATGGACAAGGATAGGGCGGCTCGATAAAAGGCTGGGCCTGGACAATCAAAGAAATAGATGGCATCGCGGTGACCTGAATAAAATTGCTAAAGACAACTTGATCCACAGCAGCAGTTCAAGTGCTTGACGCAATTCAACGGCTTTATTCACGACATCGAAGCTATTGCTAGTAGCCTCGAACATGTCACCATACAATCTAACGAATTGCTGCAGTCAAACCCCACAGCCCGGCACAAGAGGACACTAAGCTCGTTGCCAAGAGGAGGACACGAAGGTGTAGACCCAGGCTTGTTGTCTTCCATGTGACTACGAGGCGATGGCGAGGGCAAGCGAGCGGCCGTGGCGGTTTTTAGAAGAGGAGGGTATTGATGTAGATAGTGATGATTACGGAAAGTTCTAATCGAGTGCGTGAGTTGTTCAAATAATATGTAGTAGTCATGTACGTCATATGCGTTGGCGATGTACGGTATTCAACGTTGTTTCTCCGTGTTGTGATGTTATGTAAGTAACTTATATATTTCAACGTTGTATTTTCCGCCTTTAATATCTTTTATCGTTACAAGCCATACAAGCGGCACAACACGGATACACCAACACAACATCACGAAGAGTTAATTTAACAACTTCATTCCATTTTAATACTCGTAAAGAGCGTAGTAGATGCAATTTTCCGCGACCGTTATATTTAGCCCTTTTGAACTATAATAAAGTACATACAACGGCGGGTGTAATTACAATATTTTTCCATAATATCGTAGTCGTTATACGAGAAGAAAGCAAATCAGCTGCATTATTCTAAAAATAGACTCACACGTGATATTTCACAACATTTGAATATGCTTAAGTCGTCATATTTTATCCGACTATTATATTTGGCCCTTTTTGAACTATAATGAAAGTACATACAAAGGAATTGTAATTATAATATTTTTCCATAATATCGTAGTCGGTATACACAAGACCAAATGGGCTGCATTCTTAGAAAAATGGACTCACACGTGATATTTCACGGCCAACGAATATGCTTAAGTTGTCATATTTTTTCGCGACTATTATAATTATCCATTAAGTTGTCATCATCCAAACTTTCGTTGCATTGGCACTGGAGGCGTCTGTCAAAGCAACTGTGCGGCAAAACTGCGGGATATATCATGTCATCAAATGCATGCGTGGCGAAGAGAATGCCTTAGTCGTCATGTCAAAGCATAGCTGCCAAAGCCCATTGCCACCTCACTGTACTACAAAGCTGCATGCATTTGTCGCCTTCCAAACGCAGGCGATTTGCAAAGGAATCCGATGCTTTCGCGGATTCGTTCTTGCTTCAAGTCCAGCGTTTTATCAATTCGTGCTATTTAACCCTTCCTGGCTTCCCAAAGCATTGCATCAACCGAGCGCTCCCAATACAACAAAGAGAACCATCCCCATGAAACCAAGCAAAGCGACACAATGGAGTTTCCTGCCCCCAAGACACGGCGTTGTCCAAAACCATCCCGGCAACGCGGAGAGGTCCCCATGTGCCTATCAGGATCCTTGCGCTCCGGCAGATCCATAGACAGCACTCATACACGTGCGTTATGAAGTGCTTGGAGTTGCCGCAACCGACTCTACTGAGCCAAAGCGGGGATGCTTGCGGCGGAAGAAGCCCTGTGTATGTTCATACTCGCATTTTGTGTTGCATCGAACCTGCATGTGTCTAACACCATGTGATATGACCAATTGCGGCCTCCACTGCGGCGAGTTCATCCGATTCTACGACGCGGAACAAACTCTCGAGATGGAAAGGATCACGGAATCGAGTACTGCATCGGAGGAGCTATGGTGGAAGCGGCCGATGGTGTGAGCGGGATCAGAGGAGAAGCGCCAGCGTGCGTCGGAACAGATGTCTTACGGAAGAAGCCGAGCAGCAGCGCCATGTCATGAGAGGAGAGGCCGAGCGTCGAGAAAGCGTGAGAGAGCGACTAGGGCCGAGCGCCAGGGGCGAAGGGTTGCGTAAGAGGAAAATATCCTCATTTTCTCGATGAAAGTGTACGAGAAGGGCCGTTTGTTGTTCACTTTCCCTAAGGCATATTAGGTTTAGTCCGTGCATGCCATTGTTGTTTACCATTTGTAAGCGTATGTAATTTATTACATTCTTATTTCGTCCATCTATCGGTAGACTGGTATGCAGTACATATATTTCACAACTTTGACAAAAGCTACACAAAGTCTCAAAAAATTATTACAAAATTATCGGTCTGATTACACAAATAATAAATATAACTACAATTCAAAAGCGTATCCTTAATTCATATGATTTATTAAATTTGGAGTTGTATAATGCGAAAGTTATTTGCATTTCAATCGGATCAGGTTGATTAACAGAGAAAACTCAAAAATTTCAGCGAAATAATGAAACAAAAAACAAGTGTATTTTTCTCGTAATTTTTTATTTTGCTATTTTTTATTTTTGTTGTATATTTCTGCAATTTTAATTTACAAGTGTATATTTTTATTGCCTTTTCCACCTCAGGACACTTGGCCATATTGCTCGAATATGGACACTCAATAGGTAAAGTCATATATAGTGGTAATGCTAACATGTAGAGTATTTTTCCTAATTAATAAGTATATTCTTAATAAGCATGATTTTACTTAAAATTTGTAATCGAAATGATTTTTAAAATTCAGAACGATTTAATTTATTTAATTTGGAATTGAGCGACTAATTTGCATTTAAAAATATCGTTTAGAGAAAAATAAAACCCCAAAAATAAAAATGACACGTGTTAGCGTACGGAGACACTGATTCTACCGGCAGTGTGGTATGGCGACCCATGGTGCGCCGAGAGTGTGTGGCGCCATTGGCGTGGCGGCGCATACGTCGGGCCAGGCAGTGAGTATTTTTGCTATTTTATTTTTTTGATGTATATTTCTGAAATTTTGATTTATATGTTGTATATTTAGACATTTTTTCCCTAGTTGTGTTGGACATTTCCTTAGCAGTACAAGTTTGTCGGCACGGGCCCCACCGACCGGTGGCGTGCTCTTCTCACTCGTTTGCGGATCGCCACTGAAAAACGCATTCGGGAATTCACCCCCGCGCGGCGCGGCTGACGCCAGAATTCCAATCCGATTAAATCCCGCAGGCAAAAATCCGGCGACTGACCCAGATATATACGCGACGACCCACCGCCCCAGACGGCCACATCTATTTTCTTGGCAGCCCCAGTTCGATTGCCTTCATACCTGCTACCATACCATACGGCGGTGGTGGGGCCAGCCGCCGACGCGCGCTGCCGTTGAGCAGGAGGAGAGGGGGGAGGAGGAGATCGGCCATGAGGTGGGGGATCGCCGCCGCCGTTGCGTCCGCCGCGGCCGTCGCCGTGGCCTCTGGCGCTGAGCTGCTCGCCTGCGACTGCACCCCGCCGACCGCCGCCGTCGTCGTTGGCAGGTGCGACGGGTTCCTCTTCCGCCAGCAGGTGCGTCGCGCTCGGATAACCGGTTCTTTCCTCTTCCCCTTGCCCTCCTCATCCTTTGTGCGGTAGGAGCAGGGGTAGCAATTCGGTCTTGAATTCTTCGATTTGGAGGAATCGATTCCCACGGGTGGTTAACTCTTCTCCTCTTGTTGCGTCTCAGGGGTCGGCGTCGAGGGCGAAGGGCAGCGACGACAAGTTCACGCCGCGGTTCGACGGCCTGCGCTTCATCGAGACGCTCGTCACGGCGCACCGCTGAATCGGGCGATCTCTCTGGCGGAGAGAACCAACCCACCCAGGCCCTGATTCTCAGTGGTGGTGGGTGATCTGTGATCATTTCTTGTTCTTCTTCCCGCTGCGATTCGCTGGGAGAAGCTAGCTAGCTGCATAATTTCGGCGATTGGTGTCGACAAAGTTTTGTTAGGACAAATTGAGGCTTTGATCTCCATGTCTTTCTTTTCTCTTTATATCCTTGTGCTTTGTTGTTGTTCATGACGATGATTATGCTAGGGGTGAGGGAGTGAGGCGATTAAAACTATAAAACGGTATGTGATAGATGTACATCATATAATTGTGAGCCTCTATTCTTGTCTGATTTGTTAGTTCACGCATGATATAAATCATCTTGGAGCTTTCCCATCTCTTGTCCAATTCCAAGGGTGTGGGAAGTCTTTTCCTGCCTGTGTGATTGCCTCGAGTTGTTTTCCCTCTTCTTTGCTGCTCACATGACTTATCTATGTTTTTTTTACATAGCAACTTGTTACTTCGTTCTGGGGCATGTAACTAGATTCCCATGTGGATGTGTGGTAAATCAATATTCTAGTTCGGGGAACGAAGTACATGAGGATGGAGTTCTGGCATCTTGGGAACCCTTTTGGGGGAACTGTGTGTGATGAAAGCAGGAACATTCTGTTGCTTGTGTTCATCAGCTTTGTTTTTCTTCGCCGTAGAGCTGGTATATTTTTCAACATCATCAGGAAGGCTGCAACCGTAAGTCATGGCAAAGCCTTCGCAGCATCTGGCGCAAATACTAGAAATTTGGGTTACAACTTTGCAACTGCTTGATTCGACGTGATTAGGAGTTTACAACACAAGTATTGACCTCAAGAGGGTGATGCTAACACGCAGGATCATTGCGAAAAGCATTGATATGCAAGGAGTCAAGGTTGTAACTCAGCATCAGGCTGTCGATTCAAGGTGGCAATAAAGCTTTAACATGCCAGAGCTCTGGAAAAGTATTGGGCAATGGAATTATACTTCTTCGACACTATAGGGGAGAAACAGTACCGTTGTTTCGACAGCTGTGCTCAACAGTCCAAACTGCATGGTCTGAGTTCTTTCAACAGATGAGATAAGCCATTGCATGTCTGGCTGCAGCGCTGTTTCAGTTGAGATGATATGTTGGTAATATATGCTTCCTTTTGAGAGGTCTGTGTGACAGTTCCTTGTGATAGGAATTCCTTTTATGTGCAACTGCAGAACCGAAAACAATACTAATAAATTATACGTCTGAAAAAGTAATGAACAAGCATGGTGGTCAAAGGCTGGTCTGATTAAATGCAATAAACAGAATAACACTGAAGAGATTACAAAATGGAAAAATAATCTAGTGGAGGGTTGCATATCAACATCGAGCCAGCGTAACAGGCAGCCAAACAAAAAGAAATACATCAGTTTTGTGTGAGAGTCCACAACATGATATATAAAGCTTGATACCAGTTTTCAGCAAAATTCCACTCTTCAAGAACCTAGGTTAGTCATGCCCTACAATGCTTATATCAGGGGGCAGTAGACTAGGAAGAGGAGAAGAAAATAATACGCCAACATACGCAGATGTTGTTGTAATCTTTTAAGCTCTTAACAGATGTTGCGTGAGATGCACCTTGAATACTACCATAATGTATTAGAAATGAAAATAGTAACAAGGGCCAAAAATTCAGTCAACATTACGTGCTCATGAAATGAGCGTACACACCAGAGTATCTTACAAACTTGTAGCTGTTCAGGGTTTACACTATACACACGGTTCTGTGTCACTTAACCCAGGTTGACTGTATGAAAGCTTAGACCCAGATTGACTGTATGAAAGCTCAGCTGAGGCCTGCCGCCTGCCCATGGAGTTTGTACAGCATGCAAGTGTTCAAGCTGGAAAACTGAATTCTCCTTCACCATACAGGAAATGTCGACTTCAATCAAGCAACTATTTGAATTTCCGTGGTGACTTCAATCAAGCAGCTGTGTGTGTGTTCCCACAGCTGTAGCTGTTCTTATGTTTGAATCAGCTGCTGCTAAATAGCCGAGAAAGCAAGACAGCAATCATTTATGCTGTTGTACAATGTATCATTTCTACAATCTGTTGCTGCATGAAATATACTCTCTTATTTGGTGTTGAAGAACTGGACACTTCACAAGAAGCAAGAGGTAACTGCCAAGGTATTCAATGATAAGATGACACAAAAGTGCAACCTTCTTTCCTCTCTTATCCACAGGCTCCGCCTGTTAGTCCGCAGGAAACTAACAAGCTCTCAGGCATCCATCCCCACAATCTCCAATTCCTCAAAAGCATGCTACACAACAATGCCAGGAAGAAGCTTCTTTCCAGCCTGCAGCAGCAGCTATTTTGGTCCCCTACCAAGTCATCGATGAAGTCGTATTAAGTCAGGTTCTAAGAGTTCCTCATCTGATGTGGCTGCTAGTGTGACAACCTGGCACTATCATTACAGTTAACAGTGTGCCAGTCTGAACCGCAACATAATCTCCTATATAGGCAATCCTTGACATCTATGCCAGTTCTAGAAAATGCTTCACAACTCATAGGCCTTTCCTTGCCGTGTGTACTTTCACTCAATCACTGAACTTGTATCATCAGTCAACCTCCAATTACCTGAAGTCGCGTGCTACATGTAGACCAATTAGATTCGAGTTATAAGGAAACAAATTAGTTTACTTGTCAGCTCAAATATTCAGAATGTGTCATCAAATCGTAGCATTCTCATTCCCTCAAAATGCTATTGGTCATAATAAACAGCAAAGGTCATAGATTTAACCTTAAATAAATGTTACTCGGAAACTGAAATCGAATTCAGATATCAGAATAATGTTTATATTTCCATATTGTCATAGTATAATTTCTCCTATTACTGATTTCACTTTTGTAGCTTATTGTAAAACAGCATGCAATGCATTAAAGACACAGAATGTCAGAATCACTAATTATCTTAAACTCCATTCTATATCCATCCATATAAGAGACAACCAAGACAAATACTCATTGAGTCACTGTACAACAACAGAGATCTCATCGCGTATAGGCAAAATAACTAGGGCAACATCAGATTAGTACTTACTAATTAGAACATCGACCTTTATCTTGTTTCTATAAATAAATTATTTGGCGTATCATCAATTTTTCTACGATACCAAGAAGTAAATTTAACCATACTTGATGCACAAAAATTTTCTTCATTCTTCACTATATCTTCTATTCTAGTGAGTTACTATTGCAATAGTTTTTTATTCACAAAAAAGGCAGCCAATCTATAAGTAAGAGGTCAAATTAACACCAATCCACATTTTTCTCCGATAGGGTCTAAATAGCTAATCATCATTACTTATTGCGAATGCAATGTTGCCATAGTATCTATGAACAAAGGTTTCACAAGGAAACACAGTGCAAGTGAACATACAAGCTACGAAAACTCAGTCAGTTGATCCTGGACAAGGGCCATGACTTATGACACTTAAACTTGGTTGGAACCAAGAGCAAGCATGCATTCACAACCAGGTAAGTCTTAACATAGGTTCCTTACTTTAGCTGCATATAGGGTGTACATTTTGCTAGCATATAGTAACAAGGAAGGGAAAGTTGCTAATGTCGACCAAACTCTATACAATATTGTAATAAGCAGGATTCAAGGTTTCAAGAGAACTACTGGTTATCATGAACTCCATAGCATCCCAGCTATAGCGAAAAGCATGGACAAATGGAGACAGATGTACATTGTAGTGCAGCACAAATCTCATAATTGAACATACAAGATATTCAATGTAAGACCATATTAGTCCTAATAGTAACGACTGTTAAAACGGAAAAAGTCCACTACCCGTTACGGTTATGGATATTTCAAGGTTTGTCCGTTTTATCGGGCCGTTTATTCGTTTTAACAGCCGTTAACATTTAATAGGCCCGTTTAAAACGGGCCGTTTATTTAGGTAAAGTTGCAAGATTACCATATGATATGGAACATTATGACATACATGAGATGAATGCTAGCTTTGCTTTTCTTTGCCACTTGAGCTGCTCATTCATTTAATTATAATTCTTTAATTATATTCACATCATGTCATCTTTTTTATTTGTCACCGCTATGGACAATTATTGATAGTCTGGTAGTTCCACTCTGTATGTATGAAAGAAGATGAATTAGATGTTTATTTTGTTACTGCAAACACATGTATATATTTCTCTGAATCATGCTTATTAAAGCGTGGGGTGTCGCCACGCCGACGCCTTGCCACCGAAGCCTATGGCGTCCGCCTCACAACCCTGTCATCGTTGAGGAGCGTTGAGGAGTCAACATGGCCCGGAGCGGCCGCCATAGATATTGGGGGAAGTTGATGATTTGGGGGGGCCGAGGGAGCATGATTCATAACCGGGCCTTAGGAGTTGAAGATCGAGAAATCCTAGCACCGAGCTGCTCTGCCCCGTTGTCATCACTCATCATACCTGGCGGGGGAGTAGCTGCGCCAACTAGTTGTGACTTGTGAGGGACATATATTCTTGTGTATGACTGTAGATTTTGTTATTACGTAAATACCTAGTTATAGACATTGAAGAAGCAAATTCAAGAGTGCTTGCTGTAATCTTGATTTCAAATGTACATAACTAATCTACAAGTTATTACAAACTTATTCAGATTTAGAAATTATAACTCCACATTCGATTTCAACAGGATGTGCATCACCAGACTTTGCAACAACATGCATGGACAATGATTTCACAGAAATGCATTCAACATGCAACTCACATCTGCCACAACAAGAGAGTTTTAGAAAAGACAATGCCACCAAATTTGTGACGAACAAACACGAAGTAATGAGGCAGCTTTGCTTAATTGTGAAAGATAACAAAGCAGCATACACCGTACAATAAATTAACTAAAACATTTTTAGCGATGTTGCAAAGTGCACTGAGGAGATATCAAAATTTCTGCTATTTTAACACGATAGAAATGGGCTGTTTGAGCAATAAGATACACTAAAGAGCTAACAGCTAACTGGTCATACACTCATACTTCTTCATTTTGATATGTCAGCACAAAGAACATATGCAACAGCTAACTAGTCACAATTGATTTAACATTTATCAAACAAAACTGAAGAGCAGGTAATATTACCAAAGGCAACCAAAAAAGTAACTACACATACCACATTCATGTCTGCATTTATACTGAGAACTAACATTCTGCGACAAGTTAGGTTCTTGTGACCTGTATTTCTCTGATTATAGGATTTTGCATTTTGGTAGCGTATAGGAAACGGAACTTGCTAATTTACTTCAATGTTACATAAGGTTCACACTTGACAATAAGCAGAATTTCACAGTTTAGAAAGAATTAATTGTTATCTTGAACTACTAGTATCCATACAATAATGAAGAGAATGGAGACAATGATCAGTTTATCATTGTAGTGGGACACAATATGTCTACAGAGTAGCTCTTTCTTGCTTAAAGTTTAAACCTTTTTCCATGCCATGTCAGTGAATAAATTAGAGGAATGCCTAGTTGTATAAAGTAGCAATCACTCTTTAATTTAGGCATACTAGGTGGAAGACATGTTTTTTGCGTTGGAAGATTTTATTCTAAGGCAGAAGGTAGACAGTAGGGAAGCAAGTTTCTAGAGTAATTGCCGTAATCCAGATTTCAAATACACACAACCAATCAACAAGCTATTCTAACTTCTGGTCCACATATACAAAGTATCAATCCAAATTTGTTTCCAACAATATTTGTTTCACCAGAGAATTGCATGTGATAAAACAGTGTTCATGAATAATTAATTCACAACAATGCATTCAACCTGCATGCTCACTCAAGCCAATAACAAGGACAAGCTGCAAGTGTTGATTGACATGAACCAAGCTACAAAAAGCTTACCCTGTTAGTCGAAGACAAGGGTTACGACAAGCTTGGCACGAACCAAGTGCAAGCATGCATGCATAGGCAGGGCAGCTCTTCAGTGCGACCATCCTCCATGCTGAATCTATAGATGCAAGACCTGCTAGCCCTCTCCAGCTTGAAGAAATAGATGCAATTCCCCTTAAAACCCGCGAAATCCGCAGCATTGAATGAGAATCCCTGGTAGAGCCCAGCAAATAGCATCCTATCACCAATGCTCCTCGTCTGAACCCATCGTGGCGACGCCTTCTCGTCCTCCCCCGCAATCACCAGGCGGTGAACCTCCAGCCCGCCGCAATCCTCCAGTAACTCCCCACGCCCATCTCTCCCGAAGTACCGAATCACGCACAACAGCTCATCACCGGACGGGACGAAGGCAGAGCACTTGAAGGAAGCCCTGTGCAGAGTCGGCGGTGGCGGCGGCGGCCGCACGGCCCCTACCACGGCCAGCGTGGCCGCGTCAAAGATCGTGATGTGGGCACGGTCATTGCTCACAAACATCTTCCCGCTGTGGTACATGTTCTCAGCGACGAGGTCCGTCACCGGCACCTCCGTCCACCCGTCCCCCGGGTTTCTTGATTCACTCCCCGGGTGGTGGAAGCAGAGCTTCCTGGCGTTGTAGAGCACCACCGGCGAGCCGGGCCCGGAGGAGTAGTAGCCCTGGGTGATGGGGCTGGATGGATGGAAGGGCGAAGGGGGGAGGGGGAGCTGGGTGCCGGTGAGGGGGTTGACGAGGAGGAGGGGGTTGGGGTGGTGGAGGTGGTCGGAGAAGAGGAGGTGGGAGTGGGTGTGGCCGAGGAGGCGATGGGTGGCGGAGGGGGCGGGGACGGAGCGGACGGCGCCGGAGGAGAGGGAGAAGAAGGAGAGGGAAGGCCGGGCGGAGGGGTGGGCGGGGCGGGCGAGGAGCCATGGGAGGAACGGGGGAGGGGACGCGGCGGCGCAGCGCCAGGACCGGCAGACGGCGCGGAGGTGGAGGAAGTCGACCGGGTCGTGAAGGCGGCCGGCGACGAGGCAGAGGAGGTCGCTGGGGAGGGCCGACCAGTCCATGTACGGACGCGGTGGTGGTCGCCGGCGGCGGGGATCCACCTTCTTGGTTTGATTCGGGAAAGGGCGAAATGGGACCAAAAATGTGCTCGACGTCTAAGCGGCTCCTAAAATACAATTTTAATCACTAATTATTATTTAATATATTATAAAAGTACTTTTGATACTAATTGACTTATATAATTTTTATATATTCAATATAAATATTTTAAAAGATATATATAACCAAAGCGGAATAGAATATTACAATTGAAGCAAGGTAACTCTAAACTATGTAATCGGAGAAAACAAACTATGTAATCGGAGAAAACAAACGAAATTCAAGAAATGCCGCTCAAAATAACTTCTCAAGAATGTGATGTGGTATCTACACGACACCCCGAATGGCTCGCAGTAGCACTGACGCTTTATCTGTGCCTAATCTATGAGCTTTTTTTGGACATAGTTGTTGTCTCGACTCTCCTGTAAATGAAACGAGCTTTGACGCCTGCCAACAATGCCAATGATCCATACCTTCCTGAGTTTCTCTCTCGCTCTCTCTTTCTGAAAAAGTATTGGCAAGAGGGTTGCCTATTGTATTAAGAGGGGTGCTTCTATATATTTTTAAGTTGCATAAATATTAAAATATGAATAAAAGGTATATGGTGATTATTTATCTTTTTGTTTGCTTTAAGATTTGTGCAACTTATATTAGGAGAGAAAAAAAAGCATAAAATCACTACTCATGTATTAATGAAGGACAGTAAACAAAAGGAGAGCCGCAACGGCTTCTTATAGGAGGGAGTATGTCGATTACTTTCCACATCAGACCAAACTAGGTAGAACCGCACGCTACGCTATATCGGGTGAATTTTGTAGGGTGCTCAGATGGTAAAACCAACATTTACGGTGGATGTCATTTTTCTTTGGCGAAACCTACAAAAATCGAAGAAAACCGAAATAATCACAATTTTAGAATCGCAGGAGGCTTTTTTCGCAAAAATGGTGAATGAGGACAAGTTTTAGAAAATTTATGGGCTCTTTTGCAAAAATGGGGATTAAAGAAAAACAAGAATAATTTTTCAAACTATGAGGTTTTTTGCGAAAGGGCTCGGCCAAACCTAAGAAAAACCAAAATAATCACAAATTTAGAATTTGTAGGGATTTTTCGCATAAACGGTGAATGAGAACAAGATTTTGGAAAATTATGAGCTTTTTAGTGAAAACAGGGATTGATGAGGACATCACTACCATGGATACGGTCACGCTTACACATCTAATTGAAATCAATGATGTAATACAAGGACCAATTACTCGAGCTTGTGCACGTCAATTGAATTACTAGGTGAATACGTTCCTCGGGTTGTATACAAATAATTTAATGGATGGAATACTATTTAATCTTTGTAATGATTTTATTGTCCTTAGGAACCAAGGGGAAGGACCTCCAAACGTCAAGCATGAAGCCAATTCTTCCAGTGCACAAGATCTACTCGGATTCCGCACCAACTTCAAATGGCCGTAACTTGTGATTCAGAAGGTTGTTTGGGGTCTATGAGTACTAGTTTGAAAGATCTCTTCATCCTGTTTCCAACGGATCCAGCCCCACCTCCAAATTCCTTCCGAGTCGATGGGAATATGCAAAACAAGTTCGGTCATCTTTCCAAATCCGAGTAGAACAAGGAATATGAGTCCTACTCGGGCATGGTTGTGTTTTGGCCGACCCTAGCACGGTTTTAGACCCCTATTTCTCCTATATATAGCTAGGGAGTCCCCCAAAATAATTTGGGTTTTGGTTATTTGATAGTTTAGCCTTTTGCTACTATTTTGAATCTTTTAGACGTGCTCAACGGCCGCCTAACAAGCTCCTTCTATCGGAACCCCAACTTTTTCTATACTTCATCTATATTGCAATTTTAGATTGCTTTTGCCTTATTCTTGCTTGTTCTTCGATTGCTTGCAGGAATTGATCTTCGTGATCAGGTTGATCGTGCCCACGATAAGGTTAGTAACCCTCTGGAGTTGGTTTAGCGATTGCTAAGGCGCATCGTCGTTGTACGTTGTAGTCGGATCGTCAAAGTCGTCTCCACCCAAATCGAAGGTTATCATTCTCATCGAAAGATCGGGACACCTAATGTTACATTAGGGATTAAAGAATAACTCAAATAATTTCTTGAACCATGAGGTTTTTTTTGCAAAAGGGCTTGACCCGGGTCCCAATGTAATTTTCTAGAACCACGATATATTTTTTTTGGAAAAGAGCCAGTAGGAGGGTCTCGACGTAATTTTAAAATTTTTAGGGGCCTTTTCGTAAGGGTGATGATGTGGCACGGCCATTGTGCGCCAATTCCTTCAGCTTTAAGGGTTGTAGTATCTACATTGATTCCTAATCAGAACGCTCATATGTACTGTCTCAAAACAAAGGAGAAGATGTCATTCTTGTTATAAAAATGTACGGCAAAAGTAGAGGACCAAATGAATGGAAGACTTAGATTTAACGTAAAAAAACCTTGTGAGAAAAACCACAAACATATGAAGGTGAATATTACTATACGAGAAGAGATTACAAGCACAAGAAACATCGACACATCTAAACTATACAACTGCAGGGTACATCTATAGTCTAGGGTTGAGTTCTAAATGGAGAAGGAAATCGAATCGGATACGCCAGTTGGTAGCATGTTTTGTATGGCTTGGCACGTGTGTCCTATAGATGTCCATGTCAACACTTGTGTTCGGCACGGACATGGCAAGAATTCGCATCACACTTTAACAATATCTACCATGAGATGAATTCGCACGTGTAACTGAAATATAAAAATCTCCTCATCAATCAACCTCCTGCCTTGAAAGTCCATATGACTTATCTCAGTAAGAAAGATTGGAACGGTCTTATCCAAATATTTCTCACAAAGAAAAAATAGCAAACCACAAGTAGGTCCAAACATATAGCTATCAACAAAAGCAGATGAACAAATCTGGGTCTTCAACAATTCATAATCTCAACAAAGTCTGATAACATGCTCAAACATTTTATTTGTGTTTGTGACACCACGGAGTGTCGTAACCTTATAAAAAGTGTAAAATGAGGTTAAAAACATTATGAAATATGATATTGGAGGTTAATAGCGTTTTCGGGTTGTTTTCGGGGGAGTTTGGGCCTAAAAGGGGGGGTTGTGGGCTTTGGTGGGATGGAGTAAGAGTCCATTTAGGACTAGGATTCTTGTGGGGGGCTGGTAAAAGGGCCTTCCCCCTGCCCCTTGCGCCCCACTTGCCCCTTGTGCGCCCCTCTCCCCACCCCCAAGTGCCCTAGCCGCCACCCCCTCTCCCTCCCCACTTGTGCCGTGCGCCCCCACCTCCCTTGCCCCCATTGCTCCCCACCTCTCCACCACCTCTCCTCCTCCCCCTTGCTGCCCTAGGGTAGCCTCCCCACTCCTGCACCTCGAGGATCCATCCGTTGGAGCGAGGAGCGAACCGGGAGGAGATCCTTTCAGTTTTCGTGCGTCGGGCAAAGGTATGGCCATGGGAACCTTGGGATTGGTTTAGGTACTGTTCTAAGGGTGTTTATCAAGTTTTTAGATCAATTGGTGGTGCTGGATTTGATCAGATTAAATGGATTCTTGAGTTGGTCACGTACTCTGTTTCGGACAGCATGAGCAGTCGACCTAGGGTTCGGTTTTTCGCCAATTTAGAGTCCGAATTTGGTCGTACGGATGTTGAAGAAGTTGTAGATAATTCATTATCTTTCCGTGGATATAAAGAACGTTAAATTCCGCCCAGCCGTTTGAAAGTTATGGCTATTTTACCGAGCGTGTTAAAATCTGTGACGTGATTGGAACAGATCACGGTATTTTGTAGATTAAACAACTTTAGAGTCCGAATTAGTCTTTCCCTATACCTAGAAAAAGTTGGGAAATTTCCTAAGCTACGCGAGAATGTACTCGTTTAATTGATTCGGAGTCCCAGAACTCAAGTTATGCCTTTTGGAAGGCTGCTGTCCCGACGGGACAGAACCTCTGTTTTTGGGTGTTGCGAGTAGTTGGCAATGTCGGGGTAGATGAGGTTTTGCGTACTGTTTTGTGGTCATGATTGTGAGTGTGTGATACCTATGTGCAGGTGGTGTGACCCCGGGAGTGCCTTCTACTTCCCGCCAATCCGTTGCCCGTGGTTGAGGCAAGTGCATTGCAATGGATAGCGATTTGTAGGTTGCTAGTTGAGACTAGATGAGATTGATTATATGTGATGATCACTTGCCATGCTTTAATGATTGCCATTGATATGATGAGTATGTTTATCATGTTATGTGTCACGGTCCCGAATTCGAATTCGATTCTAGCGGCTAAGTTTCGCATCAATTAAGTTTTAGCCCTTCTTAAGGTCAATTCCCGGCTTCAGTTAATGTCCTAAACTGCCACTTAGGAGTATCCCAAACTTAACCAAAAGTTTAGAGCCAAAAATTTCAGTCCGCACTTGTGACTTTCAACCAACTTTGGAGCCTTGTAACTAGCAATCTATAATGACCTAGAGTGCGCGGGTTACATGGTTGCGAAGTAAAAACATTTCTCTATATAGTGGTGGAGTCATCTCGCCAATCCGGTGTCAAACACTAATTTTAAACTTGGCTCAAAAAGTGAATCTAGCACTGTTTTGTGTTGGAGGACTTAGCCAATTTGGTTGGTTTGCTTGGGGGGTATTTTGGGGAGATGAAAGTGTGGGTTATGTGGTGTGGGTGGCAGCCAATTCATCCCCATTTTTTCCCAAACCGTGAGCTGCTCACGTCCTCTTCTTCCTTCCTCCACCACACATCCACTCCATTGGAGCACCTCCAACCGGCCACCTCCTCCACCGGCGGCGAGCTCCGGCGACCTCCCCTGCTCCTCCTCCACCGGAGCACCCCACCCCAGCAGCTCCCCCAACCGGCCGGCGCCCCCCCCATCTCCTCCAAGTTTCCTCTCTCCCTCCATGGTCATCTCTTGAATGAGCTAGGTGAGAGCCTCCCCAAAACTTGGATCTACCTCCATGGGGTCCCTAGATGCTATCCATAGAGTTATAGTGCCTAGATTTGGTGAGGAATGTTGTAGAAGCTAAAGTTAGGGTTGAGTTGAAATCTGTCATTTTCGAGCATGATTTTGGCTCTCAGTTTTCTGCGAATTCGAGCTACTTATAGGACGATTTGGAGTTTGCATTTGCTTAGGAAGTTGTAGATAATCTAGTTGTCTTTCATCTCCAACTGGAATCGCTCCGTTTCGTTAATCCGTCTGAAAGTTATGCCATTTTTACTACAGACTGTGTAGAGTTTGGATCAATTCGGCAGAGCTTCAGTTTTACTTAGTTTTGAGTGGGTTAAACTAATGGATGAGCAATTAGGGGTAGTGGGATGTGTAGGTAAGGTTCTCATGCTCACTTAGCAACTGGGAACACTCAATTTGGTTAGATGATTAAAAAGTTATGCATATTTGAAGTCTCAGGCTGCTCAACCTCTGAAAATCGGGCACTGAAATTTTGCTCTCTGTTCTTGGCTGAACTGGGAGTTGTAGGTCATGTTTCTATGTGATTTTCCAAATCTACGTCGTAGGTCTATGTCTTGCGATCGTTTAGAGTCCAAAATTACTCGATTTGGTTAAGCGGTTAGGAAGTTGCGTCGATTTGTATTCAGATCTGTCCAGAATCTCTGAAATTTGAGGCTGAAAGTTCAACTGTGAATTAGACCAATTTCTGGGCCGAGTTTGGAGAAAATTTTGCCTATGAACTTGTAGGGAATTTCGTGTAGATTTCGAAAATGTATTTGTTTGCTTGATTTGGATGAATTTAGTGGAAGTTATGCCGGTTTGATGTAGTGCCCAGATTTCTGAAAATTTACACAAAGTCCAATTTCGGTTTTTGCTTTCAATTTTTAGTTTGGGGCTTTTGGTCCACTCAACAAGTATGTAAATGAGTAGTAAAGGGGTATTATCCTATTTTGGTCATTTTGGTTGCAATAAGTCAATTTTTGGGCGTTGTCTCTAGTTTCAGTTTTCCTTGCTCTAGCTTGAAGTGCATGTTAGAACCATGTCGCTAGTTGTGAAATGCAATGTTGTTGCGCGTTTGAAGCTTGCTTTGTTTATGCATTGATCAATTCATCCATATGCATATCATTCATCTCATTCATACATATGTGTCGTGTAGCGAACGATTCCGCGGGAGTTGACGCGGCGGCAACCGACGAGGGTGCCGTGGGTCAAGAGGGTGAGGTTTATAGCGAAGCACAAGGCAAGCTCCTATGCATATCTAACCCTGTATATCATTTTAATTTGGAGAATAACTTGCTTATTCAGTGCTTAAGTATTAGCATTAGGAATTGAACTGTGGGTTAGGTTAGATCCTAATTGCTGCATTTACTCCTTGATGTTGTTAATCCTGTCCTTGAAGCTAGCTTATGGGTAATTAAGTCATATCATGCTTAGCTTTGCTTAGAGGTCGGGATGGGCCGAGTGGTGGAGGGTTCCGCCGCTCGAGATTAAATGTTTATACATGTTGAGCTATGGAAAAATGGTGGCAAATGGTTTTGAGAATGTTAAACTTGTGGGCCGGGCGAGAAGGTTGGTTGTTTGGGTATGGAGA
This sequence comes from Rhipidocladum racemiflorum, assembly GCA_036346355.1. Lineage (NCBI taxonomy): Eukaryota > Viridiplantae > Streptophyta > Magnoliopsida > Poales > Poaceae > Rhipidocladum > Rhipidocladum racemiflorum. The sequence continues at coordinate 14,978,761 of CM070584.1, forward strand.
TCCAAACGTGTAGTCTCGTCCGTGCCAATTAAGGACCGAGCCGTAAGGAGGATACGGATTGAGCACCCCCGGTTGGTCACATGCCTGATTATGGTAGGGTAAGCCCTGTTTTATCTCATGCTTACTCGAAGGACTACGACCTCATGCGGTTGGGCTTGATGATGCGGGCGAGGCCTAGTCGGCTCTCAGTGGCCAAGCCGGGCTTGGGCTACTCGAGAGGGTGCTAGGTTTTCGGACCCATGAGGGTACTTGCCGAGTATGTATGGATGGGAGGGGTTGACATGAGGTTCCTTCGTGCACATGTCGTGTGATCAATGCTTCCTCTGAGGGTTAATTAAGCGATTCGAATTGCCGAGCTCTCGGATATGAGCAAGCTTGATCTAAACTTTTCCTGCGAGTAAATAACTTGAATATGTGGTTCGCCTTTGGGTTTGAGCCTTAATCTGAAAAGTGGTGGTTGCTTTAATTGATGATGATCACAACTCATGCTCGAAGTAGGTGCTGTTTATAACCGCTTTAAATGTGGTAATCTGATTAGTAAAAGAACCATACAACAAATGTTAAGCTTTCCGCACTTATACCTTATGCCTACTTTTGCTACACCCAAATGCATCTCCTTTGGAGTCGGTCATATATGGACCCCGGGTAAGACTTGCGAGTACCTTTTGTACTCAGGCTTCTGCTTTGTTGTTTTGCAGGTGAGGAGTTGGGCAGTTGTGAGTTCTGCCTGTACTGCCTCTCGGTGTCCGGGCGGGGCACCGAGTAGAGGCTGTTTAGCGCGTCGCGCACGTCCGGGAGTGTTCAGGGCCAGAACACTTCCGGAGAGGCTTAAATTTTTGTTGTTGTGGATGAGTTCTCTTTTGTTGTGTAATTAGTTGTCCACACTTGTGTCGCTTTCGGTTGTACATCTTTCTGTTGTCGAGTAAGATGTTTAACTCTGTCTTGTGGTTGAGTACTTAGAACTACTTCTGATGTTGGATTATGGTCGTGATATATATATCAACTGCTGTTTCCTTGTCTGCTGAGTGGATGTCCGTAGTTTGCAAAAAGGTCATGCCGAATTTTCATAGAATTTTGGGTCTTAGTGTTTCTCGTGTTCGGATTGGGTTGGTGTTTGGTTTTTGTGTGGTTCTCGCGTTGGGTTTTGGTTGTGGTTGTCGGGTTGTCTTTTTGCGTGTGTTTGCTTCCGCGCTGCGTTTGGTTTTATAGTTTCGCGTTCGTTGCCCCCTTTACGCAAATTGAGTTGATGTGGTCTTGGAAACCGGTATGTGGGATCCTGGGCGAGTTTTGGGTCGCATACCGGGGGAATACCGGGATTGTTGTCGAGTTATTCGATTTGCATCTTTGTTGCCTCGCTTGGGCTTGGATGCCAGCACTGTGAGCGCCATCGGCGACCCGTTGCTAGCCTCCAAATCCGACGAGAGCGACAGGGCATTCAAATAACCCGAGGACGGTCTGGGCGGCTCCTCACATTATGATGCCATGTGTTAATGTACAAGTTGATTATGATGTGGCATATTTGCATACATGGCATGATTACATGGCCCGGGCGGTGAGAAAGTCATAACTAGTCCGGGAAGGTCGGTGAGAAAGTTATGACTAATCCGGAGAGCCAATGAGTAAATCCTACATCGTGATTCCATTCACCGCGGTGAACGGAAGCGAGGAGTAGGCACCCTCCATCTTCGGGATGGAAGGGGGGAGAGGGTGCACACCGACGGGTGTGTACTCAACCATACCGGTATGAGTTTCCAAAGAGACATGAGCATCACATTGCACTTCATACATATTGATGATGATGATAATATGTGACCATGAATGAGATGGTTTACATGATGTGAGATATTATTGCTATGTAATTGTTCTTGTTGTACCATTGCAATATGCTTGCTGAGTTTTGAACTCACGCTTGTGTTTTCTTGTTGTTTTAGGTACCATGAGAATGGCATGCGGGGAAGGGAAATAGTCACATGTCCGCACGTAGCTTCACCCATTTTGATTCCACAAGTCATTCTATTAGTTGTGATAATAAACTGCGTGTGATGATTATTGCTTTAAGGTTTAGCTTTGCTATATGAGAGTTTTATTGTTCGTTTGACACTTGGAGACTTTATGTGCTTGATAATAGACTTATATTGTCGTTAAGTCTTTAATTATTTCTGTTTTAGCTGTCTCTCATATTGCCTTATATTGCTATACTGTTGTTGCTCCTTCAATTCATGTTAAAACAAAGGAGATGCTGCCGAAATCTCGGTTTTTAGCATGTGCGCCTTTGCTGGAATTTATGCTTAATTGTGGTATTTAGATGTTGTTTAGCTTATGTTTGGTAGCATTCAGGCATAATAAATGCCGGGGTGTTACAGTGTTCACTGTACCTTGCCAGCCCTCTTATATTTGTGATTGCTGACATAACACACCTAACTGCCACCTTATTGTCTATTGGTAGCCTCATGCCATCCCATACAACGCGGCATAGCATGCTACCCACCCCAGTTGACACGAGTACAATTAATTCCAAAACACACCAGAACTAACACCTTCACATGGCCAAAGCATGTGAACTGCCTAGTTGTAGAGGTCGACACAACGATGGCGAAAGAGGTCAATGGCGAGTAGACGATACGTATGTATATATGTATATATATACATGCATTCAATACTTTTTGGTTCAATAATCTAATTAACTGGAAAGAATTACTAAGCCTATCAAATATCAACAGGTAAATATTTTTCTTAAGAAATCTTCGCTATATTTACATGAGAAATATATACTACATAATAGTGTGTGCTTGCTTGTTGTTATATATGAAGATTGCGAGAATACCAAATGAAGTCAAATTGTGTTGATGAACCATGTTGGAACCCAGTAGGAGACGAGGGACGATGGAGCCACATAGAGGATCAATGTGACAACCCAAATTTAATTACTAGTCATATTGCGTACGACATGCTCATATCATTTATATTAGTGGCATAATCAACACTCATTTAGGGTTATATAAATGCTAGCATCATTTTAGATAAATGAGTATGAAATTATAATGTTCATGACACCTAAAAGCTGCTACCCACTTGTACCCATACTCCACTCATCCTTAGACAATGACAAATGGACCCACTTGTAAGTGTGAGGAAGTGGACAACACATACTAGTCTCCTTTTCTCACTTCATGCCCTTCTACCCACCTCCCCAACCACTCCATGACATGTGGGACCAAGCCCCACATGTAAGTGATGGAAAGGGGCAGCTATAAAAGCTTTTCTCCACCATGGGGTCTTCTCCAAACCTCATTTGCTGCCACCCAATACTGAAAATCCTGCCAAGAAGGAGAGCAAGAGCACTCCTACTTCACCTCTCCATTTCATCCCCACAAATTCACTCAAATCTTGAGTTTGAGCTTGTGCATGTCATACCATCTTGAAGCTAAGGTCAAGAGCTTCAAATCCATCCAAATGGATTGTTGATGCACCAAGTATTGGGTGAGTTCTAATCCATTCATCCCCATCCATTTTTTGAAATTTTGGTGGCATTAAGCTCATTCCCTTCCTCTCCTTTGAAATCATCTCCAAGTTGAAAAGCGGGGTGTGCATGTCAAGTTTGAAGCTTGAACGGGAGGAGTAGAAGCTGCTACTAGCACTAGGAGTGGAGGCATTGCTTCCTCAAGCACGGAGAAGGAGTTGATATCGGGAGAACCAACGAAGATCACAACTTCGATACCATTCTTCATCCCGTCGATGAACCCGCCTCCCACCAAGTACAAGAACACCCTAGTAGTGGTAAGGTTCCACCCCAAGTCACCTTTTTGGAGTATAGGAGCCGCTAGTACAATAGTCATTTTTGGACAGACCAATTAACGCGGATAGTCCGGAACTTGGTCCGGATAGTCCGGATGTGTCCGTATGAAATGGATAGCTGGTGTGATGCCCTAGGTCTGAGAGCGATCCTAGTTCTTTTCCGTCGTGGTTGTTTCGAAAAGAGAGAAGTTTGGTCGGGAATTGATTAACTAAAGTTCATGCGACGTTTTAATATTTTTTTTGGAGCGTCGGGCTAGAATCAGTGGGCTGAGGACAACCTGGGCCGAGGCCGGGATTTCCCTCCCCACCTCTCCCTCCCCCTTCCCCTAAGTGGGCCGGCCCACTAGCCAAGGGGCGCCACCCTTTTCCCCTAACCCTAGGCGCCTCCTCCCTCTCCCTCTCCCTCCCCTAGCAGCCACCTCTCCCTCCCCTTCCTTCCCCTACGTGGTGGCTCAAGATCCGCCGCGAATCGCGAAGGAGAAGGCGAGGAGCGACTCCGTGGAGGCGTGGAGGATGAGCAGATCGCCGATTCGGGGTTCATCGCGTGTTCTTCGTGGGTTCGCAAGGGAGAACACTAGGTAAAATTCCCAAACTTTTACCTCTGTTTTACCTAGGGATTAGGAGTGTATTAGATCTGGTGGTGAGGGTTTTGGATGGATCTTGTTGGGGGAGAAGGGTAGATGTTCACGTGGTGCTGTTTCTGGAAGGGGGGATTGTGCAGCGCGGATTGTTTTGCATTTTACGTGGCATAGATGATTTTTCCTGCCAAAACCTATAACTAGAAAGTTGTAGATAACGTCGAGACCTAGCTTCTGTAATTTTTTCAGAATTTGTAGGGAAGTGTTCTGAGAGTTATCACTGTTGCAAACCGACGAACAGAATCTGGGAACAGATTTCATCCACTGTGTTGGACGACTGTTTAGGCATATTTAACAGAGGAATTAGAATTTATGATCTTCTGGAAAGTTGTAGATCTCGTCAATATCTAGCTCCTGTAATTTTTTCATATTTTTATGTTCTGTAGAAAAAAATATACGAAAAAGAGAATGGGGTTGCTGCTGTTCGATCCGGACAGATCGGGGTTTCGGTGTTGGAAAAGGGAAACGGGTTGTAGGAATTGCGTGTTTGAGTTGTGTGATCAATTGTGGTGTTATTGAATACTGAAAATATGCTTGTACAGGTGGTGCCCCTTCTGGACGCAACTAGATCCGTCGTCTACGTCGGTAAAGGCAAGTGGAAGTAGTGTTATGGTTGAGCTATACATCGTTGTTTGCATTGCCTTCGTTATATTTCCCGATGACATTAATCATACATGGTTTGATCATTTGCTAGGAAGATTGCAATAATTAGATTAGCAATGTGATGATGTGCTTTGGCTTTGAACCATGAGTAAAGAGAAGAATGATGTTGCCTATTGGTTGAACTGTCTAAATAGTTCATCTCAATGTTATTTGTTTTTCTATCCATGTTATATGATGGCATGCAAATATGTGGACTCAATGTGGAAAATTATGAATGAATTCATGCATGAAGCATTAACTGCATAATCATGCATTGGAAGTTTGTCGACGCCTTGGCGTCTTGCGGCCGTCACCACAACACCGTGTGTTCTGAGAAAGAACGCAGTGAAGAGGATCATGGCATAAGCATATGCACAAGCATGAGCATTTTACTGAGGTTGTGGTAGTCGATGTTGTGGTGTTGAATGTAAAGCATGTGGTGTGTTAAATTCTTGATGGATGTGATTATGTGTTAATTGTTCCGCTTGCTGAGATTACCCAATCTCACCGCTTGTGTTTTGTTGTTTTCAGTAGCGTGCAAGAGACATAAGCATGAGGGGTGCGCTAGCAACACAATAAACCTTCGAATGTCTTCACAACTCCCATGAACTAGTGTTTATTTAATACATTAGCTTGCTGAATTTTATTTACACTTAGACTATTTGTTGTTATGACTAAACTTATTCTTGCTTATGGTTGGTTTAGACTTGTTGTCGCTAGTATTGTTGAATTGCTTATATTCCTGTTTGAATTGCTTATCATGAAATGCTTCCGTAATGTCCTGTTTTTAGGGGAGATCTTTGTCGAAATTTTCTTGTTCTATAGTTTAGTTTTAAGGGGTGTTACAGCTTGGTATCGAGCGGGCTTTAGGTCCTTGGTGTATGAATTTAGGAGAGATATTCTAACATGAACTAAAACTTTCTTTGTGTGAAATTAGTAACATTGCTTAGGTATAACTCTTAAAATTGCCTTAGGGTAATAAACTTTTAATACTGAATAGGATTGTTAATCAACTTTAAAATTGACACACTTGCACTATTAGGATGGGATGGGCTGCATTGCATGGCATGCGTATGTTCGACTATATTTATTGTTTGATTGTGGGTGATTTTGTTATGCTTTTGTTGTTGTTGTGATTGTTTGCTTGCGGCTTGTTGGGTGCGAGATGCCACCAAAGACGCCAGCGTCTGTAGGTCGCTCGGGGCCTCGCTCCGAGCCGTCGGAGGCAGCTGAACCTACCCAGTGAGGGTGGGGTTTGGCAGAGATAATGGCCGCCATGAGGGCGATGCAGAGGAGTTGCGGAGTCTTGAGGAGGCGCCTGAGCCGCCCGCTGGCGCGGTGGCGCTGTCTGGCCGGCGGCGGCGGTGGCATCAAGGCGAGGAGTGGGTTGGAATTTGCCGGATAGCTTTGATGGGGTGGGCAATCCGATCCAGCGGATTGGTTGTCCTATGTGGAGATGCAATGGACGCTTTTGAGGTGGCGGCGCAGAGCGTGTCCGCTTCATGGCGCAGCTCTTGAAGGGGAAGCCCAGATCTGGTGGAGGGGTGCGCCGACCTCGAGGGGCACGCCGGTGACTCCTCTTGGGAGGAGTTTGTCCGGCAATTTGAGAGGAGGTTCTACCCCGCCACCTTCCTCGACAAGATGCAAATTGACTTGGGACAAGATGCCCAAGACAAGAAGATCGTGGCGGAGTACGAGGTTGGCTTCAACCAGATCGTGCGCTTTGTGCCCCATGTGGCACGTGGCGAGGTGGAGAAGGCAGCGGTTCCGGCAGGACTCCGTCCTGCCATTCGCCATATCTTTGGCGCTTTCCCCATTGTCGATTTCCGGACAATGGTGGAGCAAGCTCTGGGTGTAGAGCTGGTGAACTACACCGAAGAGCATCGCAAACCTGCCACGGGAGAGCAGGTTAAGGGCCCTCCAGAGAAGAAGGGCCAATCCTCCGGTACTTGGAATAAGAAGGGGAAGAATTTTCGTCACCACCCTATGGTGGCCGTCCTACTCAAAGAAGACACCTCGTGGGGAGGTGCGCCCGATCTGCGTGCCATAGTCACTCCTAGCATGGGGATGGTATGTTTCGTTGTGGCGATTCCCATCGCCGCAGCCGAGTGCTCGTGGAAGGGAAGGTGCACCATCTGTGGTCGGGAGGATCACAAGGATGTGGTGTCTGTAAGAACCCCAACGGCAAGCTGTGTTGGGAGCCGGTGACATCCTCTCCAGGTGGACAGCGACAGGGGGGCGTGATGCATATGTTGCCATCAGCTCCTACTCTGCAGCACCGCCCGACGCCTACTCCGACTCCCTCGTTCTACCCGGCGCCACTCTCAGGGACTTACTGGATGCCCCAGCTTCCACCGCCACCTTCCTTCGGGACTTCGCCGTGGGTCCCTGCGCTGACATATCCAGATGCGAGGGCTGCACCATCTCAGTCTACCCCGGGAGTCCACGCTTTGCCCTCTTCAGGGGATGCGGATCGTGGCAATGTCGTGACAGGTACTATTTATGTTAATTCTGTGGTTGCCAGTGTGTTGTTTGACTCCGGCGCTAGCTAGTCGTTTGTCTCTGTGGATTTTGTTGTTCGGGCTGGTCTGTCTGTGCAGAGTTTGGGTGATGCCGTGGTGGTTAGTGCACCGCAAGGCTTGATTTCTAGTTCGAGAGTCTGTCAGGGCTGTCACTTTCTGTTAGCTGATGAGGAGTTCATGGCGAATCTGGTGGTGATTTCCTTGGAGCCATTTGATGTTATCCTTGGCATGGACTGGCTATCCCAAAGACCAGCGGTGATTGATCGCGCTTGGAGGACAATCACCTTGCATGCTCCGTCTGGGCAAGAAATAACTTTCCAGGGAGTGCTATGCGGTACTCCTCTCCTTTTGTGTAAGCTGTTCCCAAACTCCCGGATGTTGAAATCGGGGTCCTCGGTCCATGGTTGAGGGTCGAGAGGAGGAGAAGAGTTTGGAGGGCATTGCTGTAGTTTGCCGATATCCGGATGTGTTTCCCGGTGAGCTTCCGGATTGCCTCGAGCGGAGACTATCTTCCGCATTGATCTTGTTCCTGCACGAGGCCGATTTATAAAACCTCAGACTGGATGGCTCCGATAGAGCAAGTTGAGTTGAAGAGGCAATTGGACGAACTCCTAGCTAAGGGGTTTATTAGAGTGAGCTCATCTCCTTGGGCGGCTCGGTCTTGTTTGTGGGGAAGAAAGATGGCACCAAGCGACTATGTGTGGACTACCGGGCGCTTAATCAAGTTACCATTAAGAACAAGTATCCATTGCCTCGCATTGATGACCTTTTGATCAATTGAGGGTGCCAAAGTATTCTCCAAGATCGATTTGCAATCCGGGTATCATCGATTCTTGGATTAAGGAGGAGGATATTGAAAAGACGGCTTTCAACACGAGGTATGGGCATTTTGAGTTTGTAGTCATGTCTTTTGGACTAACGAATGCTCCTGCTGCCTTTATGGAAGCCATGAACAGGATGCTCCATGAATATCTTGATGTCTTTATTGTCGTCTTCATTGACGACATTCTTATCTACTCGAAGTCCGAGGAGGAGCACGCCGTGCATCTCGGTCTAGTTTTGGAGGCTCTTCGTAGAAATCAATTCTATGCCAAACTCAAGAAGTGCGCCTTGGGGTGGTCGGCGGTGAGTTTCGTTGGGCATGTCATCAACCAAAGTGGTATCACAGTTGATCCAAAGAATGTTGTCTTTGTGGTTGGATGGCGAAGACCGTCTAGTGTGACTAAAATCAGGAGTTTTCTTGGGTTGGCGAGTTATTACCGGGCGCTTAGGCATAATTTCTCTATCATAGCTAAGCCGATGACAAGGCTCACTCGAGAAAGGGTTCCTTTCATCCGGACAGAGGAGTGTGAGACTAGTTTCCAGGCGCTAAAGAACAAACTGGTCAATGCACCTATTCTATCTTTACCTGTGAGTGGCAAGCGATATAAAGTGTATCTGAGATGCCTCGAGGATTGGTTTGGGTTGTGTGCTCATGCAAGAAGGCTGTGTCATTGCTTATGCTTCAAGACAGTGAAGACTCATGAACAGAATTATCCCACCCATGATCTCGAGTTAGCTGTGGTTTTTGCCTTGAAATTGTGGAGGCACTATCTTTATGGGGAATCTTGTGATATTTTCACCGATCATAAGAGCCTCAAATATATATTCACCCAATGAGAGCTGAACTGCGGCAGCGTAGATGGTTGGAATTGATAAAGGACTTTGATGTGTCGATCCAGATCATCCCGGCAAGGCTAATGTCGTGGCGGATGCCTTGAAGTAGAACAGTGTCCCCAAGACCGCTATGCCCTTGGTTGCGGAGTTGGAAAGAGGATAGGTCACTTACTATTTTGCTGGGGTTGCGCAAGAGGAGACTCGGATGATCATTCGATCTTGCATACCCGAGCGGTTGTATGAGGCTCAGTGCAGGATCGTTTGCTTCAGAGGTTCGGCGGAGGATTTCAGAGGGGAAACATCGGGATTTCAGCATAGATGAGCATGGTTCCATCCGGTTTAGAGGCCGTCTTTGTGTGCCTCGTAAATCGGATGTGAAGATTGACATTCTAAGGGAAGCCCATAGGACTCAGTATTCCGCTCACCCTGGCGAGACCAAGATGTATCGGGATCTCAAACAGAGTTTACGGTGGAAGAGGATGAAGGTGGATATCGCCAAGTATGTGGCTTCTTGTGGAGTGTGCCAACAGTAAAAGCTGAGCATAAGAGGCCTCTGGTCACATTCTGTTGGAAATTCGGAATGGAAGTGGGAGCACATCACTATGGACTTTGTGATTGGGTTACCTCGCTGTGCGAGGTAGAGATGCCATTTGGGTGGTGGTGGATAGACTCACTAAGTCCGCACATTTCATTCCAATGAAGACGACCAATTCGGCACGAGATCTAGTTCCCTTATACATGAAGGAAGTGCTTAGGCTCCATGGCGTGCCTAAATCGATTGTCTCCGATCGTGACACTAGATTTGTGTCCCTGTTTTGGCAGAGTTTGCATAGTGCTCGGGAACAAAACTCTCTCTCGGCACATCTTTTCATCCCCAGACAGATGGCCAGTCTGAGCGGACCGTCCAGACTCTAGAGGACATGCTTCGAGCGTGTGTTCTTTCTTGGAAAGGAAGTTGGGAGGATCACTTGGCCTTGGTAGAGTTTGCTTATAATAACAGCTACTGTGCTAGCATTCGAATGGCCCCATTCGAGGCGCTTTATGGGCTTAAAGTGTGTCTCCCCACTTTGTCGGGATGCGATTGGTGGAAATTCTTTGCAGGTCCTGATTGGGTTCGAGGACCTTTGAGAAAGTCTGAGGAGATACGGCAGAATCTCCTGGCCGCCCAGAGCCGTCAGAAGAGTTATGCCGATAACAGGAGGCGGGATTTGGAATTTTCAGTGGGTGATCAAGTCCTTCTCAAGGTATCTCCAACAAAGGGTGTCGTCCGTTTTGGTACCACCGGCAAGCTTAGCCCGAGGTACATTGGTCCGTTCCCGGTGGTGGCACGGGTGGGCAGTTTGGCCTACCGTCTGGAGTTGCCGAACTCTTTGAGGGGAGTACATGATGTCTTCCATGTCTCTATGTTGCGGAAGTATCTTCAAGACCCAGAGCACAAGATTGACCTGGAGCCGATTACAGTTGAGCAAGACCTGACGTTGGAGTGTCGTCCACTTCGTATACTAGACTCCTCGGAGCGGGTCATGAGGAGGAGAACCATCAGGTATGTCAAAGTTCTGTGGACAAATCAGTCCGAGCGGGAGGCAACTTGGGAACTGGAGGACCAGATACGGAAGAAGTATCCTGCGCTTTTTGAGAATACTGAAGGTAAAATGTTGTTTACTTTTTTTTGCCTTTTTTTAGCGCCGTAGCTAAAAGGAGTAGATTCGGGACGAATCCTTTTAAGGAGGAGAATGTGATGCCCTAGGTCCGAGAGCGATCCTAGTTCTTTCCGTCGTGGTTGTTTCAAAAGAGAGAAGTTTGGTCGGGAATTGATTAACTAAAGTTCATGCGACGTTTTAATATTTTTTTTGGAGCGTCGGGCTAGAATCAGTGGGCTGAGGACAACCTGGGCCGAGGCCGGATTTCCTCCCCACCTCTCCTTCCCCCTTCCCCTAAGTGGGCCGGCCCACTAGCCAAGGGGGGCGCCACCCCTTTTCCCCCTAACCCTAGGCGCCTCCTCCCTCTCCCTCTCCCTCCCCTAGCAGCCACCTCTCCCTCCCCTTCCTTCCCCTACGTGGTGGCTCAAGATCCGCCGCGAATCGCGAAGGAGAAGGCGAGGAGCGACTCCGTGGAGGCGTGGAGGACGAGCAGATCGCCGATTCGGGGTTCATCGCGTGTTCTTCGTGGGTTCATGAGGGAGAACACTAGGTAAAATTCCCAAACTTTTACCTCTGTTTTACCTAGGGATTAGGAGTGTATTAGATCTGGTGGTGAGGGTTTTGGATGGATCTTGTTGGGGGAGAAGGGTAGATGTTCACGTGGTGCTGTTTCTGGAAGGGGGGATTGTGCAGCGCGGATTGTTTTGCATTTTACGTGGCATAGATGATTTTTCCTGCCAAAACCTATAACTAGAAAGTTGTAGATAACGTCGAGACCTAGCTTCTGTAATTTTTTCAGAATTTGTAGGGAAGTGTTCTGAGAGTTATCACTGTTGCAAACCGACGAACAGAATCTGGGAACAGATTTCATCCACTGTGTTGGACGACTGTTTAGGCATATTTAACAGAGGAATTAGAATTTATGATCTTCTGGAAAGTTGTAGATCTCGTCAATATCTAGCTCCTGTAATTTTTTCATATTTTTATGTTCTGTAGAAAAAAAGATACGAAAAAGAGAATGGGGGTTGCTGCTGTTCGATCCGGACAGATCGGGGTTTCGGTGTTGGAAAAGGGGAACGGGTTGTAGGAATTGCGTGTTTGAGTTGTGTGATCAATTGTGGTGTTATTGCATACTGAAAATATGCTTGTACAGGTGGTGCCCCTTCTGGACGCAACTAGATCCGTCGTCTACGTCGGTAAAGGCAAGTGGAAGTAGTGTTATGGTTGAACTATACATCGTTGTTTGCATTGCCTTCGTTATATTTCCCGATGACATTAATCATACATGGTTTGATCATTTGCTAGGAAGATTTCAATAATTAGATTAGCAATGTGATGATGTGCTTTGGCTTTGAACCATGAGTAAAGAGAAGAATGATGTTGCCTATTGGTTGAACTGTCTAAATAGTTCATCTCAATGTTATTTGTTTTTCTATCCATGTTATATGATGGCATGCAAATATGTGGACTCAATGTGGAAAATTATGAATGAATTCATGCATGAAGCATTAACTGCATAATCATGCATTGGAAGTTTGTCGACGCCAACGTCTTGTGCGCGATCAAGATCGTACAACACCGTGTGTTCCCGAGAAAGGGCACGGTGAAGAGGATCATGGCATAAGCATATGCACAAGCATGAGCATTTTAATGAGGTTGTGGTAGTCGATGTTGTGGTGTTGAATGTAAAGCATGTGGTGTGTTAAATTCTTGATGGATGTGATTATGTGTTAATTGTTCCGCTTCTTGAGATTACCCAATCTCACCGCTTGTGTTTTGTTGTTTTCGTGTAGCGTGCAAGAGACATAAGCATGAGGGGTGCGCTAGCAACACAATAAACCTTCGAATGTCTTCACAACTCCCATGAACTAGTGTTTATTTAATACATTAGCTTGCTGAATTTTATTTACACTTAGACTATTTGTTGTTATGACTAAACTTATTCTTGCTTATGGTTGGTTTAGACTTGTTGTCGCTAGTATTGTTGAATTGCTTATATTCCTGTTTGAATTGCTTATCATGAAATGCTTCCGTAATGTCCTGTTTTTAGGAGATCTTTGTCAAATTTTCTTGTTCTATAGTTTAGTTTTAAGGGGTGTTACATTGGTATCGAGCGGGCTTTAGGTCCTTGGTGTATGAATTTAGGAGAGATATTCTAACATGAACTAAAACTTTCTTTGTGTGAAATTAGTAACATTGCTTAGGTATAACTCTTAAAATTGCCTTAGGGTAATAAACTTTTAATCTTGAATAGGATTGTTAATCAACTTTAAAATTGACACACTTGCACTATTAGGATGGGATGGGCTGCATTGCATGGCATGCGTATGTTCGACTATATTTATTGTTTGATTGTGGGTGATTTTGTTATGCTTTTGTTGTTGTTGTGATTGTTTGCTTGCGGCTTGTTGGGTGCAGTATGCCACCAAAGACGCAGCGTCTGGTAGGCCGTTCGGGGGCCTCGCTCCGAGCCGTCGGAGGCGGTGAACCTACCAGTGAGGGTGGGGTTTCGGCAGAGATAATGGCCGCCATGAGGGCGTCTGCAGAGGAGTTGCGGAGTCTTGAGGAGGCGCCTGAGCCGCCCCGCTGTGGGCGCGGCCAGCGCTGTCTTGGCCGCGGCGGCGCGGTGGCATCAAGCCGAGGGAGTGGGTTGGACCGCGGTGGATAGCTTTGATGGGGTGGGCAATCCGATCCAGGCAGCGGATTGGTTGTCCTATGTGGAGATGCAGCTGGACGCTTTTGAGGTGGCGGCGCAGGAGCGTGTCCGCTTCATGGCGCAGCTCTTGAAGGGGGAAGCCCAGATCTGGTGGAGGGGTGCGCTGACCTCGAGGGGCACGCCGGATGACTCCTCTTGGGAGGAGTTTGTCCGGCAATTTGAGAGGAGGTTCTACCCCGCCACCTTCCTCGACAAGATGCAAATTGACTTGGGACAAGATGCCCAAGACAAGAAGATCGTGGCGGAGTACGAGGTTGGCTTCAACCGGATCGTGCGCTTTGTGCCCCATGTGGCACGTGGATTTGAGTGGAGAAGGCAAAGCGGTTCGGCAGGACTCCGATCTGCCATTCGCCATATCTTTGGCGCTTTCCCCATTGTCGATTTCCGGACAATGGTGGAGCAAGCTCTGGGTGTAGAGCTGCACTGAACTACACCGAAGAGCATCGCAAACCTGCCACGGGAGAGCGGGTTAAGGGCCCTCCAGAGAAGAAGGGCCAATCCTCCGGTACTTGGAATAAGAAGGGGAAGAATTTTCGTCACCACCCTATGGTGGCCGTCCTACTCGCAGACACCTCGGGGGAGGTGCGCCCGATCTGCGTGCCATAGTCACTCCTGGCATGGGGATGGTATGTTTCCGTTGTGGCGATTCCCATCGCCGCCGAGTGCTCGTGGAAGGGAAGGTGCACCATCCGTGGTCGGAGGATCACAAGGATGTGGTGTCAGAAGAACCCCAACGGCAAGCTGTGTTGGGAGCCGGTGACATCCTCTCCAGGTGGACAAATGGCAGGGGGCGTGATGCATATGTTGCCATCGGCTCCTACTCTGCAGGCACCTCCCGGCGCCTACTCCGACTCCCTCGTTCTACCCGGCGCCACTCTCGGGGACTTCATCGATGCCCCGGCTTCCACCGCCACCTTCCTCGGGACTTCGCTGGGTCCCTGTGGCCGACATATCCAGATGCGAGGGCTGCACCATCTCGCCTACCCGGAGTCCACGCTTTGCCCTCTTCGGGATGCGGATCGTGGCAATGTCGTGACAGTACTATTTCTGTTAATTCTGTGGTTGCCCGGTGTGTTGTTTGACTCGCCGCTAGCTAGTCGTTTGTCTCTGTGGATTTTGTTGTTCGGGCTGGTGCATGCGTGCGAGTTTGGGTGATGCCGTGGTGGTTAGTGCACCGCAAGGCTTGATTTCTAGTTCGAGAGTCCAGGCTGTCACTTTCTGTTAGGTGATGAGGAGTTCATGGCGAATCTGGTGGTGATTTCCTTGGAGCCATTTGATGTTATCCTTGGCATGGATCAAGCTATCCCAAAGACCAAAGCGGTGATTGATCGCGCTTGGAGGACAGTCACCTTGCATGCTCCGTCTGGGCAAGAAATAACTTTCCAGGAGTGCTATGCGGTACTCCCTCTCCTTTTGTGTAAGCTGTTCCCAAACTCCCGGATGTTGAAATCGGGGTCCTGCAGTCCATGGTTGAGGGTCGAGAGGAGGAGAAGAGTTTGGAGGGCATTCTTTGTAGTTTGCCGATATCCGGATGTGTTTCCCAGTGAGCTTCCGGATTGCCTCCTGAGCGGGAGACTATCTTCCGCATTGATCTTGTTCCTGATGCACGAGGCCGATTTATAAAACCCCGTCAGGATGGCTCCGATAGAGCAAGTTGAGTTGAAGAGGCAATTGGACTAACTCCTAGCTAAGGGGTTTATTAGAGTGAGCTCATCTCATTGGGCGGCTCAGGTCTTGTTTGTGGGGAAGAAAGATGGCACCAAGCGTCTATGTGTGGACTACCGGGCGCTTAATCAAGTTACAAATAATAACAAGAATCCATTGCCTCGCATTGATGACCTTTTGATCAATTGAGGGGTGCCAAAGTATTCTCCAAGATCGATTTGCAATCTGGGTATCATCGATTGGATTAAGGAGGAGGATATTGAAAAGACGGCTTTCAACACGAGGTATGGGCATTTTGAGTTTGTAGTCATGTCTTTTGGACTAACGAATGCTCCTGCCGTCTTTATGGAAGCCATGAACAGGATGCTCCATGAATATCTTGATGTCTTTATTGTCGTCTTCATTGACGACATTCTTGTCTACTCGAAGTCCGAGGAGGAGCACGCCGTGCATCTCGGTCTAGTTTTGGAGGCTCTTCGTAGAAATCAATTCTATGCCAAACTCAAGAAGTGCGCCTTCTGGTTGTCGGAGGTGAGTTTCCTTGGGCATGTCATCAACCAAAGTGGTATCACAGTTGATCCAAAGAATGTTCTTCTTTGTGGTTGGATGGCGAAGACCGTCTAGTGTGACGGAAATCAGGAGTTTTCTTGGGTTGGCAGGTTATTACCGGCGCTTCGTGCATAATTTCTCTATCATAGCTAAGCCGATGACAAGGCTCACTCAGAAAGGGGTTCCTTTCATCCGACAGAGGAGTGTGAGACTAGTTTCCAGGCAGCTAAAGAACAAAGCTGGTCAATGCACCTATTCTATCTTTACCTGTGAGTGGCAAGCGATATAAAGTGTATGCAGATGCCTCGAGGATTGGTTTGGGTTGTGTGCTCATGCAAGAAGGTCAGTGTCATTGCTTATGCTTCAAGACACCAAGACTCATGAACAGAATTATCCCACCCATGATCTCGAGTTAGCCGCTGTGGTTTTTGCCTTGAAATTGTGGAGGCACTATCTTTATGGGGAATCTTGTGATATTTTCACTGATCATAAGAGCCTCAAATATATATTCACCCAGCGAGAGCTGAACCTGCGACAGCGTAGATGGTTGGAATTGATAAAGGACTTTGATGTGTCGATCCAGTATCATCCCGGCAAGGCTAATGTCGTGGCGGATGCCTTGAGTAGAACGGGTGTCCCCAAGACCGCTATGCCCTTGGTTGCGGAGTTGGAAAGAGGATAGGTCACTTACTATTTTGCTGGGGTTGCGCAAGAGGAGACTCGGATGATCATTCAGTCTTGCATACCCGAGCGGTTGTATGAGGCTCAGCTGCAGGATCGTTTGCTTCAGGAGGTTCGGCGGAGGATTTCAGAGGGGAAACATCGGGATTTCAGCATAGATGAGCATGGTTCCATCCGGTTTAGAGGCCGTCTTTGTGTGCCTCAGAAATCGGATGTGAAGATTGACATTCTAAGGGAAGCCCATAGGACTCCGTATTCCGTTCACCCTGGCGAGACCAAGATGTATCGGGATCTGAAACAGAGTTTCTGGTGGAAGAGGATGAAGGTGGATATCGCCAAGTATGTGGCTTCTTGTGGAGTGTGCCAACAGGTAAAAGCTGAGCATAAGAGGCCTGCCCGTCTGCATACCTGGAAATTCCGGAATGGAAGTGGGAGCACATCACTATGGACTTTGTGATTGGGTTACCTCGCTGCCTTGAGGTAGAGATGCCATTTGGGTGGTGGTGGATAGACTCACTAAGTCCGCACATTTCATTCCAATGAAGACGACCAATTCGGCACAGATCTAGTTCCCTTATACATGAAGGAAGTGCTTAGGCTCCATGGCGTGCCTAAATCGATTGTCTCCGATCGTGACACTAGATTTGTGTCCCTGTTTTGGCAGAGTTTGCATAGTGCTCTGGGAACAAAACTCTCTCTCGGACATCTTTTCATCCCAGACAGATGGCCACCTGAGCGGACCATCCAGACTCTAGAGGACATGCTTCGAGCGTGTGTTCTTTCTTGGAAAGGAAGTTGGGAGGATCACTTGGCCTTGGTAGAGTTTGCTTATAATAACGATTACCAGGCTAGCATTCGAATGGCCCCATTCGAGGCGCTTTATGGGCGAAAGTGTGTCTCCCCACTTTGTCGGGATGCGATTGGTGGAAATTCTTTGCGAGGGTCGGATTGGGTTCAGGGACCTTTGAGAAAGTCTGGGAGATACGGCAGAATCTCACTGGCATGAGCCGTCGGAAGAGTTATGCCGATAACAGGAGGCGGGATTTGGAATTTTCAGTGGGTGATCAAGTCCTTCTCAAGGTATCTCCAACAAAGGGTGTCGTCTGCTTTGGTACCACCTAGCAAGCTTAGCCCGAGGTACATTGGTCCGTTCCGGTGGTGGCACGGGTGGGCGGTTTGGCCTCACCGTCTGGAGTTGCCGAACTCTTTGAGGAGTACATGATGTCTTCCATGTCTCTATGTTGCGGAAGTATCTTCAAGACCCGAGCACAAGATTGACCTCGAGCCGATTCTGATTGAGCAAGACTGGCGTTGGAGTGTCGTCCACTTCAGATACTAGACTCCTCGGAGGCGGGTCATGAGGAGGAGAACCATCGGTATGTGAAAGTTCTGTGGACAAATCAGTCCGAGCGGGAGGCAACTTGGGAACTGGAGGACCAGATACGGAAGAAGTATCCTGCGCTTTTTGAGAATACTGAAGGTAAAATGTTGTTTACTTTTTTTTTTTAGCGCCGTAGCTAAAAGGAGTAGATTCGGGACTAATCCTTTTAAGGAGGAGAATGTGATGCCCTAGGTCTGAGAGCGATCCTAGTTCTTTTCCGTCGTGGTTGTTTGAAAGAGAGAAGTTTGGTCGGGAATTGATTAACTAAAGTTCATGCGACGTTTTAATATTTTTTTGGAGCGTCGGGCTAGAATCGATGGGCTGAGGACAACCTGGGCCGAGGCCGGGATTTCCTCCCCACCTCTCCCTCCCCTTCCCTAAGTGGGCCGGCCCACTAGCCAAGGGGCGCCACCCCTTTTCCCCTAACCCTAGGCGCCTCCTCCCTCTCCCTCTCCCTCCCCTAGCAGCCACCTCTCCCTCCCCTTCCTTCCCCTCGTGGTGGCTCAAGATCCGCCGCGAATCGCGAAGGAGAAGGCGAGGCGACTCCGTGGAGGCGTGGAGGACGAGCAGATCGCCGATTCGGGGTTCATCGCGTGTTCTTCGTGGGTTCGCAAGGGAGAACACTAGGTAAAATTCCCAAACTTTTACCTCTGTTTTACCTAGGGATTAGGAGTGTATTAGATCTGGTGGTGAGGGTTTTGGATGGATCTTGTTGGGGGAGAAGGGTAGATGTTCACGTGGTGCTGTTTCTGGAAGGGGGGATTGTGCAGCGCGGATTGTTTTGCGTTTTACGTTGCATAGATGATTTTTCCTGCCAAAACCTATAACTATAAAGTTGTAGATAACGTCAAGACCTAGCTTCTGTAATTTTTTCAGAATTTTTGGGGAAGTGTTCTGAGAGTTATCACTGTTGCAAACCGACGAACAGAATCTGGGAACAGATTTCATCCACTGTGTTGGACGACTGTTTAGGCATATTTAACAGAGGAATTAGAATTTATGATCTTCTGGAAAGTTGTAGATCTCGTCAATATCTAGCTCCTGTAATTTTTTCATATTTTTATGTTCTGTAGAAAAAAAGATACGAAAAAGAGAATGGGGGTTGCTGCTGTTCGATCCGGACAGATCGGGGTTTCGGTGTTGGAAAAGGGGAACGGGTTGTAGGAATTGCGTGTTTGAGTTGTGTGATCAATTGTGGTGTTATTGCATACTGAAAATATGCTTGTACAGGTGGTGCCCCTTCTGGACGCAACTAGATCCGTCGTCTACGTCGGTAAAGGCAAGTGGAAGTAGTGTTATGGTTGAACTATACATCGTTGTTTGCATTGCCTTCGTTATATTTCCCGATGACATTAATCATACATGGTTTGATCATTTGCTAGGAAGATTGCAATAATTAGATTAGCAATGTGATGATGTGCTTTGGCTTTGAACCATGAGTAAAGAGAAGAATGATGTTGCCTATTGGTTGAATTGTCTAAATAGTTCATCTCAATGTTATTTGTTTTTCTATCCATGTTATATGATGGCATGCAAATATGTGGACTCAATGTGGAAAATTATGAATGAATTCATGCATGAAGCATTAACTGCATAATCATGCATTGGAAGTTTGTCGACGCCTTAACGTCTTGCGACCGTCATTACAACACCGTGTGTTCCGAGAAAGGGCACGGTGAAGAGGATCATGGCATAAGCATATGCACAAGCATGAGCATTTTACTGAGGTTGTGGTAGTCGATGTTGTGGTGTTGAATGTAAAGCATGTGGTGTGTTAAATTCTTGATGGATGTGATTATGTGTTAATTGTTCCGCTTGCTGAGATTACCCAATCTCACTGCTTGTGTTTTGTTGTTTTCAGGTAGCGTGCAAGAGACATAAGCATGAGGGGTGCGCTAGCAACACAATAAACCTTCGAATGTCTTCACAACTCCCATGAACTAGTGTTTATTTAATACATTAGCTTGCTGAATTTTATTTACACTTAGACTATTTGTTGTTATGACTAAACTTATTCTTGCTTATGGTTGGTTTAGACTTGTTGTCGCTAGTATTGTTGAATTGCTTATATTCCTGTTTGAATTGCTTATCATGAAATGCTTCCGTAATGTCCTGTTTTTAGGGGAGATGCTGTCGAAATTTTCTTGTTCTATAGTTTAGTTTTAAGGGGTGTTACAGCTGAAACCGGAACACCCAACCCGGAGAGTCCGGAATTCCATTCGGAAACTCCGGATAAGTCAGTACAAAGTAGAGAGTTAAGACCGAGAGACCCAACCCGGGTCCAGATAGTCCGGATGTGTCCGTATGAAATGGGTAGCTGGAATCGGAACACCCAGCTCGGAGAGTCCGGAATTCCATTCAGATACTCCGGATAAGTCAATACAAATTAGAGAGTTAAGACCGAGAGACCCAACCCGGATACTCCGGGGTTTCAACCCGGATAGTCCGGATAACCTGGATACTCCAGTGTTAAATCCGGATACTCCGGATTGGTTAGCATTCGAGTAACCGAGAGGCTCAACCCGGACATTCCGGACCCTAACCCGGATACTCCGGACCTGACCTGATAAAGTGCTTCTCATATGCATGCTAGGATTAGGAGTATAATCATAATGCATTTCATGCATGATTGTGCATGTTCTCGTGTTCTTTCTTATTTGGTTCTTAATTGGTATTCTTTTTGGATTGGATTTTCTCGCTAGATGTGACGTTTTGGAGGGCAACCCTGAGTACGACATCATTTTCGACGTTCCGGACGAGCAACAAGGCACTAATCCACTACCTTACTCCTTGAACACATTCCTTCCCTTATTTGAAATTATGTTTTGAAGATACCGTTAGAAGTCGCATGCTTACTTTCAAATTATACCTATGTTGGGTAGAATGGTTAGTTATTGCCATGTTGATGTGAAATCCACCTTGTTTTTATTCCTTTCACCTTCCATTGTCGCCCTAGGTGGTTGGTTAATTATTACTTATGGGTTCGCACAAATTGCTTAGCCATGCTTAGAATGATCGTTAGAAACCGCGATAGATGGACTAAGTTCATCGGTCTCAATGATCAGAAATGAATCGATGATGATGGTCTAAATGGTGATTATTCAGTAGTAAAGTTGGCTAAGGACCTTAAGGATTAAGTCCTCGTGCCATCTCGCAAGTAACTATCGTGCGGACCACACGCCGTTTATGGGACCGGCTTAGCCAAGTACTTGTGTATGACTAGGCGTGTTTAAACCACGTGCACTCGGAGTTCCTTGAGCGTTGTGAGCGTCAAGGAAGGTCCGTGGGAATTCGCCGAACTTTGCAGAGTGTCGGGGAATGTCCTTTGAAACCCCTCGACGTTGTGGCGTCAGGGATGTTTAGTAACGGGAGTACTCCTTGATCCACACACATAGGTCACCAAGCACGCGGGATCAAGGGTCACAATCACCCGGGTGGTTTAAATACACTACCAAGCATATTGGAAAAATGATTTTGTCACGTTTACCTCAGCCGGCAAATCAAAGGAATTGTGCTCATAGCTTGGCTTACGAGTGTGGCGTGTTGTGTGGGTAAAGTCGTACCTCTGTAGAGTTAAACTATTCGAATAGCCGCGTCCATGGTTAAGGACAATCGCTTGTCGTGTTAGCCACCAAGTGAGTATTAATGTAATATCCCGAGTATTTTTATACTCGAAGCACTGTACCATTGTACACAAACGTTGTTCAACAATACATCAAGTTTGTGTATTTCTTTATTTTGAGCTGAGTAGACTCGACTGGGATCCAAAAGAACCCTTTAACTTAATTAAACTCACTCAAAATCAAATCGAGTTCAATTGCGGTTCGTAATTGTCCTTTTGGACAAATTGGAAATTTACGAAATTAAATGTCTAAAAGTCCTCAAAAACTATCCAAAATATCTTAGAAGTATTCAAAATCAGCTTTAGATGTTTGAATCTTCAAGTTTTGGCATTGGACCAAAATGCCCTTCATAAGTGCATAGTGTCTATACATGTGCCAACTCATTTCCAAGCCTCCCCAAACCAGCCATTCCTCCCCCCAAACCGTGAGAGCTCAAGAGAAGGAGGCCCCAAGCCCTAGAGCACCAAATCCAGTCATTCGGAGGCGATTCGACCGGCAGAAGCTGATTTGGAGGCAAGATTCGACGTCCTCATCGCGATCTCCACCTCCCAGACCCTCTCAAGTGAGTATTTCGTCGAGGTTCATCGACGTTTCTTGGAGCTCCCATGGTGCTTTTACAATCTGACCTGATTTCTTGACTCCCGGGTCGATCCTCTTGCCGTAGCTACGACTCTTTTCTCCTGTAGCTTCACATTTCATTAAGTTTTCCCAAACCCTAGCCTAGGCCATGTCTAGGTACCATGTGTTCAACGCATCGCATAGCAATTCTGCTTTAAAATCTAGACTCAGGTCGTCGTTAGGTCCGTTTAACTCTATAGTCGACCTGGCTTTTAGCCATCTTCAAAATCGAGCATGCTCTCGCTAGGTCTTCGGTTTGTCGGAGTTCTAGTGAGGTAGGGCATGTATAGACTGTTCCATTAGCAATTCTGGTAGCTAGAGCCGCTACCGGGGGAATCAGAATTCAATTTCACAAAGCCGAAATTTATTTTATTCGTCTAGGTGTTAATTATTTTTACGAAATACCAAAGGTCCGTAGCATGTAACGATAGCTCCGTTAGCTCTTCTGATAGCCCTGATCGCGATCAGAAGAGTCAGAATTCCATTTTGTCAAATCCTGCTGCAAGTTGTCAGCTCTAGGTCACTTTGTTTTTGGAAATTTATAGAAGTCCGGTGAACAAATGGATAGTCTGGATAGCCTCCTTGCGAGGTGAAACCTCGATTAGCAAAGTCGAAATTCAGTTTCGGCAATTTCTCAATGCACTTTGCAGCTCTAGGTCTCTTTTATCTTTATAAAATCCTAGAGCTCCGAGGCATGTAATGACTGTGCCATTAGTTCTCTTAGAGGCTAGAAAAGCAGTTAGAATCGCTAGATTTGCATTTTGCGAGCCCGCATTTTATTTTAATAACTATAGTGTCCAGTGCCAATTGAAGCGTTTCTGCTTTATTTAGCTTCGTTTAAGGTCACTAAGGTCGATAGCATGCTTCACGTATGCTTTAGATCGCATTCAAGCCGCTTTTCGGACTTTTCCCGTTTCTCGGGTGTTTGCCGAGTTTAAGCGGGCAATTGAGCAAAAGTCCAACTAAATTAAATCAACTATGTTGGGGAATAGCTCCGACAGGTCGTAAGTATCCCTAAGCAACTAGCCGAGGGCTTAAAACATGGCTTGCGGCATTCTTAGTCAAATTGGCCCCTTTGGGTGATTTGACTCGATTTCAAGCCATTTGGCCATTTTGGCCATTTTCCACATTTTAGTGCTTCTTTGCCAGTTAGCTATCGGAATAAGTCATTTAGGATCATTTAAGCCTAATGAAGTCGAAAACGTGCTTCTCGCGCAAGTGGAATCGCGTTTGAGCCGTTTTCGGACTTTATGCGATCGAAGACACATTTATCGAGCCAAATTACGCTTTTGATCCGAATTCAATGTAGGTTAAGTGAATTTCAGTGGGGTAAGGCCTAGATAGGTCCTAAATATCCTAAACTACCTATTAGTAAGCCTAATAAAAGTCGCCGCTTCATTTATTGCATTTTGCACCTTTTTGCCATTTTGGGCGAAAACGGCCGTTTTTAGCCGTTTTGGTCATTATGGCCGTTTTTGAAGATTTAAAGCAAATTGCATTTCTACCGAGCGTTTTAGTTAGGTAATGAGTGTTTGAATCCGTATCGGGAACCCACGCGCGGATTCGATCGCGTTTGGACTCAATACGGACTCAATACGGACTCAAAACGATTCTGTCGGTAATTACTCCGCGGTTTTGTGTTTTGATTCAATTTTGGTCAATTTCATTAGGAATTGCTTTGCAACCGATCCAACTAAGTCCTAAATATCTTGCTTTAGCTTGTTGCGAAGTCGGAAAATCATTTCGCGCAAAAATCCGCAAAAGTGGCCATTTGGCAGATTTCCGTCGAAACGATCGTTTTCGGCCGTTTCGGAAAAATTGTCGTTTTAGCTCCCGGTTGATCGTTTTAGTACCAAACGAGTTCCATTAAGTTCCTTTAGGTCTATTATACCTATTTCTAGTTATTTAACCAAATTTTGTTGTATTTTTCTTCAGTTTATATATTTTCATTCGCGTAGGGTAGAAACCGTCGTATTTGTCGCAATTTCGCCGTTTTTCTCGTTTTGCTCTTTTCTTTTCTCTCTGAGCACTTGTTTGAGTCTTATTTGATGTTAAGTTGATGTTTATGCACTTAATTCTCTTTTTTCGCTAATTTATTTCGCTTTCGTCGTTTTTCCTGTTTTTGCTCGTTTAGAGGCTAGCGAGTCAGGATTCGCATCGAGCACTCCTGAAATCATCCCGGACATCACCGAAGAGCAACAACAAAGCAAGCACCTCCTTTGAACATATTGATCCCATATTTCACGATGTTTACTTTGATTTCTCAAACTATATGCATTGTTTAAATTCAATAAAGTGCTAGATTGTGGGAATGGTAGTTATACCCTGATTTGGTGGATTTCCTCAATTTAATTCCCTCGAATCCATTGGCAACCTTAAGTAGGGTTAGACAATTAAATAAAATGTCAATTGGGTATAAACGAATCTAGTAACTGCACATGCTTAGACAATGCAATAGGAATGAGTCTGAAAATCAGTCATTTACCAAACACTCAAAACTATGGATTATGGTAATTGGTTTTGAAAATGTGACTTATGAAAGTACTTTGGTAAATGTGGAATGTCTAGTCGATAATTAGACTTGGCAGGAGGTATATTATGTGCTAGTTACATTGGTGGCGAGTGGTTGTCTAGTTAAGTGGAGTTCCCCGCTTGAGTCACTAGGCAAAAACTATAAGGACTGAACTTGAGACGCTTTCTGAATGAACGCAGCGCAACCACGCAAGCTGGTATGGGACAGTCTATTCTAGTACCTAAAGTGTGAGGGGTTAGCTATGCCTGTTGGTAGGCCGAAGAGTGGACGATCTCCCACGTAGAGCAGGCCAGCGCGGTGTATGTTTTCAAAAACCACCGGTTGTACCTTGTGTGCATAGCTGGTAGATGCAGCGTGGTAGATCCTCCAGTTCATAAAATGATACAACGGCGTACGCCATGCTATGGGAAATGCCGCGGTACGTATTTTGGCCGCCGTCACAAGGTTTCTTCTCCAGTGGCTCCCTTCGTGTGGAGTTGGCCTCTTTCGCCATAGCAGGGGGTTTTCGTCGCCGGTGCTGGGGTGTGGCTAAACCCTTAACGATGGGAACGAATAGTTCATTCTTGCATATCGGGTACCTCTCGGTATCGCGTGTATCCTGGCTGACAGGAGTGCAATTATGAATTGTGTTTGGGTAAAGTGTGCAAACTCTGCAGAGTCTTAAAACAAATCTAATCGATTAGCCGTGCTTATGGTTAAGAGCAATTCTTCAGTTAATGGATCGAGTATAGTATTTGTTTTGGTTTCAAAAATAAAAAGTTACTTCGGAGTCTAGCTAAAGGTATTTGGTTCGGTATGGTACTTGGTGGATTTATGCATATATGGATGTCGTTTCGTATCCCAACTGCGATCATGGATGATGGCAGCTGAGAAGCTCAAATGTTACATATGCTGTAAATATGTTTTATTCAAACTGCTGTCTTTTACATTATGTACTACTTTTCGATGAATTGTTTCAACTGCCGCTTTTCACAACAGACCTAGTGTAGCAGCCATTTCATTTGTATCGGCCTGCATTTAATTATATTTCCATACACTAAAGTCTTGTGAGTACATACGTGTACTCACCGTTGCTTGCTAACCTTTTTCACCAGAGGAAGGTACTGATGATGTCCTGGATGATGGCGAGCCCCTTTTCTGCGAGTGTTGTGGCTTCGTAGGTCCTTCCTCCAGTCAAGCAGCCTTAGGGTGTGTGGGCCTGCTGCGCTGGTTTTGTTGTTCTATTTCCGCTGTCGTACTTCTTTTGGATTCTGCTTTGTATATTCCTACAATGTTTACACCCAGATATGAAAATTAAATTAGCTGATGTGCATTGATATTCGCGTTGTTGGTACCCGACATCGGGCTCTTGATCCAGGAACCAGATGTCGATGCGTCTGATACCGGTCTGAAGCTAAGAGTTCGATTACGGTGATCGAATTTTTAGGTTCAGATTTCCGGTGCCGAGAACCCTGTTGCTATACGGTGCCGTACACTACAGTAGACGGTGTACAGTACGGTATAGGAAGAGGGGCTCTCACAATTAAGGACCGGGTAAGATGGATGGTGGGGAAAAACCTCGTGAGTATTGGAGTATTCATGGGAGGAACTTCCCGAGTATCGGAGTACTCGTGGAAGGAGACTTACGGGTATTGGAGTATCCGCGGGTGTGATGAGCACGAGCGTCGGACTCGTGTCTCGGAAATGCTTGGAGGCATGAAGGAGGATATGGAATGATTACAATTACTTTATGTATTAAGATTTTGCAAATGTTTACCAAACAACAAATTTCAATCTATAAGTGTCTATGATTTTACTCAAATATTGCTTTATGCTGAAATTACCTATTGCCTCCATGGTGAATCAACTTCATGTAAGTAGGGTTCAATGCATAATCTATTCTATTGTGTGAGTACACCTTTTGTACTCAACCGGATTGTCCATTGCTGCAGGTGAGGTTGAGACGTCGCCCGTGGATCCTTACCGGGCCGACGCCTCCGATGATAACGCCTAGAGGGTCGTTCTTAACCCCCAGCCGGATGCCTGAGGGTTGGGGCATACTACATTGGATAACACTTTTGTCGTTTATGTTTATTTGCGCTGCCTGTTAATGTAAAACTCTATGTGTATGTCGTTGTGAACTACGGTATCACTTTTGGCATGTAATATAAATGTTTAAATTCCCGTTGTTGTGTTAGATATGATCCAAACTGTTATGCATTGTCGCGCGTGTTGGTGAACTTTCCTAGGACCAACACGTGCATACATGCGGGCCGCTCGAGATTCCCTTGATTTACTTGGGCTGTGTGACGCCACTGAGTGAATCAATGGAGTCCCGGGGATGGGTCCCCACAGGCTTGGTATCAGAGCTCAATACGGACTGTAGGTTAGAACGTACCGATTGCCACCAGTTTAGGACTTACTTTTGGGTCAAAATTAATTTTCCTATCAAGTAATTTTAGAACTATTACTGTTGTGCATTCTTTTGTTCCTTACCCATCTTAGTCCTACACCATACCCTTGTACTCATTTGATTTGACAAAGTGAGTTTTCTAACCCACCTTTTCTTTTTCAAATGATAGATGAGTTACAGACCTTTGGTCATGGTTACCCGCGCTGTGGATGTGGACGGTTTCCCTTCCCTCCTCAGGGACATGCTCTAGAGGGCCAGCTTCACCTATCCACCCGAGTACACGTTGTATGAGCGGGCTTTGGGACCAGGACTGGAGACCTACACTGCCACGGTCCACATCATCGCCCGAATGATGCCGGGGAGCATTCCCCATCACTTCCAAGCGCAAGGGACATCCATTGGGATGGCAATCCAAGAGGTGGCATACGTTGCCATGTGCCATCTTCGTCATGATCTGCGGGAGCTACTGGAGCCTCCGTTTCTCTACTTTCCACAGCGAGGACCAGCGGGCACCTACAACTACGTCGTGGAGGTTGAACTGGGAGAAGACCGATCTGTCCGCCAGTTGGCGAGCTTGGTCTGTACCTTGGACCGGGCTCATCGTTGTGTGGTTCACGAGTTATGGGAGACTCTTGCCCGTCTTCGCGCCGCCCAGGGGCATCTTCATCAATTTTTGCAGACTGGTCTCGTGCCACAGAATGTGGTGTACGGGCACAATTCTACTTCGCCCCACAATGCAGCCCCAGACCCTTTCCAATTTCCAAGCGTGATGGGGGTGGAGGCCCAACACTTCAACCCCAGCCATGCACGCATCAACTCGGCAAACGCAATGCGTCTCCATGTGCAAGGGCTATTGGGAGCACCTACATCCTACTTGGGATCCCCTCAACGTCTCGCTAGCGCTTTGGATCCTGAAGATACGGGATCACCGGGATACCATCTCTTGGAGGTGTTTCCCCCGGGCTTCCTTAGAGACATTTGAGTTGTCTCGATCGTGCTTATCGTGACCCCTATGTAGGGATAAACTATCTTAATTTGCATTCATGTAGAAGACTATGTTGTGTAATTTTGACTATGTACTCATGTCTTTGTGTTGGAACCTTGTTATTGTACGTTGATGTTAATGGAGCTTATGAACTTCCGTATTTGACTGCTTGTGGTTGTGATGTATGCTTTCTTGCTGCATACTTGTGGATTGTCATGCTTGTACCTTGCGGTCTAGGATCTCAATTTCCGCACTCTTGTGGCTCTTTTGCTCAATGTTGTTAACTCTAGTTTGGCAACAGAATGGAAGGAGCTACAACTCGATCGCAAACTCAGCGCGAGGCGAGACCGAATTCCGCGGGCTCCCAAGCCGTTGAGAGGTTGACTAAGGGGGTTGTCCGCGACCTCCCGGAGTCTTCTCGAAGGCAGACTCCGCCTTCCCTCCCAGTAGAGGGGGAACTTCCACCGCCTCCGACCATGGCTCAGGTTCTCGCCATGATCGAGCAGAACAGGCAGGATTGGACCCTGATTCTACAGCAAATTGATCGCAACACCGCCGTTTCCCCGGGCCCTTTTCGAGGTGCCGACGGGGGAGGACATCATGTCGCGGGTGGGCTCGGCGAGTTTCTTCGCACGCAACCGCCGACATTCTCTCGAGCCGAGGACCCACTCGAGGCAGATGATTGGCTTCTGGCCATTGAGCGCAAGCTTGCAATCGCTCAATGTCCAGACCACGAGAAGGTTTTGTACGCCTCACATCAGCTTGATGGAGCAGCAAGTGCATGGTGGGACAGCTTCCTTGCCATGCAGCCCGCCGACCATGTTGTCACGTGGGCAGAGTTTCGTGCGGCCTTCCGCGAATCTCATGTTCCCACGGGGATACTTGCCATCAAGAAGCGAGATTTCCTTGCCCTTAAGCAACATGGCAAGTCTGTTCTGGAGTACCTTCACGAGTTCAACTACTTGGCTTGATATGCTCCGGACGACGTCTCCACTGACGAGTGCAAGCAAGAGCGCTTCATGGAGGGGCTTTCCGAGGAGTTGCAGTTGGAGCTTGCTGCCCTAGACTTCCGCAATTTCCAGCACTTGGTCAACAAGGCCATAGTGGTGGAGGAGAAGCGGGGAAAGCTGGAAGAGTCATGCAAGCACAAGCGAGCAGCTCAGCTTCCGGCTAGCAACAGTTCGTAGCAACAGCGTGCCACTCGCCCCCAACATTCCAATTATCAAGCTCCGACACCCCCAAGACCTCCGGTACATGTTGTGCGTCCACCGCAGCACAATGTTCCGCCAAATGCTGGTGGAAATCAGCGAGGAGGTAACACTCAAGGTCGCCCAGTTTTGGTGTGCTATCAGTGCAAGAAGCCGGGGCATTTTGCACGTCATTGTCCACAGAGGAATCTAGCGACTTCAGGGGCTCGAACGCTGAATGTACCCATAGCCGCACCACCACCGCGACCAGCTCCACCAAGAGTCACACCGGCACAACAACAACATGGTCGCATCAACCACGTCACCCCCGAGGAAGCTCAGGATGCACCGGATGTGGTGTTGGGTACGCTTCTTATCAACTCCTACCTAGCTACTGCATTATTTGATTCTGGAGCATCGCACTCATTCATCAAAGAGGGATTTGCTACTCGTAATGGGTTTTCTATCCAATCAATGCATCCGCCTCTTCTCATTAGAGCACCAGGATCGGAGTTGAGAACCGATCAAATTTGCCGGGGAATTAGCATTGAAATTAATGGGGTAGAATTTCTAGCTGACTTGATCGTGATCAAGACGGAGGGAATTGAAGTCATTCTTTGGATGGATTGGTTGTCCAAGCATCAAGGATGCATCAACTGTGCACAAAGATCCATCTCCCTCACTAGTGCAAGCGACGAGCAAGTCTTCTTTGCGTCTAGTTCTGATTCTACTCATCTCTATGCCTTGAGGGATGAGCCATTTCTCGGGATAAGTGATGTACCAGTGGTATGTGACTATCCTGACGTCTTTCCAGAAGAACTACTGGGGATGCCGCCAGGCCGGGAAGTTGAATTTGTTATTGAATTGCTGCCCGGGACGGCTCCGATATCTAAACGTCCATACCGGATGCCTCTGAATGAGTTGATTGAATTGAAGAAACAACTCACGGAGCAGCAAGAGAAGGGCTTCATTCGACTGAGCTCCTCACCCTGGGGATGCCCGGTACTGTTTGTGAAGAAGAAGGACAACAGTTTGCGGATGTGCATTGATTACCGTCTGTTGAATGAAGTAACGGTCAAGAATAAGTATCCACTTCCACGGATTGATGATTTGTTCGACCAAATGACCGGAGCTCATATATTCTCCAAAATTGATTTGAGGTCGGGTTACCATCAAATAAAAATTAGAGCGGGAGACATTCCGAAGACGGCATTCTCTACTCGTTATGGCCTATACGAGTATACCGTCATGTCTTTTGGCTTGACCAATGCACCAGCCTACTTCATGAGTCTTATGAATTCAGTCTTCATGGAGTATCTTGACAAGTTTGTTGTCATTTTCATCGATGATATTCTCATTTACTCCAAGTCTGAAGAGGAACATGAAGTGCACCTTCGGACCGTCCTGGAAAAACTGCGAGAACACCGACTTTATGTAAAATTCAGCAAATGTGAATTTTGGCTAACGAAGGTTACTTTCTTAGGCCATGTGCTATCGGAAGGTGGTGTTGCAGTTGATCCAAGCAAAGTGCAATCAGTACTTACTTGGGGACAACCCAAGACTATCACAGAAGTTCAGAGTTTTCTCGGACTTGCGGGTTACTACCGTCGGTTCGTGGAGAACTTCTCCAAGATTGCAAAGCCACTGACCGAACTTTTGAAGAAGGAAAAGAAGTTTTCATGGTCAGCAGAGTGTGAAGCAAGTTTCCAATTGCTGAAGGTTCGCTTAACTACTGCACCAGTCTTAGTACTGCCGGATATTCACAAGGGCTTCAACATATATTGCGATGCACACGCCTCGGACTCGGTTGTGTACTTATGCAAGGAGGCCGAGTGGTGGCATATAAATTAGGCAATTGAGGCCACATGAGATGAATTATCCAACCCATGACTTAGAGCTAGCAGCTGTGGTGCATGCTCTAAAAATTTGGCGACATTACCTCATCGGTAATCGTTGCGAGATATACACAGATCACAAGAGCTTAAAGTACATCTTCACTCAAGCCGATCTAAATTTGAGGCAAAGAAGGTGGCTCGAATTGATCAAAGACTACGACATGGGACTCCATTATCATCCCGGAAAAGCCAATGTCGTTGTCGATGCCTTGAGCTGGAAATCGCAATGCAATTGCATTTCGGCGGAACCAGAATCAGAGGCAATGTGCACTGAATTCCAAAGACTCAGATTAGAAGTGGTGAATCAGGGATTCCTTGCTGTCCTCGAGATCAAATATGACCTCTTGGACCAGATTAAAGAAACTCAAAAGAAGGACAAAGGCATGACACTTATCCGAGCCAACATCGCACAAGGAAAAGCTAATTGCTTCACTGAAGACCCCCAAGGTGTCTTATGGTTTGGCACCCGTTTGGTAGTGCCGAATTGCAAGGAGTTGAAGCAATCCATTCTCAATGAAGCTCATAACTCCTCATTCTCTATTCATCCCGGGAGCACAAAAATGTACCAAGATCTTAAGCCGAGACTTTGGTGGACCCAGATGAAACGAGAAATCGCCCAGTATGTCGCCGAGTGTGACATATGCCGAAGGGTGAAAGCCGACCATTTGCATTCAGCCAGAACACTCCAGCCATTACCGATTCCCTTATGGAAATGGGAGGAAATCGGCATGGACTTCATCACCGGTTTGCCCAGGACGCAATAGGGTTTGTACTCTATTTGGGTGATTGTTGACCGATTAACCAAAACTGCTCATTTTCTTTCGGTCAAAGTTAAGTATAAGGTGAGCAAGTTAGTGGAGCTATACCTCTCGCGAATCGTGTCTCTCCATGGTGTTCCCAAAAGAATTGTCTCGGATCGAGGTACCCAATTTACCTCGCACTTTTGGCAATGTCTTCACGAAGCCATGGGAACTCGCCTTTCATTCAGTACCGCATATCATCCCCAAACTGATGGACAAGCGGAGAGAGTGAACCAAATCCTCGAGGATATGCTTAGGGCTTGTGCCCTTACATATGGCAAGGAATGGGAGAAGTGCTTGCCACTCGCGGAGTTTTCCTATAATAATTGCTATCAAGCTAGTCTTCAAATGTCGCCATTTGAAGCTCTCTATGGAAGATCTTATAGGACTCCACTCAATTGGTCCGAGTCTGGTGAAAGACCTATCTTTGGTCCAGAGTTGGTCATTGAGTCAGAAGAGCGAGTAAGGATGATCAGAGAATGATTGCGAACATCATAGTCTCGTCAAAAGAGCTATGCTGATCGCCGACATCGTGCATTAAGCTTTGAGGTCGATGATCACGTTTATCTCAAGGTTTCTCCAATGAAAGGTATTCGTCATTTCCAAGTAAAAGGAAAGCTAGCACCTCGCTACATCGGACCCTTCCGAATCGTAGCAAAGCAAGGAGCTGTGGCATACCAATTGGAACTTCCACCTTCCCTCTCCGAGGTACATGATGTCTTTCATGTCTCTCAATTAAAGAAATGCCTTCGTGTCCAGATTGAGGTCACGGACTTGGACCCTCTCGAATTGTAACCCGATCTGTCATACAAGGAGTATCCAGTTTGCATTCTTGACAAGTGAGAGCGTATCACTCGGAATCACACTATCAAATTCTTCAAGGTTCAGTGGAGCAACCACACTCCTGATGAGGCTACATGGGAGCATGAAGATCACCTTCGAGCTGAGTACCCTCATCTCTTCACCAACGCAAATCAATCTCGAGGTTGAGATTCTCTTTAAGGGGGGTAGGTTTGTGACAGCCCAAATTTAATTACTAGTCATATTGCGTACGGCATGCTCATATCATTTATATTAGTGGCATAATCGACACTCATTTAGGGTTATATAAATGCTAGCATCATTTTAGATAAATGAGTATGAAATTATAAAGTTCATGACGCCTAAAAGCTGCTACCCACTTGTACCCACACTCCACTCATCCTTAGACAATGACAAATGGACCCACTTGTAAGTGTGAGGAAGTGGACAGCACATACTACTCTCCATTTCTCACTTCATGCCCTTCTACCCACCTCCCCAACCACTCCATGACATGTGGGACCAAGCCCCACATGTAAGTGATGGAAAGGGGCAGCTATAAAAGCTTTTCTCCACCTTGGGGTCTTCTCGAAACCTCATTTGCTGCCACCCAAGACTGAAAATCCTGCCAAGAAGGAGAGCAAGAGCACTCCTACTTCACCTCTCCATTTCATCCCCACAAATTCACTCAAATCTTGAGTTTGAGCTTGTGCATGTCATACCATCTTGAAGCTAAGGTCAAGAGCTTCAAATCATCCAAATGGATTGTTGATGCACCAAGTATTGGGTGAGTTCTAATCCATTCATCCCCATCCATTTTCTGAAATTTTGGTGGCATTGAGCTCATTCCCTTCCTCTCCTTTGAAATCATCTCCATGTTGAAAAGCGGGGTGTGCATGTCAAGTTTGATGCTTGAAAGGGAGGAGTAGAAGCTGCTACTAGAACTAGGAGTGGAGGCATTGCTTCCTCAAGCACGGAGAAGGAGTTGATACCGGGAGAACCAACGAAGATCACAACTTCGACACCATTCTTCATCCCGTCGATGAACCGGCCTCCCACCAAATACAAGAACACCCTAGTAGTGGTAAGGTTCCACCCCAAGTCACCTTTTTGGTGTATAGGAGCCCCTAGTACAATAGTCATTTTCGGACAGACCAATTAACCCGGATAGTCCGGATGTGTCTGTATGAAATGGATAGCTGGAACCGGAACACCCAGCCCGGAGAGTTCGGAATTCCATTCGGATACTCCGGATAAGTTAGTACAAAGTAGAGAGTTAAGACCGAGAGACCCAACCCGGATACTCCGGGGTTTCAACCCGGATAGTCCGGATAACCCGGATACTCCGGTGTTAAACCCGGATACTCCGGATTGGTTACGATTCAAGTAACCGAGAGGCTCAACCCGGACATTCCAGACCCTAACCCGGATACTCCGGACCTAACCTGATGAAGTGCTTCTCATATGAATGCTAGGATTAGGAGTATAATCATAATGCATTTCCTGCATGATTGTGCATGTTCTCGTGTTGTTTCTTATTTGGTTCTTAATTGGTGTTCTTTTTGGATTGGATTTTCTCGTTAGGTGTCGATGTTTCGGAGGGCAACCCGGAGTACGACATCATTTTCGACGTTCCGAACGAGCAACAAGGCACTAATCCACTACCTTACTCCTTGAACACATTCCTTCCCTTATTTGAAATTATGTTTTGAAGATACCTCTACAAGTCGCATGCTTACTTTCAAATTATACCTATGTTGGGTAGATTGATTAGTTATTGCCATGTTGATGTGAAATCCACCTTGTTTTTGTTCCTTTCACCTTCCATTGTCGCCCTAGGTGGTTGGTTAATTATTACTTATAGGTTCGCACAAATTGCTTAGCCATGCTTAGAATGATCGTTAGAAACCGCGATAGATGGACTTAGTTCATCGGTCGCAATGATCAGGAATGAATCGATGATGATGATCTAAATGGTGATTATTGAGTAGTAAAGTTGGCTAAGGACCTTAAGTATTAAATCCTGGTGCCATCTCGCAAGTAACTATCGTGCGGACCACACACCGTTTATGGGACCAACTTAGCCAAGTACTTGTGTATGACTAGGCGTGTTTAAACCACGTGCACTCCAAGTTCCTTAAGCATTGTGAATGTCAAGGAAGGTCTACGGGAATTCCCAGAACTTTGCGGAGTGTCATGGAATGTCCTTCGAAACCCCTCGACGTTGTGGCATCCGGGATGTTCAGTAACAGGTGTACTCCTTGATCCACACACACAGGTCACCGAGCACGCGGGATCAAGGGTCACTGTCGCCCGGGTGGTTTAAATACACTAGCATGCATATTGGAAAAATTGGTTTTGTCACGTTTACCTCGGCCGGCACATCAAAGGAATTGTGCTCATAACTTGGCTTACGAGTGTGGCCTGTCATGTGGGTAAAGTCGTACCTCTGCAGAGTTAAACTAGTCGAATAGCCGCGTCGATGGTTAAGGACGATCGCTTGTCGTGTTAGCCACCAGGCGAGTATTAAGGACCGGGTAAGATCGATGGTGGGGAAAAACCTCGTGAGTATTGGAGTACTCATGGGAGGAACTTCCCGAGTATCAGAGTACTCGTGGAAGAGACTTACGGGTATTGGAGTAGTGACACCACGGAGTGTCGTAACCTTATTTAACGTGCATGATAAGGTCAAAAACAGTATGAGATGTGGAAATAAGGTTAAAACCATAGGATTTGGAGGTTAATAACGTTTCCGGGCCGTTTCTGGGGTTTTGGGCCTTAAAGAGGGGGTTGTGGGCTTTGGTGGGATGGAGAAGGAATCCATTTAGGATTAGGAATCCTTGTTAGGGCTGGTAAGAGGGCTGCCCCTGCCCTTTTTGTGCGCCCCCACCCTCCCTTTTGGCGCCCCACACCTCCCTTGGTCCCTAGCCGCACCCCACCCTCCCTCTCCCCTTGTGCCGTGCGCCCCCCTTGCCCTCTCCACCTCTCCACCACCTCTCCTCCACCCCCTTGATGCCCTAGGTTGGCCTCCCCACCCCCTGCACCTCGTGGATCCATCCATTGGAGCGAGGAGCGTGGAGCGAGGAGCGATCCGGGAGGAGTTTCGTTGGGAATTCGGTCGTCGGGCGAAGGTATGGCCATGGGATTCCTTGGGGTTGGGCTAGGTACTGTTCTAATGGTGTTCATCATGATTTTAGATTAATTGGTGGTGCTGGACTTGAGTAGATTGGATTAGATCTAGATGTTGCCACGTTTCTGTTTTGGGACAACATGAGCAGTCGACCTAGGGTTAGGTTTTTTTGCCAATTTAGAGTCCAAATTTGGTCGTACGGATGTTGAAGAAGTTGTAGATAATTTCATTATCTTTCCGTGGATATAAAGAAAATTAAATTCCGCCTAGCCGTTTGAAAGTTATGGCTGTTTTACCGAGCATGTTAAAATCTGTGACTTGATTGGAACAGATCACGGTAATCTGTAGATTAAACAACTTTAGAATCCGAATCAGTCTTTCCACATACCTAGAAAAAGTTGGGAAATTTCCTAAGATACGCGAGGATGTACTCTTTTAATTTATTCGGAGTCCCAGAACTCAAGTTATGCCTTGTTGAAGGCTGCTGTCCCGACGGGACAGAACCTCTGTTTTTGGTTATTGCGAGTAGTTGGCAATGTCGGGGTAGATGAGGGCTTGCGTACTGTTTTGTGGGCATGATTGTGAGTGTGTGATACCTTTGTGCTGGTGGTGTGACACCGGGGGTACCTTCTACTTCCCGCCAATCCGTCGCTCGTGGTTGAGGCAAGTGTATTGTAATGAATAGCGGTTTGTAGGTTGCTAGTTGAGACTACATGAGATTGATTATATGAGATGATCACTTGCCATGCTTTAATGCTTTCCAATGATATGATGAGTATGTTTATCATGATATGATGCCATGTGTTAATGTACGAGTTAATTATGATGTTGGCATAATAAGCATACATGGCATGATTACTTGGCCTGGGCGGTGAGAAAGTTATGACTAATCCGGAGAGCCAATGAGTAAGTCCTACATCGTGATTCCATTCACCGTGGTGAACGGAAGCGAGGAGTAGGCACCCTCCATCTTCGGGATGGAAGGAGGGAGAGGGTGCACACCGACGGGTGTGTACTCAACCATACCGGTATGAGTTTCCAAGGAGACATGATAATAGCATCGCATTGCATACATATTGAGGATGAAAATGTTATGTGATTATGAATGAGATGGTTTACATGATAAGAGTTATTATTGCCATGAAATTGTTCTTGTTGTACTATTACAATATGCTTGCTGAGTTTTGAACTCACGCTTGTGTTTTCTTGTTGTTTTAGGTACCATGAGAACGGCATGCGGGGAAGGGAAATAGACACACGCCCACACGTAGCTTCACCATTTTGATTCCACACGTCATTCTTTTAGTTTGATAATAAATTGCGTGTGATGATTATTGTTTTAAGGCTTAGCTTTGCTATATGAGAGTTTTATTGTTCGTTGACACTTAGAGACATTAAGTGCTTCATAATAGACTTATTTTGTCGTTAAGTCTTTAATTATTGCTGTTTTAGCTGTCTCTCATATTGCCTTATATTGCTATATTGTTGTTGTTCCTTCGTTTCATGTTGAAACAAAGGAGATGCTGCCGAAATCTCGGTTTTTAGCATGTGCGCCTTTGCTGGAATTTATGTTTAATTGTGGTATTTAGATGTTGTTTAGCTTATGTTTGGTAGCATTCCGGCAGAATAAATGCCGGGGTGTTACAGGAGTATCTGTGGGTGATGAGCGCGAGCATCGGACTCGTGTCTCGGAAATGCTTGGAGCATGAAGGAGGATATGGAATGATTACAATTACTTTATGTATTAAGATTTTGCAAATGTTTACCAAACAACCAATTTCAATCTATAAGTGTCTATGATTTTACTCTAATGTTGCTTTATTCTGAAATTACCTATTGCCTCCTTGGTGAGTCAACTTCATGTAAGTAGGGTTCAATGCATAATCTATTCTATTGTGTGAGTACACCTTTTGTACTCAACCGGATTGTCCATTGCTGCGGTGAGGTTGAGACGTCGCCCGTGGATCCTTACCGGGCTGACGCCTCCGATGATAACGCCTAGAGGGTCGTTCTTAACCCCCAGCCGAATGCCTGAGGTTTGGGGCATACTACGCTGGATAACACTTTTGTCGTTTATGTTTATTTTCGCTGCCTGTTAATGTAAAACTCTATGTGTATGTCGTTGTGAACTACGGTATCACTTTTGGCATGTAATATAAATGTTTAAATTCTCGTTGTTGTGTGAGATATGATCCACACTATTATGCATTGTCACACGTGTTGGTGAACTTTCCTGGGACCAACACGGGCATACATGCGGGTCACTCGAGATTCCCTTGATTTACTTGGGCTGTGTGACGCCACTAAGTGAATCAATGGAGTCCCGGGGACGGGTCCCCACAATCAAGAAGGCAACCATGACCATATGGACCACCCCATGTGGCCAAGCAAGGGAAGAGCAGCCCATACGACTACGAGACATACTTCTTGCAACTGGCCCAATAGAGGGAGGTGTATGGGCTTAAGTGGGAACTAAGACCAGTTGATCAAAGTGTGAAGAACCAATGTCTAAGCCCAATTCGAACAAAACAAGGAAATAAGAGGGGAGATGTATGGGTCCAAGTGGGAAGTAAGACCACTTGATCAAAGTGCAGAGAGCCAAGGCCCAAGCCCAATTCGAGCAAGACAAGAAAACAAAGGAAGATATAGAACCAAATTGGATTTGGAGAGCAAGAGTTTAATTCAGAATAATAGATCAGTCAGACTTAAAAAGGCCATAATTCTCACATACAGACTCGAATTGTGGTGTTCTTAGATTTGTTTAAAAGTATGGAACATCCTCTCTATTTCACTCCATTATGAGACACGTAAAATCAGCTTCCTTCTATCTTTAAATTGGCTAACAAGTACCAGCTTCCAGACCGATCGAATTAGATTAGGAATTTGAGTTAGAGATAGAATCCAGGTGGATGGGATCCACCTTGGCCGGCCCTAGGCCATGTTGCACACTCCCTATTTTCTCTCTTATCTCTCTTATATATTTGTGATGTTTTCTTTTGTAAAGGAAGATCACAATTGATAATATACAACATATATACTTGTTATTTCTCATTAATGTTGCATACACAATAGAGCGGAAAATTGGATGTTTTTTTTAAAGATCATTCTATCTTTCTACTGAGAATTGAGAGATCGATACTATTTCACTCAATGGTTTTGTGAAGTACAATATGTGTATGATCTTGGTAAATCACAGAGTTGAGAGATCGATACTATTTCACTCAATGGTTTTGTGAAGTACAATATGTGTATGATCTTGGTAAATCACAGAGTTGCAAGCCCATTACATTTGGCAGGGAGGATCAGCTAGTATTCATCAAGTGATTACATAAGTTATCCCGATCCTATGTTGTGAAGATCAGTAACCCATATTAGTAGATCTCAATTAGAGCGGATCATGGTAGTTTAGGAAGTGCCAATCATATATGATTCGACGGTGTTGAAAGAGTTGAACTTGTAGAAATCACACATTAGGATCGCTAGAGGCTATCATCGAGGTGACCCAACGAGCGAGAGGAATTCTGATTTGATCTATTTTGATGGCTGCTTCTGAAACAAACTGGTTAATGCTATCAGATTGAGTAAGGCGGCAAAAGAATCCAGGTGGTGAACTCGACTTCGATGCGGTGATCTCAGCTTCGGATAGTGAAAGACCATGCGGAAGTCTACCCATGTGTGTGATGAGTAATTGACTGTGTTTTTGAGCCTTTGGTGCTAAGGTTTGAGATTGCTTTGGAATGAACAATTTGAGTTGTTGCGGGTCACCCAGGACCGAAGGTGGGAGCCTTAACTATCGTGGCCTTGAGTGGTCGGGAAACCCTTAAGTGGTTGTGAGCTAAACTGGGATCCTTAGGCCCTATTTGTTTCGGCTTTTTCATTGACTTAAAAGCCAAAAAGCCTAAGATGAAATAAACGACTAGGTTTTCAACCTGGTTTTAAAAAAGCCTAAAGCCCCTGTATAACTATAAGTCAAAAGGCAGGCAAGAGGAGCTTTTATGGGCTTTTTTGGATGAAATAATCCTTTGCCACTAAAATCTCAAAAATTATCCATCAAATGCCATCATATATAAATCGAGAATCCCTTCCCCATCTCATTTAGGGTATTTTAAATTTTCCATCAATAAGCTATACTATCCAACCCATTAATAAGCCAGGATACCAAACAACATGTCTGGGCTTAAAAGCAGATAGCTTAAAAGCTTATTAAGCCAAAAAGTTAGCTTTAAGCCAAAAGCCAAAAAGCCTAAGCCGAAACAAATAGTGCCTTAGTTGTGTGATTGCTCAGCTGAGTGCTGTTTGCATATCATTTTGAGCAATGTTATGTGATATGTTGCCCTTATCTATGATGGTTGCATGACTTTGCAGCTAGGTTATAGTGAGGCGGAGGAGATCGGAACTAGGCTAGGAGAGCTGAGGTCCAGATGGTCAAGGTATCATTAGAAGATGACTGATGCCAAGGAGTGGCTGCGAACCAGGATGACAAGTGGATGGTTAGATGCTAAATTGAGCCCTACTCAAGCGAAGGTGGATCGTTGGATCAAGGGTTCGTGAGTGAAGTAGTGGCTAAGTTAGTGTATGTGTGGATAAAACTCATTGTATTGTTGGGTTGCGGCTTAGCCCATTTATTGTGAGGGAGTGAATCTGAACCCTTGATGGGGTTTCTTGAGTGTCAAAAAGGTCATCTGGGGTGGAGATTACTCCCATTGTGCTATAAATAGAGGGGGTGGGGGTATGCCTCCATCCCAAGCTTGTAAGAGGGGATTATTTGGTTGCTTAATAAAAGCTTTGCCCACTTGGTTGTGTGGCTTTGAAATCCTCCTTCTCCAAGTGTTGCAAGATTTATTTTCCATGTTCTGAAATTTATTTTAGCTCTTGCATTTTTGCATTTTGCACTTTGGATTTGACTCCCTTCCTTCTATTTTGGATCTTGTGCCATGGATGAAACATTGCTGGATAAATCTTATATAGACCATATCCCAGTCATTTAGGCAATCTACAAACTCTTCTTTTTAGTTTTTGCAGGAAGTTGATCTTTTATGCTAGAAAGAAGAAAAATCCTTGTAGACTGTATTCTTGTCTATTTGAAGGGTTATTCTCTAGTGTTCTTGATTGCTATGACTTGTGGGAGGTGATTTAAGACTATATTGATCAACAGAACCCCCACGAGTAAGCTCAGGGTAAAGTTTCTGTATTCAAGACTATATTGATCACAAACACTATTCATCCTGACCTCCACTGGTCGGTGGTACTATTCATCTAACCTCAACTGATCGGTGGTACTATTCATCTGACCTCAACTGGTTGTGTATTGTTCATCCAATCACCTGTTCACATTGTATTGTTCTTTTCATCTGTTCTTTTGATGGTTTAGTTTTTAGGGAGAAAATTTTATTTGGCTCCCATTCACCCCCCCTCTAGTTGCCTTTTTAGTCCTTCAATTGGTATCAGAGCTGGTTCTGCTCTTTTATAGATCTTGACTGGTCTCAAAGCCATGGCGACAAACAAGTATTCTACCAAGCCTCCGACTTTTCTAGAGTTGATTTTCCTTTTTGGAAGTCTCGAATGTAGTCATAAATCATTACCCAGGGCTTCCTGATTTGGCAGAAGGTGAAACTCTTGTATGAGATTCCTGCTGATGAGAACATCATGGCCGGCAATATGGCTAACATTGAGGCAAATGCTAAGACAAGGAACATCCTTATATAGGGACTTAGCCATAGTGAGTATGATATGATCTCTCACCTATGATCTGCTTACCAGATCTGGGTGACCCTCAATGCATATCATGAGGATACCACTCAGATCAAGACTATGAGACAAGATCAGTTCAAGTGTGACTACAACAAGTTTGAACAGCACATTGGTGAGACCTTGGACGAGTGTTTTGGCCACTTTACAAAGATTTTGAGCAATCTTCATGTAGCGGGTTGCACATACACTAACTCGGAGAATGCTCACCATTTTTTGACAGCACTCAACCTTCGGGTTTGGGAGATGAAGGTGACCACTGTTAAGGACACCATGGACTTAGCAACCTAGACTCTTGATGGGCTTTATTCCAGACTCTGGACTCAAGATATTGACGTTGTCTCTTAGAAGATGAAGTCACAATCGATAGCCTTGGTTACCGATCCCACTAGATCCTCTTCTAATTTTTCTTTTGGTTTTACTCTCTCCGCTCTATGTGAACAATGCAATGAACAACTGGACAAGTTTTAGAAAATAAGCTTACTTTTTTGACTCGCAAATTTTCTCATGCATACAAGAGAGTGAGGGAGAGGAAGAGAGGTGGCACGATTACCTACTTCGAGTGTGGTGGCCCTAACCACAGTAGGTCGAATTGCCCTAAGCTGGAGAAGGGCAATAATGACTCCAATGGTTCCAGCAAGAACGATTACACTGACAAGAACCGCAATAAGAAGTCTCCATCTCGTGAGCTAGTGCATGAGAAGAAGTACCATAACTTCTTCAAGAACAAGAAGCTCTCCCACCACATCCTCACCGCACTCGACTACATTGACCTCTCTAACACGGAAACCTAGAGCAATGAGGGTGAGGATGATCCACACGAGAAGACTAGGGGCGGCGAAGACTTCACCAGCATGTGCTTTATGGTGAATGCCAATGGAATCATCAACTCCGAGCTGTACAGCGACCCGGATGAGGTACCATCTTATGACCAACTTAATGAAGCTTTTTGCAAGTTAGAAAAATTTCATGCTAGAGCTAAAACTAGATGCATATAGCTTGAGAAGGAAGTGGTACTTTATCTTGGGAGTTAGCTTCACTTAAATTATGGTCTCCCGATACTCTGATGACTGTCTACTTTGTGATGCTTTGCTTGTGGAGTTGGAGAGCTTAAGGACTAAGCATGATAGTGTGGTTTCTGAACTTGAGGGTCTTAGGTTAAAGAATGCTAGCACTTGTTCTGTTAATGCTATTCCTGTTGATGTTAGTTTTCGTTATGCTCACACTAGAGAATTATGTGAAAATTGTCCTAAATTACTCATTGAAATTGATTCCATGAGCACTCACCTTAGTAAGCTTTCTGTTAGAAATGATGAACTTGAATCACATGCTTCTAAGGACCCAATTAGCTCATATGAGGGCTGTAGGCAACTATAACTTGACAATGATGATTTAAATATCAAGTGTGCTAAACTTGTTAAGGACTTAGTAGATAAGTCACATGAAAGTTGCTTGCGATATGCTGAGTTTGAGGGGGACATGGATAAAATCTAAGTTGAGCTTAGGAAGAACCTAGAGACCTAGATTGTTAGGGTTAGGAATGCCTTTTGCATTTCTTGTGAGGCCCTCAAGGTTGAGGCAGCCGTGCATAGGGAGAGATATGTATGTGCTGTTCATTCTTCTTCTGGCTCTTCTTCCACTTCTTCAATCTATTCTTCATGTGCATCCCTTTTTTGGGAGTGTGAGTACCTTATGAGCACTCTCGAGAAATTTATGGGAGGTAAGAAGAAGCTCAATCTCATGCTAGACCAGTCCAAGATCAGTAGATTCAATCAATGTCTATGATTTGACTACTTGGAGCACGTTAGGGCGCACCCCTCTACTGTTGTGCGTACCTCTAAGAGTGAAGAGATAGTGGTTGATCCTATGACTCGCACCACTATTTTTCGATCAACGAGAACTGTCCATGGGATCTTTGATAAGGTGACATCTCCTGCAACTTCAGCCTCTAGAAAGGTAAAGCATACATGCACCTTCTGTCAGAAGGATGGACATTTGGTTGACTTCTGTTTCAGACGTGCCAAGATCACATGGTGTGAGTGTGTTCATGCTCTTAGGGGTATTCAGGGTCATCCCTAGACTCTGATGCTCTTAAGGCACACACTGCTTCTAGACAGGTTAGAGAGTCGCTTGTTTTTGGGAAGCACCTAGTACTCGGTTTTCTTGCTGTTCAGTCAAGTTTTCGTCCTGGAGCTATTTGTGGTTAGCCCCTCCGCCGACCTCTTGATATCCATCATTTTTTCCATCGAGATGAGTATCAGTGGCGTGATATTATTTCTACTAGCAAGAGGTCAGCGCAGCATTACTGGGGTGGTCTAGCCTTTGCACATCGGTGGACTAACCCAGCTATAGCTCCCTGACCACCTGTAGACATTGCTTTTGACTTGGTGAGAGTTAACCCTCGAAGAGATGCTAGAGTTCTGTCTTTTGTTTCTTTGACTAGTGCTACTCCTCGATATGCGGTTCATTATTACGTACCTAGGTCTGCTCTTATTTGCCCCAGTACTTAGTCACTGACCTCTCATTTACATTGATACAGGACTATAGGATGGGGAAGGAAGAGGTGTGGATCGTTGACTCTTTTTGTTCCCACCATATGACCAGAGACCCTTGTTGGTTCTCTTCCCTAGTTTGTACTCCCAGTGATAAGCTAATCACCTTTGGGGACGCTTCTTCTGGTCGGGTCATCGCTAGAGGTACTGTGCACATTAATAAAAATTTTCATCTCAAGGATGTTGCCTCAGTAAGTAAGCTGCAGTATAATTTGCTTTCTATTTCTTAGCTTACCGATGACGATTTTGAGGTAAGCTTCAAGCGTAATGCCTATAGAATTCTCGATTCTTCTGGAGGTTAGTTTATGGGATTTCTACATTTAGGAGAGTCTTTCATGTTGATTTTTCTTATTCTTCTAGTGATTCTCTTTGCTGCCTAGTTGCTTCAGAGTCCCGTGATCTCTCCTTTTGGTATAGGATACTTGGTCACATCGGTTATGATCATTTGACTAGAATTTGCAGCCATGATCTCATTTGTGGTTTGCCCAAACTCAAAATGGTCAAATACTTAGTTTGTTCTCCTCACTGACATGGCAAGATGGTTGATGCTTCTCATCCTTCGGTCACTGTTGTGATAACTAATGCACCAGGATAGCTCTTACACATAGACACTGTTGGTCTAGCTAGAGTGTAGTCAGTGTGTGGGAAGTGGTACATTCTTATCACCGTTGATGATTTTTCGTGAAAGATCAAGATAGCGATTATAGGAAGGATGAATGATCCCAATTTCAAAATTCCGACCTCTTGGAAAAGATTGATG
Organism: Rhipidocladum racemiflorum; assembly: GCA_036346355.1. Classification (NCBI taxonomy): domain Eukaryota; kingdom Viridiplantae; phylum Streptophyta; class Magnoliopsida; order Poales; family Poaceae; genus Rhipidocladum; species Rhipidocladum racemiflorum. The sequence continues at coordinate 15,023,670 of CM070584.1, forward strand.
CTTTCTCCAACAAGGCCGAAGAACCAAGTGAAATAATCAAACCAAGTAAAGAACTCTCAAGAATCAAGAGCAATCATGGATCATCTTAAAGATAACAACACATCTCCCTAATAAAATTGCCATGAATAAAAATTCGTGGCTCATATGGTCATGGGGATTTTTTTTTGTACTACTAGTTGTTGAGAGTCCACCAAAAAAGAAATCAATTCAAAATCACCTTTGGAAAAAAGGGATAAATAAGACAATATATGTTGCTTCTGAAAAGCAAAAGTGAATTTCCAGCATAAAAGTAAATTAGTTAAAAGGTGATCTCTCCAAATATGTAACTCATTTGAATTTCAAAATTTTTGTCTGATGAGATAATGGAGTCACGAAGCTGCACACCAAAAATAAGATCTAGATTAAGCATAGCAAAATTATGATAAAAATAACAAGCTCTACCACACAAAGAACTCAGATAGAATATTTGGGGCTTGGTAAAAACCTAATGGCTCCAAAACTATAATTCATATGAACTTTCAACTTGGAGATATAATAGGTATTAAAGTCATGAAACTTTTCCAATAAGAATCACCCCAATATCAGATCATATGAATTTTCTATAAAATAAAGAAAGACTGTTGCACGGAGAGAACAGACTTGAGCAAGAAATCAAGAAAGAAACTCCAAGAACACAAACATCAAGATTTCTCAAAGATTGAACATAGAAGTGAAGCCTAGATGATTGGGATATGATCTAATAAGATTCATCCATCAATTATTCATCCTTGGCTCAAGAACCACAAGCATTTGAAGGAGGGGAGGCAAATATGCGGAATTTAAATGATTGAAAGTAAATACTAAATTCAAATTGGGTAAAGTAAAGACATAATGTAAATACGAAATTTAAATTCACAAGTAAAGTAAAGAAATTATTTGTATTTTTGGAGGGAAGATTTACAAAGCCTCACAACAAGTGGGCAAGCTCAAAGGAGCACACAAAACCTTTAAGTGGGGAGGCTAGCCCTATACCTCTATTTATAGTGTCCATGGGTCATCCTCCACCCTTGGATGAGTTGCTTCTATCCTAAGCTACCCTCCAAAGACCTGGATTTAATTCCACACACTTACCCATTAGGCTAACCAAAAATCCAATAAAATAACAGGTTTTGCACATTTCTCAAAGCAGACTAGACTTAACCACTACTCTATTCTCTAGAACCATGATCCAATGGTTCTCCTTGATCCAAGCAGCATTAAGCTAGCATCTCCACCGTTCCCTTGCCTCCATGACTTACTTCCCTCGCCTAGTGCTATCCATTCTTCGCCTCACCATGACCTCGATCTGAAGCCCTGCAACTATCAAAGACAAGGAAACCCATCACATAGCATTGCTCAACTATTATGCATAATAATCAATCATTGTTGATGTTTGTTGTCGGCAATAATGATTATGGGGCTATGCGCTGGATCCAAACTCGATGGTAACACAAGACAAGGGTTTATACAGGTTCAGGCCCTCAACGGTGGCGGCAATACCCTAGTCCTGTGTTCAGTCCTATGTTCTGTAATTATGTGTAGCGTGTTTTTCTAGGGCCCCCCTTATATATGAAAGGGGCGGAGAGTCCGAGTCGTTTACATTATGGCATACGAGTTAGTTACAAGATGAGGACTCCATCTTGGATATGTTATCCTCTGGATTACAATCCTGTCTTTCCTAACGGGAGTTGGTTACCATTTTTAGCCCTTTCTTGTTAGGTATGACGGCGCTAGTACGGGTGGCGCCCAACCTAGTATGGCTGCTTCGGCCTGTATCCTTCTGTTTGGTGCATACATCCCACTATGTAGGTACCCGGGGTCTATGTACTCCACAATAGCCCCCGAGTGCTTCGCAATCGAGTTGTAGCCTTTCTAGTTATATTCTAACCGAGTCACGCTTCATGCCGAGTGCCTCCAGTTTTTGCCGCAACTTCCCGACTGGTTTCTTGTCTGCGTCGAGTGCTCTGCTGCAGACAGGGAGATTGTGAAGATTTCAATAGAGCTCCACATATCAGGAATCCCGAGTGACATCCAGTAGAACCAATAGGGTACTGGTATTCATCCCATCCAAGGACATGTTATGGCTTAAATTTGACTTTATTTAAGCAAGGTGTACTCATGTTTGAGTTTGATTTGAATCAGAATTCAAAAGGAAGCAATTTGGGTTGTGTTGGTCTCTTGTGGTACTACCGGCCTTTGGCTGGCGGTAGAACCAACTGATGAATGAGACATGATTAATTGTGAACATTTGTGTTGTTTATTGCATATTATTGGACAATACTATGTGATGGTTTTCCTTGTCTTTGATGATTGCAGGATGACGGTGCTAGGTCATGGTGGGTGGATGATGACCGGGACTAGGCGAGGTGCGTCAGAGGTCCAAACGGTTGGAGATCGCTAGAAGATGATCGGAGACGGAGTTCGGGCAAGTCAAAGAAGATAAGGAAAGGGGATGATACTAGCTAGATACCGCGAGGATCGATGAGGGCCGTTGGATCGCGGTCTAGTTGATAGGATAGCGGGTCTAGTAGTATGCTTTGAAAACCGTGCAAAGAAAACCCATTACGTGTGTAGGGTTTTGGGTGTCCCTTGCATGGTGGAGTGAGTGGGTTAATCCTAGCCCTTGGTGGAGTGCTCTAGGGTTTGGGACTCATCCAAGGGTAGTAGGTGGCCCAAGAGTAATATAAATAGAGGGGTGGAGGGAGGCCTCCGTGCCTATTCATTCTTGGAGTTGTTGTGTTGCTCATTTGAGCTTTGCTCACATGAAGTGAGGCTTTGTAATCACACATCTCTCAATGAAATAGAAGTTCCAAGAGCCAAATTTATTTTCTCGCAATTTAATTCTTGCAATTTACATTATGTCTTTACTTTTGGCATTTACTTTCATGTATTAAAATCAAAATTTACATTCCCATATTTACATTTAAGATTGCTGGATTTTGTTCTTGACTTGAGCGATTCGCATTCACCTCCTTCTATATTCTATTTGGATCTTCGCTCAAGATCAAATTCATTTGCCAAAGTTTGTATGCCGCAAGAGTTTATTTGTCAAGTTTCTATCAAGATCGCAAATTTGTCCTGAACTTGTTCTTCGCGCTGCAGTCAGTCTTCGATTTTTAGAAAAATCTAGAGAAATCATTTTTTAGTATTTGTTTTTGGAGAATGTGCGTGACTCCTATATCGATCTGTTAAAAATTTTTGGAGTTCATTGGTTCTACCGTTTGGGAGATATGAGGTGAAAACCGATCCCCAAATTTTCTGATCGAAGTTCCTGACTGTCTGTAGTCTTTGATGTTTCCTATTTTTTATACAAGGATTTTTGGGTTAATTTTTGGTAGAGTTTTTCAAGACTCATCTCCTCATAGTGTGAAAAATTCCCAAAAATTTTGGAGTAACAGAAGTCCACCAACCACCTGCTCCAATTGGGGACAATTCCTGAAAAAAAACTGCTTTTGCTTTTCTAAATGAGGCTTTTTGTGATTTTCCTTGATCTCTTTTAGAAAAGAAGTCTTTGAATTGATTCTTCTTTATTTTGGACACTTAACAACCAGGATTGTGATTTACAAATCCCTCACATGATTCATCGTTCTCATCCATGCAAACTAGAGATACACATAGTTGTCGCGTCGTTTCAGTTTTTGCGGGTTTCGCGAATTTGAGGAGCACCGGTTTCCTTGCTGGATTGTTTTGAGTATCTTGAGTGGAAAAAAATTATTTGGGATGATTCACCCCCCTCTGATTGCCATGTCGGTCTTTCAGTCTGAAATATCTGAACTTCCGATATAAAATCGGAATGTCCGACCTAACTTGAAAAGAAACCACTCCGAAGAAAGTGCAGTGAATTTGTGTCTCTCAAATAAACTAGCTAGCATTCATCTAAGCATAGAGACTAATCACAGATAAACTACAATGCATCCCTCTTAATAGTACATCATACCTATGACTCAATTAAAGGGTAAAATACATTTGAACAACGCCGTTTTTCTTGCTCGTTCCTTTTTTAGGGTATCCACCATTCGTAGATGATCTCACTTTGAGTCTTATACCTGTTCATAAACTCATTTAACGCATTAGTCCTTTAATTGTTTGTCATTAATCATCCAAAACTCACTTAGAAGCCTAGATGCACTTTCAATCTCCCCTTTTTGGTGATTGATGATAACCCGATTAAAGCTTACAAACAGATTGAATAAGATTGATATTGAAATGAGGTGACATATGGTGAGCTCCCCCTCAATATGTGTATATGAGATTAGACTTGAGAGCAAATGCACATTTTGAAAGAAATTTTGGGAGAGCTCCCCCCTATATCTTTGCAATCGACAATAAACATGCGAAGATATATAAATGCACACAAAAAGCATGAAGAGCAGATATTTTAACTAGTAACCAACAATCAAGCATTTTAAACCAAATAGTAACGACCAACAGTATTGACCAACAACTAGATAAGCAAATAACACAAGTTCACAACTAAAAATTCACAGACCACAAAGACTCAAAAGACTCCCAAGAAAGGAGACTAAGCTTTTCTCTCCCCCTTTTGAAAAGAAAAAAAACTGGAGATCTACTCGGACTCCTCTGAGCCAGACTCCTCGGCGTAGTGCTTAGACTCTAACTCTTCAGTAGCCGGGGCGAATGGATCCTCGATCTCTTCTTCATCCTCTTCATCATCTAAAAAAGAAAGATTGAGATGCCTCTGGATCTCCTTGAGTCTCTTTGTGTTCTTCTTGTGTGCTTTTGCATTGCTCTTGCACAAGCAGAAGATAGACTTCAAAGCGCGAAGCACAGGCGAGGAAGATCCATTAGGAGCTAAAGCTGTAGGAGTAGCAGCAGATGAAGATGCACCTTTGGTGGTAGTCCTTCTAGCTCTTTGAGTTGGGGCCTTCACTGCCCTGACTTGCACACCAGTGTGCTTGACATCATACTCAAATTGCTGCTTGGTCACCTGCTCTATCATATGCATGATATACGGAGCATACCCACAGCTCCTCCTGGGCTCCTGAGCTGTGAGCCTGATCTCATTCCAGATGAAGTCAAAAACATCAAATGGGCGCTGATCTTCTTGCATACTGCTGAGCAAGTTTCTTGTATAGGATAGCACTTGTGAGGCATCACATGCCTTGGGTGCCAAGGTCTTCCTGAAGAGCCTGTTCAGAGCGGCAAAGAAGGGCTTCATACCCTTGGTGTTACTAGACTCAAACTCAGCATCTTCCCCATAAAGAAAGTTTAGATTTGATGTCGACAGGGAATTCTCATTGTGGATCTGATCCTTATCTCTGGAATCGGCCTCAGTGAACCCGAGTGACCTGGCAAATTGAGCATATGTAACTTCAAACCACTGTCCATCTATCATCTAGTGCAGGGTCGAGACTCGGTCCCTAGAGACATATATTGTGGCATGGAACTGGGCTATGATCTCCAAGTTCCAATCATGCTGAAAGCCCATGATTCTCTTTGTGCCAGTCCTTTCACAAGCAGTAATGATTTTGTTGAAAGTTGCATCCTCAGCCTCTGCCATATAGTCCCAGTCCACCCATTGCATCAAGATAACATGATTTTTCTACTAGAAGAAAGTCCAGAAGCGGGAGTCTGTGGAGAATCGATCTACCCTTCTGGGATTCTCTTCTCTCGCCTTTCGGACTTGAGCTGCTTTCCCTTTGTAATTTACCGTCTTGCCAGCCGAGGATTCCTTTCAGGCTTCTTGAGCTTAGGCATGCTCCTAGCTTGAGAGGGTTGGGACTGAGAAGCACCTGCGATCTCTTTGCCTTTCCTGGAAGGCAAAGGTGCTCCATGAGGTACATTGACTATCTGGGCGGCCTGAGTAGGTTCATTGATTGAGATACCGCCAACCGGACGTCCTCTGGAAGCAACTCTCTCTTAGTTCTGGTCCTGGTTGGAGTTTTCTTCTTGCGACCGAAGGGGATATGAGACGAGCCCGTTGGGGGATGATCACCCTGTCCAGGATCCATTAAATTGAGCTGAGGAAAGGAGGACTTGATAAGACAACAGACATGAGAAAGGAAGCATATTTTGGTGCTGTATTGTTAGCATCGGATATTCCGATTTCTGATCGGAAGTTCCGATGATATATCGGAAGTTCCGACCCAAGAGTTCGGATGTTCCAAAGTTTTCGGCATAGCACCAAAAAATCAAGATTTCTTCAAGGTGAACCAAGGAAAGTTGATGAAATTGAAAATCAAGAGTCTAGATAGGCAGAACAACAACTCTACCAAAGGAAATTAAAGAACGGATCCAACCGGATTCAAGATTAGATTCTAGGGTTTTAGGGTTACCTGAGGACAAAAAGAATCAAGATTTCACAAATAAATTGAAGTCCCTTCCGAGGATGAACTGCCCTTGGAGTAGATCGGAGGTTCCGAATGGTCGGAGACTCCGGAAGCGGCATGGGATGAAAAGGGTGGTTCGTACGGAATGAATAGGACAAGAGAGAATAAAGTAAAAGAGAAGTGAACCGGTCACTTTCTAAGGAGTACGCACATATCGGATATTTCGATATGATATCGGATGTTCCGATGAGTGCTTAGGACTGAGGACTTCGGATATTCTGATGTGTAAATCGGAAGTTCCGAATAGTTAGAATTTCCAGAAAATCGGAAGTTTCGATGAATGAATCGGAAGTTCCGATGAGTGCAAAGTTCCAGCGGATCCAAACTAGGAGACACATCGGATGCTCCGATATGGGGATCGGATATTCCGATGCTTTGAATTTTCCAGCTGAACGAATAGGAAAGAAAGGATTTCTGAGAGAAACTTGAGACACTAGGTCAAGGGAACTTTCAGACGTCGCTCTACTCGTTATCAGTAAGCACTCAAACATTCAAAACTATGATCACAAATGGATTGACTCCAAATAAAGATGTAACTTAAAACATTTTCAAGATCATGCAAGATTTTTTAAACATTTTATTTTGAAATGAACTTGAGAAGTAACAATCAATGCATGCAAGACATCAAGTCACATTCCGATAGTCTAGGACATTTACCTCACTCCTTAGTTCGCAAAAGCGACTTTCATCTAGAGGCTTGGTGAAAATATCGGCTAGTTGTTTTTCAGTTCTCACATAGGTAATATCGATATCCCCTTTGAGTGAGTGATCTCTAAGGAAGTGATGACGGATGTCTATGTGCTTGGTACGGGAGTGTTAAACGGGATTGTTGGCTATCATAATGGCACTGTCATTGTCACATAAGCGTGGAACTTTATTCAAATTTAGTCCAAAATCCCTCAAAGTTTGCCTTATCCAAAGTAATTGTGCACAACAACTTCCCGCGACAATGTGTTCGGCTTCGGCGGTGGATAGATGTGACACTAGGTAATGTCGTGACATTATAAAATATGAAATTGGAGATTAAAACCTTACGGTCTGAGGTTAATTTGCGTTTTCAGGCCGTTTTCGGGAGTTTGGGCCTTTCCGGGGGAGAATTTTGGCCTCCGGGGGGAGTTTGGGCCTAGCGGGAGCTAGTTGGGCCTTTGGGGGATGAAGTGGGCCATTGGTGGGGAGTACTTGGGCCCAAGGGGGAAAATTTCCAGAAAACAAAGCCCCTTGCGCCAGATCCTCTCTTTGTGTGCGGCCCCCACACCCTCCAACCTTAGCCGCCGCACCCCTCCACTTCCCTTGCGCCTCCACCCATCCCCTTCCTCCTCCACCACCTCTACACGGCCCTAGGCGAGTTCCACCCCATCCCTTGCTGCCACACCCCTCCTCTTCGCTGTCCTCGCCGTTGGGAAGCTCCGTGACTAGGAGATCCGGTGGATTCGGAGCGAGGAAGGAGATCGGGAGAAGCGGGAGGAGAAGATTCGACGTTCGTTGTTCGTCGGGCGAAGGTATGGCTATGGGTAATCATTGGGGATGGACTAGGTGATGATCTAGAGGAGGTTTTTGTGCTTTTAGATCAATAATTGGTGCTGCCATTAGACAGAATTGATGTAAATTAGAGATTGCATGGTGTTCTGTTTCGGGCAGATTGGATGTCCGACATATGGTTTGAGTTTTCACAATTTTGGAGGCGTTTTCTGGTCGGCCGTATGTTGTGAAAGTTGTAGATAATTTCAATACCTTTCAGTGGACACCAAGAACGCGTAATTCCGATCCGCTGTTTGAAAGTAATGGCTGTTTTACCGAACGTGTTCAAAACTGTGACGTGATTGGGACAGATAAGGTTGATATGTAATTAGGCAATTTTAGAAGCCGAATCAGTTTTTCCCAATACTTAGAAAAAGATGGAAAATTTCCTAAGCTTCAATAAAATATACTTGTTCGTCTGATTTAGAGATGTTAAGCCTGATTTATGGCCTTCCAAAGGCTGCTGTCCCGTTGGACTAAATCTCTGTTTTTGGGTATTGGGAGTAGATCGCGAAGTCGGTTTAGCTAAGTGTTCTTGTGTGGTCTTGTGTGCATGTGGTTGAGTGTATTGAACCTTTGTGCACGTGGTGTGACCCCTGGAGTGCCGTCGTCGTCTCACCACGCCGCCTCACGAGGGTGAAGGCAAGTGTATTGTAGTGGTTGTGGCTTAGGGAACCGTAATGTTTGATATTGAGATGGTTTACACATGTTTTATGTTATGTTGCCATGATTGACTCTTACTTGTGATTTGATGAAAATGGCTTAATATGATGCTATGCCATGTTTAGTTGAGGTTATGTGCAAGTTGTTTATGTTTATGTCATATTTGCATACATGGCATGAGAACTGGTCAGGTTGGTGAGACAATCATAACTAGTCCGGTAAGGTCGGTGGGAAAGTTATGACTAATCCGGAGCGCCATTGAATAAGTCCTACCTCATGATTCCATCCATGATTGTGAATGGAAGCGAGGAGTAGGCACCCTCCATCTACGGGATGGAAGGGGAAAGAGGGTGCACGCCGACGGGTGTGCACTCGGCAATACCGGTATGTGCTTCAAGGAGACATGTGCATTGCATTACATTATTTGATGATGTTATATGATGATGTCAATGATGCATACAATGTGAATATGAGATGTTTATGATGTTGAATATGAAAGGTAGTGATGAAAGTATTGGAATGTGTTTTCTTGTTCCATTGCAATATACTTGCTGAGTGATGAACTCACGCTTGTGTTTATGTTGTTTTTCTTAGGTACCATGAAACCGGCATGCGAGAAAAAGGTTTTAGCTACACATCTACACGTAGCTCCACACAAATTAGACAGTGTTATCATTTGGAGTCATGATAATAAAATTTATGCCATGAAACTTGGAGAATTGCTTAACTGTGAGCTTGGTCTTATTATTTGATTCGTTTAGCTCATGAAGTGGTTGAATGCTTTATCCTGGACTTATATTGTTGCTATGTCACCTGTTATTGCTGTTTTAGATGCTTTCTATTATGATATAACTTGTGATACTTTGTTGTTGCTCCGAATCATGGAAAAACAAAGGAGATGCTGTCGAAATTTTCGGTTTTAGCATTTGCACCTTTGCTATAATTTACCTTTATTTGTGGTATTTAGATGTTGTTTAGTCTATGTTTGGTAACATTCAGGCATACTAGATGTCGGGGTGTTACAGTTGGTATCAGAGCGGGTTTTAGGTCTGTGGTATGTGAATGTAGTAAATTACTCTAGAGTAAACTAAAATATTGACTTGGAAAAGTAGAAACATGGCATAGGTCTACTTGTTAAAATTTGGCATTAGGGCAATAACCTTAAAATCTGAAATAGTTTGGTTAACTAATTTAAAACTTGACACACTCTGATGCACAATAGGAAGGGTATGGGTATCATTGCTATCCGCTTAAATATTGTATTTTAGCTTTGATGTAGAATGCTACATCTAATGATGCATGATGTTATATTTACGAAAGTATTGTTTGAATTGCTATATTTATGATGTAGTGAGGTTGTGGTGCCGGAGGTTTTCGGTCACCTTCTATTATTTGTCGTAATGTTATGTGGACTATTGGTGTGGCCGGTGAGAGCCATCACCAAAAGACTATTTACCTCCCGTAGGGAGAGTGCTTATCCTTTCTGTCGTAGACCGGGTAGTTGGTTGGAGTTGATTAGAAAAGTTGATGGTGGATCCTTTTGGATTTCTTTTACCGTTCTGATGATCGGTTTTTGTTGGTTTTCTTGGGTTTAGTTGATTGAATCAAAGGAAAAATGTTTGGTATTTGGTTTTCGCGGATTGATCCTTCGGCGGTTTGTGGTTTTTGTCTTCCTTGGTTGAAGACGAAGAAGAAGAGCTTAGTGTTGCGCCTTTTTGGTAGCCTTGTAACACCCCGGCATTTATTATGCCTGAATGCTACCAAACATAAGCTAAACAACATCTAACTACCACAATTAAGCATAAATTCCAGCAAAGGCGCACATGCTAAAAACCGAGATTTCGACAGCATCTCCTTTGTTTTAACATGAATTGAAGGAGCAACAACAATATAGCAATATAAGGCAATATGAGAGACAACTAAAACAGCAATAATTAAAGACTTAACGACAATATAAGTCTATTATCAAGCACTTAAAGTCTCCAAGTGTCAAACGAACAATAAAACTCTCATATAGCAAAGCTAAAGCTTAAAGCAATAATCATCACACGCAATTTATTATCAAAACTAATAGAATGACTTGTGGAATCAAAATGGGTGAAGCTACTTGTGGACGTGTGACTATTTCCCTTCCCCGCATGCCGTTCTCATGGTACCTAAAACAACAAGAAAACACAAGCGTGAGTTCAAAACTCAGCAAGCATATTGCAATGGTACAACAAGAACAATTACATAGCAATAATATCTCACATCATGTAAACCATCTCATTAATGGTCACATATTATCATCATCATCATTATGTATGAAGTGCAATGCGATGCTCATGTCTCCTTGGAAACTCATACCGGTATGGTTGAGTACACACCCGTCGGTGTGCACCCTCTCCCCCCTTCCATCCCGAAGATGGAGGGTGCCTACTCCTCGCTTCCGTTCACCGCGGTGAATGGAATCATGATGTAGGACTTACTCATTGGCTCTTCGGATTAGTCATAACTTTCTCACCGACCTTCCCGGACTAGTTATGACTTTCTCACCGCCCGGGCCATGAAATCATGCCATGTATGCAAATATGCCAACATCATAATTAACTTGTATATTAACACATGGCATCATAACATGATAAACATACTCATCATATCATTGGGAATCATTAAAGCATGGCAAGTGATCATCACATATAATCAATCTCATCTAGTCTCAACTAGAAGCCTACAAATCGCTACCATTACAATACACTTGCCTCAACCACGGGCGACGGATTGGCGAGAAGTAGTAGGCCCTCCTGGGGTCACACCACCTGCACATAGGGACCACACACTCACAATCAAGCCCACAAAACAGTACGCAAACCCTCATCTACCCCGACATTGCCAACTACTCGCAAAACCCGAAAACAGCGGTTCTGTGTCGGGACCCCGAATTTGCAAATCCGGACCCTCTGTGTATTCAGCACTAGTCCAGGAACGCGCTAGTGCACACAGTCTTAACATCGGTATATATCACAATCATACCATACGATACTATCAAAGTACTTTATTTAAATAATCAAAGGGTTACTCGACCTTATGGCCAAGTTACAAATATATGCCTTGCAAGGCGAAACTTATTAAAAGAGAAATAGCAGCAGCGGAAAATCAAATAAACTTCGTGGCGCCATCCAGTATACCACAGGCAACTGACTGGGCTCGCATCCCTAAGTAGACGGGTCTTCTTGGAGTTCCTCCTCCAAAGCTGGCGTAATCTCCTCTTCAAGCGATATTGTGTTGAGGCAAGGGTGAGTACTTGGTACTCAAAGAAGTCATGCTGAATGCAAGCTAATATACTATATGCATGGCTTAGTACAAAGGAATAGCTCAGGTATATTTGCGATGTGACTTTTGACAAGTAATATAAGTAGATTCGAAAGCAAAGAGAAATAAGTAAAGCATAAATAACTTTTCAAGAAGTTTAATAAACATTTTTCCCATCCTAAACCATATTTCCATCATCTTCCTTGTTAAACCAACCCATCTTTTCAAAACCAAGTTATTTTCAGAAAGTCTACCCCTTGACTCGTAATTCCGAGCATTGTCGATCAGTGGACTCGGCTATTCAAATAGATTCTACACTCTGCAGAGGTTATGCACTTTACCCACAAGATGAGTCAAACACCACAAAGGCGAAGTTCCGTAATAAAGCCTTTGGAAGCCTCAAACAACACAGGTGGTCCTCTCCAGACGTGCTCTACACCATCCCTTCCCTTAGCCAAAGGCGAAGTATGGGACCAACACACCGTTAGATGGGTACCGGCCACAGCCACGATACGCTCCCCGCACAATCACACAAAAGGTGTAATCGACACCTCGAGGCTCCACAAGTGAGTCCTTAGCGACTTAGTCAACTAGGGCCGTCCCATTCCAGCCATGTGGTTGCAAGTATGACCCAGTTCAAAGGCTTGCAAGGTTAAGTCCTTAGAGTGACCAGGGCAAGACTACCCGAAACCAAATCATCACTCCCAATGCCACAACCGGCCCACTGATTACTCTTGCCACATGCCCCGGCCGAAATCAAGTTTATCAAACCCCAGTTGATTACCATGCACCACGTGCCATCAACATCACATGATACTTTTCCAAAACAGGTTCAATATATCATTAAGTCAATATTAGCATTTGATTATCCAAAATCATGTCATGAGCACGTAGCAGGTCTAAGCAGTATACTACAACGATCTAAACCCATGTTGGCAATTTAGTAATGTCCAACTAGTAAACCACAACTAGGGTGACAAAAGGTCATGGCACATACTTAAGTAATCAAGGTGTCATATAGCAAATTGGTATTTATCTAACCCCCAGGTTTAAACCAAAGTATCTTTCTAATTAAACTAGCATGCAATAGTTTAAATCAAAATAGATTTCGAAATAGGATCAATATGGTCAAAGCACAACTTGCCTTCAAAAAGTACTTGCTCTTGGTCTTGAGTTGGATCCTGAGTCAACACTTCTCCCTCAAATCCTTCCCAGACTTCAACGCGTCTACTCGTAAAGCGTGCAAATAGCAAATACACAAATGAACACTATGCAAAAGATCCCAAAACTCCAAATAAAATCCATAAACAGAGAGAACATAATTTTCTGGATTTTTAGAAACTGAATAAATCAAATTTGGAGTTAAAAGCATAAAAGTTATGATTATTTAAAGTTTAAATAATCAATTAAATAATTTTACAGAGAAAAACTTTAGTCCAAAAATTAAATAAAATTCATATTTAGGTAGATCTCAATTTTATACAAATTTAGAAATTTGAATCGCTCAAATCGGAGTTGAAACGCAAAAGTTATAAGCGTTTGAAGTTTGAATCTAAATTTGAATCAATATTTCGAATTAATAAATCATTTTCTTTTTGAAATTAATTATTGCGTCAAAGATGGACACGTGGCAGCCTCGATTGGCTGCTGACGTCAGCCGGCCCATGGACTTGGTCCACGCCGCTTGGGTCTATCAGGACTCGGTCCACGACTCTCACGTGTCGACATGTGGGCCCTCTCGGGTGACGCCATCACGACGTCGGGCTCACCACTGCGCCGACAGTGGGACCCATTGTGACGCGTCATGGGTGACGCCGCCGGGCGGGTCAGCCATCGACATGCGCCCCTCGACACGCGGGCCTCGCGTCCTGCACACGCACGCCGTGGGCGGCGTTGACCGCGGCGGTCCATCTTCCGACACGTGGCGCAATCTCACCGTTGGTTTGAAAATCAACGCGGATTAGATCCAGGGTTAACACGCTGAAACTACTCGTTGCTCGTGGGCCGCTTGATCTAGATCGGACGGTCCCGCATCTAATCCTATATTCGCATCGCTACAAAGACGCGTGGCAATTGTGAACCGTTGGATCTTGATCCAACGATCCAGATCTAATCGGGTTTGGGAACACGTGAGCTCACCTCAACCGTCCGATCTGGATCCGACGGTCCTCCGAGCTCGCGGACGGCGATGGCTTACTACGCGCGCTTGACCGAGAGACGGGGGCGACGAGCCCGACGGCGTTTGGGGCGTGCTCGGCGAGATGAAGCCTCCTTCGGGTGCGCTCGTCATGGACTCGGATTCGGCTCCTTTCGGCGAAGACGACGGACGACGGACGACGGCGCAAACCGCAGCGGAGGGAAGAGACAACTCCGGCGAGCGATTGCGGCTCAACGGTGGCGGCTCCGGCGAGATGGCTCGGGGGAACGGGTGCGCAAGGATGAGGGCAACCTCGGGGGACGTCTCACGCTTTAAATAGCCTCGGCCCGTGCCTGGACGGAAACCTAGTTCGCTACGGCGGCGCGGCGCGCGTCCGGCTCGGACTGGCGAAGACGACGAAATCGTGGCCGCCCACGTGGCGCGATTCAACGGCCACGATCGACGGGCGCGATCGGATCCGCCCGATTACGGCCGAACTGCAGGCGGATCTCGGCCGTTGATCTTGATCCAACGGTTGGGATTGATTAGGTTTAGGAGCGGTTCTGGCCGAGTCAACTGCCTTGGCTGGTTCGGGTCGGACTCGAGTCCACTGACCGAGAATAGTAACCGACCCGGTCCTTTTCAGCGATAATTAATATTTAAAATAATTCCCGAGAATTCATTTAATTCATTAAAAATAGCAAATGACTCAGAAAAATTCCAGAAAAATTCTGGAAATATTTTGGATCATTTTGGACTCGAATAAAATATTTCCAACAAAATTTTATTTGCAAAATTAAATTCTTTAATTATTTCAAAATGGAATAAATTCAAATAAATTCCAAATAAACCCAAATAAATTCCAGAAAATTCCAAAATTCACCAAAGTGTCAAATCACACATGAATTTAAGAGAAGCAAAATTTTGGGATGTTACAAACCTCCCTTAATAGAATCTCGTCCCGAGATTCAGGGCTCACTAAAGGAATAGGTTTGGAAACTCTTTCTTCAAATCCTCTTCGCTCCCAAGTCGCTTTCTTCATGGTTGCTCCACCGAACTCTACAAAAAGCGGGTTGACTTGTTTCTAGTTTCTCGATCCATGGTGTCTAGAATCCTCACTGATGCTCCTTATAGGTCAAATCCTCTTGCAACTCAATTGACTCTAGCGGTGTCTGCTCCTCAGAACTCCGGATACACTTCTTTAATCGGGACACATGGAATACATCATGTACTCCTCGCCAACGATCGCGGGCAACTCCGGTGATAAGCAACTTCGCCTCGCTCAAAATCTTAAATGGTCCAACATAACGTGCGAGTTTCCCTTTGGCATGGAACCTCTTAACTCCCCCGAGAGGCGTAACTCGAGGTAAACAAAATCTTCTCGTTCAAAACTCAAGTCTCGGCGACGATTGTCAAGATAACTCTTTTGTCGAGATTGGGCTATCTTCAACCTTTCCTAATCATAGCGATCTGCTTCTTCACCTCTTGAAGAATATCAGGCCCAAAGACACGCGCCACGGTCTCATTCCAATTCAATGGCGTCCGACATGGTCGACCATACAAAGGCCTCAAAAGGTGACATCTCAGAAACTAGCCTCGATAACTATTGTTGTAATCGAACTCAAGATACGGCAAACTCTTATCCCAAGAGGTAGCATAGGCCAATGCACAAGCTCTTAGCATATCCTCCGAATCTGGTTGACTCTTTCTGGTCTGTCCATCCGCTTGTGGATGATAAGGTCATCTTGAAGTTCAAACGGGTTCCCATGGCTTCATGCAACTTATTCCGTAACCTTGAGGTAAATTGGGTACCTGCATCCGATACAATCCTCTTTGGTACTCCGTGCAAACAGACAATCCTGATCATGTACAATTCTGCTAATTTATCTCCCGAGTAAGTGGTCTTCACGGAAATAAAATGGGCTACTTTAGTCAAGCGATCCACTATAACCCATATGGAGTCATAACCCCCTTGAGTCTTCGGCAAACCGGTAATGAAATCCATTCCGATTTCCTCCCACTTCCACTCGGGTATTTTCAGCGGTTGTAGCAATCCCGCCGGTCTCTCGATGCATTGCCTTGACTCTTCCGGCATACGTCGACAATGCAACATGCTCGGCAACTTCACGCTTCATACTCGCCACCGTAATCTCTCCTTGAGATCCCGATACATCTTGGCGCTTCAGGGTGAATCGAGTACTTGGAGTCATGGGCTTCTTCCAAAATTAGTTGCTTTAACTCCTTTTGTTAGGCACACAAATGCGATCCTTCATCCACAACGTGCCTTGCTCATCCAACTTGAAGTCCTCGCCTTGCCTTCCTCCTTGATGGACTTAATCCTGCGGATCTTGTCATCATCCTTTGTCCTTCTCGAATCGATCCTCCAGGGTCGGTTTTACTTCTAATGCGGCCAAGAATCCGCTAGGTACAACCTCAATCTTCATTTTCTGAAACTCCTCACATAACTCATCCTGACTTATGGCTAGCAACATACTCGCGGTATGGCTCTTCCGACTTAGAGCATCGGCAACTACGTTGGCCTTCCCGGGATGGTAATGGATTCCAACATTGTAGTCCTTGATTAACTCTAGCCATCTCCTTTGCCTCATATTCAGATCCGACTGGGTGAATATGTACTTAAGGCTCTTATGATCCGTATATACTTCACATCTGTTTCCAATCAGATAGTGAAGCCATATCTTCAAGGCATGCACTACTGCAGCTAACTCTAGGTCATGTGTCGGATAATTTTCCTCATGCGGCCTCAACTGCCTTGATGCATAAGCGACGACCTTTCCATTCTGCATCAGCACACATCCAAGTCCTTGGCGCGATGCGTCACAATAAATATCGAAGCTTTGAGCAACATCCGGTAGAACTAACACCGGTGCTGATGTCAATCGCTTCTTCAGCTCCTGAAATCCTTTCTCACATTCTGGCGTCCATGCAAACTTCTTTTCCTTCTTCAGCAATTGCGTAAGAGGCTTCGCAATTGTCGAAAAGCCTTCAATGAAACGGCGGTAGTATCCTGCCATTCCAAGGAAACTCCGAATCTGGGTCACAGTCTTCGGCGGCTCCCAATGTAACACAGCTTCTACTTTGCTTGGATCTACGGCGACTCCTTCTGCAGTCATTACATGTCCAAGAAACTCCACTTTGTCCTTCCAAAAGTCACACTTGCTGAACTTGGCGAAAAGTTGCTGTTCCCTCAGCTTTTCCAAAACTCGCCTTAAGTGTTCGGCATGTTCATCCTCTGCCTTGGAGTAGATTAGGATATCGTCTATGAACACGACGACAAACTTGTCCAAATATTCCATGAACACCTTATTCATCATATTCATGAAATAAGTGGCGCGATTCGTCACCCCAAAGGACATAATCAGAACTCGTAATGTCCATATCTTGACGAGAATGCGCCTTCGAATATCTTCGATCGGATCTTCAATCGATGGTATCCCGATCTCGTGATCAATCTTGAGAAAACTCCGGCTCCTCTTAACTGATCAAACAAATCATCAATCCTGGTAGCGGATACTTATTCTTCACGGTGACTTCATTGAGTGCACGGTGAGTCGATGCACATCCTGAAACTCCCGCCCTTCTTCTTGACAAACAAAACCGGTGCTCCCCACGGCGACTAACTTGGTCTCGATAAATCCTTTCTCCATTAACTCCTCTAGCTGTTTCTTCATTTCTACCAACTCCTCAGTAGACATCCGATAGGGTCTCTTTGCTATCGGTCTGTGCACTGTACAAGCTCTATCACAAACTCTATGTCCTCGTGGCGGCATACCAGGTAGATCTTCGGGAAAAACATCGGGGTACTCATTTACTACTGGGACATCCTCTATGCTGATTGCCTTGGTACTGTTAACCATCAACTGTCCATCTCTAACTGCAGTGGCTTGAAATTCCACTTTCTTCCCACACGGGCTCTCAACTGAGATAGTCCTTCGTCCACAATCCAATACGGCCTTGTGCTTGGATAACCAATCCATTCCCAATATAACATCTAAGGTCTGGGTCTCCAAAATTATAAGGTTTGCTAGGAACTCTATTCCATCTATTAGTATTCTCACCCCGGAACATCCTACTTCCGCTCGAGTTCGGAACCAGGGTTTGAACTAAAAGCATGCACTTAAGCCTTGCAATCCTCAAATCATTTCTAGTAGCAAAGCCTTGCGAAACAAACGAATCACGAAGCTCAGTCAAACAAAATGCATCGAGTTAACAAGTAACTTACCCAGACGACGTCCGTAGTATTCTGCAGTGCATCTGCGGTGACATGGTTGACTCGGCCTCTCACCACGGTCCTGTGTGGCTCTGTGCCGGGCGTCCTAGCGGGTGGTTCCTAGATTGAAGCGAACTGGGGTCGCTCTCTGCTGTCTTCTTTGGACAAGCTGTTGGCAAAGTGTCTGGCTCGTTCTTGTTGTAACAGCGTCTCACTGCTCCTTCATCGCACTGGGGTAGCGTTTCTAGCGGGGCCGGGTCCGTAGTTTTGATTGGCAGGTCTTGGTGCTTTGAGGATGGTGTCCTCGTTGCATTCGTGGTTGGAATCAAGAATTGATTTGGTGCAACTCTCGGCTATTGCGTTCCTCGACGTGATCCTTGCCGTTGCATCCTGCGCTTCTGTTCTCATCCAGTTCCTTGCGCTTGTCCTCAAGAATAAGTGCCTTATTCACCAACTCTTGGAAATCGGAAAGGTGTGGGTGATCAACCCTACTTGCAATCCTGAGTTAAGTCCCTTCATAAAACGAGACTGCCTGGATTTATCCTGCCGCTACATCCTCAGTGCGTGGCGTGCTAGTCCGTGAACTTGTTCAGTAGTCGGCCATCGGCTGATTACCTTGCTTGATGCTCTGAACTCCTCCTTCTTAAGGTCCATAATTCCTTCAGGCACGTGATACCGCTTTAATGCATGTGAACTCTTCCCAAGTGATATCTTGAGGGTTCTCTGCGTGGCACGAAGTTCTCCCACCATTAATGCTTCCTTCCAACCGATGAGAAGCGTAAAGTACCTTCTCATTCCCTATGCATTGAGCTATATGTAGCTTCCTCTCGATTGATCTTAACCAATCATCGGCCTCCAATGGATTGGCATTTCCAGAGAAAGTGGGTGGGTGAGTCCTCATGAACTCTGACAGCCTTGTATTCTGGCGTGGTCCCTGATTAACTTGATTAGCAGTGGCCTGGCAAAGGACGTGCTGCATTTGTTGCATCATAGCATGCATCAACTGGGTCTGAGCAGCAAGAAATGCTCCAAAATTCTGCACATCTAGTGGCGGTGCTGGTGCTCCATCATTGGGGTTTTCCGCTGGGCGAGATCCACTCCCATTGCTTCCAAAGTTTCCACGGGTGTTCACCATCTGTCGATTTGCTCTAGGTTTAGAGATGAGAGGGAAACAAGAATAGACAAGTAATATGGAACTTATGCGGGGCAAAAGGGGTAACTTTAAGGTCCAACTTTATTATTAATAACTTGGTATGGCTGCTTACAATGCCTAAGGGCCTTGCAACACATCTGCACACTCAAAGAAACAAAGCAAATCCAAATCGAACTAACTCGAGTCTATCGCCTAAAGGGTGACTCTTTATTCTATGACTCGTGAAGGAGTCTCACTATAGAACCTAAGCTCACTCATCGAAAACCTCCACGGCCTGGAGTAAGTCATGCGGCATAGGCGAAACGATCGCCATGTCCAAATGACTATGTCATCTGTGGTAGTCGAAGAAGCGGTGTCCTCATCGAGATCGACTCCTCCGATCTGGCTCGTGTAGCTCAATCGCTGGGTCCGTCCGTACAAAGTCATCTCCAACTCGTCAATCCTTCGTAGAAGGTGTGCCACATACTCTTGAGCTTCCCGCCATCTGTTCTTCTCTGCCGTGATCTCCTTGCGGCCTTCTAGCTCCTTGCTTGTATTATCTAGTACTTCTTCCTGGCGCATTTACGAATCGTGCCAAGCTGTGTAACCGTGGCATCCTCATCCTGAATCGCCGGGTCGAGAAGGTTATCGCTGGATGGTAACGGAACACCGCATTTCCAACTCTCTGGCGTGAATACGGGTAATGTGCCGCATTGCTCGTCGTGATACTTCTTGGATACCCATCCGCATTGTAGATCTTCTAGCAAAGGTGCATGTATCGAGCGATTGCCTGGGCCCTTCTTCCTAGCAGTACCTCAATCCTCACGTCACAAGCCTTGATCAATCCTTGTCCGATCACTTCCACTTGGTATTGGGGCTTCTCAAAATCTCAGAGAGTTTGTAGCATGTGCCAAAGTTCCGCCGTGACCAACTCCTAGATCAACGTGGTTGAACTCTTCCTCCATCTGTCACAAGAGTGCTTTACGTAAGAACTCGGAATTTTTAAATTGTGACAAGGTAAGGGAAAATTCCAGCAAGAGACAAGAAAAGAGAGAAGGGGATAAGTCGAGAGGTCATTTCTTATCTTGACAACTTTTAGCTTTAGAAAATAGGTTTTATCCTCACTACGACCATTCTAGCTTAGGGTTGAGCCTACATCAAGTATGGCTCGATACCACCTCTGTCGGGACCCGAATTTGCAAATCCGGACCCTCTGTGTATTCAGCACTAGTCCAGAACGCGCTTAGTGCACACAGTCTTAACATCGGTATATATCACAATCATACCATACGATACTATCAAAGTACTTTATTTAAATAATCAAAGGGTTACTCGACCTTATGGCCAAGTTACAAATATATGCCTTGCAAGGCGAAACTTATTAAAAGAGAAATAGCGAATGAAAATCAAATAAACTTGTGGCGCCATCCAAAGATACCACAGGCGATCGGGCTCGCATCCCAAATTACACGGGTCTTCTTGCAGTTCCTCATCCAAAACTCGCGTAATCTCCTCTTCAAATGATATTGTGTTGAGGCAAGGGTGAGTACTTGGTACTCAAGAAGTCATGCACAAATGCAAGCTAATATACTATATGCATGGCTTAGTACAAAGGAATAGCTCAGGTATATTTGCAGAAATGACTTTTGACAAGTAATATAAGTAGATTCTAAATCAGTAGAAATAAGTAAAGCATAAATAACTTTTCAAGAATTTTAATAAACATTTTTCCCATCCTAAACCATATTTCCATCATCCTCCTTGTTAAACCAACCCATCTTTTCAAAACCAAGTTATTTTCAGAAAGTCTACCCTTGACTCAGTAATTCCGAGCATTGTCCAGTGGACTCGGCTATTCAAATAGATTCTACACTCTGCAGAGGTTATGCACTTTACCCACAAGATACAGTCAAACACCACAAAGGCGAGTTCCCGTAACAAAGCCTTTCGGAAGCCTCAAACAACACAGGTGGTCCTCTCCTAAGACGTGCTCTACACCATCCCTTCCTTAGCCAAGGCGAAGTATGGGACCAACACACCGTTAGATGGGTACCTGGCCACACCCACGATACGCTCCCGCACAATCACACAAAAGGTGTAACTGACACCCTGAGGCTCCACAAGTGAGTCCTTAGCGACTTAGTCAACTAGGGCCGTCCCATTCCAGCCATGTGGTTGCAAGTATGACCCAGTTCAAAGGCTTGCAAGGTTAAGTCCTTAGAGTGACCAGGGCAAGACTACCCGAAAAACCAAATCATCACTCCCAATGCCACAACTGGCCCACCTGATTACTCTTGCCACATGCCCTGGCCGAAAATCGTTTATCAAACCCGATTGATTACCATGCACCACGTGCCATCAACATCACATGATACTTTTCCAAAACAGGTTCAATATATCATTAAGTCAATATTAGCATTTGATTATCCAAAATCATGTCATGAGCACGAGCGTGTCTAAGCAGTATACTACAACGATCTAAACCCATGTTGGCAATTTAGTAATGTCCAACTAGTAAACCACAACTAGGGTGACAAAAGGTCTTGGCACATACTTAAGTAATCAAGGTGTCATATAGCAAATTGGTATTTATCTAACCCGTGTTTAAACCAAAGTATCTTTCTAATTAAACTAGCATGCAATAGTTTAAATCAAAATAGATTTCAAATAGGATCAATATGGTCAAAGCACAACTTGCCTTCAAAAAGTACTTGCTCTTGGTCTTGAGTTGGATCCTGAGTCAACACTTCTCCTCGAATCCTTCCCAGGCACTTCAACGCCTACTCGTAGCGTGCAAATAGCAAATACACAAATGAACACTATGCAAAAGATCCCAAAACTCCAAATAAAATCCATAAACAGAGAGAACATAATTTTCTGGATTTTTAGAAACTGGAATCACAAATTTGGAGTTAAAGCATAAAAGTTATGATTATTTAAAGTTTAAATAATCAATTAAATAATTTTACAGAGAAAAACTTTAGTCCCAAAATTAAATAAAATTCATATTTAGGTAGATCTCAATTTTATACAAATTTAGAAATTTGAATCGCTCAAATCGGAGTTGAAGCATAAAAGTTATAAGCGTTTGAAGTTTGAATCTAAATTTGAATCAATATTTCGAATTAATAAATCATTTTCTTTTTCGGAAATTAATTATTACGCCAAGATGGACACGTGGCAGCCTCTCGATTGGCCTGCTGACGCCAGCCGGTTCCATGGACTTGGTCCACGCCGCTTGGGTCTACTGCGGACTCGGCCCACGACTCGTGTCGCCGACATGTGGGCTCCTCTCGGTGACGCCATCACGACGTCAGCTCACCACTGGCCGGCTGTGGGACCCATTGTGACGTCATGGGTGACGTCGGCCGCGGGTCGACCAGCGACATGCGGCCCCTCGACACGCGGGCCTCGCATCGGCCACACACGCACGCTGGGCCGGCGTTGGACCGCGCGGTCCATCTTCCCGACACGTGGCGCAATCTCACCGTTGGTTTGAAAATCAGCGCGGATTAGATCCAGGGTTAACACGTTGAAACTACTCGCGTTGCTCGTGGGCCGTTCGATCTAGATCGGCGGTCGAATCTAATCCTATATTCGCATCGCTAGAGCGTGGCAATTGTGAACCGTTGGATCTTGATCCAACGATCCGATCTAATCGGGTTTGGGAACACGTGAGCTCACCTCAACCGTCCGATCTGGATCCGACGGTCCTCCGAGCTCGCCAGGACGGCGATGGCTTCACTGGCGCCGCTTGACCGAGAGACGGGGGCACGACGAGCCCGGCGGCGTTTGGGGCGTCTCCGGCGAGATGAAGCCTCCTTCGCGTCGTCGCGGGACTCGGATCTGGCTCCTTCTCGGCGGAAGACGACGACGACGCGAACCGCAAACCGCAGCGGAGGAAGAGACAACTCCGGCGGCGATTGCGGCTCAACGGTGGCGGCTCGGCGAGATGGCTCGGGAACGGTGCGCAAGGATGAGGGCAACCTCGGGGGCGTCTCACGCTTTAAATAGCCTCGGCGTCCGTCTAGACGGAAACCTAGTTCGCTACGGCGGCGGCGCGGCGTCCGGCTCGGACTCGGCGAAGACGACGAAATCGTGGCGTCCCCACGTGGCGCGATCACGCCACGATCGCCGGGCGCGATCGGATCCGGCCCTACGCTCGAACCCGACGGCGGATCTCACCGTTGGATCTTGATCCAACGGTTGGGATTGATTAGGTTTAGGAGTGGGTTCGGTCGAGTCAACTGGCCTCGGACTCGAGTCCGACTGGACCGAGGAATAGTAACCGACCGGTCGGTCCTTTTCAATAATTAATATTTAAAATAATTCCCAGTAATTCATTTAATTCATTAAAAATAGCAAATGACTCAGAAAAATTCCAGAAAAATTCTGGAAAATATTTTGGATCATTTTGGACTCGAATAAAATATTTCCAACAAAATTTTATTTGCAAAATTAAATTCTTTAATTATTTCAAAATGGAATAAATTCAAATAAATTCCAAATAAACCCAAATAAATTCCAGAAAATTCCAAAAATTCACCAAAGTGTCAAATCACACATGAATTTAAGAGAAGCAAAATTTTGGGATGTTACATTCTGTCCCGTCGGGACAGCAGCCTTCAAAAAGGCATAACATGAGTTCTGGGACTCCGAATCAATTAAACGAGTACATCCTCACGTAGCTTGGGAAATTTCCCAACTTTTTCTAGGTATAGGGAAATACTGATTAGGAATTTAAAGTTGTTTAATCTACAAAATACCGTATCTGTTCCAGTCACGTCACAGATTTTAACACGCTCGGTAAAACAGCCATAACTTTCAAACGGGTGGGCGGAATTTAACGTTCTTTATATCCACGGAAAGATAATGAAATTATATACAACTTCTTCAACATCCGTACGACCAAATTCGCACTCTAAATTGGTACCAAAACCGAACCCTAGGTCGACTACTCATGCTGTCCGAAACAGAGAACGTGACCAACTCAAGAATCCATCTAATCTAATCAAATCCAGCACCACCAATTGATCTAAAATCATGATAAACACCCTTAGAACAGTACCTATCACAACCCCAAGGAGTCCCATGGCCATACCTTCGCCCGACGACCGAAATCCCAACGAAACTCCTCCCGGATCGCTCCTCGCTCCACGCTCCTCTCTCCTCGCTCCAATGGATGGATGCTCGAGGTGAAAGGGGTGGGGAGGCTACCCTAGGGCAGCAAGGTGGTGGAGGAGAGGTGGTGGAGAGGAGGGGAGGCAAGGGGACAAGGGGGGGGGGTGCGCACGGCCAAAGGGGAGGGGAGGGGCGGCTAGGGCCAAGGGAGGTGGGGTGGGGGCGCACAATGGGGAGGTGGGGCACAAGAAGGGCAGGGGGGAGGCCTTTTACTAGCCCCCACACCTGTTCCTAATCCTAAATGGATTCCCACTCCATCCCACTAAAGCCCACTACCCCCTCTTTTAGGCCCAAACTCCCCCGGGAAGGCCCAAAACCCCGGAAACGCTATTAACCTCCATACCCTATGGTTTTAACCTTAATTCCACATTTCATAAAGTTTTTAACCTCATCATGCTCAGTAAATAAGGATACGACACTCCGTGGTGTCACAAGCCTTTTGGCTTTGACACCGGTTTTGTTGGTTGCTTTGCAAAGAAAAGTATAGTTTTGGGTTCTTGTGTGTCTTACTCTGAGTTTAAAGGAAGTTATTGAAGTTGTGTGCAAAAACTTAAGATGTGTCGATTTATGTTTTGTGCCTTTGTCAAAAAAGGGTTACTTGACCGCTTGGTTCCCTCCTGTGGGAGTCTTTAAGATTGAAATGTGTTTTGGAGATCTTTTGCCTGATCAAGTGTGAGTCATGTCCTATTGCAACATTGAGAGTCAAGTTTTTTGGTGAATTTTGGTTGAGTTTTTTTTTTAAAAAAAGAAAATGCTGCAAACAAAGTAAGTAGTCTTTTGACTGAAATTATTTATCAATAGTGAGAATTGTTGTTTAGCATGTTATGTAGTTTGTAACTGTGTGGTTGATGGAAATGATGTACTCCTAGGTTAATTTGTGAGTTGAATCAATTAAATGAAATTTTTATCTTTAGCTAAAGATTAAATGAACTTCTAGTGTTGTAACTTACTCTATAGCGAGAAGGATTAAAGGTGTTAATGTACATGCTTAGAATCCGTTGCTTTGCTTTAAAAGTACTTTTGACCCTCGATAATGTTTAAAGTTTCAAACCCTGATGCATAGTTAGAACATTAAGATGATGTAGACTACTGAGATTGTTAAAGAAACTTTGCTGGTTGTTTAAAGATGTTCTAATTTAATGTGTTAATAGGGAAATTTAATCGCGTTGACTAGTGACTTTAACTTGGAAGTTGATTAGAATTGCTATTTATGTTGTTACAAACTACTAGTATATTTGGAAGTATGCAGTTGTGTCCCTACAATGCTAGTATCGATGTCAATTGTGAAGACATAGGATTTGTTGTTAATGATGTTGTTAAGAGCATTGGGATGGTCTAACTTATTAAATTTATTTTAATAGTTGGAGTATGTTGTGTAGTGGCAATTGTGTTATAAACCTTTGTATAGGGTAGCTAAAAGCAATGTTGTTGTTTGATGATTATGCACATTTGATGCTATTGATGACTTAGTAGTGGTGGTAATTGTTTAGATTACTTGTTGAAAACCATGGTTACATGGAGGAAATTGTAACATGTTGTGATGGAGTGAACCTTGGATAATTAGCATGATTAGGACTCTGCCCTTAATGAATGTATATCTTAGAGTCATATTTACGAACTGTCTTGTGGAGATAATATTTACTTGTTGAAGTCATTTATTGATTGAACAAGTTTCAATTCTTAAGATGTTGACGTATGGATGGTATAAAATTGATAGGTTGATCATGCTAAAGTATTTGTTGAAGTATTATGTTTTAAAATGAGAATAGGATGTTATATGATGTGTTTGTCTTTGGGGAACAGGATGAGGTAGTATTGGTTGGATGTCTTTTTGATAAGCATCATAAACTTTATTTATAAGTGTTGGGAAAGGTAACTAGATAAAGAATTTGTTGTGTAGCTTCTGGTTGAATTATGATGGGGCATCTCGATGAGTAAATGGTGAATATTGAAGTCTTTAATGGAAAGCGTAGTGGAGCACTAGAGGTGGTTGTGTCTATGTTGAGCTGGTGTTTAAAACTTTTGGACTGGTTTGGTTGTTGGCTATCTTGGTTGAATGCTTTTGGTCAAAGTGTTCCTTCTGTTGTGTTTCAGAGTTTCCCTAAAACTCGTAGTGATTGGTACAAATCTTTGGTTTTGGCTAATTTGCTTAGTATATGCTATGAGTAGGGATTTACACCCAAAAGTTTTGAGTGGATCGCGCTCCTTCGTGTTCACACTGAATGATCATTGGAACAAATTTTAAAGGAAGCAGATGGACATAGTTAGGTGTGTTGGAAATTCTTGAGATTTAATTTGAAACTCTATTTGGCAAGAGTTGAAGTTATTTGGAAGAAGTGTGTGGTGTTGGCGTGTGCTTCAAAAGGTGGATTTCAGGAATGTTTCATAAGTGATTTTGTTAGTGAACTGTTCCCTTTTTGGAAATGAGTTTCCTTTTCTCTTTGAGAAAATTTGTGGCGGTTGTATGTGCAGATGTTTGACTTTGGAGTCGTTGCTCTTTTCCAAAATGTTGATTTTGGTTAGAATGTGAGGTTTCGCAAAAAATTAGCTTCCAATTGTTGGTGGGTTATGATATGATGTGGTGTTTTCCTGTTAACGGTGCTACCGTCATAGTCTACATGAATTTTTCGCAACCATCGATTGTAACACCCTGGCATTTAATATGCCCGAATGCTACCAAACATAGACCAAACAACCTCTAAATACCATAAGTGAAGATAAATTACAACAAAGGAGTAAATGCTACAAACCGAAATTTCGGCAGCATCTCCTTTGTTTTAACATGAATTGAAGGAAACACAATAGCATGGCAATATAAGGCAATATGAGAGACATCTAAGACAGCAATAAATAAACGGCATGACAACAATATAAGTCTAATTCCAAACATTCAATGACTCCATGAGCCAAACGAACAAAAAGACTCTCATAACGCAAAGCTAAACCATAAAGCATTAAGCATCACACTAGTTTATTGCCAAAACCCAAATTGAATGACTTGTGAGGCAAATGAGTGAAACTACGTGTAGAAGTGTGACTAATTCCTTTCCCCGCATGCCGATCTCAAGGTACCTAAAACAACAAGAAAGCACAAGCGTGAGTTCAACACTCAGCAAGCATATTGTAATGGTACACAAGAACAAATACATGGCTACAACAACTCATATCATGTCTATCATCTCATTCATGATCCCATATCAATAACATCATCATTATGTATGCAATGCGATGCGATGCTCATGTCTCCTTGGAAACTCATACCGGTATGGTTGAGTACACACCCGTCGGTGTGCACCCTCTCCCCCCTTCCATCCCGAAGATGGAGGGTGCCTACTCCTTGCTTCCAAACACCGCGGTGGATGGAATCACGATGTAGGACTTACTCATTGGCTCTCCGAAATAGTCATAACTTTCTCACCGACCTTCCCCGGATTAGTTATGACTTTCTCACCGCCCAGGCCATGTAACATGCCATGTATGCAAACATGCCAACATCATAATTAACATGTACATTAACACATGGCATCATAACATAATAAGCATACTCCTCATATCATTGGCAATCATTAAAGCATGGCAAGTGATCATATCATATAATCAATTTCATCTAGTCTCAACTAGCAACCTACAAACCGTTATCCATTCCAATACACTTGCCTCAACCACGGGCAACAGATTAGCGAGAAGTAGAAGGCACTCCCGGGGTCACACCACCTGCACATAGGTACCACACACTCACAAATATGTCCACAAAACAGTAGGCAAACCCTCTTCTAACCCGACATCGCAAACTACTCGCTAAGCCCAAAAACAGAGGTTATGTCCCGTCGGGACAGCAGCCTTCCAAAAGGCACAACTTGAGTTCTAAGACTCCGAATCGAATAAACGAGTACATCCTCGCGTAGCTTAGGAAATTTCCTAACTTTTTCTAAGTATATGGAAAGACTGATTCGGACACTAAAGTTGTTTAATCTACAAAAATACCGTGATCTGTTCCAATCACGTCACAGATTTTAATACGTTCGGTAAAACGATCATAACTTTCAAACGGCTGGGCGGAATTTAAAGTTCTTTATACCCACTGAAAGGTATTGAAGTTACCTACAACTTCTTCAACAGTCGTACGACCAAATTCCGAAACTAAATTGACGAAAACCCAAACCCTAGATCGACTGCTCGTGCTGCCCGAAACAGAGAACGTGGCAACTTCTAGATCTAATCTAATCTACTCAATTCCAGCACCACCAATTGATCTAAAAACATGATAATGACCCTTAGAACAGTACCTAGACCAACCCCAAGGATTCCCATGGCCATACCTTCGCCCAACGCACGAAAACCCAATGGATCTCCTCCCAGTTCGCTCCTCGCTCCTCGCTCCTCGCTCCAATGGACGGATCTTCGAGGTGCAAGGGTGGAGAGGCTACCCTAGGGCAGCAAAGGGTGGAGGAGAGGTGGTGGGGAGGTGGGGAGCAAAAGGGAGCAATGGGGGGGCGCACGGCTAGGAGGAGGGAGATGTGGGGCGGCTAGGGCAAAGAGGAGGAGGTGGGGGCGCAATTAAGGGGCAGGGGGAGCCCCTTTTACCAGCCCAAACAGGAATCCTAATCCTAAATGGGCTCATACTCCATCCCACCAAAGCCCACAATCCTTTCCCTAGGCCAAAAACTCCCCGGAAAGGCCCAAACTCCCGAAAACGGCCCAGAAACGCTATTAAGCTCCATACCCTATGGTTTTAACCTTAATTCCACATTTCATAATGTTTTTTACCTCAACAGTCACATTATATAAGGTTACGTCACTCTGTGGTGTCACATTCTACCCCCCTTAAACAGGATTCGACCTCAAATCCGAGAAACGCCACAGTCAACAATAAAATCCCCAAGGGACAAAAGACTTCTCTGCAGCACAAAACATCCGCACGAAAACTCAAACCGGAACAAACGACAAGCGAGTTCTCAAAACCAACACTTGGCGAGAAAATGTTGATTTAGCTCAACAGAGTGCAACCTCTCACGGTTCCATCTTCACTTCAATTCCCAAACAGAAACTGCGTTTCAACCACAAAGGCTCCATCAAACCAAAACGCCTGAAACCTCACGACAAACACTTCACACTACTATCACAACCAACCTGACTATCACACTTCATTAAACTCAACATGACACAACCAAAGCGAGTCACAATTCCTTGAACGACCTCTGTACATTCTCGAAAATTTCCATCGAGGGGAATAACTCATTAAGGCACACTTGCCCTTCCGATACACGATCATGCTAACATTTTATTCCATCCTCTCCCAGGCCAGACTCAAACCCAAGAACAACTAGTGAAGACAATTGCTCACGGCAGGACAATTATCACCGAACTACCGTCAACTTCACTTCCACCCATCGCTACTCTTAATAAAGGTTAAACCCAAACATCATCTACCTCCATCACAAACCACCCTTATACCACTAAGGTTCGACACCTAGCCCCAAGCTAGGATCGTAAAACCTTACCAAACCACAATTGGTTCCTTTCTTAAGAGGGTCTCGCCCTCACACAAAAACACTTAGTTATCAAGCCCAAGGGTACACACGACAACTCAAACCCAAAGCGTTAACAACCATTTTGGAAAGAATTTGGCAACATCCAAGCCAAATCACAAAGGAAGCATAAATCCCCTACACCACAACCAAAATACCAGAATTTCTTCTTTCTTTCTTTTCATACTAGAAAGAAATGAACATCACGATTCATGACATGCATGCACACTTTTCAAGAGCACTCCGGATTAGTCATATATCCATATATGACTTTCTCACCGTCCTGGCTCATCGACTCCTTTATGATTAATTATGCATAAACAATGTCTCGTTTTCCTTTTTCACCATTCATTCATCATGTAACAACGGTACCGAATAGTCATTCACCAATTGACTTCTTCCTCGGTATCAAATAATGGAAACACAATTAACATCGAAGGTTGCGGAAATTAATATAGACTATGACGGCAACATAGTTGACAGTAAAACACCACGTCGCATCACATCCCACATCAATTGAAAACTGAACTTGCAACACATTGCATTTCATCCAAATTCAACATTTTGGAAGAGAACATCAAAATTTCAAGTCGAGCATCTGCTCCCACAATCGTCACAAATTTTCTCAAGGAGAGGGAAACTCATTTCAAAAAGGGAACACCTCACTAACAAAATCACTTTATAAAACATTCATAAATTCCACCTTTTTGAAGCACTCGCAAACATCACACACATTATGCAAATAAATCCATCTCCAGTCAAAAAGAGTTACAAATTAAATCTCAAGAATCTTCAACACAACCCACTAAGACCTTCTGCTTCCTTTAAAATTTACTCCAAAGATGACTCAGTGCAAACACGAAGGAGCGCGATCCACTCAAAGACTTTTGGGTGTAAAACCATACACATAGCACAAATTAAAGAAAATAGCCAAAACCAAAGATTGGCAACAATAGCGATGGGTTTTAGGTAAAACGATCATAACTTTCAAACGGCTGGGCGGAATTTAAAGTTCTTTATACCCACTGAAAGGTATTGAAGTTACCTACAACTTCTTCAACAGCCGTACGACCAAATTCCGAAACTAAATTGACGAAAACCAAAACCCTAAGTCGACTGCTCGTGCTGCCCGAAACAGAGAACGTGGCAACTTCTAGATCTAATCTAATCTACTCAATTCCAGCACCACCAATTGATCTAAAAACATGATAATGACCCTTAGAACAGTACCTAGACCAACCCCAAGGATTCCCATGGCCATACCTTCGCCCAACGCACGAAAACCCAATGGATCTCCTCCCAGTTCGCTCCTCGCTCCTCGCTCCTCACTCCAATGGACGGATCTTCGAGGTGCAGGGGTGGACAGGCTACCCTAGGGCAGCAAGGGGTGGAGGAGAGGTGGTGGGGAGGTGGGGAGCAAAAGGGAGCAATGGGGGGCTCACGGCTAGGAGGAGGGAGATGTGGGGCGGCTAGGGCAAAGAGGAGGAGGTGGGGGTGCCCAAGGCTGGGTAGGTGCGCAATTAAGGGGCAGGGGGAGCCCCTTTTACCAGCCCAAACAGGAATCCTAATCCTAAATGGGCTCATACTCCATCCCACAACGCTATTAACCTCCATACCCTATGGTTTTAATCTTAATTCCACATTTCATAATGTTTTTTTACCTCAACAGTCACATTATATAAGGTTACGTCACTTCGTGGTGTCACATCGATGTTAAATGTGTCTCAATCATGTATTACCGAGGAAGAAGTCGTTTGGTGAATGACTATCGGTACCGTTTGTTACATGAAGAATGAATGGTGAAAAGGAAACATGACAACGTTTATGTACAATTAAACATAAAAAGAGTCGACGAGCCATGTCGGTGAGAAAGTCATATATGGATGTATGACTAATCCGGAGTGCTCTTGAAAAGCTGCATACATGTCATGAATCGGGATTTCCATTGTTTTCTTGTATGAAAAGAAGTAATGGATAACTTCTGGTATTTTGGCTGTGGTATAGGAGATGTGTGTTTCTTTTGCAATTTGTCTTAGGAAGATAAAATGAATACTCTTTGGTTGTGGCCAAATTCTTTCCAAAGTGGCTTTTAGCGCTTTTGGGGTTTGAGTTGTTGTGTGTGGATCAATTTGGGTTCATGGTTTATGGTTGAGCTCACCCAATGCAAACCTTCTTGGAGAATTGGGTCGTTGATGTGTTCCACGGTAGGGTTGATTAAATTATTAGTGGACCACTTGGTGGTTGCTAGTAATTGCTTTATCTTTTTGAAGTGTATTGGATCTTTTTGTCGCTGAACTTTGAGCGAGTTGTGCCAACCGAAGTGGATTGTTCGGTTGTTAGTGATTTTGCGGGTTTTCAGGACCCTGGTCATAAAGTAGGCTCCTCCTTTCGGTGGTAGTGGTGTGGGTGTTGGTCTTGTTGTAAAAGATCAGGTTGTAACCCCGATGGTTCAAGCAGTTAGTAATCTTAGAGTGTTGGGTCTCACTCGGTTTGCGTCGTCTTGAATACGATGAACCACAGTTGAGAGGTTGAGATGTGAATCACTTTTGTGCGTAGGAGCGGAAGATGGATCTAGAAGTTGGTACCATGTCCTTCTGGAGAGTGGCTTTGGTTAAAGGGATCGGGCACTTTAGTGCCAAGGAATGCATGGAATGAGGAGTGTGAGACCGTTTTATTTTGTGGTTTGTTTGGGATTTTATCCTATCGCTTGGGTCATGCTAAGGCCTTGTATGAGTACTTTGTGTTTCAATGTTGAGTAAAGTTCTTGCAAGTTTTGATTGTGAGTTATCGTTAGAGCCGTTAGTCTTTCAGCCTCAGAACCTCACGTTTGAGTCCCGTCCCGTGAAAGAACATGACGCTCAAGTTTGTTAAAGTCCTGTGGTCGCATCAAACTGAGAGGGAAGCGACTTGGGAGCTGGAGTCTCGCATGCGCGAGAAGTTGTAACACCCCAAAATTTTGCTTTTCTTAAATTCATGTGTGATTTGGCCCTTTGGTGAATTTTTGGAATTTTCTGGAATTTATTTGGATTTATTTGGAATTTATTTGAATTTATTCCATTTTGAAATAATTAAAGAATTTAATTTTGCAAATAAAATTTTGTTGAAAATATTTTATTTGAGTCCAAAATGATCCAAAGTATTTTCCAGAATTTTTCGAATTTTTCGAAATCATTTGCTATTTTTAATGAATTAAATGAATTACCGAATTATTTTAATTATTAAATCGCTGGAAAATCCAACTCGGTCATACTGTTCATCCGACCGAAGTCGGACTCGAGTCCGAGCTGAGGCCGACTGACCAACCAACTTGAAACCTAATTGATCCTAAACCGCTGGATCAAGATCCAACGGCCAGATCCGCCGCTTCGAGCCAGCCGTCCGACCGGACCGTCGCGCCGTCGACCGTGGGCGTTGATCGTGACGCTGCGGATCGCTGGGATTGCGTCGCTCTTCCTGCGATCAGCCGACTCGCCGCGCATAGCCGCGTGACCGATTAGGTTTTTGTGCGCCGAGGCTATTTAAGGCGTAGTTATCGCCGAGGATCGCTGCCGTCGGTAGCGCGCTATTGCCTTAAGTTCCAACGCCTAAGCGCCGCCGTCGCCTCGCGATTTCTCGCCGGAGTTTGGGGAGGCAACGTGGTTTTCTTCGTTTCGCTTCCGTCATCCTCCGCCTTCAAGCTCTGGATTCGAGAACCTTGCGCCGAGGCGCACCTCGGGTGCACTCACTTGGCCGAGACGCCTCGGCGCCCGTTAGGGTGGTCGCCTCCCCGTGCAGCCGGGTACGCCGCAACGCGAGCCATCGTCCGCGCTGGTGCACCGTTGGATCGGTAGATCCAACGCGACGCAGGCGAGGCCACGCCGCCAAGTATCGTTTCCGCCTACGATTAGGTTTCAAACCGTTAGATTTAGATCGCACGGTCGTGGTTAGTTGTGTTGTAGCTTTAGGGGTTAGATTCGACCGTCCGATCTAGATCGAACGCCCGGATCAACCGTAGTTTTGAACGAGAGGTCTAGATTCAACCGACCGCTGATTTTCAAATCAATCTACGAGATTGTGCCACGTGTGCTCACCGCGCCCGCAGCGCTGGGAGCGTGTCTCGACACGCGGACCACAGTCGAGAGGGCCCACGTCACCGCCGATCACGCCAGTAAGGTGAAACCCGGCCCAATGGGGCCCATGTCATGTCGAGACGAGTCGCGTGGACCGAGTCCACCGTGGGACCCGAATAAGCGGACCGAGTCCATGGACCGGTGGCGTCACCACCAATCGAGGCGACACGTGTCCATGCGACGCACAATAATTAATTTCCGAAAAAGAAAATGACTTATTAATTCGAATAATGATTTCAAATTTAGATTCAAACTTCAAACGCTTATAACTTTTGCGTTTCAACTCCGATTTGAGTGATTCAAATTTCTAAATTTGTATAAAATTGAGATCTACCTAAATATGAATTTTATTTAATTTTTGGACTAAAGTTTTTCTCTGTAATATTATTTAATTGATTATTTAAGCTTTAATAAATCATAACTTTTGCATTTTAACTCCAAATTTGATTTATTCGGCTTCTAAAAATCCGTAAAATTACGTTCTCTCTGTTTATGGATTTTATTTGGAGTTTTGGGATGTTTTTGCCTATTGTTTATTGGGTATTTGCTATTTGCGCACAGTAGACGCGTTGAAGTGCCGGAAGGATTCGAGAGAAGTGTTGACTCGGGATCCAACCCAAGACCAAGAGCAAGTGCTTTTTGAAGGCAAGTTGTGCTTTGACCATGTTGATCCTATTTCGAAATCTATTTTGATTTAAACTATTGCATGCTAGTTTAATTAGAAAGATACTTTGTTTAAACATGGGGGTTAGATAAATACCAATTTGCTATATGACACCTTGATTACTTAAGTATGTGCCATGATCCCTTGTCACCCTAGTTGTGGTTTACTAGTTGGACATTATTAAATTGCCAACATGGGTTTAGACCGTTGTAGTATACTGCTTAGACCTGCTACGTGCTCATGACATGATTTTGGACGATCAAATGCTAATATGGACTTAATGATATATTGAACTTGTTTTGGAAAAGTATCATGTGATGTTGATGGCACGTGGTGCATGGTAATCAACTGGGGTTTGATAATTTTAAACGCCGGCATGTGGCAAGAGTAATCAGGTGGGCCGATTGGCATTGGGAATGTTGATTTGGTTCTTGGGTAGTCTTGCCCTGGTCACTCTAAGGACTTAACCTTGCAAGCCTTTGAACTCAGGTCATACTTGCAACCACATGGTGGAATGGGACGGCCCTAGTTGACTAAGTCGCTAAGGACTCACTTGTGGAGCCTCGTGGTGTCGCTTACACCGTTTGTGTGATTGTATCGGGGAGCGATCGTGGTCGTGGCCAGATACCCATCTAACGGTGTGTTGGTCCCATACTTCGCCTTGGCTAAGGGAAGGATGGTAGAGCACGAACCGAGAGGACCACCGGTTGTTTGAGGCTTCCAAAGGCTTTGTTATGATCGCTCATTCGTGATACTTTTGTATGGCGATTCACGGTACCACGTGGTGAGTGGATTGTATCTTGTGGGTAAAGTGCATAACCTCCTGGGCAGAGTGTAGAATCTATTTAAATAGCCGAGTCCACAAGATCGGACAATGCTCGGAATTACAGTCAAGGGGTAGACTTTCCAAAATAACTTGGATTTGAAAAGTTGGGTTGGTTTAATAATGAAGATGATGGAAATGTGGTTTAGGATGGGGAAAATGTTTATTAAATTTCCTGAAAAGTTATTTATGCTTTACTTATTTCTACTCGCTTAATCTACTTTTATTACTTGTCAAAAGCTGTTTATCGCAAATATACCTGAGCTATTCCTTTGTACCAAGCCATGCATATAGTATATTAGCTTGCATTCTGCATGACTTGTTGAGTACCAAGTACTCACCTCTTGCCTCAACACAATACCAGCTTGAAGAGGAGACTACGCCAGCTTTGGAAGAGGAGTTCCAAGAGGACCCGTCTACTTAGGGATGCGAGCCTGGCCATGCTCGTGGTATAATCTTGGATGGCGCCACGAAGTTATTTGATTTTCCGCTGCTTGTTATTTCTCTTTCAATAAGTTTTGCCTTGCAAGGCATACATTTGTAACTTGGCCATAAGGTTTGAGTAACCCTTTGATTATTTAAATAAAGTACTTTGATAGTATCGCTTGGTATGATTGTGATATATACCGATGTTAAGATCTGTGCACTAGCTGCGTTCTGGACTAGTGCGAATACCAATGAGAGGGTCCGGATTTGCAAATTCGGGGTCCCACAGGTGGTATCGAGCCATACTTGACTCAGTAGGCTCAACCCCAAGTTAGAATGGTCGTAGTGAGGATAAAACCTATTTTCTAAAAGCTAAAAATTTGTGAAGACAAGAAATGACATCTCGACTTATCCCCTTCTCTCTTTTCTTGTCTCTTGCTGAAATTTTCCTTACCTTGTCACAATTTAAAAATTTCAAGTTCTTACGTAAAAGCACTCTTGTGAAGATGGAGGAAGAGTTCAACTACGTTGATCTGGGAGTTGGTCACTTGGCCGGAACTTTGGCATATGCTACAGACTCTAGGAGATTTTGAGAAGCCCCAATACCAAGTGGAAGTGATCGCACAAGCGGATTGATCAAGGCTTGTGACGTGAGGATTGAGGTACTGGAAAAAGGGCCAGTGCAATCGCTCGATACACCGACCGCTGTGAGGTCTACAATGCGAGATGGGTATCCAAGAAGTATCACGACGAGCAATGCGCACATTACCCGTATCATCGCCAGAGAATTGAGAGTACGGTGTTCGCTACTATCCGTGCAGCGATAACCTTCTTGACCGAAGGAGATTCGTGATGAGGATGCCACTACACAGCTTGGCACGATTTGTCGCCGCCAGAGGATGTACTAGATAATACAAGCAAGGAGCTGCATGTCCGGGCAAGGAGATCACGACAGAGAGAAGAATAGATGGCGGAAGCTCAAGAGTATGTGGTACACCTTTCTAATGAAGGATTGACGAGTTGGAGATGACTTTGTACGGACTTCAGACCGGAGCCGATTTGAGCTACACGAGCCAGATCCGTGAGGAGTCGATCTCGATGAGGACACCGCTTCTTCGACCACCACAGAGGACATAGTTGCGGACATGGCGAAGCTACTATGCCACAAAAGACCGTACTGTGCCGTGGAGGTTTTCTCGATGAGTGAGCATAGGTTCTATAATGAGACTCCTTCACGAAAGTCACACATAGAAGAAAGAGTCACCCTTTAGGCGTTAGACTCAGAGTTAGTTCTGATTTGGATTTGCTTTGTTTGCTTGAGTGTGCAAGATGTGTTGCAAGGCCCTTAGGCATTGTAAGCAGCCATACCATTACTAATAATAAAGATGGACCTTAAAGTTACCCTTTCGCCCGCATAAGTTCCATATTACTTGTCTATTCTTGTTTCCCTCTCATCTCTAAACCTAGAGCAAATCGGCTGGATGGTGAACACCCGTGGAAACTTTGGAAGCAATGGGAGTGGATCTCGCCAAACAGAAAACCCCAATGATGGAGCACCAGCACCGCGCACTGATATGCAGAATTTCGAGCGCTTGCTGCCTGCACTCAGTTGATGCATGCTATGATGCAACAAATGCAGCACGTCATCAAGCCAGGCCACCGCTAATCAAGTTAATCGGGGACCACGCCAGAATACAAGGTCAGCCGCGAGTTCATGAGGACTCACCCACCCACTTTCTCTGGGAATGCCAATCCATTGGAGGCCGATGATTGGTTAAGATCAATCGAGAGGAAGTTACACATAGCTCAATGCATAGGAAATGAGAAGGTACTTTACGCTTCTCATCGGCTTGGAAGGAATAAACACGGGAATGGTGGGAGAACTTCAGTGCCACGCAGAGAACCCTCAAGATATCACTTGGGAAGAGTTCACACCGCATTCGACAAGATCACGTGCTCAAGGAATCATGGACCTTAAGAAGGAGGAGTTCGTAGCATCAAGCAAGGTAATCACCTGGCCGACTACCCAACAAGTTCACACAGCCTAGCACGCTACGCACCTTTGAGGATGTAGCGGCGGATAAATCCGCATACCTCGCTTATGAAGGGACTTAACTCGGGATTGCAAGTAGGGTTGATCACCCACACCTTTCCAGATTTCCAAGAGTTGGTGAATAAGGCGCTTATTCTTGAGGACAAAGCGCAAGGAACTGGATGAGAACAGAAGCGCAGGATGCAAATGTGCAAGGATCACGCAGGAGCGCACAAACGCTTGAGAGTTGCACCAAATCAATTCTTCATTCCAACCACGAATCGCACAAGGACACCATCCCCGGCACCAAGACCTGCCAATCTAACTACCAAACCCCAGCCCCGCTTCAAGAAACGCTACGAGCTGTGACAATAAGAAGGAACAAGGAGACTGCCGTTAACCGCAACGAGCCAGACACTTTGCCAACATGTCCAAAGAAGACAGCAGAGCGACTGGCCGCTTCAATCTAGGAACCACCCCACCTAGACGCCACAAGACTAGGAGCCACACCCATGCATCGTGGTGAGAGGCCGAAGTCAACCATGTCATCGCAGATGCGCCGCAAAATGCTACTGACGCCAGACCGGGTAAGTTACTTGTTAACTCGCACTGGCACAGCTTTGTTTGACTCGAGCTTCAGATTCGCTTGTTCTCGCAAGGCTTTGCTGCTAGAAATGACTTGAGAATTGCAAGAGACTTAAGTGCATGCTTTTAGTTCAAACCCTGGTTCCGAACTCCGAACGGAAGTAGGATGTTCCGGGGTGAGAATACTAATAGATGGAATAGAGTTCCTAGCAAATCTTATAATTTTGGAGACCCAGACCTTAGATGTTATATTGGGAATGGATTGGTTATCCAAGCACAGGGCCATATTGGATTGTGGACGAAGGATCTATCTCAGCTTGAGAGCCCGTGGGAAGAAAGTGGAATTTCAAGCCACCTGCGGTTAGAGATGGAGCAGTTGATGGTTAACAGCATTTCAAGGCAATCAAGCATAGAGGATGTCCCTGAGTGAATGAGTACCCAGGCGTTTTCAGGATCTACCGGTATGCCGCCGACAGTGGGACATAGAGTTTGTGATAGAGCTTGTACGTGCACAAGACCGATAGCAAAGAGACCCTATCGGATGTCTACCGAGGAGTTGGTAGAAATGAAGAAACAGTGGAAGAATTAATGGATAAAGGATTTATCGACCAAGTTCGCCGTGGGAGCACCGATTTTGTTTGTCAAGAAGAAGGACGGAGTTTCGATGTGCATTGACTACCGTGCACTCAATGAAGTCACCGTGAAGAATAGGTATCCGCTACCCAGAGATTGATGATTTGTTTGATCGGCTAAGAGGAGCCGGGTTTTCTCCAAGATTGATCTCGAGATCGGATACCATCGATTGAAGATCCGATCAGCCAGATATTCAAGACCGCATTCTCGCCAAGATATGGACATTACGAGTTTCTATGTCCTTTGGATCGAATCGCGCCAAATTTATTTCATGAATATGATGAATAAGGTGTTCATGGAATATTTGGACAAGTTTTGTCGTCGTGTTCATAGACGATATCTAATCTACTCCAAGACAGAGAAGCGAACATGCCCGAACACTTAAGGCGAGATTTGGAAAAGTCAAGGAACGACAACTTTTCGCCAAGTTCAAGTGTGATTCTCGAAGGACAAGGTGGAGTTTCTTGGACATGTAATGACCGCAGAGGGAGTCGCCAGTAGATCCAAGCAAAGTAGAAGTGTTACATTGGGAACAACCAAAGACTCGTGACCCGTATTCGGAGTTTCTTGGAATGGCGGATACTACCGCCGCTTTCATTGAAGGCTTCGACAATTGCGAAACCTCTTACGCATAATTCAAGAAGGAAAAGAAGTTTGCATGGACGCCGAATGTGAGAAAGGATTTCAGAGTCGAAGAAGCGATTGACATCAAAGATCAGGTGTTAGTTCTCGGATGTTGCTCAAAGCTTCGATATTTACTGTGGACGATCGCGCCAAGGACTTGGATGTGTCTGTCGATGCACGGAAAGGTCGCCGCTTATGCATCAAGGCATTGAGGCCGCATGAGGAAAATTATCCGACACATGACCTAGAGTTAGCTGCCGAGTGCATGCTTTGAAGATATGGCGCTCACTATCCGATTGGAAAATGTATGTGAAGTATATATACGGATCATAAGAGCCTTTCGGCACATATTCACCAATGATCTGAATATGAGGCAAAGGAGATGGCTAGAGTTGATCAAGGACTATAATGTTGGAATCCATTACCATCCTGAAGGCCAACGAGTAGCCGATGCTCCGAGTTTCGGAAAAGCCATACCGTGAGTACGTTGCTAGCCACAGTCGTGATGAGTTGTGCGAGGATTTCCAAAATGAAGATTGAGGTTGTACCTAGCGGATTCTTGGCGTATTGGAAGTAAAGCCTACTTTGGAGGACCAGATCCAGAAGGACAGAAGGATGATGATGACAGATCTGTAAGATTAAGTCCGCTCGAGGAGGAAGGCAAGTGCAGGACTTCAAGTTGGATGAGCAAGGCACGCTGTGGATGAAGGATCGCATTTGTGTGCCTAACAAAAGGAGTTAAAGCAACTGATTTTGGAAGAAGCCATGACTCCAAGTACTCGATTCATCCCGAAGCGCCAAGATGTATCGTGATCTCAAGGAGAGATTCTCGTGGCCGAGCATGAAACGTGAAGTTGAGCATGTTGCATTGTGCGCGTATGCCGATGAGAGTCAAGGCAATGCATCGAGACCAGCAGATTGCTTTACCAAGATACCTCGAGTGGAAGTGGGAGGAAATCTGAATGGATTTCATTGACGGCTTGTCAAGACTCAAGGAGGTTATGACTCCATATGGGTTATAGTGGATCGCTTGACCAGTAGCCCATTTTTATCCCCGTGAAGACCACCTACTGGAGATAAGTTAGCAGTAGTTGTACATGATCAGGATTGTTCTGTTTGCACGAGTGCCAAAGAGGATTGTATCTACGAGGTACCCAATTTACCTCAAGGTTAGAATGTTGCATGAAGCCATGGGAACCCGCTTAAACTTCAAGATGCCTATCATCCACGACGGATGGATGACCGAAAAGAGTCAACCAGACTGGAGGATATGTTGAGAGCTTGTGCATTGGCTTATGCTACCTCTTGGGATAAGAGTTTGCCGTATGCCGAGTTCACCAATAGTTATCGTGCTAGTTTACGGATGTCACCTTTCGAGGTAATCAGATGGTCGACTTCGCTTGACGCCATTGAATTGGGGATGAGACCGGCGAGCGCCGTGTCTTTGGGCCTGATATTCTTCAAGAGGCCAAGAGCATCGCTATGATTAGGAAAGGTTGAAGATAGCCCAATCTCGATAAAAGAGTTATCGCGACAATCGTCGCCGAGATTTGAGTTTTGAACCGTAAGACTTTGTATACCTCGAGTTACGCCTCTCAGGGAGTTAAGAGGTTCCATGCCAAAGGGAAACTCAGACCCTGCTATGTTGGACCATTTAAGATTTTGAGCGCAGAGGCTGAAGTTGCTTACTACCGGAGTTGCCACAAGCGAGTGAGTACCACACGTATTCCATGTGTCCTGATTGAAGAAATGTCTCCCGAGTTCCCCGAGAAACGCACATCGCTAGAGTCAATCGAAAGGTAAGAGGACTTGACTTATAAGGAACATCCTGTGAGGATTCGGACACAATGGATCGAGAAACTAGAAACAAGTCAACCTGCTTAGAGAGTTCTGGAGCAACCATGAAGAAAGTGAAGCGACTTGGGAGCGAGGAGGATTTGAAGAAAGAATTTAAACCTATTCCTTTAGTAAGCCCTCGAATCTCAACTAGATTCTATTAAGGGGGAGGTTTGTAACACCCCAAAATTTTGCTTTTCTTAAATTCATGTGTGATTTGGCCCTTTGGTGAATTTTTTGGAATTTTCTCGGAATTTATTTGGATTTATTTGGAATTTATTTGAATTTATTCCATTTTGAAATAATTAAAGAATTTAATTTTGCAAATAAAATTTTGTTGAAAATATTTTATTTGAGTCCAAAATGATCAAAGTATTTTCCGTAATTTTTCCGAATTTTTCTGAATATTGCTATTTTTAATGAATTAAATGAATTATCGGGAATTATTTTAATTATTAAATCGCTGGAAAATCCAACTCGGGTCAAGTATCTTGTTCATCCGACCGAGTCGGACTCGAGTCCGACCTGAGCTTTCTGACTCGACTCGACCAAACCAACTTGAAAACCTGGTGATCCCAACCGCTGGATCAAGATCCAACGCCGAGATCCGCCCGTGCTGGTTGCCGCGTCAACCGACCCGATCGCGCGCGGCGATCGTGGCCGCTGATCGTGGACGCTGCGGACGGGGATTGGCGCCGTTTTCCGTGGACCGAAGCCGGACTCGCCGCCGCATAGCCGTGACCGTGACGATTAGGTTTCGCTTAAGCACGCGCGAGGCATTTAAGGCGTTATCGCCGAGATCGCTGTCGTAGGCGCGCTTATTGCCCTAAGTTCCAACGCCAAGCCGCGCTGCCGCCGCGATTTCGCCGAGTTTGGGGAGGCAATGCGTGGTTTTTCTTCGCTTCAAGATTCGCTATCCTCCGCCGCCTTCAAGCTCTGATTCGAGAACCTTGCGCCACGGCGCACTCTACTGGGTGCACTCACTTGGCCGGAGACGCCGGCGCCGTTAGGGTGGTCGCCTCCTCGCCGGTAGCCGCACGCCGCGAGCCATCAAGCCGCCTGAGTTTTGCACCGTTGATCGAGATCCAACGCACGAAGGCGAGGCCACGCCGCCAAGTTTCGTCTCGACAGGTTTCAAACTGCGTTAGATTTAGATCGTGCATTCGTGGGTTAGTTGTGTTGTGAAGCTTTAGGGTTAGATCTGGACCGTCCGATCTAGATCGAACGTCTTGGACAACTGTAGTTTTGAACGAGAGGTCTGAATTCATCTGGACCGCTGATTTTCAAATCAACGGCCGAGATTGTGCCACGTGTGTCACCAGCGCCCACGCTGGGAGCGTGTTCACACGCGACCCGCTGAGTCGCAGGGCCCACGTGTCACCGCAGCCACGCCGCGGTGAAACCCGGCTACCGGGCGGTGGGGCCCACATGTCGGCCAGGACGTAGAGTCGTGGACCGAGTCCACCGTGGACGAGCCAAGCGCGTGACCGAGTCCATGGACCGGTGACGCCAGCCAATCGAGGTCAGGACACGTGTCCATGCCGACGCAATAATTAACTTCAAAAGAAAAATGATTTATTAATTCGGAATAATGATTTCAAATTTAGATTCAAACTTCAAACGCTATAACTTTTTGCGTTTCAACCCCGATTTGAGTGATTCAAATTTCTAAATTTGTATAAAATTGAGATCTACCTAAATATGAATTTTATTTAATTTTTGGACTAAAGTTTTTCTCTGTAATATTATTTAATTGATTATTTAAGCTTTAATAAATCATAACTTTTGCATTTTAACTCCAAATTTGATTTATTCCAGTTTCTAAAAATCCGAAAATTACGTTTTCTGCTTATGGATTTTATTTGGAGTTTTGGGATGTTTTTGCCTATTGTTTATTGGGTATTTGCTATTTGCACGCTTTACGAGTAGACGTTGAAGTCAAGGATTCGAGGAGAAGTGTTGACTCGTGATCCAACCCAAGACCAAGAGCAAGTGCTTTTGAAGGCAAGTTGTGCTTTGACCATGTTTATCCTATTTCTAAATCTATTTTGATTTAAACTATTGCATGCTAGTTTAATTAGAAAGATACTTTGTTTAAACATGGGGGTTAGATAAATACCAATTTGCTATATGACACCTTGATTACTTAAGTATGTGCCATGACCTTTTGTCACCCTAGTTGTGGTTTACTAGTTGGACATTATCAAATTGCCAACATGGGTTTAGACCGCTGTAGTATAATCGCTTAGACTGCTACGTGCTCATGACATGATTTTGGACGATCAAATGCTAATATGGACTTAATGATATATTGAACTTGTTTTGGAAAAAGTATCATGTGATGTTGATGGCACGTGGTGCATGGTAATCAACTGGGTTTGATAAACGCTGACCGGCATGTGGCAAGAGTAATCAAGTGGGCCATTTGTGGCATTGGGAATGTTGATTTGGTTCTTGTAGTCTTGCCTGGTCACTCTAAGGACTTAACCTTGCAAGCCTTTGAACTGGTCATACTTGCAACCACATGGTCGAATGGGGACGGCCCTAGCTTGACTAAGTCGCTAAGGACTCACTTGTGGAGCCTCAGTGGTGTCGATTACACCGCTTGTGTGATTGGGGGAGCGATCGTGGCTGTGGCGGATACCCATCTAATCTGTGTTGGTCCCATACTTCGCCTGGCTAAGGGAAGGGATGGTGTAGAGCAACCTAACCTAGAGGACCACCTCGTTGTTTGAGGCTTCAAAGGCTTTGTTATGATCGCTCATTCGCATACTTTTGTATGGCGATTCACGGTGTGGTGAGTGGATTGTATCTTGTGGGTAAAGTGCATAACCTCTGGAGTGTAGAATCTATTTAAATAGCCGAGTCCACTGTGATCGACAATGCTCGAATTACAAATCCAAGGGGTAGACTTTTCCAAAATAACTTGGATTTGAAAAGTTGGGTTGGTTTAATAATGAAGATGATGGAAATGTGGTTTAGGATGGGGAAAATGTTTATTAAATTTCCTGAAAAGTTATTTATGCTTTACTTATTTCTACTGCTTTCGAATCTACTTTTATTACTTGTCAAAAGCTGTTTACTGCAAATATACCCTGAGCTATTCCTTTGTACCAAGCCATGCATATAGTATACTAGTTATATGCCCGTGCGTTGCTACGAAAAACAAAATTGATAACGAAAACTACAGATTAAAAAATAAAAAAATAC
The DNA here is from genome assembly GCA_036346355.1 of Rhipidocladum racemiflorum. NCBI lineage: Eukaryota > Viridiplantae > Streptophyta > Magnoliopsida > Poales > Poaceae > Rhipidocladum > Rhipidocladum racemiflorum. The sequence goes on from CM070584.1 coordinate 15,068,661, forward strand.
TATTTCATAAGATCAAACATCTATCTTTAACGCTTCGTTTCTTGCAAAAGTTGGCTAATTAAAGCAACGCTTCGTTTCTTGCGTAGGGCAATTAAGCAGGGCAATTAAACAGAGCAATTAATGTGACGTGGGAAGAAACTCTCACTTTATATAGTAGAGATTAGCTTGCATTCTGTGCATGACTTGCTGAGTACCAAGTACTCACCCTTGCCTCAACACAATACCAGTTGAAGAGGAGACTACGCCAGTTTCGGAAGAGGAGTTCCAAGAGGACCCGTCTACTTAGGGATGCGAGCCCGATCTTGCCTGTATACTGGATGGCGCCACTAAGTTTATTTGATTTTCCATTCCGTTATTTCTCTTTCAATAAGTTTTGCCTTGCAAGGCATATATTTGTAACTTGGCCATAAGGTCGAGTAACCCTTTGATTATTTAAATAAAGTACTTTGATAGTATCGTTTGGTATGATTGTGATATATACCGATGTTAAGACTGTGTGCACTAGCGCGTTCCTGGACTAGTGCTGAATACACAGAGGGTCCGGATTTGCAAATTCGGGGTCCCGACAGAAGTACCCCAAGCTTTTCACCTCAGGTATGAGATGTGAAGCTAGCTGTCTTTTATTTTGCCTAGTTGCGTAGTGGCGTGTCTTGGATTCAAGGGCGAATCCTGTTGAAAGGGGGGAGAATGTGACACTAGGGAATGTCGTGACATTATAAAATGTGAAATTGGAGATTAAAACCTTACGGTATGAGGTTAATTTGCATTTTCGGGCCGTTTTCGGGAGTTTGGGCCTTTCCGGGGGAGAATTTGGGCCTCCGGGGGGAGTTTGGGCCTAGCGGGAGCTAGTTGGCCCTTTGGGGGATGAAGTGGGCCGTTGGTGGGGGAGTACTTGGGCCCATGGGGGGAGAGTTTCCAGCAAACAAAGCCCCTTGCGCCAGACCCTCTCCTTGTGTGCGCCCCCCACTCCCTCCAACCGTAGCCGCCGCCCCCCCTCCACTTCCCTTGTGCCTCCACCCATCCCCTTCCACCCCACCACCTCTAGCCGGCCCTAGGTGAGTTCCACCCCATCCCTTGCTACCACGCCCCTCCTCTTCGCTGTCCTTGCCATTGGGAAGCTCCGCGACGAGGAGATCCGGCGGATTCGGAGCGAGGAAGGAGATTGGGAGAACCGGGAGGAGAAGATTCGACGTTCGTTGTTCGTCGGGCGAATGTATGGCTATGGGTAATCTTTGGGGATGGACTAGGTTCTGATCTAGAGGAGGTTTTGGTGCTTTTGGATCGAAAATTGGTGCTGCCATTAGACAGAATTGATGAAAATTAGAGATTGCATGGTGTTCTGTTTCGGGCAGATTGGATGTCCGGCCTATGGTTTGAGTTTTCACAATTTTAGATGCCTTTTCTGGTCGGCCGTATGTTGTGAAAGTTGTAGATAATTTCAATGCCGTTCCGTGGACACCAAGAGCGCGTAATTCAGATCCGCCGTTTGAAAGTTATGGCTGTTTTACCGAACGTGTTCAAAACTATGACGTGATTGGGACAGATCGGGTTGATCTGTAGATTAGGCAATTTTAGAAGCCGAATCAGTTTTTCCCAATACTTAGAAAAAGCTGGGAAATTTCCTAAGCTTCAAGAAAATGTACTCATTCCTCTTATTTGGAGTTGTTAAGCCAAATTTATGGCCTTCCAAAGGCTGCTGTCCCGTTGGACTAAATCTCTGTTTTTGGGTATTGGGAGTAGATCGCGAAGTCGGTTTAGCTAAGTGTTCTTGTGTGGTCTTGTGTGCTTGTGGTTGAGTATATTGAACCTTTGTGCAGGTGGTGTGACCCCAGGAGTGCCGTCGTCGTCTCGCCACGCCGTCTCACGAGGGTGAAGGCAAGTGTATTGTAGTGGTTGTGGCTTAGGGAGCCGTAATGTTTGATATTGAGATGGTTTACACATGTTTTATGTTATGATGCCATGATTGACTCTTACTTGCGATATGATGAAAATGGCTTAATATGATGCTATGCCATGTTTAGTTGAGGTTATGTGCAAGTTGTTTATGTTTATGTCATATTTGCATACATGGCATGAGAACTGGCCAGGTCGGTGAGAAAGTCATAACTAGTCCGGTAAGGTCGGTGAGAAAGTTATGACTAATTCGGAGCGCCATTGAATAAGACCTACCTCGTGATTCTATCCACGGTTGTGAATGGAAGCGAGGAGTAGGCACCCTCCATCTACGGGATGGAAGGGGAAAGAGGGTGCACGCCGACGGGTGTGCACTCGGCAATACCGGTATGTGCTTCAAGGAGACATGTGCATTGCATTGCATTGCATTATACGATGATGTTATATGATGATGTCAATGAGATGCATACAATGTGAATATGAGATGTTTATGATGTTGAATATGGAAGGTAGTGATGAAGGTATTGGAATGTGTTTTCTTGTTCCATTGCAATATACTTGCTGAGTGATGAACTCACGCTTGTGTTTATATTGTTTTTCTTAGGTACCATGAAACCGGCATGCGGGAAAAAGGGTTTAGCTACACATCTACACGTAGCTCCACACAAATTAGACAGTGTTATCATTTGGAGTCATGATAATAAAATTTATGCCATGAAACTTGGAGAATTGCTTAACTGTGAGTTCGGTCTTATTATTTGATTCGTTTAGCTCATGAAGTGGTTGAGTGCTTTATCCTGGACTTATATTGTTGCTATGTCACCTGTTATTGCTGTTTTAGATGCTTTCTATTATGATATAACTTGTGATACTTTGTTGTTGCTCCGAATCATGGAAAAACAAAGGAGATGCTGCCGAAATTTTCGATTTTAGCATTTGCACCTTTGCTGTAATTTACCTTTATTTGTGGTATTTAGATGTTGTTTAGTCTATGTTTGGTAACATTCAGGCATACTAGATGTCGGGGTGTTACAATAGAGCTACTGAATTTTGTTTCTTTGAGGACCAAGATACTAGTGATCTACCTAAGAATTGACATGTCCCCGAGGTGCTTTTTCTATCCACTTTGCAACCAGCATAATCGTCATCCGAATAGCCAATCAAATCAAATTTTGATCCTTTAGGATACCAAAGCCCTAGATTTGGTGTGTGAACTAAATATCTAAGAATCCTTTTTACATCAATTAGGTGACACTCTTTCGGAGCAGCTTGAAATCTTGTGCACACGCACACACTAAGCATTACATCGGGCCAAGATGTACAAAGATAAAGCAATGAACCTATCATAGACCGATATACCTTTTGATCCACCGGGTTACCTTCCTCATTTAGGCCGAGATGTCCATTTGTCGCCATGGGTGTATGAATTGGCTTGGCATTCTCCATGTCAAACTTCTTAAGCATGTCTTTAATGTACTTTGTTTGGCATAAGAATGTCCCTTCCTTGAGTTGTTTGATTTGAAATCCGAGAAAGAACTTCAATTCACCCATCATCATCGACATCTCGAACCTTTAGTCATCAACCTACTAAACTCTTCACAAAAGTTTTTATTAGTAGAACAAAATATAATGTCGTTGACATATATTTGGCATACAAATAGATCATCATCAATATTCTTAGTGAAGAGAGTAGGGTCGGCTTTACCGATAGTGAAACCCTTTTTAACAAGAAAGTTCCTAAGGCATTCATACGATGCTCTAGGTGCTTGCTTAAGCCCGTAGAGTGCCTTATGGAGTTTATAACATGCGAAGGGTTCTTGTGATCCTCCATTCCAGGCGGTTGCTCAACATAAACTAATTCAGAGATTGGACCATTTAGGAATGCACTCTTGACGTCCATTTGGAAAAGCTTGAAATCACGGTGAGTGGCAAATGCAACCAATATACGAATTAACTCTTGTCTAGCAACGGGAGCATAAGTCTCACCAAAATCCAAACCTTCGATTTGAGTGTATCCTTGAGCAACCAACCTTGCTTTGTTCCTCATTACGATCCCATTTTCGTCTTGTTTGTTGCGGAAGACCCACTTGGTTCCAATCACATTTTGATTGGGTCTTTCCACCAAGGACCACACTTTGTTCCTCACATAGTTGTTCAACTCTTCGTGCATGGCCATCAACCAATCCGGATCCTCAAGTGCATCCTCTATCTTCAAAGGTTCTAGAGTAGACACGAAAGAGTAAAATTCACAAAAATTAGCTACTCTAGAGCGAGTTGTTACTCCCTTTTGAATGTCACCAAGAATGTTGTCGGCGGGATGGTCTCTTTGGATGCTTTGAAGGACTCTCAGATGTGACGCTTGGGATGTTTGTTGTATTGGTTCACAATCTTCTACTTGGTCATCCTCCATGAGTTTTCTTGAGCTATCTTGAGGTATGTCTTGACTTTGATCGAAAGTTGGTGGTTCTACTTGAGTTGATGAATTTTCTTGATGTTCCACTTCTTGTGGCTTCACTTCACCGATCGCCATCCTTTTTATTGCAATGTTTGGCATTTCCTCATTTTCTAGAATATTCGAATCAACTTGCTCTACTTGAGAGTTAGATTCATCAAATGTCACGTCCCTCGCTACTTCAACACAACCGGTGGTTTTGTTGAAGACACGATAGGCATAGGCATTCGATCCATACCCAAGCAAGAAGCCTTCATCAATCTTAGGTGCAAATTTGGAGTTCTTGGGCTTCTTGTTGAGAATAAAGCATTTACTACCAAAGAATCTAAAGTATGAGACATTAGGCTTGTTACCAGTGAGGAGTTCGTATGCTGTTTTCTTCAAGATCTTGTGAAGGTACAAACGGTTGATTGCATGACATGCGATGTTGACGGCTTTCACCCAAAATTGATAGGAGATCCTGTATTCGTCAATCATCGTTCTTGCCATCTCTATCAATATCCGGTTCTTCCTCTCTACAAATCCATTTTGTTGAGGGGAGTAGGGAGCCGAGAATTCGTGCTTTATCCCTTCTTCATCAAGAAAGTCTTTGACTTGAGCATTCTTAAACTCGCTTCCGTTGTCACTTTGAATTTTCTTGATCTTCATCTCGAACTCGTTTTGTGCTCTTCTTGCAAACTTTTTGATTATGCCTTGAGTTTCACTTTTCTCTTGCAAAAAGAAAACCCAAGTGAAGCGTGAAAAATCATCGATAATAACTAAACCATACTTGTTACCTCCGATGCTTATGTAAGCAATGGGTCCGAAGAGATCCATGTGCAGAAGCTCTAATGGTCTCGTCGTTGTAATGATGTTCTTGGCGGGATGACGCGCTCCAACTTGTTTTCCGGCTTGGCAAGCGCTACAAATCCTATTTTTCTCAAATTCAACATTTGTTAGTCCAATAATGTGTTCCCTCTTTAAAAGTTTATTGAGATTCCTCATTCCAACATGGGCTAGTCAGCGATGCTATAACCAACCCATGCTAGACTTTGCCATCAAGCATGTTTGAAGTTTAGCACTATTTGGGTTGAAATCAACCAAATAGAGTTTCCCCTTCAAATATGCTTTGAATGCAAATGAGGAATCGTCTCTTTTAAAGACGGTCACATCCACATTAGTAAATAGACAATTGTAACCCATTTTGCAAAGTTGCTATACGGATAATAAATTGTAATTCAAGGACTTAACAAGCAAGACATTAGAGATAGAATGATCATTCGAAATTGCAATTTTACCCAAGCCCATGACCTCACATTTACCATTATCACCAAACACAATATTTTCATATTGTGATCCTCTCTCATCAAAAGATGAGAACATACCCTTCTCTCCAGTCATGTGGTTCGTGCAACCACTATCAAGCACCCAACTTGACCCACCGGAGGCGTAATCCTACAAAAACACGTTATGTCTTGATTTTAGGTACCCAAATCTTTTTGGGTCCTTGCATGTTAGTGATTAAGACCTTTGGTACCCACACTCTTTTCTTAGAGATTTTGCTAGAGTCGTGGGCACCAACAAAGTGAGCGACCACTTTACCAAGGTGGTTCTTTTTCAAAATATAGGTGTGACACTACGGAATGACGGTTTGAGTCATTCTTGATGTCGGTATTTAGGTATGACTTTGGTATTATGTTTTTGGACCTCTTCCGTGAGTTTGGGCCTTTCCGGGGGAGAATTTGGGCCTTTCCGGGGGAGTTTGGGCCCTGTGGAAGCTAGTTGGGCCGTGGGGGAAGCAAATGGGCCATCGGTGGGGGGTTTCTTTGGCCCATGAGGACGAAAAACCTGCCACCCCTTAGGGTTTCCACCCCCATGCGCCCCAGCCCCCTAGCCCCTTGTGTGGTGCACCAGCTTCCCCCCATAGCCACCGCCGCCCCTTGCCCTCTCCTCCCCCATTGCGCCACCCCTTCCCCACCTGTAACACCCCGGCATCTAGTATGCCCGAATGCTACCAAACATAGGCTAAACAACACCTAAATACCACTAATAAAGACAAATAACAGCAAAAGAGCAAATGCTAAAACCGAATATTTCGGCAGCATCTCCTTTGTTTTAACATGATTTGAGACAATAGCAATAACAGGCAAGTAACATATTATCATAAGATATCTAAAGAAGCAATGTAAATGGATATGGCAACAACATAAGGCAATAATATCATGTTCAACCACTCCATAAACTATAACGAAGCAAATAAGGGACACGACCACACAATTTAATCCATACACCAAGATTCATGGCACTATTATTATGATCATGACTCAAAATTTGGTAAATGTGACTGGAACTACGTGAAGATGTGTAGCTAATGCCCTTTCCCACATGCCGGTGTCATGGTACCTAAAAAACAACAACATAGACACAAGCGTGAGTTCATCACTCAGCAAGTATATTGCAATGGAACAAGAAAATATATTCTAATACCTTCATCACCACTTTTCACATACGACATCATACACATCTCATATTCATAGCGTAAGCATATCATTGACATCATCATATAACATCCTCATATAATGCAATGCAATGCAATGCATATATCTCCTGAAAACTCATACCGGTATGGTTGAGTACACATCCATCGGTGTGCACCCTCTCCCCCCTTCCATCCCGAAGATGGAGGGTGCCTACTCCTCGCTTCCATACACCACAGTGGATGGAATCACGATGTAGGACTTACTCATTGGCTCTCCGGAATAGTCATAACTTTCTCACCGACCTTCCCCGAACTAGTTATGACTTTCTCACCACCCGGGCCATGTATCATGCCATGTATGCAAACATGCCAACATCATAAATAACTTGTACATTAACACATGGCATCATAGCATAATAAGCATATTCATCATGTCAATGGAAATCATTAAAACATGGCATGTGAACATATCATATATTCAATTTTAATCTCAACCAATCAAGCAAACATCAACTTGCTACCCATTCCAATACACTTGCCTCAACCACGGGCGACGGATTGGCGAGAAGTAGGAGGCACTCCCGGGGTCACACCACCTGCACATCGGTACCACACACTCACAATCATGTCCACAAAACAGTAAGCAACCCATCTTCTACCCCGACATCGCACACTACTCGCTAAACCCAAAAATAGAGGTTCTGTCCCGTCGGGACAGCAGCCTTTCAAAAGGCATAACTCGGGTTCAAAGACTCCGAATCAATTAAACGAGTACATCCCCACGTAGCTTAGGAAATTTCCCAACTTTTTCTAAGTATATGGAAAGACTGATTCGGACTCTAAAGTGGTTTAATCTACAGAAAACCGTGATCTGTTCCAATCACATCACATATTTTAATACGTTTGGTAAAATGATGATAACTTTCAAACGGCTGGGCGGAATTGGATGTTCTTTATACCCATGGAAATATATTGAAATTACCTACAACTTCTTCAACAGGCGGACGACCAAATTCAGAATCTAAATTGGCGAAAACCCAAACCCTAGGTCGACTGCTCATGCTGCCCGAAACAGAGAACGTGGCAACTTCTAGATTTCATCTAATCTACTCAATTCTAGCACCACCATTTGATCTAAAAACATGATAATCACCCTTAGAACAGATCCTAGACCAACCCCAAGGATTCCCATGTCCATACCTTCGCCCGACGCACGAAAACCCCACGGATCTCCTCCAGGTTCGCGCGATCTCCTTCCTCGCTCCAATCCACCGGATCTCCTCGTCGCGGAGCGCTCCAATGGATGGATCTTTGGGGTGGTGAGGTGGAGAACTCCCCTAGGGGCAGCAAGGGTGGAGGAGAGGTGAGGAGAGGGGTGGTGGTGCAATGGGGAGGAAGGAAGAGGAAGAGGAAGGGTGGAGGCGCAAGTGGGGGCTAGGGGAGGCGGCTAGGGTTGAGAGGGAAGTGGGTGGGGCGCATATGGGGAGAGGCGGGGGGTACCAAGGGCTAGGGAAGCAGGTTTGGTGTCCTAGTCCACCTACACATGGCCTAATTATGTCCCACTTTCGGCCCAAATAGACCCCCAAGGCCCGAACTCCCCCGGAAGGCCCAAATCCCCTCTGGAAAGGCCCAAATCCCCCCCGGAAAGGCCTAAACTCCCAAAAACGGCCCAAAACACGATACAAGAGTCGTACTTTAAGGTCGAGATCGAAAATGACTCATACCGTCATTCCGTAGTGTCACATTCTCCCCCCTTAAACAGGATTCGACCTCCAATCCGAAGAATGCCAAAATCAACAACAAGTTCCCCAAGGGACAAAAGACTTCTTTGCAACACAAAACATTCACACAGAGACTAAAACCGGAACAAACGACAAGCGAGTTCTCAAAACCAACACTAGCGAGAAAATGTTGATTTAGCTCAATAGAGTGCAACCTCTCACGGTTCCATCTTCACTTCAATTCCCAAACAGAAACTGCGTTTCAACCACAAAGGGCTCCATCAACCCAAAACGCCCGAAACCTCACGACAAACACTTCACGTTACTATCACAACCAACCTGACTACCACACTTCATTAAACTCAACAAGACACAATCAAAGCGAGTCACAATTCCTTTAACGACCTCTCTACATTCCTGAAAATTTCCATCGAGGGGAATAACTCATTAAGGCACACTTGTCCTTCCGATACACGATCATGCTAACATTTCATTCCATCCTCTCCCAGGCAAGACTCAAACCCAAAAACAACTAGTTAAGACAATTGCTCACGGCAGGACAATTATTACCGAACTACCGTCAACTTCACTTCCACCCATTGCTACTCTTAATAAAGGTTAAACCCATACATCATCAGCCTCCATCACAAACCACCCTTATACTACTTAAGGTTCGACACCTAGCCCCAAGCTAGGATCGTAAAACCTTACCAAACCACAATTGGTTCCTTTCTTAAGAGGGTCTCGCCCTCACACAAAACACTTAGTTATCAAGCCCAAGTGTACACATATTTCGCATATTCAACCATAAACCAAGAACATTTATATCCTCACTCCCATCTATAGAGCAAGATAAGTACAATTCTTTTGAACCCAAATGGACCACACACGACAACTCAAACCCAAAGTGTTAACAACCATTTTGGAATGAATTCGGCAACATCCAAGCCAAATCACAAAGGAAGCATAAATCCCCTACACCACAGCCAAAATACCAGAAATTCTTCATTCTTTCTTTTCATACTAGAAAGAAATGGACATCTCGATTCATGACATGAATGCAAACTTTTCAAGAGCACTCCGGATTATTCATATTTCCATATAAGACTTTCTCACCAACCTGGCTCAACGACTCCTTTATGAATAATTATGCATAAACAATGTCTCGTTTTCCTTTTCACCATTCATTCATCATGTAACAACAGTACCGAATAGTCATTCACCAAATGACTTCTTCCTCGGTATCACATAATTGAAACACAATTAACATCGAAGGTTGCGGTAACTCATATAGACTATGACGGCAGCATAGTTAACAGTAAACACCATGTCGCATCATATCCCACATCAATTGAAAACTGAACTTGCAAAATATTGCATTTCAACCAAATTCAACATTTTGGAAGAGAACATCAAAATTTCAAGTCAAGCATCTGCTCCCACCACCGTCACAAATTTTCTCAAGGAGAGGGAAATTCATTTTCAAAAGGGAACACCTCACTAACAAAATCACTTTATAAAACATTTATAAAATCCGCCTTTTTGAAGCACTCGCAAACACCACACACATTATGCAAATAAATCCAACTCTAGTCAAAAAGAGTTACAAATTAAATCTAAAGAGTTTCCAATACAACCCACTATGTCCATCTGCTTCCTTTAAAATAATGATTGCAAAGATAATTCAATGCGAACACGAAGAAGCGCGATCCACTCAACAACTTTTGGGTGTAAATCCATACCCATAGCACAAATTAAACAAAATAGCCAAAACCAAAGATTGGCACCAATAGCTACGGGTTTTAGGGAAACTCGGAAACACAACACAAGGAATACCTTGACTGAAGGCATTCAACCAAAATGGCAAACAACCACACCAGTTCAAAAGGTTTTAAACACCAGCTCAGCATGAATCCCACCATAACTTGTATTCCACCACACTTACCATTTAAGCATTCAATAATCACTATTTACTCACCAAGAGAGTCCAACCGGATTTAACAAAATTTACATAACAATTTCTTTCTCTAGTTACCATTCCCAACACTTTTAAGTAAAGTTTAAGATGCTTATCACAAAGGCACCCAACCAAGACTACATTGACACGATCCCCACGGATCACCAAATCATATAACAACGTATTCTATATTTCAAACATAGTACTTCAACAGCTACTTGAGCATGGTCAACCTATCAATTTTATACTATCCATACGTCAAAATCTTGACAATTGAAACTTGTTCAATCAATAAAATGACTTCAACAATTAAGTAATATCTCTACAAGATAAAATTCGTAAATAGGATTCTAAGGTATGCATTCATTAAAATTAAAATCTTGCATCATGATTATTATCCATTGTTCATCCCATCACAACATGTACTCGACATAATACCACAGTTTTACACTTTTCTTCTATTGGATCAATGGTTTCCAACAATTAACAACACTACCAAGGCATCAATATCAATTCTTTGCATAATCATCAATCAACAACATTGATTTTAGCTACCCTATATCTGTTATAACAAAACTACCACCACACAACATACTCCAACTATTTTAAAAAAATAGATTGAATACTAGCATTAACACTGCCCTTAACAACATCATTAGCAATAAGTCTTATGTCTTCTCAATTGATATCAATACTAGCACTGTATAGATACAACTGCATACTTCCAAATATACTAGTAGTTTGCAACAACATAAATGGCAACTCTAATCAACTTTCAAGTTAAAGTCACTAATCAACACGATCAAATTTCTCTATTAACATGTAAAATTAGAGCATCTTTAACAACCAGCAAAGTTTCTTTAACAATATCAGTAATTTACATCATCTTAACGTTCTAACTATGCATCAGGGTTTAAACTTTAAACATTATCGAGGGTCATAATATCTTTTACAACAAAGCAACAGATTCTAAGCATGTACATTAACGCATTCAATCATTCTCGCTAAGAGTAAACTACTACACTAGTAGTCTATTTATTCCCAAGCTAGAGATAACAACCGCATTGAATTATTTCAACTCACAAATTAACTTAACAATACGTCATCTCATAAACCACATTGGTACATGCTACATAACATGCTAAACAACAATTCTTACTAGGGACAAACGATTTCAGTCAAAAGACTACTTACTTTGTTTGCAGCATTTTAGTTTTAAAACTCATCCCAAATTCATAAGGAAACTTGACTCTCAAAATTGCAAAGAGACAAACCCAAACTTGGTCATGCAAAGGAATTCTCCAAAACACTTTTCAATCTCAAAGACTCCCACAGGAGGAAACCAAGCGATCAAATAAACCTTTGCGGACAAAGGCACCAAACATAAATCGACACAACTTAACTTTTTGCACATGCTTCAATAACTTCTTTTAAACTCAGAGTAAGACACACAAGAACCAAAACTATACTTTTCCTTGCAAGGCAACCAACAAAACCGGTGTCAAAGCCAAAAGGCGACAAAAAAGGCGCAATGCTAAATTCCTCTTCTTCGTCTTTAACCAAGGAAGACAAAACCAAGAAACACCGAAGGGACTCTCCGCGAAAAATCCAATTCCAAACACTTTTCTTTTGATTTCAATCAACTAAAACCAAGAAAGCCAACCGAAACCGACCGTTAGAACGGTAAAGAGCAACTGAAAGAATCCACCACAAACTCTTCTATTCGACTCCAGCCAACTATCCGGTCTATGATAGAAAGGATAAGCACTCTTCTCCAACAGGGGTTAATAGTTCTTCGGTGATGGCGATAACCGGCCACACCGTCAAACCACACCATTACTATAAACAAAAAGAGGTGACCGAAACCCTTCGGCACCACAACCCTACTTTATCACAACCACAAGAACAATTCAATCTTTTATCTCATAGACATAGCAACATGCTTTATCAAATGAAGCATTCAACATCAAAGCTTAAATATAACATTTAAGCGTAAAGAAACGATACCCATACCCTTTCCTACTGTGCATCCATTGTGTGTCAAATTTTAGATTAGTTATACCACTTATGCAAGTTTTAATGTTGCTATTGTAACACCCCGGCATTTAATATGCCTGAATGCTACCAAACATAAGCTAAACAACATCTAAATACCACATTTAACATAAAATTCCAGCAAAGGCGCATAGGCTAAAAACCGAGATTTCGGCAGCACCTCCTTTGTTTTATCATGAATTTAAGGAGCAACAACAATATAGCATTATATGGCAATAAGGGAAACATCTAAAACAACAATAAATAGAGTCTTAACGACAATAAAAGACTAACATTAAGCACTTAAAGTTCCAAGTGTCAAACGAACAATAAAACTCTCATTAACCAAGCTATCCCTTAATTTAATGACCATCACACGCAATTTATTATCAAACTAAAAGAATTGACTTGGGGAAACATTAAGGTGAAGCAACGTGTGGGCGTGTGTCTATTCCCCTTTCTTGCATGCCTTTCTCATGGTACCTAAAACAATAAGAAAACACAAGCGTGAGTTCGAAACTCAGCAAGCATATTGCAATGGACAACAAGAACAACAATATGGCAATAGCATCTCCCTTCATGTAAATCATCTTATTCATAAACACTTAACATTGTCATCATCAATATGTATGAGATGTAATGCAATGCTCATGTCTCCTTGGAAACTCATACCGGTATGGTTGAGTACACACCCGTCGGTGTGCACCCTCTCCCCCCTTCCATCCCGAAGATGGAGGGTGCCTACTCCTCGCTTCCACAACCCACGGTAGATGGAATCACGATGTAGGACTTACTCTATTGGCTCTCCGGATTAGTCATAACTTTCTCACCGACCTTCCCGGATTAGTTAATGACTTTCTCACCGCCCGGGCCATGTAACATGTCATGTATGCAAGCATGCCAACAATATATAAAACTCATATATTAACACATGGCATCATAACATCTTAAACATTCTCATAATATCATAGCAATCATTAAAACATGGCAAGTGGACATATATCATGTAGACAATTCCATCTAATTTCAACATGCAACCTACAACTCGCTATCCATCACAACACACTTGCCTCAACCACGTGCAACGGATTGGCGGGAAGAAGAGGGCACTCCCGGGGTCACACCACCTGCACATAGGTATCACACACTCACAATCATAACCTCAAAACAGTACGCAAACCCCCATCTAACCCGACATTGCCAACTACTCGCAAAACCTAAATACAGAGGTTCTGTCCCGTCGGGACAGCAGCCTTGCAAAAGGCATAACTTGGGCTATGGGACTCCGAATCAAATAAACGAGTACATCCTCGCATAGATTAGGAAATTTCCCAACTTTCTCTAGGTATAAGGAAAGACTGATTCGGCTTCTAAAGTTGTTTAATCTACAGATTAGCGAGATCTGTTCCAATCGCGTCACAGATTTTAATACGCTCGGTAAAACAGTCATAACTTTCAAACGGCTGGGCGGAATTTAACGTTCTTTATATGCACGGAAAGATAATAAAATTATCTACAGCTTCTCAAAAGTCCGTACAGTCAGATTCGAACTCTAAATTGGCGAAAACAGGAACCCTAGGTCGACTGCTCATGCTGCCCGAAAACATAAACGTGGCAACGTCTAGATCTAACCCAAAGAACTCCAACCCAGCACCACCAATTGATCTAAAAACTTCATAAACACCCTAAGAACAGTACCTAGATCAAACCCAAGGATCCCCATGATCATACCTTTGCCCAACGAACGAATCTCCAATAGATCTCCTCGCGGATCGCTCCTCGCTCCACGCTCCTCGCTCCTCGCTCCAACGGATGGATCCACAAGGTGCAGAGGTGTGGAGACCACCCTAGGGCAGCAAGGGGGTGGAGGAGAGGTGGTGGAGAGGTGGGGAGCAATGGGGGCAAAGGGGGAGGTGGAGGCGCACAAGAGGGAGAGGGAGAGGGAGAGGGGGTGGCGGCTAGGGCTTAGGAGGGGGAGGGAGAGGGGCGCACCAATGCTGCATGGGGCGCAAGGGGGCTGGGGGAAGCCCCTTTTACCAGCCCTCAACACAATCCTAGTCCGTTACGGAGACCTAATCCATCCCACCAAAGCCCACCAAGGCCCAAAACCCTGAAAACGGCCCGGAAAAGCTATTAACCTCCATAACCTATAGTTTTAACCTTAATTCCACATCTCATACCGATTTTGACCAAATCATGCACATTAATTAAGGTTACGACACTCCATGGTGTCACATTCTGCCCCCCTTCAACAGGATTCGACCTCGAATCTAAAACGTACCAACGCGCAACCCAGCAAAACCGAAGATAGCTTGGTTTTCACATCACATACCTGAGGCGAAAAGCTCGGGATACTTCTCACACATGCGAGATTCCAGCTCCCAAGTTGCTTCTCTCTCGGTCTGATGTGACCACAAAACTTTAACGAACTTGAGCGTCCGGTTCTTCATCACTCGCTCCAAGTCCCTGCATTTCCACAGGACGGGACTCGAAGGTGAGGTCCTGCTCAAGCACTAATGGTTCCAATGGAACCACCAACTCCGGATCATGCAAGTATTTCCTCAACATCGAGACATGGAACACATTATGCACACCTTGCATAGATTCCGGTAGCTCCAGACGATAGGCCAACCTACCAACTCGGGCGATGATAGGAAAAGGCCCAACATACCTTGGACTGAGCTTTCCTTTGGTGCCAAAACGCACCACACCCTTGGTGGGAGATACTCGCAAGAGTACGCTATCACCCACCTCAAACTCCAAGTCTCGCCGCCTCACATCAGCATAGCTCTTCATGCGCTCTGCGCTGCGAGAAGGTTCTGCCGTACCTCCGCCACGCGATCAACAGTCTGCTGAACCCAATCCGGTCCAAGAACTGCTCTCTCGCCCATTGCATCCCAACAAAGTGGCGATCTGCACTTCCGGCCATATAGTACCTCATAAGGAGCAGCCCTGATGCTGGAATGATAGCTGTTATTGTAAGCAAACTCCGCAAGAGGCAAATGATCCTCCCAGCTACCTTTCCAAGCCATCACACAGGCCCTGAGCATGTCTTCCAAAGTCTGGATGGTACGCTCAGACTGCCCATCCGTCTGAGGGTGAAAAGCGGTACTAAGGCGAAGCTGCATACCCAAAGCACTCTGCAAACTCTCCCAGAACTTGGAGACGAACTTCGCATCCCGATCAGAAATAATGGTCTTAGGTACACCATGCAGTCTCACAATCTCCCGCACATAGATGGGAGCCAACTCGCTCGCAGAATTGGTCGTGCGGATAGGAATTAAATGCGCAGACTTGCTGAGACGGTCCACCACAACCCAAACAGCATCCTTCCCTCGTGGAGAATGAGGTAGACCAACCATGAAATCCATGGAGATGTCATCCCATGGCCACACAGGAATCTCCAATGGCTGCAACAGACCGGCGGGACGCTTATGCTCAGCTTTGATCTTCTGACAGATCCCACAAGACGCCACATACTTGGCAATATCCACTCTCATCCTTTTCCACCAGAAATTCTTCTTCAAGTCCCTCAGTACATCTTGGTCTCCCAGGATGGACCGTGTAATGGGTGCGATGAGCCTCTTCGAATGTCTTCTTTCACTTGAGATTTACGAGGTGCGCACAAACGCCCTGAAATCTCAAAGCTCCCGCATCATCAACGGTAAAGTCTCCGGACTTGCCATCCTCAAAGGCGTTCCTCGCCTCTGGAGCAAACGGTCATCTTCTTTGTGCCTCCCGTGACACGCTGGAATTGCCGACTCAAGAATCAATCGAAGTTTCAGCTTGCACGGTCCCCGCATAAGCGTAGGAGACCCCCAAACGCTCAAAATCAGCAACAAGACAATCAACAATAGGGGCATTGTCTTGCGATCGAGAGCGTCGGCCACCACATTTGCCTTCCCGGATGATCTTTGGATAGTAAGGTCATAATCCTTTATCAATTCTAGCCACCTCCTCTGCCTCAAGTTCAAATCTTTCTGAGTAAAGATGTACTTAAGGCTCTTGTGATCAGTGAAAATGTCACAAGACTCGCCGTACAGGTAATGCCTCCATATCTTCAATGCAAACACCACGGCGGCTAGCTCAAGATCATGCGTGGGATAGTTCTGCTCGTGCTTTTTCAACTGCCTCGATGCATAAGCAATCACCTTGCCCTCTTGCATGAGCACACACCCCAGTCCCAACCGAGAAGCATCAGAATACACCATGAAGCGCTTCCCCGGCTCGAGAAGGGTAAGAACAGGAGCAGTCACTAACTTCTCCTTCAAAGTGCAGAAACTATGCTCACACTCTGCAGTCCACTGGAATTTCATCCCCTTCTGAGTCATCTGCGAAAGTGGCTTGGCAATGATAGAGAAATCCTGCACGAAACGCCGATAGTAGCCAGCCAACCCAAGGAAACTACGCACCTCTTTGACATTGGAAGGCCTCTTCCAATCCAAAATCACGAGACTTTGCTAGGATCTACAGATATGCCCTCTGGATTGATGATGTGGCCAAGAAAACCCACTTCGAAATCCAGAACTCGCACTTTTTCAGCTTAGCAAAGAACTGATTTTCCCTCAAGGTGCACAAAGACAAGCTTGAGATGTCGCTCATGCTCCTCTTTTGATTTAGAGTAAACGAGAATGTCATCGATGAACACTACCACAAACTCATCAAGATACTTGTGTAGCATACTGTTCATCGCCTCCATAAAGACAAATAGGAGCATTAGTTAGTCCAAAAGACATAACTTTAAATTCATAATGCCCATACCTAGTGGAGAAAGCAGTCTTCTCAATGTCCTGCTCCCTCACACGGATCTGATTGTACCCGATCAAGATCAATCTTGGAGAACACCTTTGCTCCCTTTAGTTGGTCAAACAGATCCTCGATGCGAGGCAAAGGATACTTGTTCTTGATCGTCACTTGATTAAGAGCACGATAATCAATGCACATACGCCAACTTCCATCCTTCTTCGAGACGAAGAGGACGGGTGCTCCCCATGGCGAACGCTACGCCGAATAAAGCCCTTGGCCAACAGATCCTCCAATCGCTTCTTCAACTCGTCTTGAAAAGGACGAGCCAAGCGGTATGGAGAGATAGAAATAGGTCGAGTGCCAGGAACAAGATCAATACGAAACTCCACATTCCTCATAGGAGGTAGACCAGGCAACTCGTCAGGAACACATCAACGAACTCCTTCACTACAGGAATCTCCTCAATGGAAATCAAGAAGATGGCTTTTCCGACAAAGCCATGAGGAAACCCAAATGCCTCAAACGGCGACCGAAAGCAGACTAGTCAAAGCAAAGACGGAGCCGAAGGTATACCACCCTGAAAGGTCAACTCTACCCACGACGGGCCTGCAAGGCAACCGTTTTCTAGAAACAACAGATCTTGGCATGGCATCGATGCAGCCACCCATGCCCAAAATGACATCAAAAGGAGCCAATCGATCACCATAAGATTGGCAAAGAAAACCTCATCATCAATGGCAATGGTGCAACCGGGCAAACCAAAGAGCTAGCAATCAAACCCCAGGAGAACCGACTAGCATGGACTCGTAAATCCGCTGAACTCCCAACTTAGCTCTACTAGCAAACTCCGACGACACAAAAGAATAGGATGCTCCGAATCAAAGCGAGAACAAAGGCATCAACGGAATCCACGAGCAGAGTACCTGAAACCACCTCTGGATGCCGGTTGACTCGGCGGTCGACAAAGCGTACACTCCTGGTGGCGCCGGACGAAGGAGCCCGACTCAGCCGATGCCCCATCAAGGCCGGGGTGGAGGAGGCAATCGAGGAGGAGTAGACGGCAGGGCACCAAGACGCGCCGTGGCGCCACGCAAAGGGCGGCCGAGAAATAGGAGCAGCCATCATGTGCACCGATCCTCTGGAAGACGCCGCCGAGTGGGAGGAGAAGGCACCGTATCCCACTTGATGATGCTATCGGGATTCATCCGGCAGACTCGTCCCATGTGGCCGCTTGCCAAAGTGGTTGCAACTCCCGGTCCAACCACACTCTGAAGCACGGTGCTCACCACCGCACTTGAAACACTTCATGCCCTGCCCGGCACAGATCTAACAACCGCTCGCGAAGAAGACGATCAGGCGGCCCCATCTTAGCCCCACGAGGAGGAGCCCTGTCCCCCTTGAACTTCTTGAAGGTGGGTCACCGAGAAGACCTACCTCCTCCACCAAAGGTCCTCTTCTGGCCCCCGCTGGGCCGCAGGAACCCTGA
Organism: Rhipidocladum racemiflorum; assembly: GCA_036346355.1. Classification (NCBI taxonomy): domain Eukaryota; kingdom Viridiplantae; phylum Streptophyta; class Magnoliopsida; order Poales; family Poaceae; genus Rhipidocladum; species Rhipidocladum racemiflorum. The sequence goes on from CM070584.1 coordinate 15,087,408, forward strand.
ACCGCCTCGGGTTTTGCTTATCCCGGAGAGCTCCAACTCGAGCTCCATGCCCTTCGCTGCTCCACCACGGAGGCGAGAAGTCACGAGGGCAGTCGCCCCCATGACAACTCTGAACTCCTGGTTGAGGCCCCTACGGAACTTCCTCGCCTTCTCCTCGCCATGCCACGGCCGGCAAGACGGGCGCACCACGCTGTTGAACTCCACCTCATACTGCTACCGACCTCTTTCCTGGGAAAGAGTCGCCGAGTATGCTCCATCCTCTCAAGAAAAGACTGGTAGAACTTGGCTCGGAGCGAGCCACAAAGTCCTCCTGTGCCATCGACCAAGATCGGGGCTCTAGCAACAAAACCCCTTCCCACCAGATATCGGCTTGGCCTTTCAAATTAAAGGCCACAAAGCGAGCCCTCCGACCGAGGTTAACTCTAGGACCTCAAACTGCCTCTCCATGTACTGCAGCCAATCTGCGTACTGGATCGGCGTGCCCGCTCCGTCAAAAGTGTTAAGACGGAGGGACATCCACTCCTGGAGACTCATCCTCGGCTCCGGCGCAGCGGGGGCAACAAGCGGGGCCAGCTGCGAGGAGGCACCACAGCAGGGGCTACCCAAGAATCACTGGCGTAGCTCTGAATCTCCCGCATGAGCCTGAACTAAATCATCATTGGCGGCGGGCACCCGCCCGATCAGGTGGAAGCTCCTCCCGAGCCGCCCACGAGCATTGAGCGAACGCTACCCTCAAAGAATGCACTCCTCAACTCCTGGGAGCCTCGCCCCTGGCCTCCACGGCCACGGCATCCACGGCCTCTACCCCTCGGCATGGCTGCCTGCATGCACAACCATCCAAACACAAAAACATAAACACAACATCACACAACCAAGAACATAGATCAAACATCATCATAAACATATTCTTTATCACATAATCAAGCGCGATGCAATGATGAACAAAACCCCATCCTACTGTGCAACCAAGTGTGTCAAATTTTAGATTAGTTATACCACTTTTGCAAGTTTTAATGTTGCTATCCTACAATAAAGTTTTAGTTAGAACCTAAGCCATGTTTCTAAGTTATTCCACATCATATTTTAGTTGCAAATTTTAGTTTTAAAACTCATCCCAAATTCATAAGGAAACTTGACTCTCAAAATTGCAAAGAGACAAACCCAAACTTGGTGATGCAAAGGAATTCTCCAAAACACTTTTCAATCTCAAAGACTCCCACAGGAGGGAACCAAGCGATCAAATAAACCTTTGCGGACAAAGGCACCAAACATAAATCGACACAACTTAACTTTTTGCACATGCTTCAATAACTTCTTTTAAACTCAGAGTAAGACACACAAGAACCAAAACTATACTTTTCCTTGCAAGGCAACTGTCGGGACCCCGAATTTGCAAATCCGGACCCTCTGTGTATTCAACACTAGTCCAGGAACACGCTAGTGCACACAGTCTTAACATCGGTAATTATCACAATCATACCACTCGATACTAAATAAGTACTTTATTTAAATAACCAAACTGGTTACTCGACCTTATGGTCAAGTCACAAATGTACGCCTCGCAGGACGATACTTATTAAAAGAGAAATAGCAGCAGCGGAAAATCAAATAAGGTAACATCGTGGCGCCATCCAGTATACCACAGTAACCGATCGGGCTCGCTCCCTACGTAGATGGATCCTCTTGGAGCTCCTCCTCCAAAGCTGGCGTAGTCTCCTCTTCAACTGGTGTTGTGTTGAGGCAAGGGTGAGTACTTGGTACTCAGCAAGTCATGCACAGAATGCAGGCTAATATACTATATGCATGGCTTGGTACAAAGGAATAACTCAAGGTATATTTGCAGTAAAAAGCATTGGACAAGTAATATAAGTAGATTCGAAAGCAGTAGAAATAAGTAAAACATAAATAACTTTTCAAGAAGTTTGGTAAACATCTCTCCCATCCTAAACCACATTTCCATCAACTTCATTATTAGTCCAGCCCAACTTTTCAAACCAAAGTTATTTTTGAGAAAATCTAACCCTTGACTGTAATTCCCGAGCGATGTCCAATGCCGCGGACACGGCTATTCGAATAGATTCTAAACTCTGCAGAGGTTATGCACTTTACCCACAAGATACAGTCAAACACCACAAAGGCGAGTTCCCGTAACAAAGTCTTTCGGAGACTTCTAACAATACAAGTGGTCCTCCCTGTTATTGCGCACTAACCCTTCCCTTCGCTAAGGCGAAGTCTAGGCCAATCAACCGTTAGATGGGTACTGGCCTCACCCAGACGCTCCCCGTACAACTTACACAAAGGGTGTAGTTGACCTCCTGAGGTCCCACAGCACGTTATTAGAAACTTAGTCAACTAGGTCCGTCCCATTACGAGACATGTGGTTGCACGTTAGACCCAGTTCAAAGGCTTGCAAGGTTAAGTCCTTAGGGTGACCAGGGCAAGACTACCCGAAGAACCAAATCAACACTCCCAATGCCACAACCGCCCACCTGATTACTCTTGCCACATGCCCTGGCCGAAAACTGTTTATCCAACCCCAGTTGATTACCATGCACCACGTGCCATCAACATCACATGATACCTTTCCAAAACAGGTTCAATATATCATTAAGTCAATATTAGCATTTGATTATCCAAAATCATGTTATGAGCACGTAGCAGGTCTAAGCAGTATACTACAACGGTCTAAACCCATGTTGGCAATTTAATAATGTCCAACTAGTAATCCACAACTAGGGTGACAAGGGGTCATGGCACATACTTAAATAATCAAGGTGTCATACAAAGAAATTGGTATTTATCTAACCCCCATGTTTAAACAAAGTATTTTTCTAATTGAACTAGCATGCAATAGTTTAAATCAAAATAGATTTCGAAATAGGATCAACATGGTCAATGCACAACTTGCCTTCAAAAAGTACTTGTTCTTGGTCTTGAGTTGGATCCTGAGTCAACACTTCTCCTTCGACTCCTTCCAGACTTCAACGTCTACTCGTAAAGCGTGCAAATAGCAAATACACGAATAAACAATAGGCAAAAAGTGTCCAAACATCCAAATAAAATCCATAAACAGAGAGAACATAATTTTATGAGTTTTTAGAAACTGGAATCGTCAAATTTGGAGTTAAGACGCAAAAGTTATGATTATTTAAAGTTTAAATAATCAATTAAATAATTTTGCAGAGAAAAACTTTAGTCCAAAAATTAAATAAAATTCATATTTAGGTAGATCTCAATTTTATACAAATTTAGAAATTTGAATCACTCAAATCGGAGTTGAAACGCAAAAGTTATAAGCGTTTGAAGTTTGAAACAAAATCAAATCATTATTTCGAATTAATAAATCTTTTTCTTTTCGGAAATTAATTATTGCGTCGGCATGGACACGTGGCAGCACTGGATTGGTCTGCGGCGTCGGTAGGTCCATGGACTCGGTCCACACTCGGCTCGGGTCTACCGTGGACTCCTGGCCCACGAATCTCTGCGTCGGCCGACATGTGGGTCCCTTCGATGGCGTCACCGGCGTCGGTGGGCTCGACCACTGCAGTCTTGTGGTGGGTCCCATGGGTGACGTCATTGCCGACGCCGCTTAGGCTGGGATAGCCATCGACATGCGGGCCGCCATGACGCGCGGCGTGACGTCATGGTGCGGTTTGGTTGTCCGGCCCGACACGCGCGGGCCGCGTGTCGAGACACGCGCGCTCATGCGCGTGGGCTGCGGCCCGCGCGACGGTCGATCTCACGCCGCGTGGCTAGATCTCGGCCGCTGATTTGAAAATCAGCGGTCCGTATTGATCCGACTCACGCGTTTGGGTGAACGCGGTTGATCTGGACCGTTGGATCTAGATCCAACGGTTGAGAACGGATCTGGGATTTTTGGACGGGATCTCACCGTCGGGTGACGTGGCGTGATCTTGGACCGTGCGATGGAGATCCAACGGCTCACAGCGCTCGCGGACGACGATGGCGACGCGGCGGAGCAAGGCCACCGGAGATGAGAACGACGACGAGCCCGACGGCGTTTCGGGGTCGCTCCGGCGGAGTGAGAGGTACCCACGGGTGCGCCTTGGCTTGGGGGTCTCGGAACTGGGCTCAACCGCGGCGGAAGACGGCGAACGACGGCGGAATGAAGCAAAGAATCATGCGGGGAGAGAGAGAACTCCGGCGAGCAATTGCGAGGTGACGGCGGCGGATAAGGCTCCGGGAGTTGGGGAAGACGATGCGCACGGGTCAGGCGATCCTCGGGCAACGATCCACGCCTTAAATACCGGCGCGGACGTCGAGATCCACTCGGTTTCCGCGGCGGAGCCGGTACGGGCGGCGGAGTCCGTTCCGAACACGGTGAGGTGATGTGGACGCACGATGGCCGTCCACGTGGCGTGATCAGCGGCCGAGATTGGCTCGGGTGCGGCCGTGACTGGCGCGGATTGATCCTGACCGTTGGATCTCGATCCAACGGTTCGGATCGATCCGAGTTGAGTCGGCTCGATCGAGTCACCGGCTCGGTCGGGTTCGGTCGGACTCGAACTCGAGTCCGACTTCGGGCTCGATCGGATGAACAGTACAAACCCACTCGCATTTTCCAGCGATTTAATAATTAAAATAATTTCCAGTAATTCATTTAATTCATTAAAAATAGCAAAAGACTCAGAAAAATTCCAGAAAAATTCTGGAAAATATTTTGGAACATTTTGGACTCAAATAAAATATTTCCAACAAAATTTTATTTGCAAAAATTAAATTCTTTAATTATTTCAAAATGGGATAAATTCAAATAAATTCCAAATAAATCCAAATAAATTCCAGAAAATTCCAAAAATTCACCAAAGTGCCAAATCACACATGAATTTAAGAAAAGCAAAATTTTGGGGTGTTACAAACCTCCCCCCCTTAATATAATCTCGTCCCCGAGATTCAGGGCTCACTACAGAATAGGTTTGGAAACTCTTTCCTCAAATCCTCTTCGCGCTCCCAAGTCGCTTCGCTTTCTCCATGGTTGCTCCACTGAACTCTACAGAAACGGGTTGACTTATTTCTGGTCTCTCGATCCATTGTTGTAACACCCCGGCATTTACTATGCCTGAATGTTACCAAACACAAGCTAAACAACATCTAAATACCACATTTAACATCAAATTCCAGCAAAGGTGCATAGACTAAAAACCAAGATTTGACACCTCCTTTGTTTTATCATGAATTTAAGGAACAGCAACAATATAGCATTATATGGCAATAAGAGAAACATCTAAAACAGCAATAAATAAAGTCTTAACGACAATAAGAGACTAACATTAAGCTCTTAAGGTTCCAAGTGTCAAACAAACAATAGAACTCTCATTAACCAAGCTAGGACTTAATTTTAAAGATCATCACACGCAATTTATTATCAAACTAAATGAATTGACTTGGGGAAACATTAAAGTGAAGCAACGTGTGGCGTGTAACTATTCCCCTTTCCTCGCATGCCGTTCTCATGGTACCTAAAACAACAAGAAAACACAAGGGTGAGTTCGAACTCAAGCAAGCATACCGCAATGGACAACAAGCATAACAACAAGTCAATAACATCTTTCATCATGTATAACATCTCATTCATGAATACTTATCAATATCATCATCAATTTGTATGCGATGTAATGCATTGCTCCTGACCTCTGAACCTCATACCTAGGTATGAAGTACACACCCGTCGGTGTGCACCCTTTCCCCCTTCCATCCCGAAGATGGAGGGTGCCTACTCGCTTCCAAACACCACGTGGATGGAATCACGACATAGGACTTACTCAATGGCGTTCCGGACTAGTCATAACTTTCTCACCGACCTTGCCGGACTAGCTATGACTTTCTCACCGCCCTCGCCCTATCTCATGACATGCATGCAACCATGCCAAATATCATATTCAATTCACATATTAACACATGGCATCATAATATGTTAAACATGCTCATCATATCATATCAATCATTAAAACATGGCAAGTGGACATATATCATGTAGGCAATCCCATCTAATTTCAACATGCAACCTACAACTTGCTATCCATCACAACACACTTGCCTCAACCACGTGCAACGGATTGGCGGGAAGAAGAGGAACTCCGGTCACACCACCTGCACATAGGCATCACACACTCACAATCATAACCTCAAAACAGTACACACGCCCCCATCTAACCCGACATTGCCAACTACTGAAACCCAAAAACAGAGGTTCTGTCGGCGGGACAGCAGCCTTGCAAAAGGCATAACTTGAGTTCTGGGACTCCAAATCGAATAAACGAGTACACCGTCGCGAAGCTTAGAAATTTCCCAACTTTTTCTAGTTATAGGAAAGACTGATTCGGACTCTAAAATTGTTTAATCTACAGATTACCACAATCTGTTCCAGTTACGTCACAGATTTTTAGGCGCTCGGTAAAACAGCCATAACTTTCAAACGGCTGATCGGAAATTAACGTGCTTTACGTCCACGGAAAGATAATTAAATTATCTACAACTTCCTAGAAGTCCGTACGGTCTGATTCGGATTCTAAATCGACGGAAACTCGAACCCTAGTTCGACTGCTCAATCTGCCCGAAAACAGAAACGTGGACAAGTTTAGATCTAACCCAAATTACTTCAAACCAGCGCCTCCAATTGATCTAAAAACTTGATAAACACCCTAATAACAGTACCTAGATCATCCCCAAGGATCCCTTAAGATCATACCTTTGCCCAAGCGCAAAACTCCAATCAATCTCCGCGAATCGCCTCGCGAAGCGCTCCACGCTCCACGATCCTCGCACCTCGCTCCTTGCTCCTCGCTCCTCTCTCAACGGGATGACTCCTCGAGGTGCAGGGGTGGGGAGACCACACTATGGCAGCAAGGGGTGGAGGGAGGTGGTGTGGAGGTGGAGGAAAGGGAGGGGATGCGCCGGTTATGGGGGGCAAGGGCTTACGGGAGGGGGAGGGAGTAGAGGGCGCAAGAGGGAGGTGGGGCGCAAGGGGCTGAGGTGGGGCGCAAGGGGCAGGGGAGCCCTTTAACAGCCCTCAACCCAATCCTAGTCTGCTACGAGTCCTAATCCATCCCACCAAAGCCCACCAAGGCCCAAACTCCCAGGCCTAAACCCCGAAAACGGCCCGGAAACGGCCCGGAAACGTTATTAACCCCCGATCCTTATGATCTTAACCTTATTTCCACATCTCATACTGTATTTAACCTTATCATGCTCAATAATAAGGTTACGACACTCCGAGGTGTCACATTCTTCCCCCCTTCAACAGGATTCGACCTCGAATCTAAACGCACCAATCACGAAACCCAAGAAACCAAAGACAGCCAGATTTTCACATCACATACCTGAGGTGAAAAGCTCGGGATACTTCTCGCGCATGCGAGATTCCAGCTCCCAAGTCGCTTCTCTCTCGGTCTGATGTGACCACAGGACCTTGACAAACTTAAGCGTCCTGTTCTTCATCACTCGCTCTGACGCCCCGCAATTTCCACAGACGGGACTCAAGGTGAGGTCTGTGAAGCACTAATGGTTCCAATGGAACCACCAACTCCGGATCGCAAGTATTTCCTCAACATCGAGACATGGAACACATCATGCACACCTTGCATGGATTCCGTAGCTCTAGGCGATAGGCCAACCTGCCAACTCGGGGCGAGGATAGGAAAAGGCCCAACATACCTTGGGACTGAGCTTTCCTTTGGTGCCAAAACGCACCACACCCTTGGTGGGAGATACTGCAAAATCGCTTATCGCCCACCTCAAACTCCAAATCTCGCCGCCTCACATCAAGATAGCTCTTTCTGGTCATCGGTGCATGAGAAGGTTTTGCTGAACCTCCGACACGCGATCAACAGTCTCTGAACCCCAATCCGGCCCAGAATAGCTCTCGCCCACAAGATCCCAACAAAGCGGCGTCTGCACTTCCGGCCATACGACTCATAAGGAGCGGATCGGATGCCGAATGATAGCTGTTATTGTAAGCAAACTCTGCAAGGGGCAAATGGTCTTCCCAGCTACCCTTCCAAGCCATCACACGTGCCCCTGAAAGCATGTCCTCCAAAGTTTGGATGGTACGCTCAGGTGCCCATCTGTCTGAGGGTGAAAAGCGGTACTAAGGCAAAGCTGCGTGCACCCAAAGCACTCTGCAAACTCTCCTAACTTGGAGACGAACTTCATCCCGATCAGAGATAATGGTCTTGGGTACACCATGCAATCTCACAATCTCCCGCACATAGATGGGAGCCAACTCGCTCATTGAATTGGTCGTCTTGGGATGGGAATGAAATGCTTGAGACTTGTGAGACGGTCCACCACAACCCAAACAGCATCCTTCCTCGTGGGAGAACGAGGTAGACCAACCACTAAATCCATGGAGATGTCATCCCATGGCCACACAGAACCTCCAATGGCTGCACAGAGGCCGGACGCTTATGCTCGCCTTTGATCTTCGGCAGATCCCACAAGACGCCACATACTTGGCAATATCCACTCTCATCCTTTTCCACCAGAAATTCTTCTTCAAGTCCCCAGCATCTTGGTCTCTCCAGGATGGACCGTGCACGGGTGCGATGAGCTTCTCTCAGAATGTCTTCTTTCACTTGAGATTTCCGGGGCACGCACAAACGCCCTGAAACCTCAAAACTCCCGCATCATCAACGGTAAAGTCTCCGACTTGCCATCCTCCAGCGTTCCTCACTCTTTGGAGCAAACGATCATCTTCTTTGTGCCTCCACACGCCGAATCGGGCCGACTCAAGAATCACTGAGTTTCAGCTTGCACGGTCCCCGCAGCAAGAGGGAGACTCCCAACGCTCAAAATCAGCAACAAGACAATCAACAACAGGGGCATTGTCTTTGCGGAGCGCTTCGGCCACCACATTTGCCTTCCCCGATGATACTTGGATAGTGAGGTCATAATCCTTTATCAATTCTAGCCACCTCCTGCCTCAAGTTCAAATCTTTCACAGTAAAGATGTACTTGAGGCTCTTGTGATCAGTAAAAATATCACAAGATTCGCCATACAAATAATGCCTCCATATCTTCAATGCAAACACCACGGCGGCTAGCTCAAGATCATGGGTGGGATAATTCTGCTCATGCTTTTTCAGCCTGCCTCAAGCATAAGCAATCACCTTGCCATTTTGCATGAGCACACAACCAAGTCCCAACCGAGAAGCATCGTGAATAAAGTGAAGCGCTTCCCTGGGCTCGGGAAGAGGTAAGAACAGAGCGATCCTAACTTCTCCTTCAAAGTGCGTGCCGTGGCTCACACTCGCACCACGAACTTCATCCTTTCTCTCGAGTCACCGTGAAAGTGGCTTGGCAATGATAGAAATCCTGCACAAAAACGCCGATAGTAGCCAAATAACCCAAAACTACGCACCTCTTTGACACATTGGAAGGCCTCTTCCAATCCAAAGCTAGCGAGACTTTGCTAGGATCTCTGAGATATGCCCTCTGGATTGATGATGTGGCCAAGAAAACCCACTTCTCAAATCCGTAACTCGCACTTTTCAAATTTAGCAAAGAATTGATTCTCCTCAATTGCTCAAGACAAGCCTCAAGTGTCGCTCATGCTCCTCTTCCGATTTAGAGAAATGCATCAGAATGTCATCGATGAACACTACCACAAACTCATCAAGGTACTTGTGTAGCATCTGTTCATCGCCTCCATAAAGACGAGGAGCATTAGTTAGTCCAAAAGACATAACTTTAAATTCATAATGCCCATACCTAGTGGAGAAAGCGAGTCTTCTCAATGTCCTGCTCCCTCACACGGATCTCGATTATACCCCGATCAAGATCAATTTTTGAGAACACCTTTGCTCCTTGAGTTGGTCAAAGCGGATCCTCGTCTGCAGGCAAAGGATACTTGTTTTTGATCACTTGGTTAAGAGCACGATAATCAATGCACATACGCCAACTTCCATCCTTCTTGAGACTAAGAGGACGGAATGCTCCCCATGGCGATACGCTACGCCCGAATGAAGCCTTTGGCCAACAGATCCTCCAATCTGCTTCTTCAACTCGCCTTGAAAAGGTCGAGCCAAGCGGTATGGAGAGATAGAAATAGGTCGAGTGCCCGGAGCAAGATCAATACGAAACTCCACATTCCTCACTGTGAGGTAGACCAGGCCTTTCGTCGGGGAACACATCAACGAACTCCTTCACTACGAATCTCCTCAATGGGAACTGAGAAGATGGTTTCTCGAACAAAGTCATGAGGAAACCCAACAATTTCAAACGCCGACTAAAACAAACTAGTCAAAGCAAAGCGGAGAATCGAGGGTATACCACCCCTGAAGGTCAACTCTTCACGCAGGGCCTGCAAGGCAAATCGCTCTTCCAGAACAACAGATCTTAGCACGATCGATGCAGCCATCCATGCCCAAAATGACATCAAAAGGAGCCAACTGGATCACCATGAGATTGGCAAAGAAAACCTCATCATCAATGGCAATGGTGCAACCAGGGCAAACCAAAGAACTAGCAATCAACTCCCCAGGAGAAGACTAACACGGACTCGAGAAATCACTGAACTCCCAACTTAGCTCTACTAGCAAGCGACACATAAAAGAGTAGGATGCTCCTAATCAAATAGAACAAAGGCATCAACGGAATCCACGGCAGAGTACGAAACCACCTCTGGATGCCCGGTGACTCGGGCGGTCGGCAGCGTACACTCTGGTGGCGCCGGATGTATGAGCTCCGACTCGGTGATGCCCCAACAAGGCTGGGGCGGAGGAGTCAATCAGCGAGGAGGAGCAGACGGCCAAGTGGTGCACCCGGATTAGGTGGCGCCCACGCAAAGGGTGGGTGAAAGCAGAGCAGCCATCATGTGCACCGATCCTCTAGAAGACGCTACGGAGTGGGAGGAGAAGGCACCGTCTCCCACTTGATGATGCTACCGGGATTCATCCGGCCCCGTCGTCGTATGGCTGAGGCTTGCCCTGGTTGCAACTCTCGGCCCAACCACACTCAAGCACGGTGCTCGCCACCGCACTTGAAGCACTTCATGCCCTGCCGGGCACAGACTGGGCACATCGCTGAAGAAACGGCGACTCGGGCGACCCCCCATCTTAGCTCCCCCAGAGGGAGCCTGTCCTCCCTTGAACTTCTTGAAGGTGGGCCCGAGAGGACCCACTCCTCCACCAAAGGTCCTCTTCCGGCCCGCCGTTAGAACCCTGAACCTCCCGGTTCTCTTGTCCGGAGAGCTCCAACTCGAGCTCCATGCCCTTCGCTTGCTCCACCATTGCAGCGAAGTCACGAGGGCGATCGCCCCATGACAACTCGAACTCCTGGTTGAGGCCCCTCACGGAACCTCCTAGCTTTCTCCCCGATCGTCATTTGCCCGCCACAATGCAATGGCGCACCACGCCGTTGAACTCCTTCTCATACTGCCACCGACCTCTTTCCCCTGGGAAAGAGTGGTCGAGTAAGCTCCATCCTCTCAAGGAAAGACTCAGGTGGAACTTGGCTCGGAGGCCGAGCCACAAAGTCCTCCCAGGTGGTGACCCAGATCGGGGTTCTAGCACTTGTAACCCTCTCCCACCGAATATCGCCTTGGCCCTTCAGGTGAAAAGCCACAAGCGAGTCCTGAACCGAGGTCAACTCTAGGACCTCAAACTGCCTCTCCATGTACGCGGCCAATCTGCGGGATCGATCGGCGTGCTGCCCGAAAGTGTCAAGACGGAGGGACATCCACTCCCGGAGACTCATCCTCGGCTCAGGTGCAATGGGGCAACAACAGGGCCACTGCAGGGGGAGGCACAAAGCCAGGGCTGCCCGCACCGCCGGGCGCGACTCTGAATCTCCCGCGAGCCTGACTAAATCTTCATTGGCGGGCACCCCTGCCCCCACGACCACAGCTGGAAGCTCCTCTGGCGGCCCACGAGCATTAAGCGGCGCTACTCCTCAACAGAACTCCTCAACTCCCTGGGAGCCTCGCCCGCCTCCACTGACCCACGGCGTCCACCTCTACCTCGGCATGGTCGCAGAGCGATACAACCACCCAAACACCAAAGCACACAATCAAGATCATAGATCAAACATCATCATAAGCATATTCCTTATCACATAATCCAGCGCGATGCCTTGATCAACCAAACCCCCTCCTACTGTGCAACCACGGGTGTCAGATTGTAGATTAGTTATACCACCTATACCACTTTGAACGTTGCTTGCCTATCACAAGGTTTTAGTTAGAACCTAAGCCATGTTTCTAAGTTATTCCCACATCACATTTTAGTTGTACCTATAGCATGACACTTTGAAAATTCACATTCCAAGGACCTACACCGCTCGATACAAATCGTAACACCCCGGCATTTACTATGCCCAGAATGTTACCAAACACAAGCTAAACAACATCTAAATACCACATTTAACATCAAATTCCAGCAAAGGTGCATAGACTAAAAACCGAGATTTCGGCAGCACCTCCTTTGTTTTATCATGAATTTAAGGAACAAAGAACAATATAGCATTATATGGCAATAAGAGAAACATCTAAAACAGCAATAAATAAAGTCTTAACGACAATAAGAGACTAACATTAAGCTCTTAAGGTTCCAAGTGTCAAACAAACAATAGAACTCTCATTAACCAAGCTAGGACTTAATTTTAAAGATCATCACACGCAATTTATTATCAAACTAAATGAATTGACTTGGGGAAACATTAAAGTGAAGCAACGCGTGTGAGCGTGTGGACTATTCCCTTCCCGCATGCCGTTCTCATGGTACCTAAAACAACAAGAAAACACAAGGGTGAGTTCGGCTTCAAGAAGCATCTTGCAATGGACAACAAGCATAACAACAAGTCAATAACATCTTTCATCATGTATAACATCTCATTCATGAATACTTATCAATATCATCATCAATTTGTATGCGATGTAATGCATTGCTCCCACCCTCTGGAACCTCATACTGCGGTATGGGAAGTACACACCCGTCGGTGTGCACCCTTTCCCCTTCCATCCCGAAGATGGAGGGTGCCTACTCGCTTCCAAACACCACGTGGATGGAATCACGACATAGGACTTACTCAATGGCGTTCGGACTAGTCATAACTTTCTCACCCGACCTTGCCGGACTAGCTATGACTTTCTACCGCCCTCGCCCTATCTCATGACATGCATGCAACCATGCCAAATATCATATTCAATTCACATATTAACACATGGCATCATAATATGTTAAACATGCTCATCATATCATATCAATCATTAAAACATGGCAAGTGGACATATATCATGTAGGCAATCCCATCTAATTTCAACATGCAACCTACAACTTGCTATCCATCACAACACACTTGCCTCAACCACGCAGCAACGGATTGGCGGGAAGAAGAGGGAACTCCCGGGGTCACACCACCTGCACATAGGCATCACACACTCACAATCATAACCTCAAAACAGTACACACGCCCCCATCTAACCCGACATTGCCAACTACTCGCAAAACCCAAAAGCAGAGGTTCTGTCCCAAGGGACAGCAGCCTGCAAAAGGCATAACTTGAGTTCTGGGACTCCAAATCGAATAAACGAGTACACCGTCGCGAAGCTTAGAAATTTCCCAACTTTTTCTAGTTATAGGAAATACTGATTCGGACTCTAAAATTGTTTAATCTACAGATTACCACAATCTGTTCCAGTTACGTCACAGATTTTTAGGCGCTCGGTAAAACAGCCATAACTTTCAAACGGCTGATCGGAAATTAACGTGCTTTACGTCCACGGAAAGATAATTAAATTATCTACAACTTCCTAGAAGTCCGTACGGTCTGATTCGGATTCTAAATCAACGGAAACTCGAACCCTAGTTCGACTGCTCAATCTGCCCGAAAACAGAAACGTGGACAAGTTTAGATCTAACCCAAATTACTTCAAACCAGCGCCTCCAATTGATCTAAAACTTGATAAACACCTAATAACAGTACCTAGAACATCCCCAAGGATCCCCAAGATCATACCATAGCCCGAAGCGCAAAACACCAATCAATCTCCGCGAAACTCCTCGCGAATCGCACCGCGCTCCACGGTCCTACCTCCTCGCTCCTTGCTCCTCGCTCCACGCTCCACTGGCTGACTACGCGAGGTGCAGGGTGGGAGACCACCCTAGGGGCAGCAAGGGGTGGAGGAGGAGGTGGTGTGAGGTGGAGGAAAGGGGAGGGGATGCGCCACGGTTATGGGGCTAGGGCTTAGGGGAGGGGGAGGAGAGGGCGCAAGAGGGGAGGTGGGGCGCAAGGGGCTGAGGTGGGGCGCAAGGGGGCAGGGGGCCTTTAACAGCCCTCAACCCAATCCTAGTCCGTTACGGAGTCCTAATCCATCCCACCAAAGCCCACCAAGGCCCAAAACTCCCCCGGGAAGGCCCAAAACCCCGAAAACGGCCCGGAAACGGCCCGGAAACGTTATTAACCCCCGATCCTTATGATCTTAACCTTATTTCCACATCTCATACTGTATTTAACCTTATCATGCTCAATAATAAGGTTACGACACTCCGAGGTGTCACAATTGTGTCCAGAATCCTCACGGGATGCTCCTTATAAGTCAAATCCTCTTGCAACTCAATTAACTCTAGCGGTGTCTGTTCCTCAGGAACTCGGAGACACTTCTTCAACTGGGACACATGGAATACGTCATGCACTCCTGCTAACGATCGCGCAACTCCGGTGATAAGCAACTTCGCCTCTGCGGCTCAAAATCTTAAATGGTCCAACATAACGGGTGCGAAGTTTCCCTTTGGCATGGAACCTCTTAACTCCCCGAGAGGCGTAACTCGAGGTATACAAAGTCTTCTGATTCAAAACTCAAGTCTCGGCGACGGTTGTCAGCATAACACTCTTGTCGTGATTGGGCTATCTTCAACCTTTCCCTAATCATGGCGATCTGCTCTTCAGCCTCTTGAAGAATATCAGGCCCAAAGACACGGCGCCGCCGGTCTCATTCCAATTCAATGGCGTCCGACAGGTCGACCATACAAAGGCCTCAAAGGTGACATCTCAGTAAACTAGCCTCGATAACTATTGTTGTAATCGAACTCGGCATACGGCAAACTCTTATCCCAAGAGGTAGCATAAGCTAATGCACAAGCTCTCAACATATCCTCCGTGACCGTTGACTCTTTCGGTCTGTCCGTCCGTCTGTGGATGATAAGCTGTACTGAAGTTCAAACGGGTTCCCATGGCTTCATGCAACTTATTCCAGAACCTTGAGGTAAATTGGGTACCTCTGTCCGATACAATCCTCTTTGGCACTCCGTGCAAACAGACAATCCTGATCATGTACAATTCTGCTAATTTATCTCCCGAGTAAGTGGTCTTCATGGGGATAAAATGGGCTACTTTAGTCAAGCGATCCACTATAACCCATATGGAGTCATAACCTCCTTGAGTCTTCGGCAATCCGGTAATGAAATCCATTCCGATTTCCTCCCACTTCCACTCAGGTATTTTCAGTGGCTGTAGCAATCCTGCTGGTCTCTGATGCATTGCCTTGACTCTCTGGCATACGTCGCACAATGCAACATGCTCGGCAACTTCACGTTTCATACTCGGCTACCAGAATCTCTCCTTCAGATCCTGATACATCTTGGCGCTTCCAGGATGAATTGAGTACTTGGAGTCATGGGCTTCTTCCAGAATCAGTTGCTTTAACTCCTTCTTGTTAGGCACACAAATGCGATCCTTCATCCACAACGTGCCTTGCTCATCCAACTTGAAGTCCTCTGCCTTGCCTTCCTCCTTGATGAACTTAATCCTGCGGATCTTGTCATCATCCTTCTGTCCTTCTCGGATCTGATCCTCTAGGGTAGGCTTTACTTCTAATGCGGCCAAGAATCCGCTAGGTACAACCTCAATCTTCATTTTCTGAAAATCCTCACATAACTCATCCTGACTTGTGGCTAGCAACGTACCCACGGTATGGCTTTTCCGACTTAGAGCATCGGCTACTACGTTGGCCTTCCCGGGATGGTAATGGATTCCAACATTATAGTCCTTGATCAACTCTAACCATCTCCTCTGCCTCATATTCAGATCCGACTGGGTGAATATGTACTTAAGGCTCTTATGATCCGTATATACTTCACATCTGTTTCCAATCGTATAGTGACGCCATATCTTCAAAGCATGCACTACGGCAGCCTAACTCTAGGTCATGTGTCGGATAATTTTCCTCATGCGGCCTCAATCGCCTTGATGCATAAGCGGCGACCTTTCCAATCTGCATCAAGACACATCCAAGTCCTTGGCGCGATGCGTCACAATAAATATCGAAACTTTGAGCAACATCCTGAGAACTAACACCGGTCGATGTCAATCGCTTCTTCAGCTCCTGAAATCCTTTCTCACATTCTCAAGCGCCCATGCAAACTTCTTTTCCTTCTTCAAAGAATTGCGTAAGAGGTTTCGCAATTGTCGAGAAGCCTTCGATGAAACGGCGGTAGTATCCTGCCATTCCAAGGAAACTCCGAATCTAGGTCACGGTCTTCTACCGCTCCCAATGTAACACGCCTTCTACTTTGCTTGGATCTACGGCGACTCCTTCTCAAGGTCATTACATGTCCAAGAAACTCCACCTTGTCCTTCCAAAAATCACACTTGCTGAACTTGGCGAAAAGTTGTTGTTCCTCGCCTTTTCCAAAACTCGCCTTAAGTGTCCATGTTCATCCTCCGCTTTGGAGTAGATTAGAATATCATCTATGAACACGACGACAAACTTGTCCAAATATTCCATGAACACCTTATTCATCATATTCATGAAATAAGTGGCGCATTCGTTAGTCCAAAGGACATAATCAGAACTCGTAATGTCCATATCTTGACGAGAATGCGCCTTCTAATATCTTCTCGATCGGATCTTCAATCGATGGTATCCCGATCTCGTATCAATCTTGGAGAAAACTCCGCTCCTCTCACCTGATCAAACAAATCATCAATCCTAGGTAGCGGATACTTATTCTTCACGGTGACTTCATTGAGTGCACGGTAGTCGATGCACATCCTGAAACTTCCGCCCTTTTTCTTGACAAACAAAAGCGGTGCTCCCCACGGCGACGAACTCGGTCTCGATAAATCCTTTCTCCATTAACTCTTCTAGCTGTTTCTTCATCTCTACCAACTCCTCGGTGGACATCCGATAAGGTCTCTTTGCTATCGGTCTTTGTACTGTACAAGCTCTATCACAAACTCTATGTCCCTCGTCTGGCGGCATACCGTAGATCTTCAGAAAACATCACGGGTACTCATTCACTCTGAGACATCCTCTATGCAGATTGCCTTGGCACTGTTAACCATCAACTGTCCTTCTCTAACAAAGCAGTAGCTTGAAATTCCACTTTCTTTCCACAAGGGCTCTCAACCGAGATAGTCCTTCATCCACAATCCAATACGGCCTTGTGCTTGGATAACCAATCCATTCCCAATATGATGTCTAAGGTCCGGGTTTCTAGAATAATAAGGTTTGCTAGGAACTCTATTCCATCTATTAGTATTCTCACCTAACATCCTACTTTCGCTCGGAGTTCTAACCAGGGTTTGAACTAAAAGCATGCATCTAAGTCTTGCAATCCTCAAATCATTTCTAGTAGCAAAGCCTTGCGAAACAAACGAATGCGAAGCCCCAGTCAAACAAAACCGCTGTGTATCGAAGTTAACAAGTAACTTACCCAAGACGACGTCCCGTAGCATTCTCGCAAAGGCATCTGCGGTGACATGGTTGACTCGACCTCTCACCACGGCCTGGGTGTGGCTCCTGGTCTTTGGCGTCCTAGCTGGGTGGTTCCTAGATTGAAGCGAATCGAGTCACTCCTGCTGTCTTCTTCGGACAACCGTTGGCAAAGTGTCTCGCTCGTTGCGCTTGTAGCAGCGTCTCACTGTTCCTTGCCGATTGCTCGAGTAGTGTTTCTAGCGGGCCGGGTGCAGTAGTTCGATTGATGTGTCTTGGTGCCGAGGATGGTGTCCTTGTTGCGTTACGTGGTTGGAATCAAGAATTGATTTGGTGCAACTCTCAGGCGCTGTTGCGTTCCCTGGCGTGATCCTTGCTGTTGCATCCTGCGCTTCCTGTTCTCATCCAGTTCCTTGCGCTTGTCCTCAAGAATAAGTGCCTTATTCACTAATTCTTGGAAATCTGGAAAGGTGTGGGTGATCAATCCTACTTGCAATCCTGAGTTAAGTCCCTTCATAAAACGAGACTGTCTGGATTTATCTGTCGCTACATCCTCAGGTGCGTAGCGTGCTAGCTGTGTGAACTTGTTCGGTAGTCGGCCACCGGTGATTACCTTGCTTCAAAGTGCTCTGAACTCCTCCTTCTTAAGGTCCATGATTCCTTCAGCACGTGATACCGCCGAATGCAGCTGTGAACTCTTCCCAAGTGATATGTTGAGGGTTCTCTTGCGTGGCACGAAGTTCTCCCACCATTCGGCCATTTGTTCCTTCCAAATGATGAGAAGCGTAGAGTACCTTCTCATTTCCTATGCATTGAGCTATGTGTAGCTTCCTCTCGATTGATCTTAACCAATCATCGGCCTCCAATGGATTGGCATTCCCAGAGAAAGTGGGTGGGTGAGTTCTCATGAACTCGATAGCCTTGTATTCTCGGCGTGGTCCCCGATTAACTTGATTAGCAAAGTGGCCTGAGCGGTGACGTGTTGCATTTGTTGCATCATAGCATGCATCAATCGAGTCTGAGCAGCAAGAAATGCTCCAAAATTCTGCATATCAATCAAGCGGTCTTTGGTGCTCCTCATTGGGGTTTTCTGCTGGGCGAGAACCACTTCCATTGCCTCCAAAGTTTCCACGAGTGTTCACCGTCTGTCGATTTGCTCTAGGTTTAGAGATGAGAGGGAAACAAGAATAGACAAGTAATATGGAACTTATACGGGGCGAAAGGTGTAACTTTAAGGTCCAACTTTATTATTAATAACTTGGTATGGCTGCTTACAATGCCTAAGGGCCTTGCAACACATACTGCACACTCAAAGAAACAATGAAAATCCAAATCGAACTAACTCCGAGTCTAACGCCTAAAGGGTGACTCTTTATTCTATGACGCGACTCGGCGAAGGAGTCTCACTATAGAACCTATGCTCACTCATCGAGAAAACCTCCACGGCCTGGGTACGGTGCCGTGTGGCATAGGCGCCAAACGATTGCCATGTCCAAAGAATCGTGTCCTCTGTGGTAGTCGAAGAAGCGGTGTCCTCATCGAGATCCGACTCCTCTGGATCTCGCTCGTGTAGCTCAATCTTGGCTCGGGTCCGTCCGTACAAAGTCATCTCCAACTCGCCAATCCTTCGCAGAAGGTGTGCCACATACTCTTGAGCTTCCCGCCATCTGTTCTTCTCTGCCGTGATCTCCTTGCGGGCCTTCAGCAGCTCCTTGCTTGTATTATCTAGTACATCCTCCTGGCGACAACAAATCGTGCCAATCAGAGTAACCGTGGCATCCTCATCCTGAATCGCCTTCGGGTCAAGAAGGTTATCGCTGCGCGGATGATAACGGAACACCGTGCTTCCAACTCTCTGGCGTAGATACGTAACGTGTCGCATTGCTCGTCGTGATACCTCTTGGATACCCATCTGCATTGTAGATCTCCTGGCAAGGTCAGGTGTATCGGGCGATTGCCTGGGCCCTTTTTCCTAGCAGGTACCTCAATCTTCACGTCACAAGCCTTGATCAATCCCGCTTGTCTGATCACTTCCACTTGGTATTGCGGCTTCTCAAAATCTCCGAGAGTTTGTAGCATATGCCAAAGTTCCGCGGCGTGACCAACTCCCAGATCAACGTAGTTGAACTCTTCCTCCATCTGTCACAAGAGTGCTTTACGTAAGAACTCGGAATTTTTAAATTGTGACAAGGCAACCAACAAAACCTGTGTCAAAGCCAAAAGGCGACAAAAAAGGCGCAATGCTAAATTCCTCTTCTTCGTCTTTAACCAAGGAAGACAAAACCAAGAAACACCGAAGGGACTCTCCGCGAAAAATCCAATTCCAAACACTTTTCTTTTGATTTCAATCAACTAAAACCAAGAAAGCCAACCGAAACCGACCGTTAGAACGGTAAAGAGCAACTGAAAGAATCCACCACAAACTCTTCTATTCGACTCCAGCCAACTATCCGGTCTATGATAGAAAGGATAAGCACTCTTCTCCTACAGGGGTTAATAGTTCTTCGGTGATGGCGATAACCGGCCACACCGTCAAACCACACCATTACTATAAACAAAAACAGGTGACCGAAACCCTTCGGCACCACAACCCTACTTTATCACAACCACAAGAACAATTCAATCTTTTATCTCATAGACATAGCAACATGCTTTATCAAATGAAGCATTCAACATCAAAGCTTAAATATAACATTTAAGCGTAAAGAAACGATACCCATACCCTTTCCTACTGTGCATCCATTGTGTGTCAAATTTTAGATTAGTTATACCACTTATGCAAGTTTTAATGTTGCTATTGTAACACCCCGGCATTTAATATGCCTGAATGCTACCAAACATAAGCTAAACAACATCTAAATACCACATTTAACATAAAATTCCAGCAAAGGCGCATAGGCTAAAAACCGAGATTTCGCAAAGACCTCCTTTGTTTTATCATGAATTTAAGGAGCAACAACAATATAGCATTATATGGCAATAAGGGAAACATCTAAAACAACAATAAATAGAGTCTTAACGACAATAAAAGACTAACATTAAGCACTTAAAGTTCCAAGTGTCAAACGAACAATAAAACTCTCATTAACCAAGCTATCCCTTAATTTAATGACCATCACACGCAATTTATTATCAAACTAAAAGAATTGACTTGGGGAAACATTAAGGTGAAGCAACGTGTGGGCGTGTGTCTATTCCCCTTTCTTGCATGCCTTTCTCATGGTACCTAAAACAATAAGAAAACACAAGCGTGAGTTCGAAACTCAGCAAGCATATTGCAATGGACAACAAGAACAACAATATGGCAATAGCATCTCCCTTCATGTAAATCATCTTATTCATAAACACTTAACATTGTCATCATCAATATGTATGAGATGTAATGCAATGCTCATGTCTCCTTGGAAACTCATACCGGTATGGTTGAGTACACACCCGGTGTGCACCCTCTCCCCTTCCATCCCGAAGATGGAGGGTGCCTACTCCTCGCCTCCACAACCCACGGTAGATGGAATCACGATGTAGGACTTACTCTATTGGCTCTCCGGATTAGTCATAACTTTCTCACCGACCTTCCCGGATTAGTTAATGACTTTCTCACCGCCCGGGCCATGTAACATGTCATGTATGCAAGCATGCCAACAATATATAAAACTCATATATTAACACATGGCATCATAACATCTTAAACATTCTCATAATATCATAGCAATCATTAAAACATGGCAAGTGGACATATATCATGTAGACAATTCCATCTAATTTCAACATGCAACCTACAACTCGCTATCCATCACAACACACTTGCCTCAACCACGTGCAACGGATTGGCGGGAAGAAGAGGGCACTCCCGGGGTCACACCACCTGCACATAGGTATCACACACTCACAATCATAACCTCAAAATAGTACGCAAACCCACATCTAACCCGACATTGCCAACTACTCGCAAAACCTAAATACAGAGGTTCTGTCCCGTCGGGACAGCAGCCTTGCAAAAGGCATAACTTGGGCTATGGGACTCCGAATCAAATAAACGAGTACATCCTCGCGTAGATTAGGAAATTTCCCAACTTTCTCTAGGTATAAGGAAAGACTGATTCAGCCTCTAAAGTTGTTTAATCTACATATTACCGAGATCTGTTCCAATCGCGTCACAGATTTTAATACGCTCGGTAAAACAGTCATAACTTTCAAACGGCTGAGCAGAATTTAACGTTCTTTATATGCACGGAAAGATAATAAAATTATATACAACTTCTTAAAAGTCCGTACAGTCAGATTCGAACTCCAAATTGGCGAAAATAGGAACCCTAGGTCGACTGCTCATGCTGCCCGAAAACAGAAACGTGGCAACATCTAGATCTAACCCAAAGAACTCCAACCCAGCACCACCAATTGATCTAAAAACTTCATAAACACCCTAAGAACAGTACCTAGATCAAACCCAAGGATCCCCATGATCATACCTTTGCCCAACGAACGAATCTCCAATAGATCTCCTCGCGGATCGCTCCACGCTCCTCGCTCCTCGCTCCAACGGATGGATCCACAAGGTGCAGAGGTGTGGAGACCACCCTAGGGCAGCAAGGGGGTGGAGAAGAGGTGGTGGAGAGGTGGGGAGCAATGGGGCAAAGGGGGAGGTGGAGGCGCACAAGAGGGAGAGGGAGAGGGGGTGGCGGCTAGGGCTTAGGAGGGGGAGGGAGAGGGGCGCACCAATGCTGCATGGGGCGCAAGGGGGCTGGGGGAAGCCCCTTTTACCAGCCCTCAACACAATCCTAGTCCGTTACGGAGACCTAATCCATCCCACAAAAGCCCACCAAGGCCCAAAACTCCCCCGGGAAGGCCCAAAACCCCGAAAACGGCCCGGAAAAGCTATTAACCTCCATAACCTATAGTTTTAACCTTAATTCCACATCTCATACCGATTTTGACCAAATCATGCGCATTAATTAAGGTTACGACACTCCGTGGTGTCACAGCTATCCTATGACAAAATTTTGGTTAAGACCTAAGCCATGTTTCTAAGTTATTCCACATCACATTTTAGCTGTACCCGCATGACACTAAAAATACACATTCCAAGGACATACAACCCGCTCTGATACCAACTGTAACACCCCGGCATCTAGTATGCCCGAATGCTACCATACATAGGCTAAACAACACCTAAATACCACTAATAAAGACAAATTACAGCAAATGAGCAAATGCTAAAACCAAAAATTTCGGCAGCATCTCCTTTGTTTTAACATGATTTGAAACAATAGCAATAACAGGCAAGTAACATATTATCATAAGATATCTAAAGAAGCAATGTAAATGGATATGGCAACAACATAAGGCAATAATATCAAGTTCAACCACTCCATAAACTATAACGAAGCAGATAAGGGACACGACCACACAATTTAATCCATACACCAAGATTCATGGCACTATTATTATGATCATGACTCAAAATTTGGTAAATGTGACTGGAACTACGTGATGATGTGTAGCTAATGCCCTTTCCCACATGCTGGTGTCATGGTACCTAAAAAACAACAACATAGACACAAGCGTGAGTTCATCACTCAGCAAGTATATTGCAATGGAACAAGAAAATACATTCTAATACCTTCATCACCACTTTTCACATACGACATCATACACATCTCATATTCATAGCGTAAGCATATCATTGACATCATCATATATCATCATCATATAACATCCTCATATAATGCAATGCGATGCACATATCTCCTGGAAACTCATACCGGTATGGTTGAGTACACACCTGTCGGTGTGCACCCTCTCCCCCCTTCCTTCCCGAAGATGGAGGGTGCCTACTCCTCGCTTCCATACACCGCAGTGGATGGAATCACGATGTAGGACTTACTCATTGGATCTCCGGAATAGTCATAACTTTCTCACCGACCTTCCCCGGACTAGTTATGACTTTCTCACCGCCCGGGCCATGTATCATGCCATGTATGCAAACATGCCAACATCATAAATAACTTGTACATTAACACATGGAATCATAGCATAATAAGCATATTCATCACGTCAATGGCAATCATTAAAACATGGCATGTGAACATATCATATATTCAATTTTAAAATCAACCAATCAAGCAAACATTAACTCGCTACCCATTCCAGTACACTTGCCTCAACCACGGGCGACGGATTGGTGAGCAGTAGGAGGCACTCCCGGGGTCACACCACCTGCACATAGGTACCACACACTCACAATCATGTCCACAAAACAGTAAGCAACCCCTCTTCTACCCCGACATCGCAAACTACTCGCTAAACCCAAAAACAGAGGTTCTGTCCCGTCGGGACAGCAGCCTTCCAAAAGGTATAACTCGGGTTCGAAGACTCCGAATCAATTAAACGAGTACATCCCCACGTAGCTTAGGAAATTTCCCAACTTTTTCTAAGTATATGGAAAGACTGATTCGGACTGTAAAGTGGTTTAATCTACAGAAAAACGTGATCTGTTCCAATCACATCACAGATTTTAATACGTTCGGTAAAACGATCATAACATTCAAACGGCTGGGCGGAATTGGACGTTCTTTATACCCACGGAAAGATATTGAAATTACCTACAGCTTATTCAACAGGCGTCCGACTAAATTCGGAACCTAAATTGGCGAAAACCCAAACCCTAGGTCGACTGCTCATGCTGCCCGAAACAGAGAACGTGGCAACTTCTAGATTTCATCTAATCTACTCAATTCTAGCACCACCAATTGATCTAAAAACATGATAATCACCCTTAGAACAGATCCTAGACCATCCCCAAGGATTCCCATGGCCATACCTTCGCCCGACGCACGAAAACCCAACGGATCTCCTCCCGGTTCGCGCGATCTCCTTCCTCGCTCCAATCCACCGGATCTCCTCGTCACGGAGCGCTCCAATGGATGAATCTTTGGGGTGGTGAGGTGGAGAACTCCCCTAGGGGGTGGTGAGGTGGAGAACTCCCCTAAGGGCAGCAAGGGTGGAGGAGAGGTGAGGAGAGGGGTGGTGGTACAATGGGGAGGAAGGAGGAGGAAGAGGAAGGGTGGATGCGCAAGTGGGGGCTAGGGGAGGCGGCTAGGGTTGAGAGGGAAGTGGGAGGGGCGCATATGGGGAGAGGGGGGGCGCACCAAGGGCTAGGGAAGCAAGTTTGCTGTCCTAGTCCACCTCCACATGGCCTAATTATGTCCCACTTTCGGCCCAAATAGACCCCCCAAGGCTCGAACTCCCCCGAAAGGCCGAAATCCCCTTCGGAAAGGCCCAAATCCCCCCCGGAAAGGCCCAAACTCCCAGAAACGGCGAAAAACACGATACAAGAGTCGTACTTTAAGGTCGAGATCGAAAATAACTCATACCGTCATTCCGTAGTGTCACACCACCACCTCTAGCCGGCCCTAGGCATGTTCCACCCCCACCACTTGCTGCCACACCCTTCCTCTCCGTTGTCCTCACCGTTGGGGAGCTCCGCGAAGAGAGGATCCGGTGGGATTGGCACGTGGAAGGAGATCGGGCGACCGGGAGGAGTTTTTGTCAGTTCGTCGTTCGTCGGGCGAAGGTATGGCTAGGGTAATCCTTGGGGTTGGTCTAGGTGCTGTGCTAGGGGGTATTTGGATGCTTTTAGATCAAGTGGTGGTGTTGTGATTGGGTAGATTAGATGAAAACTAGAGTTTGCCACGTTCTCTGCTTCGGGCAGATTGTGCAGTCGACTTAGGGTTTGAGTTTTCGCAACTTTAGATTCGGAATTTGGTTGGCCGCCTGTCGAGAAAGTTGTAAGTAACTTCAATACCTTTCAGCAGAAAAAAGAACGTCCAATTCCTCCTAGCCGTTTGAAAGTTATGGTCGCTTTACCGAGTGTGTTCAAATCTGTGACGTAATTGGGACAGAACGTAGTGCTTTGTAGATTAAACAATTTTAGAAGCCGAATCAGCTTTTCCCAATACTTAGAAAAAGCTAGGAAATTTCATAAGCTTTGCGATGATGTACTCATTTAATCGATTCGGAGTCCTAGAACTCAAGATATGATAGTTTGAAGTCTGCTACCCGGGAGGGACAGATTCTCTGTTTTTAGGTTTTGGGAGTAGTTTGTGAAGTCGGGGTAGACGAGCTTTTGCGTACTGTTTTTGATGATACCATGCTCATCATGGACAGAACTAACACTGCATACATATGGTCATCACCAAGTATTGCTACAGTTATATCAACTGCATGGTTTCATCGACCCCCACCTTGGTCAGGACCATTAAGTTGGCGACACTTCACGGCATCATCTACTTCGTATACAACTACTACGATGGCTCCATCTGCATGGCTTTATCGACCCCCACCTTGGCCATCCTTCTACATCTTCATCGGTTCAAGAACCATTGACTCGAGCTCAAGCCCGTCAAATGAATTATCAGATCTAAAGACAAACTTGGGAGAAGATAATGAACTTGAGTCAAGGACGACTCAAATGCAAGAAGGGGAGGATGATGAGTACATCACTACCATGCATACGGCCATGCCTACAAACCCAATTGAAGCCAACAATGTAATACAAGGGCCAATTACTCGAGCTCGCGCACGTCAATTCAATTACCAGGTGAATGCGTTCCTTGGGTTGCATACAAATAATTTAATGAATGGAATGCTATTTAATCATTGTGATGATTTTATTGTCCTTAGGAACCAAGGAGAAGGACTCCCAAACGTCAAGCATGAAGCCAATTCTTCCGGTGCACAAATTCAACTCGGATTCGGCCTCCGGGACAGCACCAACTTCAAACGACCATAACTTTTGATCCACAAGGGAGTTTGAGGTCTATGAGTACTGGTTTGAAAGGTTTCGACGTCCTCTTTCCAACGGATCCGGCCCCACCTCCAAATTCCTTACGAGTCAACAGGAATCTGCAAAACAAGTTCAACTCAGATTCGGCCTTCGGGACAGCACCAACTTAAAACGACCATAACTTTTGATCCACAAAAGTGTTTTAGGTCTATGAGTACTGGTTTGAATGGTTTCGACGTCCTCTTTCCAACGGATCCGGCCCCATCTCCAAATTCCTTACGAGTCAACAGGAATCTGCAAAACAATTTCGGTCATCTTTCCAAATCCGAGTCAAACTAGGAATAGGAGTCCTATTCGACCATGGAAGTGTTTTGGACGCCCCAAGCCTGGTTTTGGCCTCCTATTTCTCCTATAAATAGCTAGGGAGTCCCCCAAAATAACTTGGGTTTTGGTTATTTGATAGTTTAGCCTTTTGCTACTATTTGAGTCTTTTAGACGTGCTCAACAAATTACTTAACAAGCTCCTTGTATCGGAACCCCAACTTTTCTATACTTCATCTATATTTGCAATTTTAGATTGCTTTTGCCTTGTTCTTGCTTGTTCTTTGATTGCTTGCAGGAATTGATTTTCGTGATCAGGTTGATCGTGCCCACGGCAAAATAATAAACCATATGGAGTTGGTTTAGCGATTGCTAAGGCGCATCGTCGTTGTACGTTGTAGTCGGATCGTCAAAGTCGTCTCCTCCCAAATTGAAGGTTATCATTCTCATCGAAAGATCGGGACACCCAGTGTTACATCAAGTGGTATCAGAGCTTCAGTTGATCGGTGAGAATATCAGTGCCTTAAGTTAGTTTTTGATTTCTGTCCTAAATTGAAAATTACTCCACAAAAATTCAACCTTTAGTTTCAATCTGTTATTTTAGTGAGTTTTGTTAGGTTTTGATCCATTAGAGTCCATGTTTTAGTTGCTGATCTTTCTTTTCCTTCGCATAGCTTCAATCCTTCAATTATATCCAGTTTGGTGTTTCGAGCATAACTTTCACATACGAACTCGGATTTTTGTGTTCTTGCACTCTAATGAAAGCTGAGGATATAAGCTTCAATTCCTTCCACTATCAATCAATCAAATTCGGTGATCTTCAAACATTAATCTAGGCGACAAGTTTGCTGCCCTAGAAAAACATCAGTACACCTACCTTTGGGAACCAATTCATCCTTTGTGAACACTTTGATCCTATTTGAGACTAGCTTGTTGATATTGCTTAGGGCTGCTCTACTTGATACATTGCACAATCTTCAGTTATCATATCATCTTATCTTGTGACACCAAGTTAGGGATTCCAAAACTTTTTGTTCGTACTAGTGTTGGCCGAAAGTCACCAAAAGAGAGAAAAGAGAAAGAGCCAAAAGGCCAAAAACAAAAAAAGGGAAAAGAAAAAGAAAAAGAAAATTGTGGCCGGTCGCACTATATTGAGCAAAACCCTAATTTGTGTTCGTTACTTTTAGGTTGTGCAATTTCTTAATTAGTGAGCAATCTTGTGCCCTTTTTACTTTCTCAAAGCAATAAGTTAGCGTCTCTCTACGACTTGTGCAATAGAGCTTTTGGTGCACCACTTATATTTTATAGCTCATTCCTTGATTGCACAAGTGCCATTATCTTTGTGTGTGTGTGTTGCCTTCAAATTCACTTATATCTTTGAGATCGGCAACTAGGGCTTGTGAATTCTAGTATGGATCATTACTTATCATTACAATAACTAGAATTATCAGATTGCATAGGAAATAAATTTTGCCTATCCAAGCTCCACACCCAACCTCGTACATTTGTTCGGTCCCTTGGCAATCGCTTATCCAAGCTTCGAGAACTTTTGACCACGCCAACGGCCGTCAACACCTGCTGCATGTAAGAACTTGTAAGAGCTTTGGTTATAGGCTTGAATGTTGAGAGAATTGCCACCACCTCCTTGTAGTTGATAGGAACATTATACTTGTTATATTGTTTTCTTTTCTTCTACTAACCATGTTAGGTGATGAGGATTCGATGCATCACTCTCCACGCCAAGAAAGGGAATTGTTGCTAGAATGTTGATGCAAGAAGACCGCCTTCGGTCTATCGAGACCGCTCAGTGAGTTGCTAACACTAATCTTGCTACTATTTTGTCTAGACTTGATAAGCTTGCAGGTACTGCCCTAACTTCTAGTCCTCCACCTCATCTTCTAAGCAACAAAATGGCATACTACATGCTCAGGTACATGTTGGTGATGATTCCCTAGATAAGGTTAAATTCGCCATTCCACCTTTTAATGGTCATTATGATCCCTGATGCCTATATTAATTGGGAGATAGCAGTAGACAAAGAATTTGGCAAGTATGATTTGTCTGAAAATGAAAAGATTAGGATTGTCGCTAGTGTGCTAAATGAATATGCATTAACATGGTGGAAACATATTTGTAGAAAAGAGAGAAAACCTGAAAATTGGAAGGCCATGAAAAGACTTATGAGAATTGATTATGTTCCTGAATATCATTCTGAATTTTTGTATACTAGACTCCAATGCTTGAAACAAGGAAATAAGTGCGTTAAGGAATACTATGAACGATTGCAAAATCATTTGTTGCGTTGTGGTTTAGTTGAAGGTGAAGAAGCAACAGAGCTTAGGTTCATACGTGGACTTAATCAAGAAATTCAGGATGCTCTTATTGATGAAACATATAGTTCTCTTTCAGAATTGGTTGTATGTGCTTGTAGAGTTGAAAATATGCTTGCTGAATCCTTGAAAGAATCATTAGCTTCATTTGAGGCGCCCATTGTTGCACCTTCTTTTGTAGCTCACATTTT
The DNA here is from genome assembly GCA_036346355.1 of Rhipidocladum racemiflorum. Lineage (NCBI taxonomy): Eukaryota > Viridiplantae > Streptophyta > Magnoliopsida > Poales > Poaceae > Rhipidocladum > Rhipidocladum racemiflorum. The sequence goes on from CM070584.1 coordinate 15,116,706, forward strand.
GCAGAAAAGTGAGCACCATCGAGAGAATGATGTAGAAGTGCATATGGAGAAAGAACTGATCAGTACTACCCCATGTGTAAGTGAAGAGATAATAGTTGAAGAAACACCTACAACAGCTGATGAGAACTTACTGTGACACTATGGTCTGGTGTGACGTTATAGAAGGTGAAACTAGAGAATAAAACCTTTCGGCTTAGGGTTTTCTCGCGTTTTTGGGCCGGTTGAAGTGTTATGTCGCCACGGAGTGTCGTAACCTTATTTAACGTGCATGATAAGGTTAATAACATTATGAGATGTGGAATTAAGGTTAAAACTATAGGATATGGAGGTTAATAGCTTTTCCGGGGCGTTTCCGGGGTTTTGGGCCTTCTCGGGGGAGTTTGGGCCTTGGTGGGCTTTGGTGGGATGGAGTAGGTCTCCGTAACGGACTAGGATTGGGTGTGGGGGCTGGTAAAAGGGCTCCCCACCAGCCTTTTGGGCGTGCTCCCCTGCCCTTGGGCGCCCCAACCTCCCCGTCCTAAGCCCTAGCCGCCACCCCTCTCCCTCTCCCTCTTGTGCGCCTCCACCTCCCCCTTTGCCCCATTGCTCCCCACCTCTCCACCACCTCTCCTCCACCCCCTTGCTGCCCTAGGGTGGTCTCCACACCTCTGCACCTTGTGGATCCATCCGTTGGAGCGAGGAGCGAGGAGCGATCCGCGAGGAGATCTTTTGGAGATTCGTTCGTTGGGCAAAGGTATGATCATGGGGATCCTTGGAATTGATCTAGGTACTGTTCTTAGGGTGATTATCAAGTTTTTAGATCAATTGGTGGTGCTGGATTGGAGTTCTTTGGGTTAGATCTAGACGTTGCCACGTTTCTGTTTTCGGGCAGATTGAGCAGTCGGGCTAGGGTTCGAGTTTTCGTCGATTTAGAATCCGAAACTGTCCATATGGACTTAAAAGAAGTTGTAGATAATTTAATTATATTTCCGTGGACATAAAGAACGTTAAAATCCGATCAGCCGTTTGAAAGTTATGGCCGTTTTACCGAGCGTGTTAAAATCTGTGACGCGATTGGAACAGATCTCGGTAATCTGTAGATTAGACGACTTTAGAGTCCGAATCAGTCTTTCCATATACCTATAGAAAGTTGGGAAATTTCCTAAGCTACACGAGGGTGTACTCGTTTAATTCATTCGGAGTCCCAGAACTCAAGTTATGCCTTTTGCAATGCTGCTGTCCCGACGGGACAGAACCTCTGTTTTTAGGTTTTGCGAGTAGTTGGCAATGTCGGGGTAGATGAGGGTTTGCGTACTATTTTGTGGACATTATTAAAGCGTGTGGTACCTATGTGCAGGTGGTGCAACCCCGGGAGTGCCCTCTACTTCCCGCCAATCCGTTGCCCGTGGTTGAGGCAAGTGTGTTGTGATGGATAGCGATTTGTAGGTTGCTTGTTGAGAATAGATGGAATTGACTACATGATATATGATCACTTGCCATGCTTTTATGATTGCCAATGATATGATGAGCATGTTTAATATGTTATGATGCCATGTGTTAATATGTGAGTTAAATATGATGTTGGCATAAATGCATACATGGCATATTACATGGCTCGGGCGGTGAGAAAGTCATAACTAGTCCGGGAAGGTCGGTGAGAAAGTTATGACTAATCCGGAAAGCCAATGAGTAAGTCCTATATAGTGATTCCATTCACCGCGGTGAACGGAAGCGAGGAGTAGGCACCCTCCATCTTCGGGATGGAAGGGGGGAGAGGGTGCACACCGACGGGTGTGTACTCAACCATACCGGTATGAGTTTCCAAGGAGACATGAGCATTGCATTACATTGCATACATAATGATGATGATATTGTTAAGTGTTCATGAATGAGATGATATATATGATGGGAGATGTTATTGCCATGATATTGTTCTTGTTGTCCATTGCAATATGCTTGCTGAGTTTCGAACTCACGCTTGTGTTTTCTTGTTATTTTAGGTACCATGAGAACGGCATGCGGGAAGGGAAATAGTCACACGCCCACACGTAGCTTCACCATATTGATTCCACAAGTCATTCTATTAGTTTGATAATAAATTGCGTGTGATGATTATTGCTTTAAGGTTTAGCTTTGTTTATGAGAGATTTATTGTTCGTTTGACACTTGGAGACTTTAAGTGCTTGATGTTAGTCTTATATTGTCGTTAAGACTCCATTTATTGCTGTTTTAGATGTCTCTCATATTGCCTTATAATGCTATACTGTTGTTGCTCCTTAAATCCATGTTAAAACAAAGGAGGTGCTGCCGAAATCTCGGTTTTTAGCCTATGCACCTTTGCTGGAATTTTATGTTAAATGTGGTATTTAGATGTTGTTTAGCTTATGTTTGGTAGCATTCAGGCATATTAAATGCCGGGGTGTTACAGTTGGTATCAGACCGGCTGTAGGTCCTTGGAATGTGTATTTTTAGTGTCATGCTATAGGGTACAACTAAAATGTGATGTGGAATAACTTAGAAACATGGCTTAGGTTTTTACTAAAATTTTGTCATAGGATAGCAACATTAAAACTTGCAAAAGTGGTATAACTAATCTAAAATCTGACACACATGGATGCACAGTAGGAAGGGTATGGGTATCGTTGTTTACGCTTAAATGTTGTATTTAAGCCTTGTTGCTAAATGCTATATTTGATATAGTACGTTGCTATGTCTATGAGATAAATGATTGAATTATTCCTGTTGTGGTGGTAAAATTGGGGTTTTGGTGCCGAAGGATTTCGGCCACCTCTCTTATTTCATAGTAAGGGTGAGGTTTGACGGTGTGGCCGGTTAGCGCCACCACCGAAGAACTATTGACCCCTGTAGGAGAAGAGTGCTTATCCTTTCTGTCGTTGATCGGGTAGTTGACTGGAGTCAAATAGAAGAGTTAATAGTGGTTTCCTTCGTATGTTCTTTGCCGTTCTGACGGTCGGTGTTCTTTGCTTTTCTTGGCTTTAGTAGATTTGAATCAAATGAAAAGTGTTGGGTTTTCGCGGATCGTTCCGTATGCGGTGTGTGGTTTTGTCTTCCTTGGGTGAAGACGAAGAAGAGGAGTCTAGTGTTGCGCTTCTTTTGGGCGCCTTTCCAAGTTTTAATGCTTAGTTTGTTGATTTCTTTATGGGAAGAAGCATTCGATTTATTCCTGTGGTTGTCTTTCTCCGAGGCTAAAGGAGTTTTGTTCGAGTTGTGCCGCACTGGCCGTCAGGGCTGAAGTTCAGTGGCTTTGTAGGAGTAAGTGGTGTTTGATTTCGTCATTTTACTGGTTTAAGAAATCAACTTTGAAAGCCCCTCTTGAGTCGTGAAAGTTAGGGGTTTGGAGTTAAGGTTTTATTTGCAAAGGTTTGATTGAGCGCTTGGTTCCCTTTCGAGAAAATTGTCTTTCAACCTTTTTCCTTATGGGAGTCCTTGAGATTTAAAAGTGTTTTGGAGAATTCCTTTGCATGACCAAGTTTGGGTTTGTCTCATCGCAATTTTGAGAGTCAAATTTTCCTTATGAACTTAGGATTAGTTTTAAAACTAAAATGCTGTAAACAAAGTAGTCTTTTGACTAAAATCGTTTGTCCCTAGTAAGAATTGATGTTTAGCATGTTATGTAGTAGGTAACAATGTGGTTTATGGATTGATGTGTTGCTAAGTTAAATTTTGAGTTGAATCAATTCAATGTGATTAATATCTCTAGCTTGAGAATAAATAGACTACTAGTGTTGCAGTTTACTCTTAGCGAGAATGATTAAATGTGTTAATGTACATGCTTAGAATCTGTTGCCTTGCTTTAAAAGTGCTTATAATCCTTGTTAATGTTAAAAGTTTAAACTTTGATGCATAGTTAAAACATTAAGATGATGTAGAGTTTTATCCTTAATGAATGTATGCCTTGGAATCCTAGCTATGAACTTTGTCTTGTAGAGATAATATTTACATGTTGAAGTCGTTGTTTAACTGAATAAGGTTCGGTTGTCGAGACGTGAATAGATAGGAGGTATGAAATTTATATGTTGATCTTGCTGAAAGATTTGTGGAAGTACTATGTTTCAAATTTAGAATAAGATGTATTATGATTCGGTGAGCCGTGGGGATCATGTCATTATAGTCTTGGTTGGGTGCCTTTTTGATAAGCATCATAAACCCTTATTAGAAAATGTTGGGAATGGTAACTAGAGGAAGAATTTGTTGTGAAACTTTCGGTTGAATTGTGTTGGGGCTCCTCAGATAGTAAATAGTGATTATTGAAGTCTTTAATGGAAAGCGTAGTGGAGTACTAGAGATGGTTCCTTTCATGCTTTGAAATTGTCTAAAAACCTTTGAAACTGGTTTGGTTGTTTGCTATCTCGGTTGAATGCTTTCGGTTGAGGTGTTCCTTATGTTGAGTTTCAGAGTTTCCCCAAAACTCGTAGTGGTTGGTGTCGACCTTTGGTTTTGGCGAATTTGTTTAGTTCGTGTTGTGAGTTTGAGTTTACATCCAAAAGTTTTTGAGTGGATCGCGCCCTTTCGCGTTCGCACTGATTTATCTTTGAAATTAATTTTAAAAGGAAGTAGATGGTCATAAAGGGTTGTGTTGGAAACTTTTGAGTTAAGCCCTTGATGTGTAACTCTGTTTGGCTAGAGTTGGAGTCATTTGGAAAATGTGTCTGGTGTGCGGATGTTTCACAAGTCTGGATTTTTATGAATGTTTCATAAGTGAATTTGGTTAGAGAAGAGTTTTCCCTCTCTTTTGATAAAATTTATGGCAGTTGTTTGTGCAGATGTCTAACTTTGGAGTCAATGTTCTTTTCCAAAACGTTGATCTTGGTTAAAATGCGATGTTTTGCAAAGTTTAGCTATCTATCGTTGGTGGGTTCTGATTTGATGTGGTGCCTTACTGTTAATTATGTTGCCGTCATAGTCTATATGATTTAGCGCAACCGTCAGTGTTATGGGTATTTCAATCATTTGATACCGAGGAAGAAGTTATTTGGTGAATGACTATTCGGTACCGTTGTTCCATGATGAATGAATGGTGAAAAGTAAACATGACATCGTTTTTACATGTTAAATGATAAAAGAGTCGTTGAGCCAGGTCGGTGAGAAAGTCATATATGGAGATATGACTAATCCGGAGTGCTCCTGAAGAGTGCGCATTTATGTCATGAAACGAGATTTCCCTTGCTTTCTAGTATGAAAAGAAGCAATGAACAATTTCTGGTATGTTGGTTGTGATGTAGGGGATTTATGCTTCCTTTGTGATTTGGCTTGGATGTTGCCGAATTCTTTCCAAAATGGTTGTTAACGCTTTGGGTTTGAGTTGTTGTGTGTACACTTGGGCTTGATAGCTAAGTGTTTTTGTGTGAGGGCGAGACCCTCTTAAGAAAGGAACCAATTGTGGTTTGGTAAGGTTTTCGATCCTAGCTTGGGCTAGGTGTCGAACCTTAGTGGTATAAGGGTGGTTTGTGATGGAGGTTGATGATGTATGGGTTTAACCTTTACTAAGAGTAGCGATGGGTGGAAGTGAAGTTGACGGTAGATCGGTGATAATTGCCTGCCGTGAGCGCTTGTCTTCACTAGTTGTTTTTGGGTTTGAGTCTTGCCTGGGAAAGGATGGAATAAAATGTTAGTATGATCGTGTATCGGAAGGGCTAGTGTGCCTTAATGAGTTATTGCCCTCGATGCAAACTTTCGGGAATGAAGAGAGGTCGTTAAAGGAATTGTGACTTCCTTTGATTATGTCATGTTGAGTTTATTGCAGTGTGTAGTCAGGTAGGTTGTGATAGAAGTGTGAGGTGTTTGTCGTGAGGATTCGAGCGTTTTGGGTTGTTGAAGCCCTTCGAGGTTGAAACGCAGATTCTGTTTGGGATTTGAATTGAAAGTTGAACTGTGAGCGGTTGCCCTTAGTTGAGCTAGATCAACACTTTTTCTTTAAGTGTTGGTTTTGGGAACTCGTTTGTCGTTTGTTTCCGGTTCTAGTCGTTGTGCGAATGTTTTGTGCTGCAGTGAAGCCTTTTGTCCCTTGGGGACTTTGTTGTTGTTTTTGGCGTCCTTCGGATTCGAGGTCGAATCCTGTTGAAGGGGGGAAGAATGTGACACTATGGTCTGGTGTGACGTTATAGAAGGTGAAACTAGAGAATAAAACCTTTCGGCTTAGGGTTTTCTCGCGTTTTTGGGCCGGTTGAAGTGTTATGTCGCCACGGAGTGTCGTAACCTTATTTAACGTGCATGATAAGGTTAATAACATTATGAGATGTGGAATTAAGGTTAAAACTATAGGATATGGAGGTTAATAGCTTTTCCGGGGCGTTTCCGGGGTTTTGGGCCTTCTCGGGGGAGTTTGGGCCTTGGTGGGCTTTGGTGGGATGGAGTAGGTCTCCATGACGGACTAGGATTGGGTGTGGGGGCTGGTAAAAGGGCTCCCCACCAGCCTTTTGGGCGTGCTCCCCCTGCCCTTGGGCGCCCCAACCTCCCCCTCCTAAGCCCTAGCCGCCACCCCCTCTCCCTTTCCCTCTTGTGCGCCTCCACCTCCCCCTTTGCCCCATTGCTCCCCACCTCTCCACCACCTCTCCTCCACCCCCTTGCTGCCCTAGGGTGGTCTCCACACCTCTGCACCTTGTGGATCCATCCGTTGGAGCGAGGAGCGAGGAGCGAGGAGCGTGGAGGGAGGAGCGATCCGCGAGGAGATCTATTGGATATTCGTTCGTTGGGCAAAGGTATGATCATGGGGATCCTTGGAATTGATCTAGGTACTGTTCTTAGGGTGATTATCAAGTTTTTAGATCAATTGGTGGTGCTGGATTGGAGTTCTTTGGGTTAGATCTAGACGTTGCCACGTTTCTGTTTTCGGGCAGATTGAGCAGTCGGGCTAGGGTTCGAGTTTTCGTCGATTTAGATTCCGAATCTGTCTGTACGGACTTAAAAGAAGTTGTAGATAATTTAATTATCTTTCCGTGGACATAAAGCACGTTAAAATCCGGTCAGCCTTTTGAAAGTTATGGCCGTTTTACCGAGCGTGTTAAAATCTGTGACGCGATTGGAACAGATCTCGGTAATCTGTAGATTAGACGACTTTAGAGTCCGAATCAGTCTTTCCATATACCTAGAGAAAGTTGGGAAATTTCCTAAGCTACGCGAGGGTGTACTCCTTTAATTCATTCGGAGTCCCAGAACTCAAGTTATGCCTTTTGCAATGCTGCTGTCCCGACGGGACAGAACCTCTGTTTTTAGGTTTTGCGAGTAGTTGGCAATGTCGGGGTAGATGAGGGTTTGCGTACTATTTTGTGGACATTATTAAAGCGTGTGGTACCTATGTGCAGGTGGTGCAACCCCGGGAGTGCCCTCTACTTCCCGCCAATCTGTTGCCCGTGGTTGAGGCAAGTGTGTTGTGATGGATAGCGATTTGTAGGTTGCTTGTTGAGAATAGATGGAATTGACTACATGATATATGATCACTTGCCATGCTTTTATGATTGCCAATGATATGATGAGCATGTTTAATATGTTATGATGCCATGTGTTAATATGTGAGTTAAATATGATGTTGGCATAAATGCATACATGGCATGTTACATGGCTCGGGCGGTGAGAAAGTCATAACTAGTCCGGGAAGGTCGGTGAGAAAGTTATGACTAATCCGGAAAGCCAATGAGTAAGTCCTACATCGTGATTCCATTCACCGCGGTGAACGGAAGCGAGGAGTAGGCACCCTCCATCTTCGGGATGGAAGGGGGGAGAGGGTGCACACCGACGGGTGTGTACTCAACCATACCGGTATGAGTTTCCAAGGAGACATGAGCATTGCATTACATTGCATACATAATGATGATGATATTGTTAAGTGTTCATGAATGAAATGATATATATGATGGGAGATGTTATTGCCATTATATTGTTTTTGTTGTCCATTGCAATATGCTTGCTGAGTTTCGAACTCACGCTTGTGTTTTCTTGTTATTTTAGGTACCATGAGAACGGCATGCGGGGAAGGGAAATAGTCACACGCCCACACGTAGCTTCACCATATTGATTCCACAAGTCATTCTATTAGTTTGATAATAAATTGCGTGTGATGATTATTGCTTTAAGGTTTAGCTTTGTTTATGAGAGATTTATTGTTCGTTTGACACTTGGAGACTTTAAGTGCTTGATGTTAGTCTTATATTGTCGTTAAGACTCCATTTATTGCTGTTTTAGATGTCTCTCATATTGCCTTATAATGCTATACTGTTGTTGCTCCTTAAATCCATGTTAAAACAAAGGAGGTGCTGCCGAAATCTCGGTTTTTAGCCTATGCACCTTTGCTGGAATTTTATGTTAAATGTGGTATTTAGATGTTGTTTAGCTTATGTTTGGTAGCATTCAGGCATATTAAATGCCGGGGTGTTACACTTACAAGGTAATATAACAGGTATGGACTTTACACATGGAGAAAATAATTTTGAAGAGCTAAAACTATCCACAAATCATGCTATCGTAGAGCAACTAATAGTGGAACCAATTGCTGATTTTGCTTTGTTACAAGATGATTTGCTTGCTATTTCTTGTGATAAAGAAGAGTTGTGTGATAATACTTCACTTATATTCATGACACAACTAGCAAATGGACATGTCACTTTTGTTAACACACTAGACACTTATGCTGAAAACAAACATGTCATTCACATCACAAGCGAAAATGATGAGTTGAAATTGATGTCTTCTTTATATACATTAGGCTACATTGAATTTGATGTTCCGTGTGATCTGAATTATTTAGAGGAGAGCCTTTTTGTACATTCTGATTTGTCATGGTTATCACGAAATATCTTCTATGTTATTGGCAAAAATAGTGAGAAAGGAGAGTATAAAGCACATCGAGTTTACATTTGTTCAGATTTTAAACCTCCGTTTGCAATGCAACAATGTCATCAATTTAATAAGTGCCATATCACTAATCATGTCAGACCAAGTACATTTGGTTCCATTCACAAGTCACATGATAGTTTTCAAGAAAGGGAGGATACGGTTGATAGAAATTCTCGATCCATTGATTTCATTGCAAATGTGCATATTGCTTTGTTTCCTGTCATTACTAACATTTCACAGGACAATATGATGGAGTCGAGGACGATTCCACTTCAAGAAAGTGAGGATGATGAGACCATGCTCATCATGGACAGAACTAACACTGCATACATATGGTCATCACCAAGTATTGCTACAGTTATATCAACTGCATGGTTTCATCGACCCCCACCTTGGCAAGGACCATTAAGTTGGCGACACTTCACGGCATCCTCTACTTCGTATACAACTACTACGATGGCTCCATCTGCATGGCTTTATCGACCCCCACCTTGGCCATCCTTCTACATCTTCGTCGGTTCAAGGACCATTGACTCGAGCTCAAGCCCGTTAAATGAATTATCAGATCTAAAGACAAACTTGGGAGAAGATGATGAACTTGAGTCGAGGACGATTCAAATGCAAGAAGGGGAGGATGATGAGGACATCACTACCATGCATACGGCCATGCCTACAAACCCAATTGAAGCCAACAATGTAATACAAGGGCCAATTACTCGAGCTCGCGCACGTCAATTCAATTACCAGGTGAATGCGTTCCTCGGGTTGCATACAAATAATTTAATGAATGGAATGCTATTTAATCCTTATGATGATTTTATTGTCCTTAGGAACCAAGGAGAAGGACTCCCAAACGTCAAGCATGAAGCCAATTCTTCCGGTGCACAAGTTCAACTCGGATTCGGCCTCCGGGATAGCACCAACTTCAAACAACCATAACTTTTGATCCACAAGTGTGTTTGAGGTCTATGAGTACTGGTTTGAAAGGTTTCGACGTCCTCTTTCCAACGGATCCGGCCCCACCTCCAAATTCCTTACGAGTCAACAGAAATCTGCAAAACAAGTTCAACTCGGATTCGGCCTCCGGGACAGCACCAACTTAAAACGATCATAAGGTCTATGAGTACTGGTTTGAAAGATTTCGACGTCCTCTTTCCAACGGATCCGGCCCCATCTCCAAATTCCTTACGAGTCAACAGGAATCTGCAAAACAAGTTCTGTCATCTTTCCAAATCCGAGTCAAACTAGGAATAGGAGTCCTATTCGGCCATGGAAGTGTTTTGGACGCCCCAAGCCTGGTTTTGGCCTCCTATTTCTCCTATAAATAGCTAGGGAGTCCCCCAAAATAACTTGGGTTTTGGTTATTTGATAGTTTAGCCTTTTGCTACTATTTGAGTCTTTTAGACGTGCTCAACAGCCGCCTAACAAGCTCCTTGTATCGGAACCCAACTTTTCTATACTTCATCTATGTTTGCAATTTTAGATTGCTTTTGCCTTGTTCTTGCTTGTTCTTCGATTGCTTGCAGGAATTGATCTTCGTGATCATGTTGATCGTGCCCACGGCAAGATCAATAACCATCTGGAGTTGGTTTAGCGATTGCTAAGGCGCATCGTCGTTGTACGTTGTAATCGGATCGTCAAAGTCGTCTCCTCCCAAATCGAAGGTTATCATTCTCATCGAAAGATCGGGACACCCAGTGTTACATCAATTTTGGGGGCACGTTGTGAGTGTGTGGTATGTTTATGCAGGTGGTGTGACCCCGGGAGTGCTCTCAACCTCTCGCCAATCCGTCGCCCGAGGTTAAGGCAAGTGTATTGTAATGGGTAGTGTAATGTATGTTGCTAATTGTGACAAGATGCAAATTGCTTACATGTTGTGATATCTTTCCATGATTAGTGCTTGCCAATGTTATGATGAAAATGGACTATTATGATGCTATGCCATGTTTAGTTCAGTTTGATGCAAGTTGTTTACGTTTATGGCATATGTTGCATACATGGCATGAAAGCTGGCCCTGTCGGTGAGAACGTCATAACTAGTCCGGTGAGGTTGGTGAGAAAGTTATGACTAATCCGGAGCGCCATGGTTGTAAGACCTACCTCGTGATTCCACCCACGTGGTGAGTGGAAGCGATGCGTAGGCACCCTCCATCTACGGGATGGAAGGGGGAAGAGGGTGCACGCCGACGGGTGTGCACTCAGCAATACCGGTATATGCTTCCAGGAGACATGTGCATCGCATTGCATTGCATACATGATGAGGAAAATGAGTTGTGAACAATGTGCTTTGTCATGGCTATGATGTTGTGGATGAAATTATGATTTGATCATGATGTTAAAGTATGGTATGTATTGTTGTTGGCCTTGATTTATTCTTTATGACCTATTGCGATATACTTGCTGAGTGATGAACTCACGCTTGTGTTTTATGTTGTTTTTAGGTACCATGAAACCGACATGCGGGAAAGGGGCATAGTGGCACATCTTCACAAAGTTTCACTCATTAAGATATATACAATTTTGCCATTCGTAGTTGTGATTATAAGTTAATGCGTTGAGAACTTGGAATATGCCTTACTTATGTGCTTGTTTACATCCAATGCTTCATTTTAAATCATAGTATGGCTAAATTTGATATGCTAGACTTAAATTGCTGCTATGTCACCGGTTATCGTTGTTTAGATGCTTCCCATTGTGATATATCTTGTGATATTATTGTTGATGCTCCGTACCTTGGAAAAACAAATGAGATGCTGCCAAAATTTTCGGTTTTAGCATTTACCCCTTTGCTGTAATTTATCTTAATTTATGGTATTTAGATGTTCTTTAGCCTATCTTTGGTAGCATTCAGGCATGCTAGATGCCGGGGTGTTACAATAGGAAGCATAGTGAATTGTACGAGATGTATGATGTTGAGGATGCTTCTTTGGTTCTTGCATAGCTTTGTTGACTTGTTTGGTGGTTAATGGTTGTTTGCCATTTCCTTTGACAAAATTTATACACTCCTTACCTTTTACAACCACACGGTCATTTCCCTTGCTCTCAAACTTATTATATCCTAGACCTTCTTTCTTGTTATTTTCTTGACCTTTGATGGTCTTATATAGGGCATCCTTGGATTGATAAGTCTTGATGTAACCATATCTTACCAAGGTGTTTAGTCTCTCGTTTTTGCTCTTTAATACTTGCACGAGTTGAGAGTTAGTAGCACAAGCATTAAAATCAATATTGTAGCAACGAGAGCATCCTTTACTAATGGAAGGAATAGAAGCCGTGGAAGCATCATTTTGAGGAGAGTTAAGGTCATTAAGAGACTCAAATTACACTTCAAGATCTTTAAGATTGTTTTCTAGGCTAAAGACATTCAATTGAAGTGACTCATTTGAACTCTTAAGCAAGGTAATTGAGTTGTTAGCCAATTCTAGATTTTTGGTTAACAATTCAATTTTCTCCTTTTCCTTAGCAAGAAGCTTCTCGCGAGCAAGATTTTTTTTCTTTTCAAGTACTAGCAAATCCTCTTGCTTCTCAAGAGTTTCTTCTTGGCTATCTATTCTTTTCATTAGCTTATTTATTTTTGCAATGATGGACTTGTTCAAGTCACTAAATAAAGCATCATCATCATCATTACTACTATCTATTTCACTATCGCTACTTGAATGTTTTGGTTTAGTCATTACCATGCGCCCTTTTGCCATGAGACAAACGGGTGTGTCGTTGTCGGTGTCATTGTTACTCATGTCACCAAAGAGTGACTTGGTTGGAGGAGCAGCTTCAATGGCGATTGTGGCGACTCCTTCCTCGTCGGAGTCGGAGTCATTGGAGTCCCATTCTTTGCCAATGTGAGCTCGCCCCGAGTACTTGTTCTTGTGAGCCTTATTCTTCTTGTATGGCTCACTCTTCTTGTGCTCATTGGGGTTGCTCTTCTTCTTTGGACAATCGGCGATGAAGTGTCCGAATTCACCGCACTCATAGCAAGCCCTCTTTATGTTTCTTCTTCTTCTTGACTTGTCATTGTAGTTCTTCTTGTATTTGCTTGACCCGTCATACTTGAGAATCTTTTTAAACTTCCTTACAAATAGGGCCAAGTCTTCCTTATCTTCGCTTTCATCATCATCATCATCGTCACTCGAGCTCAAGTCATCCTTCTTGCTTGTTTTCAAAGCGATCTCCTTTGACTTAGAGCTTGAGCTTTGCTTGGCAAGGTTCTTCACTTCTTTTGCTTCCTCTTCCATAGCTCATGTGAGAGGATTCTTCCAAGCACATCATTAGGAGTGAGCCACTTGAAATCTTTTCGCTCTCGAATGAGTGTTACGAGAGTCGAATTCCTTGGAGCGAAGGCTCTCAACATCCTTTTCACCACTACATGATCCGTCATGTCCTTGCTCCCAAATCCACGGATCTTGTTGATGAGGATCATCAAGCAGTTATAAATTTGTTGCGGGGTCTCGTCGTCATTCATGATGAACCTCCCCAACTTACCCTCAAGCAATTCAATTTTTGATTCTCTTACACTTGATGTGCCTTCATGAGCAACTTGAAGTGTGTCCCATATTTCTTTTTCTTCTTCTAGACCATCAACCTTGTTGAATTCTTCGGGACTCAATGCACCAAGTAATACGCTTGCGGCTTGTGCATTGCGGTGAATATTTTGCTCTTATTCCGGTGTGAGTTCCATGTCTTCATCTGGCAAGTCTAAACCTGTGCAAACAATCTTCCACACACTAGGATGAAGAGACTGTAATACCCCGGCATCTGGTATGCCTGAATGTTACCAAACATAGACTAAACCACATCTAAATACCACAAATAAAAATAAATTACAGCAAAGGAGTAAATACTAAAACCGAAAATTTCGGCAGCATCTCCTTTGTTTTTCCATGAATTGAAGCAACAACAACATGGTCACAGGATATAGCACAAAGAATGACATCTAAATCATCAATAACGAGGATTCTAGCAACAGTAAAAGTCTAGAATAATGAATTCAACCATCTCCTGAGCTAAACGAAGCAAATGAGGAAACCAAGCACACAAATGAACCATTGCACCAAGTTGCATGGCACCATTCTTATTATCATGACTCAAAAGAATAAATTGTCTATAAGTGTGGAGCCACGTGTAGATGTGTAGCTAATGCCCTTTCCCGTATGCCGGTTTCATGGTACCTAAAAACAACATAAAACACAAGCTCCACACTTATTATCAATGGATCATAAAGCTTCATCACTCAGCAAGCATATTGGAATGGATCATAAAGAATATATCAATGCCAACAACAATACATACCATACTTTAACATCAGGATCGAATCATAATCTCATCTACAACATCATAGCCATGACAAAGCACATTGTACACAACTCATTATCATCATCATGTATGCAATGCAATGCAATGCACATGTCTCCTAAAAGCATGTACCGGTATTGCTGAGTGCACACCCGTCGGCGTGCACCCTCTTCCCCCTTCCATCCCGTAGATGGAGGGTGCCTACTCCTCGCTTCCAATCACCAAAGTGGATGGAACCACGAGGTAGGACTTACTCAGTGGCTCTCCGGATTAGTCATAACTTTCTCACCGACCTTACCGGACTAGTTATGACTTTCTCACCGACCGGGCCAGATCACATGCCATGTATGCGATTATGCCATAAACATAACAACTTGCATCAAACTGAACTAAACATGGCATAGCATCATAATACTCCAATTTTATCATAACATGGGCAAGCACTAATCATGGCAAGATATCACAACATGTAATCATGACAAGATAGCACATCATGAAAGCAATTTGCACCTAGTCACAATTAGCATCATACAATACGCTATCCATTACAATACACTTGCCTTAACCTCGGGCGACGGATTGGCGAGAGGTTGAGGGCACTCCCTGGGTCACACCACCTGCACAAGCATACCACACACTCAAAACGTGCCCCCAAAACAGTACGCAAAAGCTCGTCTACCCTGACTTCACAAACTACTCCCAAAACCGAAAAACAGAGAATCTGTCCCACCGGGACAACAGGCTTCAATCTAGCATAACTTTAGTTCTAGGACTTCGAATCGATTAAACGAGTACATCATCGCGAAGCTTAGGAAATTTCCTAACGTTTTCTAAGTATAGGGAAAAGCTGATTCGGACTCTAAAATTGTTTAATCTATAAAACACTACGTTCTGTCCTAATTACGTCACAGATTTGAACACGCTCGGTAAAACGACCATAACTTTCAAACGGCTGGGCGGAATTGGACATTCTTGGTGTCCAATTAAGGGTATTGAAGTTACCTACAACTTTCTCAACAGATGGATGACCAAATTCCGAATTTGAAATCACGAAAACTCAAACCCTAGGTCGACTGCACAGTCTGCCCGAAACAGAGAACATGGCAAACTCTAGTTTTCATCCAATCTACCCAATCATAGCACCACCTCTTGATCTAAAAGCATCAAAATACCCTCTAGCACAGCACCTAAACTATCCCCAAGGATTCCCCTATCCATACCTTTGCCCGATGAGCGATGAACCAACGAACGGCGACGAATCTCCTCCCGGTTCTCCCGATCTCCTTCCTCTCTCCGAATCCCCCGGATCTCCCCATCGCGGAGCTTCCCAACGGTGAGATCAATGGAGGGGGAGGGTGTGGGATCAAGGAGGGGGTGGATCCCTGCTAGGGCCGGCTAGGCTTGGGGGAGGAAGTGGCAGCTAAGGGAGGGGGAGGAGGGAGTGGGCGCATGCCCTAGGGTTGGGGGCGCATGGGCTGATTGTGCAGCCCCCAACTCCCCCACATGGGCCATGAAGCCCCCACCAATGGCCCAAAAGCTTCCCCCAAGGCCCAAACTAGCTCCCGCAAGGCCCAAACTCCCCCGGAGAGGCCCAAACATCTGGAAAAGCCCAAAAACACGATATAAAGTCGTACCATAATGTCGTATTCTATAAAGTCACATTCTGAGGTGTCACACATAATCTATAAAGTCCCATTCTAAAATGTATTTCCATAATGTCACATCCCGTGATGTCACAGAGACATTAGATGCATTTTCATTTTGTGCCTCCAAGCGGAGTAGTGTGTACCATCGAAGAATGGTGCACGCCCAGATGGCACAGTAATATATGAATGCACAGAAGATGTGTTCAATTTATCATAGTTGAACGGAATTTCAACTCCCTGATTCGATGTAGAGGTTCCACCTTCTTTCTTCTTGCCGGAACCACCGTCTCCGGACTTTGGGCTATCCGGGTCACTTGGAAAGACAACCTCCAACCCTGTGCCAGCCATCTCGTTTCCTTCAAGCGGTTAAGCCTTCGAGAAGGTTAGGCTCTGATACCAATTGAAAAGATGTGATAATTGCCTAAACGGGGTGAATAGGCTATTTAAAATAACAAATGAAATTAGTCGCAGCAGAATAGGGGTTGGAACTTCTGGTATATAATCGGAACTTTCGATCGTATCGGAACTTCTGGTTAGATATCGGAAAGTCCGATCAGTACTGAAATTCGAGAACAAGCAACAATGTCTAGCAATCTGCAATATTCTTCTACTCTAGTTGAGGACAAGAATGTGTAAACAATCTAGACTGAACTAGCAACAATAGAAGAACTCAATTAGAAATGTTTCGACACAAGTAACTCAAGAGAAGTTAAACCAAAACACAAGAGATTGTTTCCCGGAGTTCGGATCCTTGAGGGGATCCTACGTCTCTGTTGAGGAGGCTTACAAAGAGCCGGATCTCTTCCAACCCTTTCCTCCCAAACCTCGGTCACATTTGAGATTTGGTTCCACTCTTGATTTCTTCCCTTTCGGAGACGAAATCGGCCTTCACAAACTTCTCACGGCTACCCACACTCTTCGGGAGCTTGTGAGCGACACCTAGCCATCTAAGAGTCCTTCAACCTCCAAGAGTAACAAATGCGAAGTAGTTTTGATCTTGGAGATGTTCCCTAATGCTCAAGATGAATGAATCTTCTTTTATCTCTAGCACTAGAGCTCTCTTCTATTCCTCACTCTCTAGATGATCACCAAGATCAAGGAGGAGGAGACAAGAGTACTCAAGAATGTGCACTAGAAGCTCACTAGCTTCAGTAATGTAAGTGTGTAACCTCTCAAAGGAGGTGGAGATGGGTATTTATAGATTTGGGCAAAAACTAGCCATTATACCCGCACTCAGCCACACATCGGAACTTCCGATACCAACATCGGAACTTCTGATCTGTCTAAGTTTCCAGAAATTAGTATTGCCTAATGGTCAAAAAACTATGCATCGGAACTTTCGATTCTTCGATCGGAACTTCCGAAGATTCCAGAGAAACACATTGAAGAGTTTACCTCAAGCATTTTCCTAAGTCCACATCGGAACTTTCGATACCCTACCGGAACTTCCGAAGTTTCCAAAGAGTTTCCTCTATAAGAATTTACGCGTATCGAAACTTCCGATCGAAAAGATCAGACTTTCCGAAGCCTCCAGAGAGTACCCTAAAAGGATTAAACACTGATCGGAACATCCGATACCAAATATTGGAATGTCCGATATGCATAAAGGGCTTCGGACTCATGGCACAACTAAGCATCGGAATGTCTGAAGTATCGGAACTTTCGATATAAAATCGAAATGTCCGACCTAACTTGAAAAGAAACCACTCCGAAGAAGGTGCAGTGAATTTGTGTCTCTCAAATAAACTAGCTGGCATTCATCTGAGCACAGAGACTAATCATAGATCAACTACAATGCATCCCTCTTAATAGTACGGCATACCTATGACTCATTAAAGTGTAAAATACATTTGAACACCATCGTTTTTCTTACTCGTTCCTTTTTTAGGGTATCCACCATTCGTAGATGATCTCACTTTGAGTCTTCTACCTGTTCACAAACTCATTTAACGCATTAGTCCCTTTAATCGTTTGTCATTAATCATCCAAAACTCACTTAGGGGCCTAGATGCAATTTCAAATACAAGCCATGGATAAAAGTTAACAAGACTAAACTAAGATGACAAACCACCAACTCCATACAATTCATTAATGCTGCATAACCATGAATACAAAACCAAAGACTCTCTCCACAAGATAGAAGTTATTACTACAACTCTAAGAACGTAATTGTCTAAGTTTATTGATGTCAAGTGTCGTGAAGTGGTGGTGCTAAATTCCCTTTTCCATATGCTGATCTCAAGGTACCTAAAAATATTTAAATAAACAAGCGCGAGTCCATAACTCAGCAAAGTACATCAAAGATCAGTGTCATAACCATTTAACACAATTGGAACAATAACATAATAATTTTTTCTTATTTCAATTCAGCAAGCACACAAAACAGTAACATCAAGACCACTTATCATGTTCAACTCATTGATCAACTCTAGTTGAGTCCACAACTCAACGGCTTAACCCTTCTTCACATTATTCATCAATCAACAATAGCAATGCTATGCAATGCAATATGCTTTCATGCTCAAATGCATCCTTTAATAGCTTATACCGGTATAGCTTGAGTGCACACCCGTCGGTGTCGCACCCTTTCATTCCCTTCCATCCCTGTGGAGAGGCCTACTTTTACTGTCTCGCTGTCAAGGCCCCCAGTTTCAAAATTCTGGGAAATCCGAATATCCGAATTAAACATCCGGAGTGTCCGGATATAACCCGAAATATCCGGAGTATCCGGATTAGCTCGACCGAACACCTGAACCCGGAGTATCCGGACTAATTGTTCGTAGTGTCCAGGTTGACTATCGAAGACCCCAACCCGGAGTCTCTGGGTTAAAGATCCGGAGTGTCCGGACTTGTCGGGGGGTTGAATATAAGACTTGTTTCCTTTGGCCTCCACCTCATTTCTCCTCCTCCCCTTTTGCTCCCCACTCTTTGGTGCGTCTCCCCTCTTTGGTGCGTTTCCCCTCCACCAAAGCTCGTCTCCGGTGAGCTCCTCACCCCGGCGTCCTCCCGTGCTCCTCCCTGGTGAACTCCTCCACTCCGGTGACCTCGGGCCCCTTCCTAAGCCGGCGTCCTCTTCGTTCAACCCGGCTTCCCCTCTCTCTCCTTCGTCCCCACTGAAGGTGAGACCTCTTCTTGGAGTCTATTCGTGGGTTCTTGGGTTCTAGGGAGTCCTTGGGGTTGGATTTGGGGTTTGGTGTGTAGATTGGGCATTGGAGTTAACTTTGGGGAGTGTTAGGGTTTTGGTGGGTGGTTGGATTTGGGGTGGTCTAAGCAATGGGTGTGGTTAGGGTGAGAGATTGGGGGTAGATAATGTCATCCCTAGCGTTGGATTGGGTTTTGGTTGGGTCCCTTGTGAACGAGCCGTTCGTCGTGGTTTGAGCTAGCATTGGAGCTTATCCGGCTTAGCCACGTGTAGGAAAGTAGTAGGTCGGGTCCCCACGGTGCCGTAAGACTTGGGAGCACCTCCACATTGCGTGCCATCTTCAAAGTCCTTGGCAATCCGGAGTGTCCGGCCAAATGGCCCGGAGTGTCTGGCTTATCCGGACTGTCCGGATATTAAACCCGGACTGTCCGGGTTCACCTGGTCTGTTCGGTGGGGTTTATAATTGTGTTTCATTTAACTTGCATTTCATGCATCCTATTCGTGCATTATATCCGTGTAGAGAACGAGACTGCGGTGACTGACGTGACCGTGGTTGAGGGGATTGCCGACGAGCAACTTGTCGTCGATCCGCAAGCAGAAGCACAAGGCAAGCACCTAAGTATCTTGAACCATATGCGTAATTTACTTTTGTGTATTAATTGCTTATTGGATGAGTAAGTATTGCATTAGGAATTGAATTGTGGGATAGGCTAGATCCTAATTGCTGCATGTACTATCCTTGTTACTTGTTGAACACCTCCTTCGGAGCTAGTACGGGTAATTATACTGTGTTCATGCTTAGTCTCGCTTAGACGTCGGGTTTGGGCCAAGTGGTGGATGGTTCCACTGCTTGAGGTCTTTCACTTTACACTCTATGGAACGGTTTGGTTATGATTGTGTTGTGGAAAAAGGTAAAATTGGAGACCGGGCGGGAGAGATGGACGTTTGGGTAAGGAGACTCAAATGTGGTAGTCCCGCCTGAGTCAGCTAAGGACCGATCCAATGTTTAACTATGGCCGAGCACAAATCGGTTGATCGCATGCCTGATTATGGTACGGTAAGCCGCTCTTTTATCCCATGCCGTTCGATGGGCCATGACCTCATGCGGTTGGGCGTGGTTGAGGGCGAGGCTTAGGCCGACCCTCGAGGGCCAAGCCGGGCTTGGGCCGCTCGAGGGGGTGATAGGTGCTCAGACCACATGAAGATGCCCCCAACGAATTCGTATGGGTGGGAGGGGGTTGACATGAGGTTCCTTCGTGGCACATGTCGTGCAGTCAATGCTTCCCTGCAGGGTTAATTAAGCGATTTGAATTGCCGCGCTCTCGGATATGAGCACGCTTGGTTATCTGTTACTACACGTAGTAATTACTTGAACTGAAGTTCGCCTTTGGGCTTGAGCTCGATAATGTCATGAGATCACTTACTCTGTTGATAGTAAATGTTGAACTTCACTCTAGAAGTAGGTGCTAGTACAACTGCTTTAAATTTGTAACCTGAGTAAAAGAATGAAATCATAAAACAAAGTTCAGCTTTTCGCAAGTTTTACCTTGGGCTTGTTCCTTGCTACATCCAATTGCATTCTCCTTGGAGTCGGTCATATATGGACCATGGGTAAGACTTGCGAGTACCTTCCGTACTCAAGCTTCTGCTTTTGTGGTTTTGCAGGTGAGGACCCAGCGGGGTGTGAGTTCTGTCCGTACTGCCTCTCGGTGACCGGGCAGGGCGCCGAGTAGAGGCTACCTTCGTTGTTGTACACGCCCGGGGGTGTTCAGTGGCAGAACACTTCCGGAGATGTTTTACTTTTG